>OY728129.1:645580724-646780724 GCA_963277665.1 Viscum album
TGTGAGCTGTCCTCATCCGCTCTTGGATGACCTGGACCTTCTCTGTCGTGGCCTGGACCATCTCTGGTCCCACAAGTGCTGACTCCCCAGGGTCTGTCCAGCACAAAGGAGATCTGCAAGGTCGGCCATACAACGCCTCGTACGGTTCCATTCCAATGGTGGAGTGGTAGCTGTTGTTGTATGGAAACTCCACCAAGGGTAGGTGGCCCTCCCATCTACAACCCAAGTCGAGGACACATGCGCGGAGCATGTCCTCGAGAGTCTGAATGGTCCTCTCCGTCTGACCATCCATCTGAGGGTGAAAGGCTGTGCTCAGACGTAGCTGCGTCCCGAACGTCTCCTGCAATCCCTTCCAAATCCGGGAAGTAAAGCGATCATCTCGATTGGAGACGATAGATGATGGAACACCGTGAAGCCGAACAATCTCCTGAACGTAAAGACGTCCCAAGCTCTCCACTGAGCCCTTCTCTCTGATGGGTAATAAGTGAGCTGACTTGGTGAGTCGGTCGACAATCACACAGATGGAGTCGTGACCTCTGGTAGTGTGTGGAAGTCCAGTCACGAAGTCCATAGATATGTCGTCCCACTTCCACTCCGGAACCTCCAAGGGTTGTACCAAGCCTGCTGGTACCTGATGCTCTGCCTTCACCTGCTGGCAGGTGAGACATCGTTAAACGAACTCTGCCACAACCTTATTCATGCCTGGCCACCAGTGCTGTCGTCTGAGATCCTGGTACATCTTCTCCACTCCAGGATGTACCACCAAAAGATAAGTGTGAAACTCTCTCAGCACCTCCTCCCGTAAAGCGATTGGTACCATGGTACGTCCTCTGAAAAGGATAACATGCTCTGCTCCAAATGAGAAACCATCAGGTGCCTGTCCTGATGATATCTGTGCACGCCGCGTCTCACAGTCAGCGTCCCCACGCTGTGCCTCTCTGACCTTCTGTAGTAGTGGAGGAGTGACTGTGAGAGACTGAAGGAAGGCTGCTCCATCTCTATCCACAAAGGATATCTGCAAAGCAGCTAGCTGCTCTGTCGCCTCCTCAAGTAGCTGAATGCCCGTCCTCCTGCTGAGGGCATCAGCTACTACGTTCCCCTTCCCAGGAGTATAGACTATCTCAAAGTCATAGTCCTGGAGGAACTCGAGCCATCACCGTTGTCTCAGGTTCAGATCCTTCTAAGAGAAGATTTACCTGAGACTCTGATGGTCAGAAAAGACTGTAAAGCGCTCTCCCATCAGGTAGTGTCTCCATGTCTTTAGAGCGAAGACCACTGCTGCTAACTCCAGGTCATGGGTAGCATAGTTCTGCTCATGCGGCCTCAACTGTCGTGATCCATAGGCGATCACTGCCCGCTCCTGCATCAGAACACATCCGAGTCCGGTCCCTGATGCATCGCAGTAGAATACGTACCTTACTCCCTCCTCAGGAAACCTCAAGATAGGTGTGCTGGTCAATCTCTGTCTCAGCTCCTGGAAGCTCTGCTGATATCTGTCTAACCACACGAAGGGTTTCCCCTTCTTCGTCAAAGCTGAGAGTGTTGCCGCAACTCTGGAGAAGTCTGGCACAAATCTCCAGTAGTATCCAGCTAGTCCCAAGAAACTCCGCACCTCCATCACGCTCTTGGGTGGCTCCCAAGCTAACACTGCCTCGATCTTTGCAGGATCCACTGAAACTCCCACCTCAGAGATGATGTGCCCCAAGAAGTGGACCTCACGTATCCAGAACTGGTACTTCGAGATCTTACCATAAAGCTGGTGCTCTCGGAGTGTCCCTAGTACAACCCGTAAGTGGTAGGCGTGCTCCTCCTCAGTCGTCGAGTAAATCAAAATGTCGTCGATGAAGACCACGACAAATCGATCGAGGTATGGATGAAATATCCTATTCATGAGGGCCATGAACACTTCTGGAGCATTGGTTAGGCCAAAGGGCATAACCAAGAACTCATAGTGGCCATACCGACACCTGAAGGCCGTCTTCTTCACATCCTCGTTTCGAACTCTGAGCTGGTGATAGCCTGACCTGAGGTCTATCTTCGAGAACCACCGTGATCCCTTGAGCTGATCAAAAAGGTCATCAATCCTCGGTAGCAGATACTTGTTCCTCACTGTCACCTGGTTCAGGCGACGATAGTCGACACAAAGTCGCAAGCTCCCGTCCGCCTTCTTGGCGAACAATATCGGGGAAGCCCAGGGTGAAACACTGGGTCAGATGAACCCCTTGCCCTGCAAGTCCTCCAACTGTACCCGTAGCTCTCGAAGCTCGGCGGGGGCCATCCGATATGCTGGATTCGATATCGGGGTTGTCCCAGGGTACAAGTCAATATAAAAGTCTACCTATCTGTGAGGAGGTAACCCTGGAACGTCGTCGGGAAAAACATCCGCAAACTGATCCACCACTGTAGGAAAACCAGGACTCCGCACGTCAACTGCTCCTAGGATGAGGCTAGCCAACTGATGAGTGATGGGATGTCCTCTCCTCCGTGGAAGTCCATCCTATGCTGCAAAGGCTCCCTTCACGCCGATGAAGGTGAACCTACTCCCGTCGGTGCGTATACATCGCACCTTGCGCCTAAAACAGTCAATCTGTGCATGGACCGTAGATAACCAATCCATGCCCAAGATGACGTCGTAAGGCCTCGACGCTGCTACAAGAAGATCCCAGCCGAAGCTCTCACCTCTTAGAGTAAGCTCACACTGCTGGCACTAGTTCGTAATCATCGATTCTGCTCCCGTAGGAGTATCTAGCCGTAAGGATCGAGCCAACGGCTCTGTCGGAATCTCCGAGCTGCGAACAAGGGCAGCGAGCATGAAAGAGTGACTCGCTCCTGTGTCTATAAGTACTGCAGCAAGGGTGGAATAGACACAGATAGTACCTCGAATCATCTCGGGCACACCGTGGTCGTAGGCCTCTGCTGCCTGGAGCTGTGCCTGCCTCTGCCCGCCAGCTCCCTGTGGTCGGGGTGGACTTCCTGGTGGTGGTGGTGGTAGAGCCTCAAAGCGCCGCCTACCACCTGCTACTCGGCCAGCTCCTCTGCCTCGTCCGCCTGCTCCCTGCGGACCGCCACGGTCGACCCTCTGCCTTTGCCTCGATGGTCCCTCAACCGTCTTCTGCTCCTCGGCACGGCGGGTCGGGCAATCATGAGCCATGTGGCCCTGCCCGCCGCATGAGTAGCACTGCCTACCTCTCGAAAGACTGGCTCCGCGCTGTGTGCCCCGTACTGCTGAGCCAGTGTCCTGAGGTCGTCTTCCTGAGGGTCTGTTCTGCCTGGACCCATGAGTCATCCATCGACTGCCTGCTGCAGAAGACTCTACTACGTGCCACCCTGCGGTGGGTCTCGGTGCTAGTGTAGACTCAGCAAGAAAACTCTCGATCAAAAGGGCACGCTCCAGTACTCTTGTCTGAGTCGGAATGCTGAGGGAGATCAGAGATGCCCTGATCTCGTGTCTCAATCCCTGCTCAAAGGTCCGGGCCCGGAAGAATGGGTCCCGTACCATGTCGGTCGAGTAGCGCGAGAGATCGGTAAATCTGGCCGATTATTGGGCGATCGTCATGCTGCCCTGCCGTAGCTGAAGAAGCTCCTGAATGCGCACCGCACGGAGGGTGGCTGGGACAAACTCTGAGCGGAAGAGGATCTCAAAGTCTGTCCAGAGTAGAGATTCCTCATCGTGCACCTGGAGCATCAAGCTCCACCATCGGCCCGCTGCTGCGTGCAGTAGGCTCGCAGCGAGGATCACCATGAGGTCTGCTTGTGTCCTCACTAGCTTGAAAAATCGTACAACTACCTCCAGCTAGTCCTCGGCTACTTGGGGGTCTGTCTCCCCACGGAACCTGGGTGGTCGCTGGCACTAGAACTCATGCAGTGCGCTGAGGCGACATGCATCATCAGCGGCTGGTGTTGGAAGTATCGGGGGCTCGGCGGGTAGAGCTACCGCCGGTGCCACTGCTGACAAAGGGCCCTGCACTGAGGCCTCGTCGCTCGGTGGGCTGTCGTCACGCTTGACTCTCGGAACCCTAGCTGGATGCTGTCGTGGGACCATCCTGAAAAGGAAACAGGTGCGCCACGGTCAGAACAGTATACCTGGGGAGCTGATACAAAGTAATCACAAAGAAAACTTGAAACACACAGGCAATCAATGTTTTCGTGCATTAAGTCGGAAATCAGAATTCAGGGTCCTAGTGTACGGATACATCGGCCGCCGCACCAACACTAGACTCCCTGGACTGATAACCACACTCAATACTCTAAACACTATTGCTTCACATAGAAAAGATCAGAGTTCGCGGTAGAACCAAACTCCTCTGATACCAATTTGTCACGACCCGTCCTCGGGGCCCGTGCCGTGACTACCCCAAGCCCGCCTTCCATAGGTCAGGGGCTGGCGACTAGCACCAAGGCGTAAATCTCGGTAAAAAGGGAAGGCATTGCCTTTGTAAAGTAAACAAGCACCACATGGTAAGCAAGTGGAAAAGTAACACTAAGTAAAAACAGAGTACAACTGTAAGTGCGGAAAAGTAAGTGGGCCGGTATACAAACCCAAACTGAAAGTAAAGTACAACTCGAAAGGGAAAACAGAAACTGAAAAGTAAAAGTTGCTATGCCAAGCTGTCCACTGGAAATCCCACCTGAAGGGTGGGTACAGATAGCTCCACTGCTCCTCGGGTCCCGCCGTCCGCTCCGAGCACTTCCCGCCCAGTGGTCCACCTCCAGGTACCATCCTGATCTGCAAGCCTCAACCACGATCAACGCTGTCTGTCGTCTGCAACCAACACAACGTAGTGCGAGCATAGCCCGTGCAGGGGTGAGTATAAGCTACTCAGTAGGGACCCCAAGACCCCTGAAGGTCTCCCAAAATCCACAAAGGATAAACCACAAAGGAAAGATACAATCACGAAGTAACAACCGACACTGCTTAGGTATATGCCCATACATATACCTAAGTCATCAATTCCAATATGCTCCAACCTCCGAGCCCAAGTACAACTCAGTCCAAATAGGAAAGTATACGTATTCCACACAGGAAAGCAAAATTTAATCCACATAGGATAGCACAACACAATCCACATAGGAAGCAAACAAGATTCAGCTCACACAGGTATACTTCTTTGAAGACGATAGAGATGATCACTGATCCATCTAAGTCGTCGGACCCACAAAGGATCGATAGGTACTAACCCCCGCAAAGACCCACACAGGATCAGTAGGAAACTAACCCCCGCAAAGACCCACACAGGATCGAACCCACAAAGGATCTGTAGGCGCTGTCTCACAAAGAACTGCTGAGCGCTGACCCACACAGGATCAGACCCACACAGGATCGGTAGCACAGATCCACATAGGATTGCTGAGTGTTGTAGTCGTCGTCGTCGAATCCACTGAGGATCTCTGCACAGTCGTCGTCACAGTCACAGTAGCAGTCGCAGCCAGCTCTAGGGTTCCTGCACACAGCAAGCTCGTTCAGGAGGGTCTGCTCCACGAGCCGAGAGGCTGATACATCAACTGACACATTATCCAGAGTTGATGTATCCAAAAGTTCCGTATCGTCAACAGGAACTCAACGTCGCAGACGGCGCGTCGATCGGACGCCCGATCTGAGAGTTATTGGCTTTTTCGTTCCAGGGGTTCGGTTGGTTTTTAAGGAAAAACCAACCCGAATGTACTCCACCTGCGTCCAAACCTTGGGCGGTGTATTACAAAAGATCCGTCACACTAAGAGGAACATAAAAAAGTCGACGGCACGTCAATCAGACGTCCGTAGCTCAAGATATGAGTGTTTCCGCTGCGAGGGCCCGATTGGTTTCGTGTACGAACCAACCCGGCCGAACTCAAAGTATTCCGAAACCTTGAGTGTGATATGCCGAAACGACCGTCTCGTTCTAAGGATCGTGTCGCCGCTGACGGCATGTCAATCAAAGGTACGTAGACCGAGTTATGGGCAATTGAACCCAATTAGTTCGAAAACGGGGGTTTCGGGCCCGGACCGACCCGACCCGAGACCCCCCGGTCGGCCTGAACCGGGTCGGCCCGGCTCGACGCGGCCCGGACCAGCTGGGCACGGCCCGGCCTGGCAGACCAGCCAGGCGCCGGTTCGGCTGGGCACAGCGTGCCCAGCGCGCTGCCAGCTCGGCCTTCGGCCGAGCTGTTGGAAAAAGGGGGGGCACCTGCCCCCCTTGAGTAACCGCGGCCCCCCATTTATGGGGGGCCATTTGAAGCCGGCCGGGGGAATTTAATTCCCCCGACTCCTCCCCTTTCCGGCCGGCCCGACCTGGCTGGCCGGCTCCTTCTCAACGGGACCGGTGATGGCCGGTCCCCTTCCAGTTCCGACACAGGTGGCCCGGTCCGGCCGACGATCACCTTGATCCGCCGCGGACCGGAACCGGCCGCGGCCCTTGTCGTCCGGCGCGGTGCGATGGCACCACGCCCCTCTGCCACGGTCCCGCTCCGGCCGTAGCGCCTTCGATTTTATTCGACGCGGCGCGACAGCGTCGCGTTCTTAAACTTCTTTCCACGGCGCGGCACGACGGCGCCACGAATTTCCTTCCACATGAATCCGCGTGGTGCGACGAAACCACGTTCTCCCATACCAACCACAAGGAACCAACACAGAAAATAAGGAGGAGGGTCGGCCGTGTTTGTGCGGTCCGACCCCCTCACGTTATTCGATAACAAATGTTTTAAATCCACAAAGTTCGTCAAGTTGGTATTCACGAACAAATAAAATAAATAAAACCCCTACCTCGGTTCAGGAATGGTGCATGTAAATCGAACCGTAGAAGACGAGCATCGCGGAGGTCGGGCGTCGTGGAAAACGAACGTCGATTCCGTTGTCGTCGAGGTGCGTACGAAGAGAAAACGTCATTGGAAGAAGACGTCGCGTTCTTCGGCAGAGGTGTTCTTCGCGTTCTTCGTCGAGGTTGAAGAAGAAGAAGACCGCTTCCCCAATCCTCTCAAGGTTGCAAAACTCTATCAAAAATAAAATAAGACTAAGTCTTATTTTATTAACAGAACCTAACCATTTGAATTTCAAGATTTTGAAATTAAGTAATTCACTTAATTAATTATAACAAGTTGTCAAAAATTAATGAAAGTGAGTTAATGGGGAGTTAGGAATGTGATGGGTTAAGAGGGGTTAGGGAGTTAGGGAAATTGAAAAGGTGGGGGGTTCGTGTGGGCCCCACCCTTTTAATTTTCCACACATGGGAAGTTGGGTGGATGTGGGCCCCACCACCAACTTCCCATGGGAGAAATTAACCACCTTGAAAAGGAAATAAATTTGATTCAACAATTTTATTTACTTTTTAATTAAACCCCATTAATTAACTTCTTCTCCCAAAAAAATGCAACTACGGTAAATGTTCCCTTAAGCGATTACCGGCGTTGCGAGTTCATCGGTGCCATCGGATTTCAATTCCGAGCACCGGTTCAAAAGATTGGAAATCCCGCTCCTTCGTTCACTGAACGTACCCGAGCCAAACTTCGGAAATTGATTCCGGGCACTCCGGGCCTCGGAATCAAGTGCCGTCAGAAACCGCATTCTTGTAAAATTCCAAAGAAAATTAAGAAAAAAATTCCCTTGAATTTTACAGGTCTTTACACAAAGCTTGACGTACATGGACATTACATTACTTTAGTGGAATACTTAATACATAACAAAAACAGACACACAAGGACCGTAATAGTTTAGTGTCTTTGGAAAATTGGAACGTAATCTTCTAATCATGGTGAAAGATCTTCAACATCTCCCATAAAGATCTTCCCCTTTTTTTCTTACTTAAAACCTTTCTTTATATCCTGGGGAAAATAAAACATAAAAAGGGTGAGCTCAAATGCTCAGTACGGGTAAGCATGGATAAAATAAAACATACCATATACATTTGAACTTAAAAACATGAACATAATGTTTAAACATCAAAAGCTTGATCAATGACATAAAACATGGAAGTACGTAAGGCATAGATCATAAAGAAACATTAAGAATGATAAAATAGCATGGGAATAAAACATGTAATTGTGGAAACCATTAAGCACATGATATGATTTCCATAGTAGCCAAGGCATTGCTTCCAAGACCATCTTAGTGGACAAAGTCCCTTTCTGAATCGAGTTCACTCCTCATTCCAGTCCTGTATTACTGAACCGGTTTAACTTGCCGTTCATGCCATGTCTATCTCATGAGATATAAATCTTTACCCAATTCATTGGAGGAAGATATAGGTCCCACCCATCTCATAATGAAATCATTCTTAATTGTGCCACAAAATAAACATACATCATTCATAATAACCCAACGAATAAAATGGGTTTCATAAACATTATCACATCATCACATAATCCATATAAAATAAATGGATATAATTTCATAATAAGAAAATTGAAACCATATAAATCATAGATACTTTATACTTTAACCATACACATATAAAATAATATCATCTTAGATGGAAAATGGTTTTGATAAAACACTTGCAATGAATTCTTGAGGAAAATATCCTTTCTTCTTCAAAATCAATTTCTTTTCACAAAACGTCATGAAATTTTAAAAGAAAAAGATTTTGTTTAAAATAGTCATGAAATCTTTTGGAGGAAGCTTCATGAAAATAAGGCTTTATAAAACCGTAAAAATACTTTCATGCCGTATAATTTAAAAATAACATTCTCCTCGTACTTTTGTCGGAAAAGTCAAAAAGTACCTTGTACGAAAAAAGAAAAAATATTCCTTTCATATCTTTTACTAAAAACTCACTGAAGGGTAAAATTGGATTTAAACAATTTTAGGTGTATGGAAATAATATTACATATAGAGGAAACATGGATGTGGATGATAAAATACACCCCAGTAAATACCAAAGTATAAACAATCTCGGATAAAAATGAGATTGTGATATTTTACCTTACCTTAGGTCCGATATGCTTCGTACGTATCCGAACCCCCTGTATAATGATTTAAATATTGTTATTGACTTATTACAGAATCATATTCATTGCTACGATATCATATATGGTTCACTTATGACTTTATATTACCAATTCTTTTGTAAATTCCATGTTAAAGAGCGTTTTGGGTAAAATCATTTCATTTTTCGTCTGTGTTTTGACTTGTAATTATTCATATGATTTATTAGATCATGATTACTTAATTCCATAATATAAAACATGATTTATATATAATATATATTCAGAATATACATATATATAATATATCTATAAATGGAAAGAAATACACCGTTCATGGAGACGGTAGGCCATACGTACACATAAACGCTGTTTTTGTTTCCTTATTGAGTTGAATGGAATTAAGTAGATGACAAACATATATATATATATATACATAAATCCAATAGCTTTATAATTTCGTATATTTCATTATTATTTCTTATATATACTTTATAATCATTCTTAAATGGTTAACATGGAGAATGAATCTCATCGCGTCGTGGAGACGGTAGTCCGTACGTACGCACAAGCGATGATATCGTTCCCATAATTATTGAATTGAATTGGATAGGATGATACAATATATCATAATCAGTATGATTTTATAATAACTATGTATATTTATTCTTTACACCATTATACCCATCCATGTAAGGTGGTGTTGAAAAAACAGATTTCACCACGGCGTGGAGACGGTACTCCGTACGTACGCACACGTGGTGATTTCGTTTTCCGTAGGATGGATAGATGGTGAAATAGGGTTGTTTAATACTTATAATAACATATCAGTATATGAGTTATAATGATGTTATTACTTCATAATGAAACAACTAAATAAGAATAAGTGGAAGAAGAAATAGAGTTGAAAGAATCGGTAACGGACATTACCTCTTCTTTGAAGCGCCTCTTTGAGACCTCCTCTTAGGGAACTAAAATTGGTCTTTGAAGAGGAAAATAACCTCTAGGATGTTTCTATGGAAGTGTAGAAGATAATTTGGCAGGGGTTGGCCGAGATTTAAGGATAAAAGTGGTGTGTGGAAGAGAGGGAGGAGGTGCCCTTTTATAAGGGAGGAGAGGGGCACCTTTGGAAATCTTAAAATTATTAATTTATAATATATCTAACCCCACTTAAAAACCTCCAAAAATGACTCATATTCAAATATTAGATGCGATAGGGTTGTAATATCATCAAACAATAAATTTTAGACATGTTAGGAATTTATTTCAAACATTATCAACTTGATTTATCCTTACTTAATCAATTTAATTTTATTTGTGGTAATAACATTCTAAATTTTAAATTATAACAAATAATTACTTATTTGTTGTGAATTGTCCATAATTTTGTACTTTATAACATTTGAGACCATAAAAATTTAATTTTATAATTTGAAAATATTTTTTTGATTTTTAAAAAATTTTATAATATGTTATTTTTATAAAATTACAATAGTGTCAATTTTGACACTATTCATTTATTTGAATTTAAATAAAATATATACAGAATATATGTTCAAAATAAAAGCTTTAATAGATTCATAAAAGGTCATATGTATCTATAAAAGTATTTTAGCACATTAAATAGTTCATATAATATTTATTTTATTATTTTTAAAACCATTTATTTGGTTTATCTCTTAATAAAATAATTACTACAACATTTTTGTATAATTATTTAATATACTTAGTTTTTGCATAAAAATTAAAAATAAAATCCTATGATGAAGATAAATATATTAACTTTCACAATAATACTTTTACTCGAATTTATAATCTTAAAATAACAATATTTAAATTGTTATATTTATTAAAATATGAAGGTGATAACTTTGGCATCATTTAAAATAAAATAATATAAGTGTCATAATCACTTTTATAAGACTCAAAACATTTATATATTAGGTAATTGGATTATTAAGGTATATATATATACTACCAATAAGTTTTGGTCAGGTTTTTGGGCCTTTTAATGGGTATTATTATTTCAATAAAAACTATATTACTGATTTTTCACTTAATAAATAATTTCTGCATCATTAATGTATCACCATTAATGACAATTATTTAATCCCTAAAAATTATAAATAAATTATAATGATGTATATAATTTTATTATATTTCTGTATACTATTCATGTTCGATTTTGTATGATTTTTATCACTAAATTAAAATTATTATACTTATAAGATTTAAGAGAGTGACATGTTGTCACTTTCTTTGGTTTTAATAATAATTAAATTATTTTCATAGTCAAAAGTCCATAAAATGAATCTAATCCAACCCTTAGGTGATATGGGTCTACTTTTATCCATCTAATATAATTTTGGCATGTGTTAGGGTAATTTTATAATATTATATTTACCCTTAATTACTCGATTTACCTTTAACTATAGTAACTAAAATTTACCGTAGTTACTATTCATAATTCCCAAAAATAAAAAGTAGCATATTAACATAATTTGGACCCACTTATTCCAAATATGGAATCCATTTTTTCAAATTCAATACAAATAAGTTGCAGAAATTAAATTAAAATTAATCCCGTTGTCGAATGAAAACGAGTTTTTGTTTAAAATATTGCAAAAGATTGAATTGATTTAACCTACGAATTCAATGTAAAATCAATGATAATGACATAAATTATATTAAATGGTGAAAATATATTCTATTTATACTTTAAAACCATTCAATATAATAATTTAACCTTATAAATTATTGCAATGAAAAAAAGTTGTTTTTAATTAAAATATAGCGTGTTTTTACTATTCATTAAAAAATGAAAGTTACCAGAATAATATGAAAAATTTATCCAAAGTAAATTTTTATTTCTTGATTCCAAATAAGAATTTTATTTTGTCAAATTGAACTTATAAACATGTCAAAAACTAGATTTAAAGTGGATGCACCATCAAAAGGTGGCAAAACTGCATTTTTTGAAAAATACTTATTTTACCTGAAAAATTTATTTTGTTCTTATACCATATTCTAGAAAATGTGTAAGATGAATAATAATGTTATAAAATTCAAAATTTAGTTAATACTATTCATAACGACTAGTTCATAATAATATTATAATAATATATCGTTGTTTAGTAAAACCCGGTATTGCGTACAACACACGCTATCGAGGAAGGTCGCGATTGCGTGTAATGCAAGCAAAGTCAGGGTTGCGTGTTGTGCAAGAATCCTTAATTGTTTCGTATAACAGAATCCAACCATATTTCATTTATACATTGAATATATATATATATACTCAATGTTGCGTAGAATAACTATTATCAAAATTGTTTGTAACACGATCAAAGAATAGTGTTGCGTATACTGAAAGCTAATATGGTGTTGTGTATAGCGCAAGGTAATCTTGGTGTAGCATAAAACACCAGACATTAATGAAATTAAAAGAATATTTTTCATAAAATCTCGGGGTGTTACAGTTAACCCCTCCTCCCCTCCACTATAAATACCACCCTCACTCCCTCTTCCTCTCACACCTCTAAAGATTAGATAATTATATAAATTCTACCAAATAGCCATCCCAAGGATCTTCCCCATGTCCAAGACCTGATGGTCTCACAAAAAGTCCAAAACCAAGATCCCTAAGGAGGATCTCAAGGAGAAGAGATCAAGAGGTAAATATCCAGTTTCATTTTCTTGTAATTTCTTTTCAATTATTTCCTTTTTTATACTCTCTTCTCCTACCCTTATCTATAAATCATGAAAGATAAAATATTATTTATATTCTGGATTTTTATCACGTTTATGGAAAAATTCCGAATCATTCTTCCTCTCCACTTCCCCTTATTCTAAAAATAAAAACACCGTCCATGATGTGCTGATTTACCAAAATCGTGGATGATGTGTTTTCAATTTCGATCAATTCCTTAAAAAATGGTTATAAAACCATTTTAATAGATGAAATAGTTTTTAATGTTTATAATATATCCTATTTCATGTTCGGAAGTTAACATATATACGTAATATTATGTTATATAGTGAAACTAGTTCATGATTATCAAAGAACCACCAAAATGATCTAAAAAGATATCACTAATGATTTATATAATGATTCATCCTCACTCTATATAACCAAAATGATTTATGGAATCATTTAATTATCTGGAAATTTTTTAATACAAATTTATTCAACTTCTAGAGTTTCTCTTCCATCCAACAAGGAAATCCTTTACGAACCGACCTTGGAAATCATGTAAAGAATGCACCCGAAATAATGGAAGAACAAAATGTTATTAATTGATGGGTCTAATGATATTTTAAAATGATCATATAAGGTGTTATAAACATCAATATGTTTCTTTAAAATATTAATAACAGTCTTTTAACCATTATACTATAGGTTTAAACAAGTTTCAAGTAAGAAAAACCTAAGGTAAGGGAATTCTTAACCCAATTTCCATTCTTTGGGTTATCCTTCCACTTCAATGATTATATGGTACTAAGAAATTTTTTTAATGAATTTTTGTTTATATTATGTTTTATTATGTTTATTTATATTGTATATGCATAATAATTTCATTCTATTAATTATCACTTCAATTATATAATATTTGTAAGGGACTTTCCTTTAAAAAACCTATTTTAAAATTCTATTTTACAAAATTCAAAAGAAATGTGGTAATTATTTTTTTAAAATGTATGGATGTAATACCAAATTTATTGAATAATAATGAATCTCATTTTTAAGGGAAAAATGAGGAACTCTAAACAGAGATAGATGCATAACATCTAGAAAAAACAAGGCACACAGATGTACATGAGTCCAAATGTCAAAAAGAAGAAAAAATCAAAATAAGAACAAGCCATAAAGTCTCATCGCCCCTTATCAAGAGTCCATTATTGTGATTTTTATTATCATCCCATTTTATTAAATTATTTCCACAGGTTATAAGTATTTTTAATAGAAATAATGAAGTCAAGTTAAATTTTATGAAGATTTTTCAAAGAAATCATGTTGTTGCTTGTGTTGAAAATGTTATGTTTTGGATGAAATGGATACTATTTTAATGGTACCCACTTTGTATGATTGTGGGTTTATATGTATGATTTATGTACTAAATTTATAAAACTCTAAAACAAAAAGATATTTGATATGTAAAGAAGTGAACTCTAGTTAAAATAATAAGAATATGTATTGATTAAGGTTGGGGCCTTGTAATGTGGTTACTCTAAAGGAGAGAGATATTGAAAAGGTACAATAATAAAGTGGAGGTAATATTTTATTGTCACCTGAAAAAAGTTATTCCTTAGGGACTAAATTGAAAGAGGAACTAGGAACTCCTCCTAGTGATGAGTTTCTGGGAACTCAGTCTGACATGAAAGTCATCCCATTTGTAAAGATAGAATCAATTGGAAGAATTCCGAAGGTATATGACAAGGAGAAAGTTGAAAAAGAAAATATATAATATATTATCCTTCATTATAATGAAGATATTTTTGAGAAGTCCTTCTAGATCAATTTCACAAAGGAGGATTCCCTCCAAATATTTGAAAGACCGTTGAGAGTCGATCTGAATGAAGAATAGGCTACTTGGATTGATAAATAGAATACAATTTTGATACATGGGGAGAAAATCTTGGTGGAACATGTAAATTAATGGGACAATATGGTATACCACTTTGAAGACCTCATCAAATAAAATCCAGACTTTAATGCTGCCTCCATCGAATGGTGTTTATACATGGTACACTGATCTAATTTTTTTTAAATTTCTTTAATGTTTTGGTTATCTCACACGTGGTATGATTTTCTTTTGGTTTCATGAAATTTTTTGGTTTCCACCTTTCCCTTAAAAGTTCTTATAGGAATTAAAATATTTATATTTTCAGTCAATTATGGTGTTTGAATTTGTGTTTTCTAAAGACAAAACACTATAAAATCATTATGGTACTTTAATATAATGTTTCTATAATGGTTTGAATTTTAATTAATATCTTATAACTAATAATGAAATTATTACTAATATTCTCAATTTTATATATTCAATATGTAGAGTTTTTGAGTGTTTTACCCAATAATTGTTCTTCATTCGATGAGACGATCATATAAGATGCATTCAGAGCTATTTTAATGAGAAGAAAAAGGTGGATGTTTCAAAAAGTTCACAAATTAATTCATTTTTAAATTTTTTATTCCTATCAAAGAATGATAATATTCTCAAATGGGTTTTTCTAAGATAAAAAATAGAATAATGGTAGAAGTGTAATTTTATTGGAGACATGTAGATAATAAAAAGTAGATAATATTCTAATGTCATGGTTCATGGTTTTGTGGATAACCAAATGAGAAAAAATGGAATGAATCATGGTGTATGATTTTTTGAGTAATGCTTTGAGAATGTTGAGACAAGAATTATATTTTTGGAATTAATTTTAATTCTATATTTAGCTGCTTCCTAAATATAAAGAGAATCTAGAGAGAGGATATATAGCTTGTATTAAGTTGTGTAATGAAATAATGGGATAAGAATAGATCTTGGTGCCCAAAGTTCAAAAGACATAATTTATATATATTTATGATCAATCATTCAATGAATCAATATATGTTTTAGAATCAAGATGAAGATCTAAATTAGATGTTTTACACAATGAGAAGACATTATTTGAGTATTACAGAGGCCTGTGAAGGAATAAAAAATCTATTATTACTGAAGAAAATAAATATTTGAAGATATATTTCTCATTTTAATTCTATGAAATTTTATATTTAGAGTGAATATTGATAGTGTATTATGACTATATAGAGGCATAGTTCAATTCTATATTCATTCATGTAATATAAATTAATTTTTCATTATTGTTAAGAATCCATGGTTTAGAATAATAACCAACCATGGAAAAGAGTAAGCATTATGAGAAGGATATGAACATTGTAAAAAATTTATGTTAATTGAATTTATATTTTATTAATGTATGATTTGATTATTTGGTTTTATTTTGTATTATATTAGACATTAATAGGTTACATAAGTTGATTTCCATGTGGAAATAAATTGTAAAAAAACTATTAACTGATTCATACCCCCTTCCTGGTAGAGAAATTAAATCCTAGTAAATTCATATGGTATCATAATTAGGTACATATTTTAGATCTAATCATGTTTTTATTATATACTATCTATATTATATTAATAGTAAGAGAGATTACATGTTTTATGGAATGAACAATCATAGTTATAAGAATATGATGTTTCTATATCTTATATTTCTTAGATTAGAAGTTAGAGATTTTAAAGTTGTTACATTTTCATCTATTGAGAATGAAAAACCAATGAATTAAACTAATGAAAGGAATACATAGGTTTATGGTAGAACACAAATTTCTATTTTAATGCCTTTATTAGAAAATGTCTACCTAAAAGTGATAGGATTTCAATTGGCCAAATAAATCTGGGATAAATTATAATGAATCTATGAAGGTAATATGAAAATCGAGGGAAAAAAATTATAGATTTAGAGGATAAATTTGAATACATAAATATGTTTAAGGAAGATAATATTTATGAATACTTCACTAAGTTAAATGAAATTGTTAGAAACATCCAAGGGTTTGTTGAAAAAACAAGATGATTTTATAATTATAGAGAATCTTATGAGGAATTTTATGGAAATTTTTGACCAAAATATCTCAAATATAGAATCTATTAAGGATATATCCCTGGATTAATTATATAAAATTCTCATAGATTATGAAATGAGAAACATTATAGCCTTTAAAAATAAGATTAAATAAGAAATAACATTTGAGTCCATGATGATGATAAAAAGTAAAAAATATTTTTATATGAATAAGAGGATGAATAAAAGGAAAAATATTTTCAAATAATCATTTATATTATATAAAATATGTTCATGAAGGTAAAGTTAAAGTGTAAAATAATATTTCCCTTATGATTTTACAAATGAAATGGAATTAGGAATTCTACTATAAACTGTTCGAAGAAAAGAGGTAAAGATTGTGAATCAGAAAATGTTGAGAAAACTCCGAGAAAGATATTGGAATAACTTCAAAATAATTATACAAATTTAGAGGAAGTAATATAATATTATTTATCAAAAATAGAATACATCTTATGATCAAATATAAGGATGATGATCATTTATCTACTAATGAATCATAAAATGAATTTTGTGAAAAAAATCATAAATTTTATATCTGAAATTATTAAAGGGTTTGATAATTATGTATTGGTGAATATGAATATAAACTAAATATGATTAAACACATTTTAAAAGGTGAAATTGAATATTTTATTGCAAAATATATCAATCTTAAGAAATAAAATAAGTATTTGGTAAAAGAAAACAAGAAGATGGTTGAAGAGAGGAATTAACTTTTCAGGAAAGAATCAATATACACTGATGAAATCAATAAGTTCAAGATAAAATATACTAAAAATTAAAATATATTAAAATATCTTGAAGAAACAATTTATTTTAAATTAGATGAAATATCTATGTCTCAAATAAACCTTAATTCCCATGTATAGTGATACTCGATCCAATTATGACATAGCTTGAAGGGTGTTATCGATCCCAAAATGTTGGAAACTAGAACCTAACGTCATATCAAAATCAAAAGGGAATGGGTTTTCCATAAAAAATTGAATATAAACTATAAAATTGAGTATGATCAACAATCCTAAAGGATAAAGTAAAAAAATAGGTGAAAAAATACCCAAATAGTACACCATGAAAGTACATAACCTAATTTAAAGAAAATTTCAAAAAACCCATGTAATAGGTGGATCAAATCTCCACTAGTCACCTATGTCACTCTAGGTACCATGAATCAAGTATACTCACCTCCTATAAGAGGATATTTCCCATTTCTTGGACTTGAAATAAGATAATATACAAATTCTTGAAGGAAAAGGTATGGTGTGAGGAAAAGATACCAGTAGGATACCAATAAAGATCCCATAAGCAATTCCATAATAATAAACCATTTATGATTTTTATTTAAATAAAAAAGGCATGGAAAGGAATTTAAATATTTTTCAAAAAAAATATTTCAAATAAAAAGATGATAGATGTATCAAAATAGGATTAAAAAAACATTTTATATAAAACATTTATATAAAATAGTTGGAATTAATAAAAAAGTCCTATAATAAATGGCATGTATAATCAAGTCAAAAAAAAAACAAAGCACCCTGAGGTATGTTAGTTTTTGGATATATGATCATCACACTTCTTAACAATCATCATGGCTTATGATGTGTGTGAACACAGACATAAACACCCTAATAAAGGACCCATTATAGGAAATCAATCTACTACCCATTTGGGTATCCATCATGGGAAATCATGTTGAACATGGTTTAGTAAGTGTTTTCATAATCAACTGGTTTCTAGGGAGTTATATTCCTAGCATGATTATCCTAATAATCACTAGCTACTTAGACTCACACATAATGTAATAAATTAATCATTTCAAATCATATCATCAATCATAGTTCAATTTCCCAAATTCATTTTTCAACATGCCTTGTCATTTCAAAACCAAACCATTGGTTTTAATCAAAATAATTACTTTTAAAATAATATTTCAATTTAATAAAATTTCTTTAAGATTTTACATCAATTCATTTCATCAAATTAGGTTTCATATCAATCCATTAATTTTCTCAAAATATTTCCAACAATTTCAATTCAATTGAAATTGGGGGTTTCAAAACCTACATGGATTTCTAAAATAATATATTAAATAATCTAAATTATGGGTTTTAAATCAATTAAAAACTCATTACAAATCAATCAAGAAAACCAGGGTTTCAATTATTTGTTAAAGCCTTATGGAACTACCTACCTTTAATCGCTAGATCAAATCAACCCCCATAATGGGAATTCCAACAATAATGGAGGTGAAGGAGATAAAAAAATCTAACCTAGAATCATTATCCATAAACAAAATATGTTAGATACATTTATAACATGATGATCTATCACTATATAAGAATAATAGAAGAGGATATCATAATAAACTACATGATAGGAGATTTAATTACCAGAAGGATATCCAATGAGATCACAGATACTTTAATATACAAAGAGAATAGGTTAGACGAGTCAAAATTACCTCTTGAGATCTTCTAAATACAAATAAATGATTTTAGGGTTGAATAAGTATATTTATCATCTTAAATGGGGGTTCCATAATTTGTAATTAAAATTTTGGAGGAGTTAAAAACCATACACAGAGTTTTTTGGAGAGGCCACACAGTTATTCATAACCATGCACCTTAACCATGTGCCCCACTAGGCTTTTGGATGGGTATATGGTTTGGACACATTTAAACTAACTATGCCCCTATAATGAAAAACTCACTATCTATAGAGTGAATGGTTTGTAGAGTTGGATTCATAGTTTGGATAAACCATGACCCCTTTCAGTGGCTTATCAAAGGGTGAATGGTTTTCTAGGCCAAACAGCATGGTTTTCCCTAGCCGCGTTCCAACCATGCATAGCCTCCCAAACTTCCAAATTTTTAGGAAAACTCCAAAAAACTACCCCAAAGAAAGAACCAATCATAGCATTATAAAATCAAGGGTAAACAAAATACCCAAAATAATGTAATGATATGTTACACCCTTTCTACTATAAACACTTTATATCACCATAAATCTTTTAAATAAGATTCCAAATCATAGAGATAAGGCTAGTTTTCTCTCATCAGTGCCTCATGATACCAATTATCATTTGAATTATAACCATAATATCCTATCAAATTGATTAAAATGTACCATATTCCCATGAAGAACCATTGTCTTATAATCAACAATCATGACTAGATTCTTAGTCAAATATAAATTAGTTTCAACATCAAGATATTCCTAGCTAAATACATGAGAAGGGTTAGAAAGATACTTTCAAAGATATGATATATGAAACACACTGTGTATCAAATTCAATTATGGTGGAAGTTCCAAATATTTATCCTCTTTCCCAAAATGATCAATAATCTCAAAAGAACCCATAAACCATGGCACAAGAATTCCATGTTTTCCAAGATTTGATTGAAACTACTAAGTTGAAACTCTTAGGAACATGTTAAACCAACTAAAAACCCTAAATGTTATCAATGATGATCCATATAATATTTATATTAGATCTATGTTGTTACCATTTTGTAATGAATCAAATTAATCTTTAATTCTATCTCTTGGACCAATATCAAAATGGTAACTACTATAGTAGGAAAACTCAACCAGTCTTAAATAGACATCCCAAGATCCAACGATGTCAAGAATTCAAGCATGAATAATGTCATCAAGGAACTATATAGAACCTTCTATCTGGACATACATATATGGAAGATATTCTATGCACAATTGAACCTGGTATCCAAGTGAATCTTAGAGGCATTTCTAAAACTGAGAAGTAAAATGGGGATCCCTATTAGAGAATATAGTAAAAGGAACTCTATGAAAACAAAAAATCTATTTAACATAGATAATTCCCAAATAATCAACATTGGATGTATCTTGAATGGGTATAAAGTGTTCCAAATTGGTTTGAATATCAATCAAAATCCATATATCATTATTTGCTTAAGGGTTACATGGTTACCCAACCATAAAATCCAGGGAAATTTCATGCCACTTCCAAGTCCGCACTAGAAGTAGTTGATGAAAACTCAAGGGTATCTAGTGATTGGATTTGACCCATTGGAAAGTATATCAAATAGAAAAAAATTCAGAGATGTATCATCTTATAACTGTCCACTAGAATTTACACCGAACATCATAGAACATATTCATGGTACCCATGTACAATTCTCACTTAGAATTATGGAAATCTTCCTTCAAAACATTTATCACTGGAAAAGGTACAATGTATCGATTCCATAAGAATCGGGTAGCCTTATAATAGAATTAATAATCACCAATGGTCTTCCCCCCATAAAGAGTGTCACTAATGTCATAAAATTCATCATCAAGTGGATACTCCCAAAGAATCATAACAAGAAGATAAGAGGTCAAGTGTATTCTTTCCAAGACAACCTCAATATCATTCTGTCAAAAACCCAAATATAACTAAGCAAATAGTTCCATAATATTACACTCTTCTAATGATTCCTTCACAGTCTAGGTTAGAATTTTCCTACTTAGATCAGTATTAATTAAATTCCCTACAAGGGGTGTAACGCCCCGACCCCAGCTACCCAGAGTCGGTGCATTACTTCGTAACATTGGCATGATCACAAAAGATCAAGTCTCGAAAGACCGATTAGTTTAGTAGCCTTGTAAACACTAGATACATTCATAAGTCTTTCATTACATAAAAAAGTAAACAAACTACAATAACATGGTCTTCATGGTCCACAATCATATCCCTTTCTGACTACCCTTGTAGGTCATTCATAAAATACTTCTTCACATCCTGGAAAATATTAAAACATTGAAAGGGGTGAGCTCAGACGCTCAGTAAGGATAACAATATTGCGGAAGCTTTCATAAATAAACATTAACATTTAAGGCAATGTATAACTAAAACAAAAGCCTTTTAAACTTGAACTTCAACATAATATGGAAAAATTAAAATGAGATAATGCCATTCATTTCTTCACATGGATATTCTACTGGTCGAATAATCACATGCAATATCAATAACCACTTTCATAATGATGGAATGCATAATTCCAGACTATCATAACCACGTATCCAAGGCCTCGTGCCAAGACCACAAATAAGATTTTGTCAAGGCCTCGTGCCAAGACACTAGTTTGTCTCATGAGACCTGCCGATGCATCGAGGAGCTATAGCGGGCTCCACCCGTCACTTATTAAGTCCAATGCATTCCTCATATGAATAGTTTTAAACATATCATAAACCATAACATAATCATATCACATAAAAAATGCATAAAGGAAACATAACATTTCCACATTTCAATCACAAGATATAAATACAACACATTGATCTAATAAAAATGCTTTCAAAACCATTTTCAATACCAAAATAAAAGAAAGTTAAAACTTTGTATTTATTTTTCATTAAAAAAAATGATGGCTTGTAGAGGAAGCCGAAACTCAAATAATGGTCATGGCGGCGCAGAAGTCGTTGTCGCCGCATAAGTACGGAGAGAAAAACATTTCCTTTTGTCTTTTAGCAAAACGCTTCGTATAAAAAGATTCCTTTTGAATAAACGTAAAAGTCAAAGGGTTTTATACACCGTATAAAAGGAAAGTTGTGTATAAAGCCAATTATGCCTCAACGAAAGGAGATTGAGACAAAGTCCTTAAAAAGATCATTTTTAAAATAAAATAGATCTATTATGTGTATTCAATATAAGTACACATAAATAAAGTACAAATACAATATAGGACATAATAATATCATGACATAATTTGAAAGTAGGAGATTAACCCAAAGAATGGAAGTTGGGTTAAGAAATTCCCTTACCTTATGTCCGACTTGACTCAACCGTTCTTTAACCTCCTGAATAATAAACTAGAGTTAATATCTACCTTATTAAGAACCATTTTAAATTTCATTATCCTTTTTATATCACTTATTACAATGTTATGAATATTATGTAATTATTCAAGTTAATAACGATCGTTTTGTCGATCTTTGGTAACTTGAGTCAATAATAAACTTCTTATAATTACAAGTTGTTCATGTGGTAGAATATCCATTATATCCAGAATTATATTCATGATTTATATGTCATATGTATCTTATATATCCAGTATATACATTCATTTATAATATTACGTAACATTTAGAGGTAAGAAATGAAATGCACCGTTCATGGAGACGGTAAGCCGTACGTACGCATGAACGCTACTTTCATTTCAATTTTTAATGGAACTAAATCATAATGATATAAATGTATAATATAATTCCAGTATAATATAGTGTATAATACCATTTACTCCATCCTTTATACATCCCACATATGGCATTAACGATTCAAATCACTTTGAGGGGGCGGTAGTCCGCACTTCCTAAAATGAAATTATCGCGTTTTACCCATAATGGAAATCATAAAGTATGCCATAAATGAGAAATACATAAGAATAAGTAAAATATAAACATATTATATATCATATATAAAAATAGTGACATCTTAATGGCCACCTTTGAAGGTGTTATATGAGTGTTGAACAATCATCGTTTCGTGAGGCAGAAATTCACCATCCACAGAAACCGTATGTTCATTAACCATTAGATGTAGGTGTGTGTAAGTGTAGCTAGAATCCTTATTACAACAACATCCTAGTATATTGAGGATACTGTTGTTGTTACAAAAGAAATGAATAAAAAGAGTTTAGGGGGTTGGAAAAGAAAAATAAAACAAAACAACATTAGAGAAGACATTACCTCAAAATCGGGTAACTCTTTTTGATTTGAGCCAAAGGCTTCCTTGGGAAGAGTTATGCCCAATGTGAGGCTTCTAGGAGTAATAGGGGGAAGTTGGGAGAGTATTTTGGCAGAGGTTGGCCGAGCCAAATGGCTTGAAGGTGTGAATAAGGTGGGAGAGGTGGGGGCCTTTTATAAGTGGAGAGGAGGGGCACTTTTGGAAAGATTGAAATGTTACATTATTACACAATGCTTTTCGGATTCTAAAGGTCCCACACTTATATAATTCTAGTATAAGGTGATTAGGGTTCTAAATATCCTCATCAAATTGGCTTTGGACAAGTGTAAGCCTTGGATTTTGCATTATCTTTTCATTTTATTAAAATCGTTAAATAATGAGGTCATCGCTGCATCATAATGATGTCATAAATAATTTAATTTATTTAATTTCTAAAAATTATAAAAAAATACTATGATGTAGTAAATCGTTTTATCTTTCTAATGAATATTTATAATCAAAATTTGGACTTGTGTAACCCCACTTAAAAACTGTTTTAGTAAAATAACTCATGTTTGTGTCAATTTAATTTTAACATTAAATAAATATATATTAATGTCATTTTCCAACCAAAGTGGCTCCATGGGGTCCCCAAGTTGACCCATGAGTTTTCTTGGTCGGACATGACTCATCCAATAGGAGTAGGACAAGTGTCAAGCTCATATCATATTATTAAAACATTATTTTTACCTTAAACTACACTAATTACCTCTAATCGCGATTAAGAACTTAAAAGTTACTATTCACCAAAAATTTATTTTGATCTCATTGAACCACATTTTACTTATTAATGACAACCATGTATGTCGGATTTTTGAAAATCAAAACACAGAAGTGGTAATATTTCATTTAAACGAAAAATCAGTTATTTAACTACCACTTAGTGGTTTCACTATTCATCAAAAATTGAAGTTTTTCAGAATAATGCCAAAATTTCACCCTAAGCTATAATTGATATTCCGAATTCAAAAATGATGTCTTTTTTACAAAAATTACAAACATATAAGTTGCATTAATTAATTTTATTATTAATTCCCGCTGTTACAACAAATAGCGTGTTTTTAAGAAACAATTTATATCAAAAGATTGGCAATTGTTTATGTCCAATTTCAATGTTAAATTAATTATAATGACCACCATTGGATAAAATGGTAAAAATATATTCTAATTATACTTTAAAACCACTAAATAGTATAATTTATCAATATAAATTATTTTGATTAAAAAAGTTGTTTTTAAGTAATTTTCACTATTCATAAAAAATTAGAAGTTCTCAGAAAAATACCAAAAATTCAACATAGGATAATTTCGATATTACGAATACAAAAATGAAGTCCATTTTGAAATATAAGATTTCTATAATTTTAAAAAGTGGTTCTTACTATTCATAACGTCTACTTTGATTAGTCACGGTGTTTTAGAACTCGAACTTGCGTACAATGCAAGCTATTGCATTATTGAAAGAGAGGCGTATCGTGGAAGCTCGGGGTGTTACATTCTCCCCTCCTTCAATAAATTGCGTCCTCGAAATTTGATATTTTTCTTTGAAAATAAAAGGTTGAAAATAGAAAATATCTTTGTGGAAAACCCACATCGGAAATAAGGTTAATAAAATTTAGCCTTAATAAGAGGGAAAGGGAAATGAAAAAGTCACCACCCAATTATGATCTTGATTAGGAGAACATTGGTGGCAATTAGAGACATATAATTGGAGGGAAAGCGTAAATATTCGTAGGGAGTGATTGAGGTCATCAATCACAATCAACTGTCAAATTGAGGGCCTCAAAGCCTTCAATCTATGTTGATTTAAAATATCATCAGTTCAACAAGACATAAGGTATTAGGATAACACATTTTTTTGTTTTAATATCCCTTTACTAAAGTTTAAGAATTAATTTATTCATTGAATAAGAGATAGGTATATATATATTTATGCTTGACAATTAGAGTTTCAACCTTCAACTCATCTTTCACTCAAAAAGATAATAGAACTCAAAAATATTATACTTATCCTAATTGTATAAGGTTCCAAATGTTAACACATACCATTTAGATTAGTAAAATTATTTTGTAATAACCAGGGACTTCCTGTAGGCTAGTGGTAGGAAATAAAGGCTTGTCACACTATGGTTGTGGGTTCGATTCCTGCAGCTTTGTCCGACGCGACGGGTTATGCCCCACCCTGCAGGTTGTCCTTTTCCTAAAACTATAGTATCATAATATTCCAAAAATAATCTTCATAAATGCTTTAACCTTAAACAATACTATCCATGGTTCAACTTAATCCAATCCAACCTTAATAGTTATCCAAAATACCTCCGTCCAGACTTTCTCTAAAAGGTCTCTAAATTCCAAAATCAATTGTAACATCAGATTCCCCAAACAAAGAAAAGTTTCTCTTATTGTCACATACTAAAAATATGATTACCTTAATCATATTAAAAACTTACTGAAATCAACAAGTACTGCAGTACAATCCATATATATATATCACATTATTCTTATAACCAGAATATAATCCTTGAGTCCAAAAGCACCAATACATTAATTATTCCGCTTCAACTGTAGTCACAGCATAAGATTGGCCTTGATCCCTTGGCCTTTTCTGAGGTAAGTTTCCTTGACGCTTAGGACATTCATTTGCATAATGTCCTGTTTCCCTACAATTGTAGCATTCAACTTTGACAACCTCTTTCTTTCCCTTGCAATCACGAGCCTGGCGACCCTTTTCTCCACATTTATAACAAACTCCCATTCCTTTTAGGAAAGTACCAGGGTGATTCTTCCCACAATTATCACATAATGGAAAATCCTTCTTTCCCTTTTTCCCTTTATCTGTCTCTTGTTCCACCGTTCTCTTCTTCTCTTGCTTTACTTTGTTGTCATAAGACTTAGAGAATTCCTTTTCTGTCTTGATAGCACACGAGACAATATCTTCGTATGATGAGAAGGATTGTGATACTAAAGCTCGACGGAGAAATGGTTTTAACCCATCAAAGAAACGATCAATCTTACTCCTTGGGTTACGTATATAATCGGCAGCATGCCTCACTAACCTTGTATAGTTAGCCTCATACTTTGCGACATTCTCATCCTCCTTCTGCCTCAAACTCAGAAATTGCCTTTCCATATCTGCTCGATGGTCATGAGGAAAATATTTTTCTAAGAAAATCTCTTTGAACTCCCTCCATTCCATATTCGATACGTCATCATCTTCTTTTGTGTTTTGAATCAGCGACCACCACTGATCGACATCTCCAGTGAGACGGTAAACTGCCATGAAAACCTTCTCCCTTTCACTACTCCCCAAGGCATGGAATATTTTCTCTAAGGAATTTATCCATTGCTCAGCTACTGTAGGATTTGTACTCCCATTTAAGGTTGGTGGTTGTTGCCTCATGAAACGGTCTAGCATTGATCCTCCACGTTGCGGATCAGGGTGCTCCATACGAGTAAGGTTATTATTCATAACCTGCGTGAGTTGTCCCAGTACGGTGAGAAGCTGATCAGCACCAGTTGTATCTCCAGATCCACAATAATTATCTTGAGTAGGAGGGCAATCCCTACACGGAGTTCGTGCATTGATACGGTTTCCATTCCTTCCACTAGGCGCCATTTCTAAACAATGGCATAAACTAGATTAGTTTATGAAATAAAATACATAATTCCATATTTGTAAAATAGTTTACATAAATTGAATTATTTTTGGATATAATCCATAATCATAAAAAGAAATGTTTCCTTTAAGGAAGTATATACTCATAACCCTTCATAGTGGTTTGTAAAGAAAATGAGAATTATCCTAAGCATATCCCCCGGGAGTGTCGTAACCAAGAGTACAGCAAGGCCCGTTGTCGTGCACCAGTTCCCGTTCGAGTCTAGATCAAAGTGGTGTTTTCGGGTTTTACCCCTAGGTACATCTGTGCTAGAGCCGCCTCTACCAGCTCGTATCCAGACATGGATGTATTTCTCGGAAAACTCACAAAATCTCTACAATAACAAAATTCTAGGAAGTTCTTCTATACTAATCCTAAAAGTCTATCTTTGGGCTATGTGCTCTAATCAGAGTTTATCTAAATCTATCTTCCAAGGTTAGTACTAAACTGCCTCTGATACCAATTGTAACGCCCCGACCCCAGCTACCCAGAGTCGGTGCATTACTTTGTAACATTGGCATGATCACAAAAGATCAAGTCTCGAAAGACCGATTAGTTTAGTAGCCTTGGAAACACTAGATACATTCATAAGTCTTTCATTACATCAAAAAGTAAACAAACTACAATAACATGGTCTTCATGGTCCACAATCATATCCCTTTCTGACTACCCTTGTAGGTCATTCATAAAATACTTCTTCACATCCTGGAAAATATTAAAACATTGAAAGGGGTGAGCTCAGATGCTCAGTAAGGATAACAATATTGCGGAAGCTTTCATAAATAAACATTAACATTTAAGGCAATGTATAACTAAAACAAAAGCCTTTTAAACTTGAACTTCAACATAATATGGCAAAAGTAAAATGAGATAATGCCATTCATTTCTTCACATGGATATTCTACTGGTCGAATAATCACATGCAATATCAATAACCACTTTCATAATGATGGAATGCATAATGCCAGACTATCATAACCACGTAGCCAAGGCCTCGTGCCAAGACCACAAATAAGATTTTGTCAAGGCCTCGTGCCAAGACACTAGTTTGTCTCATGAGACCTGCCGATGCATCAAGGAGCTATAGCGGGCTCCACCCGTCACTTATTAAGTCCAATGCATTCCTCATATGAATAGGTTTAAACATATCATAAACCATAACATAATCGTATCACATAAAACATGCATAAAGGAAACATAAAATTTCCACATTTCAATCACAAGATATAAATACAACACATTGATCTAATAAAAATGCTTTCAAAACCATTTTCAATACCAAAATAAAAGAAAGTTAAAACTTTGTATTTATTTTTCATTAAAAAAAATGATGGCTTGTAGAGGAAGCCGAAACTCAAATAATGGTCATGGCGGCGCAAAGGTCGTTGTCGCCGCATAAGTACGGAAAGAAAAACATTTCCTTTTATCGTTTAGCAAAACGCTTCGTATAAAAAGATTCCTTTTGAATAAACGTAAAAGTCAAAGGGTTTTATACACCGTATAAAAGGAAAGTTGTGTATAAAGCCAATTATGCCTCAATGAAAGGAGATTGAGACAATGTCCTTAAAAAGATCATTTTTAAAATAAAATAGATCTATTATGTGTATTCAATATAAGTACACATAAATAAAGTTCAAATACAAGATAGGACATAATAATATCATGACATAATTTGAAAGTAGGAGATTAACCCAAAGAATGGAAGTTGGGTTAAGAAATTCCCTTACCTTGTATCCGACTTGACTCAACCGTTCTTTAACCTCCTGAATAATAAACTAGAGTTAATATCTACCTTATTAAGAACCATTTTAAATTTCATTATCCTTTTTATATCACTTATTACAATGTTATGAATATTATGTAATTATTCAAGTTAATAACGATCGTTTTGTCGATCTTTGGTAACTTGAGTCAACAATAAACTTCTTATAATTACAAGTTTTTCATGTGGTAGAATATCCATTATATCCAGAATTATATTCATGATTTATATGTCATATATATCTTATATATCCAGTATATACATTCATTTATAATATTACGTAACATTTAGAGGTAAGAAATGAAATGCACCGTTCATGGAGACGGTAAGCCGTACGTACGCATGAATGCTACTTTCATTTCAATTTTTAATGGAACTAAATCATAATGATATAAATGTATAATATAATTCCAGTATAATATAGTGTATAATACCATTTACTCCATCCTTTATACATCCCACATATGTCATTAACGATTCAAATCACTTTGAGGGGGCGGTAGTCGGCACTTCCTAAAATGAAATTATCACGTTTTACCCATAATGGAAATCATAAAGTATGCCATAAATGAGAAATACAGAAGAATAAGTAAAATATAAACATATTATATATCATATATAAAAATAGTGACATCTTAATGGCCACCTTTGAAGGTGTTATATGAGTGTTGAACAATCATCGTTTCGTGAGGCAGAAATTCGCCATCCACAGAAACCGTATGTTCATTAACCATTAGATGTAGGTGTGTGTAAGTGTAGCTCGAATCCTTATTATAACAACATCCTAGTATATTGAGGATACTGTTTTTGTTACAAAATAAATGAATAAAAAGAGTTTAGGGGGTTGGAGAAGAAAAATAAAACAAAACAACATTAGAGAAGACATTACCTCAAAATCTGGTAACTCTTTTTGATTTGAGCCAAAGGCTTCCTTGGGAAGCGTTCTGCCCAATGTGAGGCTTCTAGGAGTAAGAGGGGGAAGTTGGGAGAGTATTTTGGCAGAGGTTGGCCGAGCCAAATGGCTTGAAGGTGTGAATAAGGTGGGATAGGTGGGGGCTTTTTATAAGTGGAGAGGAGGGGCACTTTTGGAAAGATTGAAATGTTACATTATTACACAATGATTTTCGGATTCTAAAGGTCCCACACTTATATAATTCGAGGATAAGGTGATAAGGGTTCGAAATATCCTCATCCAATTGGCTTTTGACAAGTGTAAGCCTTGGATTTTGCATTATCTTTTCATTTTATTAAAATCGTTAAATAATGAGGTCATCGCTGCATCATAATGATGTCATAAATAATTTAATTTATTTAATTTATAAAAATTATAAAAAAAATACTATGATGTAGGAAATCTTTTTAGCTTTCTAATGAATATTTATAATAAAAAGTTGGACTTGTGTAACCCCACTTAAAAACTATTTTAGTAAAATAACTCATGTTTGTGTCAATTTAATTTTAACATTAAATAAATATATATTAATGTCATTTTCCAACCAAAGTGGCTCCATGGGGTCCCCAAGTTGACCCATGAGTTTTCTTGGTCGGCCATGACTCATCCAACAGGAGTAGGACAAGTGTCAATCTCATATCATATTATTAAAATATTATTTTTACCTTAAACTACACTAATTACCTCTAATCGCGATTAAGAACTTAAAAGTTACTATTCACCAAAAATTTATTTTGATCTCATTGAACCACATTTTACTTCTTAATGACAACCATGTATGTCGAATTTTTGAAAATCAAAACACAGAAGTGGTAATATTTCATTTAAACGAAAAATCAGTTATTTAACTACCACTTAGTGGTTTCACTATTCATCAAAAATTGAAGTTTTTCAGAATAATGCCAAAATTTCACCCTAAGCTATAATTGATATTCCGAATTAAAAAATGATGTCTTTTTTACAAAATTCCAAACATATAAGTTGCATTAATTAATTTTATTATTAATTCCCGCTGTTATAACAAATAGCGTGTTTTTAAGAAACAATTTATATCAAAAGATTGGCAATTGTTTATCTCCAATTTCAATGTTAAATTAATTCTAATGACCACCATTGGATAAAATGGTAAAAATATATTCTAATTATACTTTAAAACCACTAAATAGTATAATTTATCACTATAAATTATTTTGATTAAAAAAGTTGTTTTTAAGTAATTTTCACTATTCATAAAAAATTAGAAGTTCTCAGAAAAATACCAAAAATTCAACATAGGCTAATTTCGATATTACGAATACAAAAATGAAGTCCATTTTGAAATATAAGATTTCTATAATTTTAAAAAGTGGTTCTTACTATTCATAACGGCTACTTTGATTAGTCACGGTGTTTTAGAACTCGAACTTGCGTACAATGCAAGCTATTGCATTATTGGAAGAGAGGCGTATCGTGGAAGCTCGGGGTGTTACAAGGGGTGCATGTAATGTCAAAATTCAAAGACTTCAGGTACACCCCCCAATTCCCTTTTCAGAGATTAAGATATTTCTGAGAGAAAATATAACTCAAGATTTTGTGATCAGAATAAATAGTAATAATTCCTCCAAAAAGGTAATTATATAAAATCATAAGAGCATGAATCATAGATGTGAGTTAGTGATCATGGGTTTGATAATTATTCTCATGTGGCCTAAGATTCCTAGAACCATAGACTACCACATGATCACCCTGCATAAGGAAATAGCCCAAAATAAAACCCGATTCATAAAAAAAACCACATAGATCTTACCATCCCCCGGAAGATTCAACACTACCATATATGTAAAAATAGGTTTCAACTCATAAAAATAACTTTGAAATATATCATCTTAAACTAAATTCACTCCTTTCCATGTGATATAGTTAATTGGATAAGAACACTTTAATAAGTCTTTAATAGACCTGTGATAATACCCTGCCAAACCAAAGAAGATTTGAATCTAAAAAACTTTTCATGATTCCTAACATGTCATAGAAACCTCCAAATTCTTAGGATAAACTAAAATACTATGTTCTAAGACTAAATATCCCAATAAATTCACTTCTCAAAAACTAGAAATTACATTTCTAAAGATTCGTATAAAATCGGTGATTTATCAAGATTTCTACAAATCCTCACAAATGACACACATGCTCCTCATTATTCTTCAAATAAACCAAGATATCAACCACAAATACTACTATAAATGAGTCTAGGTACTCATATAATATCCTATTAATCAATTCTATAAATACTGAAGGAGAATTAGTTTTATCAAAAGGAATCAAAAGTTACTCATAATAGTTATACCTACACTTGAAGGTGGTATTCTAAATGTTTGATTATTTAATTATTAACTAGTGATAACTAGATCAAATATAAATATTCAAGAACCACTTTTCACCATTCAAATTTTCAAACAAATCATCAATCTATAGAAACTGATACTTGCTGTTTACCATAACTCAATTGAGTTTTCAGTAATTAACATAGAGGTGAAGTGTTCTAGAATCTTTCATCACAATGAGAACATGAACTACCCAATGTGACACACTTAGGAATATGAAACCATTATATTGTAGATCAACTAATTAATTATTTATATCATTAAATTTAGTTGGATATATATGGTAAGAAGAAATAGATACTATCTGATTACCAGAAACTAATTTAATATAAAACTCTTCCTCTCATATAGATGGTAAATAAGAAAATTCAGTTGAAAATGCATTGGGAAATTTGATGAAAACTAGAGGGTGATATTCACTCAAATATTATCATTCAAAATCAAAAGAAAATAATAATATTACTCTACCAAACTCTGGGTAATAAGGTTTAGCTCTACTCAACCACAGGTCCCATTATCCCCGAAAACCACATCACACCCCATCAAGTGTAGTAATGGAGACCCACCAAAGGTAATAGTCAATCCAGTACTTATGAGAAATTAGTCAATCTATCTCAAAAATTATTTCAAGAGGTTTCATATTGAGAACCAGAAAACTTGATATAAGCTCAATACTTGATAGAGAGAAATTATAAGAGAGGAAATAGAGACATTGCTCTCTCTTCATTCTAAGTGGCGTAGTATATAGAAACCCAACCCGAGTAACCTAGATCCAGTTTCTACTTTATTATATTTTCATAATATACAAGGAATCACTTTTTAAATTACCAAATAGTTTAATATTATTGTTAAAATAGATACATTATTGAAATTCACATTAAATTTTAAAACATAAAATAAACTAATAATTTTCTTTGAGAATACTAGTATTACCCTTAGCATATCCTTTCATATCAGTCATAAAATACTTCCTTGTATCTAGGGTAAAATAAAACATAATAAAGGGGGATCTCAGATGCTCAGTAAGGGTAAGAATATAGAGAAATATATGATTAAATAAGAAATAATTAATATGGAAAGTTAAATATCTAAAAAACATTCCATTTAATCCATAACTTGGGAATAATCTGGTAGGAAGAAAATATGATCAAATGATTCCATATAAATAATCACATGACCTTGAAACATGACCATGTATATTCTAACTAATTGAATAATCATATGGAATATAAATAATTGAATTTATAATGATGGAATAAATAATGTTGTATATCTAAAAAACACTATCGAGGCTTGTTCCAAGACATCTAATACCATTGAGGTTTGTTCCAATACATCTAATACCATTGAGTATTGTTCTAAGACATCTATATGAATGGGTAAGGCCTCAGCCAAAACCATATTTTGTTTGTCTCATGAGACCTACCTATGCATCGAGGGTGTATAATGGGCCTCACCCACCACTTACAAAGTCCAATGAATTCCTCATATGAAACGGTGTAAAAAATAACCAACATAAATATTCATATTAAAAAAACAAACATATGAAATGTAAATAATTACCCCAATAAATAAGCATAATCATAAACCATTCAAAGTAAAATTGGGAATGATAATAAAATGGTACATCCAAACTTAAACTGATCACAAATCATCCAAATAAAAAAAATAATGATTATATAAAGATGACATATCCCCAGTGTATTATATTTATATTAAGAGTTTGATGTTATTGATGAATAGAAAAACCATAAAAATATATTTAAAAACATTTTTGAAGAAAATATCCTTTTCTTTTTGAAAATAAAATTTTAAAACTAGAAGTTCACAAATAATTTTGAATATTATTTTAAATGAAAATAATCTTTGAAACTTATAAATGAAAATTTAAAACATTTATTTTTCATGAAAGTAGTATATTTCATACATGTTGATTATGTCGAAACAGATATTCATTTCACATTTTTGGTAAAATCTAAAAGAGAATTATTGTGAAAACGATAGGAAAAATACTTTAAATTTTTTTAAAAAGTAAAAATGGGTAATAATTTATTTAATAAATAATTTTTAAAAGGTTAAAAACATTTATAGAAAACAGGGGTTTTGATAAAAATGAATTTCTGACCAAAGAGAGAAATAATGTTGGATTTTCTTAAAAAAATATATCAATCATTTTAAGTAACAAAGAGTTGAAAAATGTTACTATTGCTTGAAAAAGTTCATGAATGATATTATAATAGTAAAATATATTTTTTAATATAGAAATATCAAAAAATTCCTCCAAGGGTGACTTAGACAGAAACAATCCAGACTAATGACGATATTGTGAAATAAACACTTACCACTTTGGTAACATTTATATCATAAGACCCATTAAAGAAATATATTTAAATGAAACATTAAATACCATTAATATAAATTAATTAATGATGTAACATAAAAAAAGTTTATTATATACACCACAAAAAAGAAATAAGTAGTGAATATGGCATATGTCTTATGGAAGTAAAAGTGAGATAAGAAACCCTAACCTTGAGTCCAACTCATCATGTATGTTCTTTATATTATCAAATAATAAATTTATGATAATTATTTACTTTATTAAAAACCTTTTTTAATTTTACTCTTAATTTTATTTCACTTATTACCATTTTATATTTGATTACATAATCAATTATGTTTAATTCACATGTATTGATGATATTTGGATTATGTGTCAAAAATGAATTTGATAAGTTAACTATTGTCAAAGAGTTAGTTATTTAAACATATACATAATAATAATAACAAAATAATTATCATATTTATATGTCAATTATACTTATAATACCAATAATAATTTTTTTTATGAAAAATGAACTACACTATAATCATGGAGACGGTAGGCTATACATGCACATGAGTAACATTTCTATTTTTTTAAATGATAATTATAGAAATAATTTAAGTAATATTTTTTATTTATATAATGATAATAATATCATATATAACATATTATTTCTTTAAATATACTTATATATATATATATATCATCCATGTGGCGTTGAGATGAAAATAGAGTCACATCACTTTGTGAAAGTGGTAGTCCACAAGTACACAAATGATGTTTTCATTTTTCAATATGAAAAAGAAAATTATATATTATATTTTAAGAATAATAAAAAATTAATTAATATAATAATTATTTCATTTATATCACATATATTTTTTATAATTATCTTTATTACCTTCCATGTAAGGCATTAGTGAATCAAACTTCACATCGCTTCACGAGGTGGTAGTCCACCACACATACGAGTGACATTATCATATCCCCTATAGAATGGAAAATAAAAAAGGTATCTATGATGTAACGAATCTATAAGAATAAATATGTTATAAATATCATATATATAATTTATATACATCATCATACCCAACCATGAGAGGTGGTAATGAAAAGATGAATGACATCTGTTCGCGAGATGGTGGTCCGCCGTACACATGAATGATGATTCTGTAAACCATTTCAGGGAAGTGTAGATGGTTTTAAGTCATGAAATTAACATATAAAATTATAATTATATGTAATTTACTGATTATATTATATCTTAATGTTTTAATAATAATTTAAGGAGGTGGAGGAAGAAATAAAATAAATACAATCGTTAAATAATGTTACATCTTCTTCGGTTAACCTCCTTAGGTTTCCCCAAAAAGCATTCCTAGGTTAGAATCCTAAAAAACTAAGGCTTATAGTATGAGAGTATGGAATTTGGGAGGTTATTGTTTTCAGTTTTTTTATCAAAATATATTGATATGTGCGAATAAGTTATGAGAGTGAGGTCTCTTTTATAATTGAGGAGGAGTGACATTTTTATAAATACTCAAATGTATTCAATAATGGGAGGTCACTCTCGCCTCATAAAGCCCAAAAATTGATACATAATGGATTTTAGGGATGATATGTTTTAGAAACTCCTAAAACAAAAAACAATACATGTTTTAAACATCCTATTCCTTAGCCATTAAATTTTACTCACTTTTACCAGTTTAATTTTCACCATGGTAATTAGTTTTTTAACCTAGGTAATTAAATATTTAAGTCTAAAAGAAAATGAGTCTTATTGTATAATTTGTATATAATTATTATAAATTTTAAATCCAATTTATAAAATAATAATCCTTTTTTATTGAAAATTAATTTTAACACAAGCACATGTAACATGCAAAAACACTGATTTTAACCTTAATCACGATAATTAATTTTTATTGTCCTTACTGATACTTTTGAAAAATAATAATTAAAACATAATATAAAATATTATTTATTTTTATCAAAAATATGTTATCCATTTTATAAAATTAAATTCACATATGTGGCAGAATTTAATTTAAAATTCAACCCACAATCGCGACGAAAAGCGAGGTTTCAAAGAAATAATTTGTAAATGTTTGTAATGTTTTTATATCCAAATTCAATATAAAATGGTTATAATGAAATAAATTGGATTAATATATATATAATTTAACTAATTTTAGTTAAAAACCTATAAAAAAATAATTTAACTTTTTAAATCATTTAAACGGAAAGACATTTTTCAATAAAAATTCAGTATTGTTCATTATTCATCGAAAAATAAAACATTTTAGAAAAATCCCAAAAATTCACACTAAGATAATTTTGATGTTATTATTTTAAAAAATAGTTTATTATATCATATAATTTTTTTAAAATGAGTAAAAATTAATTTTTAATTATGTACGCAAAGCATGACTAAACTGTATTTTTGAAAAAATACAGTTTTTTACAAAACATTTCAGTTCTTTTAAATTATTATTATTTTATTTATAATAAATAGATAACCATAATTTTCATAATTTAGTTATTAATATTAATACCTTAAAATTTAACATCTATCTTATAATGGAATACTATATTATGGTTGTTGATGCTCCTTTCGTCACAGAATCTAAAGATTGGAAAAGGGGAATATCTTAACTCAAATTGATTCAACCTTTGGACAAATATCAAAAACTGACAAAGGAAGGAATAAGAAGAATGTTGCACAAGGGTAATGCAAGTTCTACGATGGTCGCACAAGTACACTTGAGTGCCACAATTGTCGCTCAAGTACACTTGAGCGCCCTAAGTGATAACCGCTTGAGGTCTTCTCCAGCCTATAAATAGACCCTCTAGCCCCCCGCCATTGAGGAGGAATTTTTTCCAGAAACTCAGATTTGAGCTCCCAGTGCCCTAGTCCCTTCTCAAATCTTGTGAAACACTTATAAGGTAATTTCTTACCTAGAACGAAAGATCTAAAGAGGGGGAGGAAGGCCTAAGTGTTGAAACTCATCAACACTTGCGTGCCTAAGTGTCCAACCCTTAAGGGAAATGGACACACTTGCACGCCGCCTAAATCCTTCAATAGAACTTGCGCGCCACTCTTCTGGAAGAACCTTAAGATAATTATAAAGGATTTAACCAAGAGTCGCTCAAGTATTACCCTGCTGGTTAACCGTCGCGCAAGTACCCATGTGTCGCGCAGGTATACCTGCGCGACCAGGACTTGCGCGCCCACGTAGTACCTACGCGCCTGCCAGGACTTGCGCGTCCCTGCCTTTTTGGGTGCCCTTCTTACCCATTTCACCCCTCTTAAACCATTACACCTCTCCTATTCAAGATTCAGTCTTCAAGACACTCTTCAATTCCATTTATGACATGATTTCTTGATTTGACTTCCTTATCTGAAAGGAATTCTGTGGAATATCTCTCAAAACCTAGTGATTTACACATCTTTATGGCACTAAAGATTGATATTTCATTCATTCAACCTCATCCTTTAAGATGAGAGAACTCATTAACCAGGGCCTCCTTTTCAAGAGTAAGTCCCAATCATAATTCTCTTAACATGGGCCTCCTTTTCAAGAGTAATCCCTAGTCCACTAATGTGGGCCTCCTTTTCAGAAGTAAGTCCTAATCATAATTCTCTTAACCTGGGCCTCCTTTTCAGGAGTAAGCCCGAGTCCCCTAATTTGGGCATCCTCCTCAGGAGTAAGCCCCAACCATAACTTTATTAACCTGGGCCTCCTCTTTCAGGAATAAGCCCCATTCATAAATATGGGTATCCTCTTCAGGAGTAAGCCCCAAGTCCCTTAATTTGTCAAGTCTCTTAACCTGGGCCTCCTTTTCAGGAGTAAGCCCTAGTCTTAATTCCACTTAAACAGTCCTAATTTACCTTTGATCTGGGAGTCCTTCTCAGGAGTAAAAACCCAATCATAAGTCCTCTCCTAATTTGGGCCTCCTTTTCAGGAGTAAGCCCCAAGTTAGAGTATTCAAATCTCCGTGAAGCACATATACCTTTATGGACCATGTTCCTGGATTTCTTCCCTGAAGTAAATCAAAATATTCATTTATCTGGGCAATCATACATACATAAGTTCCACCTTATTTATTATGATTGCATCTTTTATGGCACAATTTTCTGTTTTTTACCAATACCTCTTGTTTCTCACACCGAGCATAACTCACGTGAACATAGAGTGTAAAAGTAATTATGACATCCTTCTTTGGGCCATCAATCATAAACATCACACTCCCTTACTCGAACTACGTGGGTTATGATTCCTTTTCTAAACAAAGGATATGTAGGTAGCCCATCTGCGGGTTCGATCCCATCTCTGAAATAATCCATGTCCTTCTGAATGACAATAAACTTCAAGTGCCCCACTGAGTGGCTTTAAAACCATCATGGTTATCATAATGACCAAGAGACTTTTACGTATCAAAGGATACCATTGAATAAGAATATCTAACAAATACAGAGGATTCTCTATCAATGAATAACCTTGAATACATATAAAAGATTCTCTAAATTTCCTACATATCGATCATTGATTGTCAGATCTAAAGGAAAGCTCATTTTATACTTGGTAATGTAATAAGGATTCATGAACATAACTTAAATCTATAAAGAGAGTCCCGAAGTAGACAATAATTATCCTCAAAAAGGTGTGATGAGTCCGACCTCCCATCCTCTCTACCAATGAAAATTCCTAAGCCTCATCAGTCCACAAACTAATGAGCGCTTACCTATGGAAAGTAGGTCCAAATGGTTGTGGAATCCTTGGATGTTTCCGGTTCTATGAAAAAACACGTTAGAAACCGATTGGAATGTGTGAACCTTCAATCAAGAAGGTCATCCCTGAATTCTGAGGGAAACAAAAAATGGTGAACCCAACGTGAATCCTTAACCAAGTTAAAATGATGTTTTACCTATTAGTTTTTCCCCTATTTAAAGATCAATGAGAGGTCCAACAAAAACAATCATTGACATATGTTCTCATCCAAAAGATGTAGTGGCTGAATTTATCTTGATTACGTCTATTATATAAAACATGCACTCTTTTCCAAGATCTTCTACATTTCTAAGAATGGGTGGTCTCAAGTTCACACCTGTGAATACTACTGCTGCAAATACCACTGCTGCTACTCCTGCTGGATCGTCGTCCGCTCTGAGAATGACATCACCTACTTAGTGTCTTCAATGCTGGGTATCAAATGCACTGGTTAATGAGTACCGTCAACACGGTACCATCCCAACTCTGGAGGCTACCCAACAAGCCCTCCAAGTGAACAACTCACACTGGTCATCCGGACAACAACGACTAGTGATCAAGACGCAGGCGGTGCTGACTACCGTCTCCAACCATTTCGGGTAATTTTCCCCGGAACACAATCACCATTCGCTCCCTTATTCTGAGGAGGTGAATGGGAAGGTCCCTCGGGGCCTTAATTCAAGTATACAAGAGTCCTTCCCGAGGGCTCCCACAAACAATCGCCGCCAGAATCATGCAGTAGGCACCCTCAACATGATGAGGGCACCGACTCCAGGAATTCGGCTCAGGTTCCTCGAACCCGAACAGGAAAGACGAACCGCCAGAGTTGGAATCCGGTCAACAGTGAGAAAGTTCTCATCTCTTCCATCTCCTAAGAAGTCCACCAACCTGACTTGGTGGAAAGCAATGAGCGGGCACACACACCTGCCCGTTTTAATTCCACTGTCCATTAAACTCGTCTGGCAGCAGCACGCCAATCCCGTTAGGCAATTCCGGAAGATTATTATAGATAGGAACATACACCTGTTTATACATCATCTTCTAGTCAGCAGGCTCGTCTGACTACATATGATGGATCTCGTCAACCATGTTCGGTGAAGTGCAATCAGCAGGCACATACACCTGCTAGTATTAATCAATCCTACCAACAGTCTTGCTTGGTAGCATTCGGAGAAGTCAGTCGGAAAGCTCCGGCGACAAACAGGAGGTAGAATCAACTCTCTGCCCCCACACTTGAGTACTGTTAGGATTCACTGACAGGAAAAGGAGGACAGGAGCAGGGACATACACCTACTCCAAGCACGGAATGGACTTATATCCCCGTTCCAGCAGCTGAAGTCACCAAGCATATTTTATCAATGGTGAAAGAGAATCCCTGCTCATATTCTGGATGCTTGCCAGGATATTATAACAGCTTCAGCAGCATCTCAGGGAAAGACACATAAATCTATCCCTACCAGTGGAGTGACACATCAACAGTTCACTCCAGAACAGACACACACATTTATTCCAATCCAAGAGGGTTGTGGGGCATACTTCCTCATATCATACGGACAACCCAGTCAGGCACATACACCTGATCTGAGTGGAGATCGTCATCCTAACCTGTCCATATTTCCTGATCAGGCACATACACCTGCTCAGAGCAGCCACTTTCATCAACAAGTGGTTTCCAAGGAGAGTAAGAAGGCGTCTAAGAAAAAGACCTGCCCAGCACGATCAGGAGATCAAGAGCCAATCTATAACAAGGCCTTGCTCGATGCTGGATTTCTTGAAGCCCTCATGTAGTTATCTGTTGAAATTCAAGATTCTACTCCCTCATTTCCCAATAGTGGGAAAATTAATTCTGAAGGTCTTCAACAGACACTTCCTCATGAAGGCTTGCTTAATGACAATTCGGTCGATCTCGAAGTTTCATCTTCATATGAGAGCCACAAGAACCCTCTATGTGGTCAGAAGACCAAGGAGCAAGAGATCTCATCTTTTTCTGTAACCCACCATGGTGGTCCTCCCCATAATGATTAATTTTTCTGCGAAAGTCCTCTCCGCAGTAGTGATGCACATTGCTCGGAAAATGCTCCAATGGACAATGTAGTGCCAAGAAAGCCCTATTATATTGAGGCACTTGAAAATGCGAAACCATTCATGTATGATGCTTCATAGCTAGCAGGTGAAATACGTTCTCAATCAGAAGATAGCCCAGGGTGAAGGTCATTTTCTGAACCACCCCTAATTCATGCATCTTCTAGTTTGATCAATGATTTCACTACCAATCTTGTTGAATCTGATGAAGCAACAAGGAAACACCAACTCTGGTCAAATCAGGTAGAAGAATATTCATCAAATGATAAAGAGGAAATCCTGAACATGAGAAAACAACTGGCAAAAGGTGAAGTTCCAGTCATGTTTTGGCCTCTGGCTAACTCTCAGTATGACATTCTAGAAATGTTGACGAAAGGTGGAATTCATGATATTCGTCTCAACATATGGAAAAATCTTTGTCAATTGAAAAAGAAAGTATTATTTTATTATGAATATGAAAATAATCTTAAGATAATAGAAGGGTTACAACGTCAGATTGATTTGGCATCTCTATCAGTCTCTCGATATCCGAAGGCTGAAAATCAGCAGAGAACCCTTCAATGTTCATGCCTTGGCGCACTAAGAAGATTGCGTCAGTTAATTTACAATGCCCCATCTGGTATTCATGTCAGAGGATGAGGTGTTCATGGAGAACTGCATTTCACGGTGCTCTCCAGTCAGCAAAGCCCGCCGAAAATGGTCTCATGCAATGTTATTGCCCATGGCCGACCACAATCAATGGGCATTGTTTGTAATCAAAAGATTTCCCAAGAACAGGACTCAACTAGTTACTCTCAAAATCAAGAATACAGAGAACAAGTTATTGAATTACTACTGCATCAAGCAAACGAGAATATTGAACATGCCTCTCGTATTGAGCAAACACATCATCAAGTGACAGAAGTGTCAGAAATCATCCAACGGTCTTTTGAACCAGGTGATAAATGTGGATACAGATTAATGCATCCAGCTAATTTCCGGACTAAGGTTCGCAAGATCAGGAGAGATTTTAATAAATTCTCAGACATAGAATGTCAAGAGCCACCCCAGCTCACCAGACTAGAGACTCTTTTAAACCAACCCTCATAATCAACAAATAGGATTCGAGAAGTTTAGTGGGAATAGAAAGAAAAGCCCCATTCGATTGGACTGGGGACTTTTTCAAATCATCAATACCCTCCTCAGATAAATTCGGTCTTCTCTCGATTGGAGAAGAAGCCTCAAGAGGAATGAAGAGCCAAATTATCAGGGGATTCCCTCCAAATTACAGTTCGTCAAGAAGTTCCTAAGGGATCGAATCAACAAAAGGCAATGTCTCATCAAAGACATGGAAGAAGAAAATACCACAGAAATGCTGATAGAAGGGATGCGATGTGTTATACATCAATCAATGTCATCAATGCCGTTGTTGCTGATCCACCAGATGAGGCTCACTCAGGGGACTCAGATGAAGAGGTTCCTGCTCAAGAAGATGTACGCACCGACACAAATGAAGAAGGTGTGCGTACACGAAATCAAAGGGTTTCTCAGAACCTAGGTAATCCTTCGAGTAACCCACGTCCACCTCTCCGAAAAGGATCCAACAAAGGGAGGGGAAAGAATCAGGTTACATATCCTTTTCTCTGGAGAAGGCCAATCGCCCTCACTAGAGAAAATGTTTTCACAACAGGAGGAAGAAATGAAGGAATTAAGAAGGTTGAATGCAGAACTACTTCAGAGTAGTCTTCTTCTTAAGTGTGCTGGAGTCAGTCAGCCAAAGGAATTTGTTGAAGCTACTGAGATGGATCAAGGATATCCTCCTCTATCATTACACCCTCACAGGTCTAATATTACGGGTCAAGTGAAACAACAGTTGGCAGTGCTACCATCAGTTGCAGCACCAACTACCACATATATCCAAGCTCTAGTCATTGCACCTACCCAAGTCCAAGTTCAACCAGATGTTTCTCAAAAGTTAATAACTACTATTGAGTCATTAACAGCTCGGTTAGAAACTATGGAAGGGAAACATGTGCAGGTTCAACCAGAAAAGAAATTTGTCCCTAAATGGGTAGATTCAATCTCTCCTCCATCCAGTTTTGGAAACCCTTTATTCCCTATTTTCAATGGATCATGTGACTCTGAACAACATTTGACGCATTACATGTCATGTTGTGATTCTATGATGGGAACTCCAGAGCAGAAAGAAGTAGTAAATCTCAGATGCTTCATACTGACATTGCAAGGACCAGCCTTTGTCTAGTATACAAGCCTGCAATCCCGATCAATTACTGGATGGGATGATCTCCGTCAACAATTCCTTCTTCAGTTCAGCTCAACTTTGTCAAAGACAACAGTTTTTGATCTTACAAAATGTAAGAAAATGGATAATGAAAGGTTATCAGATTTCATTGCTCGCTATAAGGGATTAACATATTACCTAAGATTAGCACTCCCTCAAGAAGAATTGTTGCCAATCTATGTGGCAAATTTGCGTGACGATTTATGCATGCCGTTGATCCCTATGAAATACATAGGAGGGTTTCGATACCTTACTTCAATCGCTCAGTAGATTGAAGATTCCCTTATACAGGCTATAGCTAAATCTCATGTAATTCCATCAGCACCAGGAAGGAGAATGGGTAAAGCAGAAAATGCTACAGTTATGCTTAAACAAGCACCTGTACCTGTTTCTACTTCAAAACCTTCATCTTCTCGAAGGGCTCCACCTCCTAAGAACCAACAACAAAGTCCGTTTCATTCAGATGATCAAAGAGATCAAAGATGAAGACAATTTGAGGATTTGAAGAGAAAAACATACTCTTTACGAAATTAACAAGTTCCTGGTTACTTCATTTCGGCTTTGGAAAATAATCTGGTTCAATTTCCAATTCCCAAGAGGCCAAACAAGAAAGGAGATGAAGACCATCCCAATTATTTCCCTTTTCATCAAATGTTAGGGCATCCCATCTAGGAGTGTTTTGTCTTCAAAGACCTACTGCAAAATATGGTCAACTCGGGACAAGTCAAACTGAAAGGTTTTTCAACTCATGTAGCATGTGTTACTACTATAGTTCCAGTGGAGGAAGGCGAATGGTAAGAAGTCAAAAGCAAAAAATGCACAGAAGTATGATGATCGGATGGTCATAAAGACAATCAATCGAACTCATGCTATTTTGTGAACAAAATCAAAGAAAACGATTGTGTCTTCTGCCATGAATGTTGCGGCAAAACCCTCTTCGTCAGAGGGAATGTACTCAAGGAAACAACATGATTCAAAGAAAGAAAATGAATCAGAAGATGATGAGTATGTGTCAAATCCTAAGTTTTCTTTGACTCTGGCAGACTTCATGCCATCTACTTCAAAGCCACGGGCATCGCCCCACCAAACGGCACAACCTAAATAGGCTAATCGGGCAGAATCTTCATTAGACGAAGAGTTAATCTTCGGTTCTGTTAATATGATTCAATTAACAGATCCATATGCCATTCGTAGTTTCAATTTCAATGATCCTGAATTCCCTGTATAAAATAGGGGAATCAGAGGAAGTTCTAGAGTCTTAGGATACATGGGAAAACATGGATCTTTCAGAATACACTATTCCAATTCTACCCCTTCTCGAACTGTGTACGAAACAGAAACTCATGGTAGAGCCCTTCAGCGAGCTCAGCAAGAACAAGCAAGTTATTCTACCAATAGCAAATTCAGTCCTGGAACAGTTATTTTGGAAGACCGGTTGAAAGTTCCATCTTATTCCTCTCAGCATGTAAATGGATCTAATCGGTCTAATCTTCCAAAACTAGGAATATTGCCAACTCCTATCCCAATACAGGATGCATCAACTTCCAAAGAATCCGCTTCCAAGGTACCTGCTAAACCACATATTCCTATAGGGAAACACAGACCTCTAGATCAAAAGTATGATGTATTGAAACACTTGGACCAAGTACCAACCAAGTTATCAATTATGGATGCTCTGAATCTGTCAAAAGATCTTCGGGAAGCACTCATCGAGGCTTTGTCGAGTCCTCAGGAGTTTGAAACTGAAATTGTTGCAGCTGAAGTCTATCGTAATAGAGAATAATCCTACAGAATGCCATGCAATAATATCTTTTACTGATGAAGATGAAGATGATGTTGTGCATGGGCATATTAGACCTTTGTACTAATCTGGAAAGGTCAATGGTGTAGACGTCCGAAGAGCTTTCATTGACAATGGTTCAGGAGTCAACCTCATGCCCATTCATACACTTCGTCGATTAGGTCTCACGGAATCTGATTTATCTCATTCTACCATGATGTTACAAGGATATGATAAAAATGAACAAGAACCATTGGGCAAAGTTACACTCAGAACTCAGTTTGGAGATCTTGTATCCAATTCAGATTTCATGGTTGTTGATCAAGACTCAGCCTTCAACATCTTTCTTGGAAGACCCTGGATACATCAACATGCAGCTATCCCTTCGTCATACCATCAATGTCTCAAATATTGTTTCGATGGTCAAGTTGGGACATTGTATGGTGATAAGGCCCCGTTCAAGACATGTGAGTCTCAATACATTGAGGTGGAATTCTATCACATGAAGGGAAGGGAGAAATCCACAACAAAGGATATTACCAAAGTTAATGCTCCATATGGTTTGGAGAAGATTACAGTAAATCCATTTACACATGTGAGTACAAATTATGTGTTTCCTATCAGTCAAATTGACAAGATAGACCCAAATCAAAATACTCTTATGGAAAGATCCATAATGTCAGTTACGACAATTGATCCATACAACATGAAAGAAATTGGTAACCCACCAAGCAGTAATGAAAGCACAAATGGTGATGTCTTCATTTCATCTGCTGAAAACCAACAAGTCTATACTTTGCCAATTAGGCTAGAAGAAGTTATAGAAACAACGGAGGTGAACAATGATGTCGATTCTCAATCCATCATCTCCTCTTTATTACCCAAAGAAGACCCTTCATCATCAATCAGGTCGGAAATGGAAGCTTCTTCTTCAAGATGTGAAAATTTTGACATCTCTTCTGATCATTAAAATTATGATTTATCATCTACTATTCAAGTAGAAACAGAAGAAATAATACATGATGAAGAAGAAGAGGAAGATCTCAGAGATGCTCCTCTAGCATTTGAATAGGGTATCTCTACCACTATGGATGAACTCAGAGAAATAAATCTGGGTACAAAAGAAGATCCACGCCCCACTTTAATCAGTGCGGCCATGACTCTTGAATAACAAGAGATGTATATTTATTTTCTGAAGAAAAATAGAGATATATTTGCTTTGAAATATACAGAAATGCCTGAGCTTGATCCTGATGTTGATACTCAGCATTTGGGTTTACCAGAAGAACATCGAGGATTTAAGCAAGCCACGAGAAGAACACACCCAACTTATGCTTCCAAAATTGAAGCTGAAGTGGATAAGCTTATCAAATCTAACTTCTTCAGAGATGTTCAGTATCCCAAGTGGTTGGATAATATTTCCCCTGTAAAGAAGAATAATGGAAAAATTAGAGTTTGCATCGATTTCAGAGATCTTAATCGGCATTGTTCTAAGGATGATTTCCCAGTTCCAATTACAGAACTTTTAATTTATGCAACAGCTGGCTATAAAGCACTTTCCTTCATGGATGGATATTCTGGATATAATCATATTCGAATGGCCCCAGAAGACGAGGAATCCACAGCCTTTAGAGCCCCTCATGGTTTGTTTTTCTACCGGGTAATGCCCTTTGGCCTAAAGAATGCATGTTCAACATATCAGCGTGCCATGCATCATATCTTCAAACCCTTCTTAGGGAAGTTTGTTGAATGTTATGTAGACGATTTGTTGGTTAAATCCAAAAAATGTTCTAATCACTTGGCTGATTTGGAAGTCATATTATGCAAGCTTTGACAACATAATTTGAAGATGAACCCCTTAAAATGTGCTTTTTGGGTAACCTCAGGAAAATTTCTCGGCTTTGTTGTACGCCATCGTGGTATTGAAGTCGATCCTGAGAAGATCAAGTCAATACTTGGTATGTAACCTCCTCAAAATTTGAAATAATTAAGAAGACTTCAAGGATACTTAGCCTATATTCGGCGTTTCATCGCCAATTTGGTAGGAAAAAGTTTACCCTTAACGAAATTGATGAAGAAGGGAGTAACTTACCAGTGGATTGAAGAATGTCAAGAACTATTCGATATTCTCAAGAAATACCTCTTGAGTCCACCGGTACTCATGCCAACTGTTGAAGGAAGACCACTTATCCTCTACGTGACAGCTCTAGAGCGATCATTGGGTGCCTTTCTGGCTCAAAAGAATGATACTGGGAATGAAAACAGCCTCTACTATCTCAGTCAAACTATGATTGAAGCTGAAACCCACTATTCAAGTATTGAGAAGTGCTGTCTGGCATTAATCTTTGTAGTTCAGAAGTTGAGACACTACTTGCAACATCACGAGGTCCAATTGGTATATCACAATAACCCGCTCAAATTCATCCTTAGTCGTCCAATGCTTACAGGACATCTGGCAAGGTGAGCAGTTATTTTGCAGCAATTCGACATTCAGTATGTGTCTCAAAAGGTGATAAAGGGACAAGCTCTGGCTGATTTCCTAGCTGAACACCCTTCAGTAGAAGACACATCTTCAGATACTGATCTCCTTGATGATGAAGTCTTCTCTATTCAAGAAAGTCCTTAAGCATGAGAAATGTATTTTGATGGTGCTTCCAGAAGTCCAACAGGGAGGAAAATGGAAAATCCTAAATTCAACAATGTTTTCTTAGGAATTGTGCTCATTTCTCCAGAAAAGGCAATGTTACCTTATTTCTTCTTATTGTGGGAAGGTGGTACCAATAATGTAAAAGAATACCAAGCTCTCATCATAAGCATGAAATTATCACTTCAAGCACAAGTGAATCACTTAAAGGTGAAAGGTGATTCAGACCTGATAATCAAACAAGTCAATGGGGATTATGCCATCAGAAAGGAAGAACTAATCCCTTTATATGATTATTTCAGAGAGTTAATGGCGGAATTCCCTTTGGAACCGACATTTTCTTATGTCCCAAGATCAAAAAATGCTCAAGATGATGCACTGGATAATATAGCCACAGCTCTGGAAGATCCAAATCGAGACGAGACCACCATCAGTATTTCCCACCCTCGTGCAATTTCATCTTATGTTCGAATCAGAACAGAGGAAAATAATGAAATTAGTCCAATTCCGGAACCGTATGGTCATACTACAGGATGGATGTCACCTATCGGGGAATACCTTGAAAATGGAACACTTCCACTTGATAGAGATGAGAAAGAAAAAATCCGGCAACGTATGGTCAATTTTACCTTTTTATGATAGCCCAGATTACCTAGAGAAAATTCTCTACAAACGTGGTTTTGATGGAGTTCTCTTCAGATGCATTTATGGGGAAGAGACAATGTCTGTCATGAAAGAAGTGCATGAAGGAGTTTGTGGTGCCCACCAGTCTGGACATAGACTGTCTGATTAGATTCGAAGGCTTGGATACTTTTAGCCTTCAATGATACAAGATTGTGTTGATTTCACAAAGAAGTGTCATTCATGCCAAGTATATTCCAACTTCATTCATCAACCTCCAGAGTTGCTTCATATAGCTAAATACTCATGGCCATTTGCCGCATGGGGAATGGATGTGGTGGGAACTTACCATTTGGCTACGACCAAGAAGTTTAAGTACATTCTTACTACCACTGACTTCTTTTCCAAATGGGCAGAGGCAATACCTCTCAAGGAAGTCAGTTCTAAATGTATTGTTAGCTTCATCAAGTCTAACATCATTACCAGATTTGGTGTCCCTCATACCATATTGACGGAAAATGGCACCAACTTCTGTTCATCTGAGGTAAAAAAGTTGTATCAAGAATACAACATCAAATCCAAACATTCATCTCGGTATCATGCAGCGGCCAATGGCCAGATAGAAGCTTTCAACAAGACTCTATCGAATATACTGCAAAAGATGGTGGATAAAGATAAGAAATCATGGCCTGATAAACTGTTTCATGTTTTATGGGCTTATCGGACTACCACCCACACTGGAACTCGGTCAACTCCCTATTCATTGGTATATGGAACAGAAGCAGTCTTGCCCATTAAAGTTCAACTACACTCACTCAGAGTTGCCATATGTGATCAATCATCTACAGATGAACAATCTGAAAATAGATTGAATGAATTGGAACGGTTAGATGAGAAAATATTGTGCACTTTGCACCACTTGAAAGTCTATCAGAATCTAATAACATGAGATTTTAACAAAAAAGTTCATCTTTGTTCATTCACTCAGGGAGAATTGGTATTAGTTCTCAGAACTCCAATGATACTAGGAAAGAAACCTCCCAAGCTTGAGCCAAAATGGGAAGTACCTTACTCAATACATAGGGTCTACTCCAATGGAGCTTATTCATTAATCTCGATGGATGGAGAACTCATCACTACTCCAACCAATGCTAGATTTTTGAAGAAGTATTTTGTATAAACACAAAATATATTATCACGGTCCAATATGACCTTAAACTGCACCTTGGTCTAGTATGACCTTAAACTGCAACTAGGTCCTATATGAACTTAAACTACATCAATGGTCTAGTATGACCTTAAACTGTAACTAGGTCCTGTATGACCTTAAACCGCACCTTGGTCCAGTATGACCTTAAACTGCAACTAGGTCCTGTATGACCTTAAACTGCACCATCAACGGTCCATGCATATGACCCTAAACTATTTGCAAGTCCCTTACGTCCAGCAAGACGTTAAACTGTGACGTCCTAACTACATGATGCTAAACTATATAAAAGTCCCTTACGTCCAGAAAGACGTTAAACTACATAATCATCAAAGGTCATGTATGACCTTAAACTACACCACCGTACAACATGACATTAAACTACACCATCCATGGTCCATGCATATGACCTTAAACTATTCGCACTTTCGTCCAACATGACGCTAAACTGTATCGTCCCTTTTTCGTCCAACATGACGTTAAACTATGAAAAAGTACCTAATACATCCAACATGACGTTAAATAGTGTACTCTTTTGTCCTCACTGCATGACATTAAACTGCACAGTCCCCCTTTCGTCCAACATGACGTTAAACTATATTGTCCCCATCGTCCTAACTACATGACACTAAACTATACAAAAAGTCCTTGATATGTCCAACATGACATTAAACTGTACTTTGTCCCTGATACATGACATTAAACTGTGCAGCACCAATAGTCCTAACTGCAAGACTTTAAACTGCATAGTCCCTTTATATGTCCTACATGACATTAAACTATGAATCGTTAAGGTTTTTGTTACCTCTTGTTTCTCACACCGAGTATAACTCACGTGAGCTTAGAGAAAACCTCAACCATAACACTCTCTTTGGGATACTAACCATGTGTAAGTCCCAACAACATCATTTTTTAGTTCGTTGTCCCCAAGAACAACTTGAGCATTAATTCATTATTTAATTGAACTACCCAGACTTTGATCCATGCCTTCTAGGCTGGGTACATAGGAAACCTCCCAAGGTTCAAGCCCAAAATCAATATCTTCACATCAGTTCACCTCCATCTCATAGGATGTTGATTTGTAAAACCACCCCTAGAATCAATATCTTTACATTGGTTCACTTTTGTCCTTGTTATACGACGTTAAACTATACAACACTTTTGTCCAGTAGGAAAATAAACTACAATATTCTTTGATACCCTCACCTGAGAGGGAACCAGTATTTACATTGATTTTTCAATCATGTTTCATTTCAAAGACTACATGCATACATGGCAATGCCTAAACCTTTTATCTTGGGTTAAACCATCATTGTACTAAAGTCCCCTTTCACCCTTCACATATACGAACCAAATTTGTACAGAGGGTATTTCTAGAACTACGTGGGCTTGATTCCCATCCTTATGGGATACGTAGGAATGTTCAAGTGTCCCTCAAATCCAGCCCCAAGTCTTTGGGCCTAACCCCAAATTCCACTTTCTTTCCCTTGGCTGAAAAGTCCCCATGAAAACACACACTGTGTATTTCTTACAATGGTCCAAGCTCTATGACCCTAAACTAAGATCTCTAATCCTTTTGTCCCACACGATGTTAAACTGTAGTTTAAGAACTACATATGGCTTGATTCCCATATTTATGGGATACGTAGTGAAGTCCAACATTTCCATTCCGGACCCGGCCACAACATGATCATGGTTAGCATTGATCTGTGTATATCTGTATACATTGAACAATAGCCATCTTTATGTGTCATAATCCAAACCTTAAATATTTTCAGATCTTCATAACCCTTTTTCTTGACTTCTAGTGGCAAAAATGTCAAACTTCCGAGAGTTCTTTTTCTTGATTATGCAGCACGTGCCCTTAGGCGGCCTTGCATAAACAGTCTACATAATAGACTTGTCAGCCAAAAGATATTATTATTTGACTATGTAGCCAATTCCCTTAGGTGGACCTACATAATTAACCCCCTAACTGGTTTGTTAAATAATGGTAACTTCATTCTTGGGAAGAAAGCCTCTTTTGTCCTTATTGTTCTTAAATGACAGTATGTAGGGATTTGAAAAAATATCCATCCTTAACATATTTGTCCTATATCCTTTTTTATGATCTGAAAGTATTCAAGTTTATGGTTTATATTCTCCTTCCCTATGTTTGGGTCAGACCTTCGTAGGAGTAATATCCATCCAGTTCTTCGATAATCTTGTTTGGAAATATCTCTTCCATATTCAAGTACCTATTTCCATACAACAAACTCTATACTTTGGAAAATTTGAATCTCCATAAACTTTCACTAGCTTTTAGCACTAGGAAAGTAAATTTCTGAGAGTTCTTTTGTCTGACTATGCCGCACGTTCCCATAGGCGGCCTTGCATAAACAGTCTACGTAACAGATTTGTTAGCCAAAAGATACTATTTATTTGACTATGCAACCAATGCCCTAAGGTGGCCCTTCATAATTCAACCCCCTAACGGGTTTTTTAAATAATGGTAACTCCATTCTTGGAAACTACTTCTTCTAATGACTTTTAGCTCTTTTTAATATCATTACTCAGGTTCGAATATTCTTAAGCTATAGTTTACATATTTTCCCTCATACTTGAGTATGGTACTATGTTTTCAGATGAGTTGTCAAGGAATTGATTAAATTCTAATCTATTTCAGTCAAAGCTATTTCAACCTTAAACATTAGCCTTTTTATGTCCGACATGCATGACTTTAAACTACACACAAAAGACAAAGGAACTCTGAATAAAATTCAAGTTCCAGCTCACTAAAGATACATTTTTTATGATTTAGGTAACATTGAGAAATTAAAAGGTTCAAATTTTGTAGGGTTATTTACATTAATCCTAGTAAAAATAAAACTATTCTTTCTAGGCCCATTGGCTTAAGTAAAATATAAAGCATATAGAAATAGAATACAAGCATAAATTATTGAAGATATAAGTACTCTCCATTGATGCACAAGAATTAGAAGAACTTCCAAAAATTGGAGCCTCTTCTCTTTTTTAGGAGATTAGAAAATATTGTCAACATAAGTCTTCACTTGATGAACCGCATCCCGAGATTCATCAGCAGCTACTCGAAGCTCATTTATGCGCCATACCCTGTGCACCCCAATTTCCTTTTGATTTGCGATTTCCTCAGAGTCAAATTCGTATTTCTTTTGGATCCAACTCTGAGGGGGGACTTTTGTTGACGCTCCTTTTGTCACAAAATCTAAATATTGGAAAAGGGGAATATATTAACTCAAATTGATTCAACCTTTGGAAAAATATCAAAAATTGACAAAGGAAGGAATAAGAAGAATGTTGCACAAGGGTCAAAAAAGTTCTACGATGGTCGCACAAGTACACTTGCGCTCCACAATGGTTGTGAAAGTACACTTGCGTGCCCTAAGTGATAACCTCCCGGGGTCTTCTCCAGCCTACAAATAGACCCTGTGGGCCCCCCATTGAGGAGGAATTTTTTCCAAAAACTCAGATTTGATCTCCCGGCACCCTAGTCCCTTCTCAAAGCTTCTGAAACACTTATAAGGTAATTTCTTACCTAGAACGGAAGATCTAAAGAGGGGGAGGAAGGACTAAGTGTTGAAACTCATCAAAACATGCGCGCCTAAGTGGCCAGCCCTTAAGGGAAATGGCCACACTTGTGCGCCGCCTAACTCCTTCAATAGAACTTGCACGCCACTCTTTTGGAAGAGCCTCAAGAGGATTCTAAAGGCTTTAACCAAGAGTCTCTCAAGTATTACCCTGCTGTTTAACCATCGTACAAGTACCCATGTGTCGCACAGGTATACCTGCGCGACCAGGACTTGTGCGCCCATGTAGTACCTGCGCGCCTGCCAGGACTTGCGCGCCCCTTCCTTTCTGGGTTCCCTTCTTACCCATTTCACCCCTCTTAATCCATTCCACCTCTCCTATTCAAGATTCAGTCTTCAAGACACTCTTCAATGCCATTTATGTCATGATTTCTTGATTTGACTTCCTTATATGAAAGGAATTCTGTGGAATATCTCTCAAAACCTAGTGATTTACACATCTTTATGTCACTAAAGATTGAGATTTCATTCATTCAACCTCATCCTTTAAGATGAGAGAAATCATTAACCTGGGACTCCTTTTCAGGAGTAAGTCCCAATCATAATTCTCTTAACCTGGGCCTCCTTTTCAGGAGTAAGCCCCAGTCCCCTAATGTGGGCCTCCTTTTCAGGAGTAAGTCCCAATCATAAATCTCTTAACCTGGGCCTCCTTTTCAGGAGTAAGCCCTAGTCCCCTAATTTGGGCATCCTCCTCAAGAGTAAGCCCCAACCATAAATTCATTAACCTGGGCCTCCCTTTTTAGGAATAATCCCCAGTCATAAATATGGGCATCCTCTTCAAGAGTAAGCCCCAAGTCCCTTAATTTTTTAAGTCTCTTAACCTGGGCCTCCTTTTCAGGAGTAAGCCCCAGTCTTAATTCCTCTTAACCAGTCCTAATTTACCTTTGATCTGGGTTTCCTTCTCATGAGTAAAAACTCAATCATAAGTCCTCTCCTAATTTGGGCCTACTTTTCAGGAGTAAGCCCCAAGTTAGAGTATTCAAATCTCCGTGAAGCACATATACCTTTATGGACCCTATTCTTGGATTTCTTCCCTGAAGTAAATCCAAATATTCATTTATCTGGGTAGTCATACATACATAAGTTCCACCTTATTTCTTATGATTACATCTTTCATGGAACAATTGTCTGATTTTTACCAATACCTCTTGTTTCTCACACCGAGAATGACTCACGTGAGCTTAGAGTGTAAAAGTAATAATGACATCCTTCTTTGAGCCATCAATCATAAACATCATACTCCCTTACTCGAACTACATGGGTTTTGATTACTTTTCTAAACAAAGGATACGTAGGTAGCCCATCTGCGGGTTCGATCCGAACTCTGAAATAATCCATGTCCTTCTGAATGACAATAAACTTCAAGTGCCCCACTGAGTGTCTTTAAAACCAGCATGGTCATCATAATGACCAAGAGACTTTTACTTATCAGAGGATACCATTGACTAAGAATCTCTAAAAAATATATATGATTCTCTATCAATGAAGAACATCGAATACATATAAAAGATTCTCTAAATTTCTTACATATCGATCATTGATTGTCAGATCTAAAGGAAATCTCATTTTATACTTGGTAATGTAATAAGGATTTATGAACATAACTTAAATCTATAAAGAGAGTCCTAGAGTAGACAATAATTCCCCTCAAAAAGGTGTGATGAGTCTGACCTCCCATCCTCTCAACCAATGAAAATTCCTAAGCCTCATTAATCCACAAACTAATGAGCGCCTACCTTTGTAAAGTAGGTCCAAATGGATGTGGAATCATTGGATGTTTCCAGTTCTAGGAACAAACCCATTAGAAACCGATTGGAATGTTTGAACATTCAATCAAGGAGGTCATACCTGAATTCCGAGGGAAACAATGGTTCATTTCGAATCGGGGTTGCGTGTTCCGCTAGTTATCAAGGAGATTAAATTTAAAGAAATGTATTTCATGGGTTGTTTAAGCTCAATGTTGTGTGTCACATATTATATCATATAAAATGTTATTATTTTAAAATTTTAGTGTGTTACATAGTAATATCCATCACATAAGAAAAAATATCCATAGTAAGGTTTAGTAGGTTTACAACATTTATTGATATAAATGATTTAGATGCACTAATATCAAATAAATAAGTCATTAAAGATGAAGCTATTGTGATGATACTTCTCATAGTCACTAGAACCACATTGGATTACTCTTAAGACACTTTAAATACATAAATAATCTTAATTTTCGATGCCTATGGTTATATCCCATTAGATCTAAAAGATTCTAATTTCCCCACAATAATTTTTGGTGTGGATGAGGTCTTACCACATTGAAATCAAGTCATAGGGTCTCTTACAAGAACTATAGGAGGTCTAGATGACACCTACTATCTAGAGCCACCACGAGAATCATCATGATTTATATTTTCTTTAAATTAACTCAAAAAACTACCTCTGGTATAAAAAGAAACTCTTATAAACCACGAATTACTAGTTAAGTCAATCTCAACTAGAAGGTACCATGTTTTTACTAAATGGAATTTTTGAAGGAATTTGAAAATTTAATTTGGTGGATGAGACAAATGTTAAACCAATATTCAGAATATAAATATGTGAATAGTAACATTTAAAGTTTTTTTAAATGTTGTTTAAGTATTGAGATGTGTCTCAATAGTTAAGATGAGTTTCAATAGTGTCGGGCACCAAAAACACCATTTTGAGAGAAATAAACAGAGGTGCACAATTGGAGAATGTGTAGTTCTAACCATATGGCCCAAACCATGATGTCTGTTTTATTTAGGGACATGGTTTCAAGTAACCATGTAGACCCCTAGGGGAAACTATGTGGCCTAGTGTAGTGGGATATAGGGTGTCTCATGGTATGTAAAACCATGCACCCAAGGTTTTATGGTCATGCGAGGTTTATGAAAGATGTTATAGAGGTGGATACATGGGATATACACTATTTTTCTAACCATGTGATATAAGTGTGAGGTGGGTGACAATTTGGTTAGTATAATTTCATGGTTGTCACATGGTTAGACAAGTCGTGCATAAAAATCATGAAGCTCATTAAAATGTAAAATTTTCCCTTTCCCCCTCCACCTTTAAATTGATTTCAACCCATTTCCACCCTCATTTTTTCTAGCAGCCCTCCACATGTGCTCCCTACTTCCTCTCTATTTCCATGGTGGATATACCTTGTTCATGGTCTAATTCAAGTGTCTTAAGATGCATTATAAGTCTATAAGTGATTCTACAATTCCTTATACTTCTTTTAAAATATTCTCTTTCTGTATTGAATATTATCTCAATATGATCTCATATGCCCTATTTTTAGGGTTTCTGTCTATTTCTTGGATTTATATAAAACCATATAGAATGAAATCTTAATATTGGATGAGTGAAGCATCGTAAACATGATTAATGTGGTATATAACTTTTCCCTTAACATTATTTTTTTATAGATATTACCATTGGGATTCATGTCAGACTTGATGAAAAATTCTCTTTAAATTTATAAATCTTAAAATTGATTTTTTAAACAATGATTAAAACATGTTATGACAACCTTACACGTTTTTGTAGGTTTTAACCTCATCCCGAACCACACCTGAGGTGATTTCACTCAATTTTTATGATAATCTCACCCTTGGGGTGATTTGAGCATGCAAATTATTAATGAGATCCATATATAAATTGAATTTATTGATAAAAGATAACTACCTATTATAGAAACTTTTCATTTATTAATGAAAGGAATAATTAATTATAATAAATGGGAGTTGAGGAATGAAATGTAAAAGTGCTTCAATTATTCATAGTTATGTCATTTATATATGGCATGGAATATAACATGGCCCCTTGACCCCTTATATATTTCATCAAATCAAATTGATTAAAGGCATGAATACTAACATGGCCTTTTTTATTATCACTTGTATGTGAAATGATTAGAGAATTGAATATGACAATTTAAATTGACATAGGACATGGAAACTTACATGGCCCATTATAAAATTCTATAAATCATTAAATAGGATTGATTAAATTCATGGACACTAACATGGCCTATTTCCTTAACAATTTTAAGTGAAATGGTTTATGAAATGATTATGGTAAATTGAATTGATAAGGGAATGGATGCTAACATAGATCCTTGAATAATTATATTTATTATATTTATAATGGGTGATATATTATAGCATTAATGACCCACTTATAAAGTATATCTTTCATGCCTTTGAATATTAACTTGGATCCAACTAGTTTGGACCACCTTTGACACACTCCTTGGGATCCATGCAAGTCATTAGTAAGTTTTCTATGTATGAGATGCATGGGATCAAATATGATTCCATGACCATGGTATTGGGTTTATAGACCATGTAGGTGTACATTACATTGAGTTTTCTATGGATGAGATATGTGGAATCAAATAGGATACCTTGGTCAATGAACCTGGTTCCTGGACCATAGAGGTCTGATATATTATTATTCAGTGTATGCTGTAGCTACATGATACTTGATATGTCAGTGTAAACTGTCACTGATAATTTACTCTATTATATAGTTATGCATCATTATATACTATTTTGATCACAACATTTTCTGGTATACTTGGTTGTATTACTTTATCTTTTCCAATCCTTTTTTCCTGTTATACCTATGCACTACTGCAGCTTCTAAGCATAGATAAGTTTTTTTGTTGATGCCATTGGTAGTGTCCTAATGATTATATCCCATTCTCTATTTAGGCTAACAATGGGTACCTTGAAATACCTCTTGGTTGTAGGTTCAAGATCCTGGTTTATGTGTGGGTATTACTCTGGTACATTGAGTGTACGATCACTAAACTGATCCAAATCCCAGGATGATTATAGAGATAACCGTTGGGAATTTTATTCATTTTATCATGTATTTACTATTTATTACTTGTTTTATTATTTCTTCTTACACATTTTAGCATGAAATGTAAATTCATAGTTTTATTTATATTGGGAGTTTCCTAGTTTATCAGTGTTTTACTCTACCTGTTATTATTGTATACTAATACATTTATTTTATACTATTTATATTGTTATTTCATTTATTATGATAATATTGTGTTTGGTACTGATTCATAGGGTATAGTCTCCCCACCATGCCATCAATTGACCCTTACTACTATTCAATAGCCTCTAGCATAAGTGGAGGAATTCTTAAGGGAAGGTAACTTACCAGTTTGACTGATGTTTATAGAGTGAGCCAGGTCAAGGTGTTACAAATGGTTTTAGAGCCTATTTTTCTAGTTTATTTATATTTTTTATGATATATAGAAGACTATTAATGTGTCATAACTTGGTAAATATCCATGTTTGGGAGTGATCAACCCTCACACAGGGAAAATACCAAGTGGTTAGGGATGAGATTGTTGATTTATGTTATTCATTGTTATAGTTGATAATTATTTCACCGTGAATGATTGATGTACATTCTATTTATTATTGATTTATGATATTCATGTTATTTTACCCTTGTAATAAATTGGAAATGGGATATAGTTACATGAATCATTATAGGCACATAGGAATTCACATGTCATGTATATTACATTCCATGTAGATTTCATTGATTGAATTCCTAAAACATGTTGGATGTGCCTTGTGTGATTATATTCCAAGATACATGATTATTATTCTTGTATAATTATATTCCATGTTTATTTTATTTAGAAACATGTTTATCTGTATGCTAGGTTCAAGTGATTTTTCAGTGTGCTTGCCTATAAATACCATGCTTCTGTGGTTTCCTATTTATAATAATATTTTCTTTACTGCTATGTGATATAATTTCTTGTAGTAATTATAATATATGATTGGTTATTAATGTTTCTAAATCAACCTAAATGTTGTTTCACATTATATATTGATGGTGGCACCTTAACAAACTAGTCATGACATCTTGAGCCATGGGAAATTGGTTGAATGGGCTGAAACATTACTGGTTGCAATTAAATGGGAACCAATTGTAAAATTTATAAAGTGTATGGAACTTTATAAATAGAATATTGATAGAAAATATAATTGAACCATCATGTATGAATTTTTTATATTTTTATACTAAATATAAAAACCTTATTACACTAACATGAATTCTAATTGTAACTTATAAAGGTCGATACATTTTTTACATAGGAATTATAATTCATCTAATTGAACAGCGATTCTTATATATATATTCTGAATGCGATTTTTAAGGAAAAATATTTTCCTTCATAAAGTCTTGTATCTTTATGACTTGGGAATGATGACCTGTGTGACTAAAATCCTAAATGTACAACTGGACTTAAGTAGGCCAGTAGGGGCATGTGGTTTATGTGATAAACCCACTAAGGGTGTTTCAAATCTTAATGTCTAAAATGTTATGGGTTTCATTTAGGTTGGCCTAGGTTGGAATGATGGGGTCCTAGTAGGTTAAATTTTGTTTACTTCCCATAGTACCTTACCCCATGGGGGTATAATCATACTATGTGTGATTGTTATTTATAGTATCAAAAACCACTCATATGGGTTGCATATAAATATATGGTTGAAACTTATTGAACTAGTCACCTTTAAAATGATAAAAGGTATTTAATCTTCTTTTTAGTTCTATTATTATGAGTTAAGTTAATTAAAATTCCAATTACAACCTAAATAATGTTTTCCTCTATATCTTGGAGTCAAAATTTCTTTACCTAATCCCAATCGTGATAACTCCATGGATAAATAATATGGATAAAAAATAAATATATAATATAAATTGCTTAATTTTTGATAGTATTCCAACTAAATAAATAATTATTAAAAGTATGTTTGGTATAACTTTACTATATTTCCTTATAGAGTTTTCTAAATGAAGTTCCATGTATCATTTTCCTTCACAATCGTTACCAGTTACTATTTAAAATGATCTATTAAATGTTTAAAAATCAAATGTGAATATGTGTAATTTCTTAAATGAAAATTTAATGTGGTGTTATTATTTTTTACCCTCATATAAGGGTAGTTTAAATTTTTCCCTAAGCTATGACTTAAATGGTAATAGGTACTTTTCCTATAAGACACTATTGACATTTTTCTTTAACAATGACCTTAAAGGTTATGCTAGTGAGCCTAGTAACCTTTTTGGTGTGACCTGGTTATAGGATCAATGCCTTATAACTCTGTAATAGTCTATTTCGAGATAAGTAGCACCCTAAAAAAATTTAAAACCTTCAAAATTCTTTCTTTTATTTTTCATATGTTAGGTGAAATTGGTCTCGTGTAGGAGTCTTAGTAATGAGGCAACACCCCCAAAAAGACAGGAAATCATTTTGTAAGTTAAGCTTCATTAAGGGTTTTAGCATCTTATAATTCTATATTTCAGTGGGTTAGAAATGACTAGGGTGTGGTTGGAAACTTTATAGGTCATGTAACCCTTATTATTTTTATTTATTGATAGAAGACTTGGGAGTTCATCATCTGGATTAACAGTTGTATGGGATATTACAATTCTAGGATAATTTTTTTCGAATGGGATATCAGAAACTAGTATTCATAGGGTTAATAAGTCTATTGATAATATCAAATGAAGTGTAATTTTGTTGAAAAAATCTCAAGGTAGTACATTTTGATACACACGATACCCTCTAAGTTGGTAAAATGGTACAATGATCCATTTGAGTTTGCTGGAAATTTTTAAATCCTTGAACTATTAAACTACATTCTAGGTTCACTTCTAGAGTGGAATGACTTGGACATATAGAGATGTTTTAGCATTCCAAGTACTTGGGAAGATGTTTCAAAAGGATCATGTGTTTTAATACCACTAATTGATTTATTTTTGTATTATATACTTATTTTAATAATGCGTGGGAGTGTAGTTTGGGGGATCATCACATATATTCCTATAGTAAAATCTGACCTAACGTGCTTTTAAGAGGCTGATTTTCCTCCCTTTTTCAAATTGGACCTTCGTGGAAGCATGTTGGATACATATTTAAACTATGTTCAGTGGTAGATGGATCATGTGACATGATATGAGTTCCCATTCTTAGTAAATAATTACTATGACACACCTAAGGTAAAGAGAGTCATATCTATCAGGGTAGAAATTTTCCTTCCAAGAAGTGGGGGAAAACTATAAAAGACCTCATGGAAATGGTCATAATTATTCTTGAAAGACCATAAGGTTGGTATATTTGAGTTATAGTATTTGAGAAAATAGTTGATATAAAACATAGTTATTGTTTTAGATCAAGTGTAAACACTATAATTAGACTCGGGGTGCATGAGATGCCTAGGAATATAACGCTTTTAATTTATGTCGGTTCTTATAAGGAATCATGATGATAAAATGTTTGGATGTGTATGAAACCATTGAGAATAGCATGAGTAAAGGTTATAATATAGTGGGGGTTTATAAAGTAATAATGGAATTACTTAGAAAAGATGGAATCATGTCTAGTTAATGAAAATGAATCAGTAGGAACAAAAAATATCTTCAAAGAAGTCATCCAGGGGAGGTTTTACTGCTCTTATTATGTATGGATGGTTATGGTTAGTTGGAAACCATAATGAGAACTTAATCATGAATATGATAGGAGCAAATAAATCATGTTCAGTAATTATTGATAACCTCTCACTGTAATCTTGTTTTAGTAATGATCATGCCCCTTATATTGGCATCATCCAAGTTACACTGAAAGAGTGTTGGTTATATTTGAGATAAAGAAAGGAAGAAATCAATATGCCTTGTTGGATCATTAATATACTATTTCAGAGTTACACTTGGGAATAGTGGTTATTCATGGAGGCATGGACTATCCTCAGTGATACTAGAATTCCCTTGTTGGAATGCCTTAGATTGAATCAGGGACACCAACTGATTTCTTGACTTGATCTCCATACAATATATCACTATTGGGCATAGTTAGTGTTCCTGATACTTGGAGTTCTTGGCTATGTAATAACATTTTACTTGTAAAATCCTAATAATAGGATCGAGTAGTTGATTACTAGGTTAACATGAACCCACAAGTGGGTTCAAATGATATGTTTTGAGTGTGATGATTCGAAGGTGATGGATCAGATGTAAACCTATGTTCGTTATATGGTGTGATAATAGAAATGATGAGTTTGGTAAGAGATGTCACTAGAAGATGGTTACAGGACTCAGTGATTGTTCTCAAAGTGAACTAGGTATAATTTGGATTAAAGGAATCATAATTAGATTTCGGATATATCAGTATCTAAGGATAAAAATTTTCATATATATTCATCTCGCAGTGGCTTGACTTGATTTTCCTCTTTTTTTTTGAATGAATATGGTGAATAAACACCTCAAGAATTTGTTCTAAATGATGAGAGTGTAGTGCAAAGGTTGGATGAGAAATTTCATGGAAAAGAAGGTGTGACTAGGATAAATGTGTTCAATTTGGAATCGATCATTCTATCAAGTTGATAATCATTCCAAGATCATCATTATAATTCTATGGGCTATCTTGGTTGGGAAATTTGGATGGTGGGGAGTATCATGGATCAAAATTGGATGTTAAAATTTAGGACCTATAGTGGGGATAATCATAGGTAATTAGGTAAATGAGGAAATGAGGTGATCATGTATTGAATTATACAGACTTGGATAAGTATCATGATAATGTTTCATTTTTGAATATGAGCATTGGATCAAGTTTCATTGGCTTAATAATGGTGTGTTAATTGTAATTCTTAAATACGTGTTGGGAGTTTAAAATATAGCATGACCATTTTAGTGGATTTTATTCATGATCCAAGTAGGTTAGTTGAGGTTTTATTGTTTCCCTTGGTATCTCAGAGATGAGAAGTTCTAAGGTGGAGAGATTGGAAGGTCTTCTGTTTTGACTAGATATAATTTCAAGGAATTTGAAAATTTCATTTAGTGGATGGAAAATGTTAAACTAAGATTTATAATTTAAATATGAGAATTGTAACACTCATAGTGTTGTTTTTTAAATGGGGTTTATGTAATGTTTGGTGTCTCAGGAGTTTTTATGAGTTTTGGGGTGTATGAGGAATTAAAAATCTATTTCAAGAGAAACATATAGAGGTTGATGGTTGGTGAACCATTAGTACTACCCTTTCATCCCAAACCATGCAACCTATTTTCTATAGGGACACTATTTTAAAGAACTATGTATCCCTATATGGGAAACTGTGTGGCCTAGTGTAGGGTACTAGAGGGTTTCATATAGTTTTTCAAACAATGCAGTTGAGGTTGAATGACCGTTCAAGGGGTTTTTTGGAAGTAACAAAGGTGGATAAATGGGCTACTCATGGTTTGTCTAACCACATGCTAGTCATGCAAGGTGGGTTATACTTCATACAGTATCACCACTTGTTTGGTGCATGGTTAACCAAACCATGCATCTTAACCATTAATCTCATTAAGAGGGTAAAAATGAACCCTCCCCCCTCTTCCTTTAAATATATTTTACCCAATTTCCACCCAAATTTCACACAGTAACCCTCCACACATGCTCCCACTTCCGCCCTCTTCCAATAGTGTATCTCCTTTTTTTGTGGTTTGATTCAAGTTCTTCCAGCTATGTTAGAATCCTTCTAGTGATTCTATGAGTCCTTATCCTTCCATTATCAATTTATATTACCATATTGAATTCTATTTCAATTCAATCTCATATGACCATAATTTAGGGCATTTTTTTATTTCTATAATTTCAATAATATCATCTCAAATAAAATATTGATATTGGATGAGTGAATAATCCTAATTATAAGGTAGGTGGTCTATAAATTTTCCCAAGTATTTTGGTTTTATATCTCACACCATTGTTCTATACACTGAACTTTCTAGGAATTTCTCTTTAAGTTAATAAATATTTAAATTGATTGTTTAAACTATGATGTAAAAAATTTATTACACCCTTACATAGGGATGGAAGTTTTCATCTTCAAATCAAACCACCCTTGAGGTGTGTTTTCTCTATTTTTATGGTAATTCCACCATTGGGGTGTGTTTATCTCACCAATTATTAATGGTATCTATATATAAATGGAATGAATTGATAGTGGATAACTACCTAAGGTAGAACCTTATCATTTATTAATGTAAGGAATAATGAATTGGATAAATGGGAGTTATGTAATGAATTGAAAAATCCCTTGGATTGTGCATAGTTATGTAATCGACATAGGGCATAGACACTAACATGGTTTATTGACCCCATCTATAATTCGTTAAATAGAATTTATTGAAGACATGGACACTTACATTTCCTATTTTCTTATCAGTTCCTATTAATTGATTAGAGAATTGAATATGATAAATTCAGTTGATATCAGGCATGGACACTAACATAGCACCTTGATCCATTCTATAATTCACTAAATGGAATTGATTAAAGGGATGTAAACTAACATGGGTGATTTCCTCATCTCTTTTGAGTGAAATGGTTTATGAAATGATTATGGTAAATTGAATTGATAAGATCATGGGAACTAACTTGACCCCTTGAATCATTATATTGATTATATTGATAATGGTTGATATAGTATGGAACCAATGTACCACTTTTATATTATATTGTGGATGATTTATACAATTAACTTGGATCTATATTGTTTGGACAACCTCAGACATGATCTTTGAGCTAAAAATTAGTAATTACCAAGTTTTATATGGATGAACTTCACGAGCTCAAATAAGATGACATGGACATGGCCTTGAGATCTTGGATGATGTAGGTCAACATTAGACTATGTTTTTTTGGATGATCTTTGTGGACTCAAGGAGGATTCTATGGTTAACAGACCTAGGTCCTAGACCTCATTGGTCTGATACATGATTATTCGACATATGCCTTATCTACTTGATAATTGATATGTTGGTATAATCCATTGATGATACTTTACTTTATTATACATTTATGCATCATTAATAAATCTTTCATCACAGCATGTACTAGTAGACTAGGCTGCACTGATTTATCTTTTCCAGCCCTTATTCCTATTATACCTATACGCTACTTTATCTTATAAGAATAGACAATATTTTTTATAGACACCATTGGTGGTGAACTACTAAGTTTATGTCACACCCTATTTAGGTTGATAATGGGAACCTAGAAAAACCTCTTCATTTACGGTTCAGGATCATAGTGTATGTGATTACTGTTACTCTGGTACATGGAGCGTAGGATAACAAGATTTATCCAGAGCTTAAGATACTCATGGAGATAGCCTTCGGGAATTTTATTAATTTCATTATGTATTTCCTATACAATACTTGATGTATTTATTTTGATTTCACATTGTAGCTTTACATGGACACGCATGGTGGTATTTATGATGGGAATTGGGTGGTTTATCAGTGTTTTACTCTATCTATTATCACCATCTTTTGATACATTTATTTTATAATATTTATGATGTTTTTTTAATGTATTATAATACCATTGTGTTTTTTACTGATAAAGAGGGTATTGTCTCCCCATAATTCCATCATTGGACCCTCATTTCTAGTCAACAACCTCAAGAATATGGGGAGGTACACTTGAGGCTAGTTAACCAACCATTCTATATAATGTTAATAGAATGATCTGTGTTGGGGAATTACATCATCCATCAATAACCTATCCAAAATGTTAGCATAAAGAGTTTTATTCAACACTAAAACATGAGATTAGATTTCATATCAAATACCCATCTCAAATATTAATGCCTTAAGTTTCTCATTGGTCACCACCTTAGGAGAAAACTAAACAAGATTAGAAAAATAGTTCTCATACTATGTCATGGTCCTATCACCTTTCTAGAGGCTAAGGAGTTTATATAATTTTCAAAGAACATCGATTCTAGATAGAAATAATCAATGAAAAGAACTATGATTTCATTCCACTCTAAGCCCTTATGTTTCTTCACCATCACCATTGAATCCCACTATCTTCTAATATCCCCCTCAATATTAAAGGTGACATACTTCATCTTTATAGATTTTTATATTTCCAAGAAATAAAAAAGAGATTCAATATTTTTCTACTAATACTTATCCACTTTAGTATCATTTGATACTTGGAACACTAGTGGGTTCTACTGAAGAAACTCTTGAGAACAATCTATAGATTCATCCCAATGCGGTTCCACTACTAGAGTCTAAATAAGAATGGGTGTGGGAACTTATTCCAGAGCATGGATAACACACACCATTATCTCAAGAAGATTTTGATCCACTAGAGGATTTAATAACTATGGTTCACCAATAGCTTCCTCTCATGACATATTCAAACATCTTCTCAGAGGCATGGTACTACAGAACATGAACATACAACACTGAAGCATCAACAAGGACATAAAGATCACTAAATACAACTAGAGATATTGGAAAATAAATTCCATAAAATAGAATTTAAATTTCTATTGTTTCAAGATATTAGTCCAAAAGTAGGGAAAATACTAGAATCAGATCAAATTATTCCTCAAGGAAACTTTTCCCATACACCCATGGTGACTTAAGGCTCATTACGATGAGAGAGGGTTTGACACTCATTTATAACTAACTCCCAAGTACCAAAAATCCCACCTCCTGTCTACCAAGACAACCCAAAACTACATACCAACATCAAGGAAAGATGAAAAACCTCCCTATAATAACACCTTTTCCTGAACCATCCCAAAAACCCTGGTAAAATGATAATTGGGCCAGATATGAAAAGACCGAATAACATTTTCAATTCCCATGGGTTAGAAACTGTCACCTAGCATGATATCAAGATCAAGAGAGAATAGTTTTGAAAAAAGTTAAAGATAGATAATAAAAGTCTGTATTATCAACACTCATCAAATATAAAGTTAGATAAAAAAAATATGTAAAACAATACCCAAATATCACATCATCAAAATACACAAATTTTGTCAAATAAAACCTTAGAAAACCCATGTAACAAGTGGATAACATATCCACCAGTCACCTCCATCACTCTAAGACCCATGAATAAATTACACCCACATACTCCTAGAGGATATTTCACTTTTCTTAGACCTAGTATGAGATAATATATGAATTCATAAAGGAAATTGTAGTGTCTAAGTAAAAGAGTTCTGTAAGATACCACCAAATATCACATGAGCAATTATATAACAATAATCCATACATTTTCCAAATTTAAATAAAACAATTCATGGAATTTAATTTATATATTTTCAACAAAACATGATTTCAATGAAAGAATATAAGATATAAAAAAATTGTATTAGATAAACATTTTATATAAAAAAATTATATAAAATATTTGTCATGAATTAAATAGTTCTATAATTAATGTCATGTATTATCTTGTTAAACAAAACAAAGTACCATGATCATAATCTCTAAGGTAATTTAGTTTCTGGATATAGGATCCTAATACTTATCAATAATTTTCACAACACAAGATAGGTGTGCCCACACAAATCAACCCCAAAATAGAGGGACCATTACAAAAATCAATTTAAACCACATTTGCTAAACCATCACCGGAAATCATGATGAACTTTGTTTAGTTAGTTTTTTCATTGTAAATCCATTTCTAGGGAGTCTGATTCCAAACATGATTTTCCTAAAAACCAATTACTACCTAGTATCACATGTGATTTAATAAATCAATCAGTAAATCATGGGTAAATCAATAATTTAAAATTATTTAATTAATCATAGTTTAATTTCCCAAATTTAGTTTTCAACCTAAATTTTCATTTCAAAACTAAACCATAGGTTTTCATCAAATTCATGCCTCCTAAAATCATATTTCATTTTAAGGAAATATTATCAAAAGGAAACATCAATTCTTATCATAAAATTAGTTTTCAAATAAATCCATCATTTTATTTGAAATTTTTTCAATAATTTCAATTACATTGAAAATTGGGATTTTAAAAAACTCTCAATAATATTAAAATCACATATCAAACCATCTAAATTTTAGAGTTTTTCAAATCAATTAAAAACTTATTTCAAATAAATAAAGAAAACCGAGGTTTTAATTGTAAAGAAATTCCTTATGGAATGACTTAAATTTAATCACATGACCAAATCAACACCTGCAATGAGAACACAAATGAGAACAGAGGTGAAAGTGATCAAGAAATAACACCTAGAATCATGATCCATCAAAATGGAGATTTTATATATCAATAAAATGATGATTTATCACTCTATAATAAGTAAAGAAGAGGATATTAGAATAAAAGAAATGATTGGATATTTACAAATGGAAAAGAGATCCAATGATTTCACTGAAACTTTGATCTATAAAGATAAGATGCTAGAGGAGTCAAAATCACCTCTTGAGAGATTTAAATGACCAAGGAGTCATTCAAGGGATTGAATGGGGGTGTTTAGAATCTTAAAAATGTGTCTTAGGATTTTTAATTAATTTATCCAGGGAGTTAAAAACCATTTTAATGGTTTGATAGATAGACTAAATGGTTAGTTGTAACTATGAACCTTAACAATGTTACCCTACTTGGATTCTAGATGGGGTACCTGGTTTGGTCACATGTTTAAACTAATTGTGTTATAACCCTGAAAAATACACTTTCCATAGGGTGCTTGATTTGGAGGGGTGGCCGCACAGTTTGGATAAACCATGCACCCCCTTATAGAGGATTAAAAAATGGAAAATATTTTGATGAAAAAAACCACAAGGTTTTCCAGGCTAAACCACATGGTTTTCCCTAATCATGTGCAAACCATGCACAACCCCTAGGGATTCCAAAACTTTCTAAAAACTTCTAAAATGACACTAAATCAAGACCCAATCCGAACAAAGATCAAGAATTAACATAAAAATGGTAATAAGATGTAATAATATAAGATTAAAGCTATTTATCTGGTTGCTAATAATGAGTTAAAGAAGATCAAATAAAATATTAAAAACTTTTTTGAAGTTTGGGTTTAATCCTTTGAAATGGATAAGGGAACTTGTACAAAATATCAGGTTAAATTTTTACCTGATGAAACATTTTCTAATTTTGTTTTTTCAAATAGTGCAGGTTAAAACTCTAAATATGGTCATTTTTTTACCAAAAAAAGGGGGGATAAAAATTCTATTATTATCAGGGAATAAATAAGTAACTTTTGAAGCTCTTTGACTCCCAAATAAAATCAAGCTATGAACTAAATTATATAATAAGAAGAAAACTACAGACAAAATTTTGGATAGAATTTTTATAATCCTAGAAAATTTAGATTTGAAGACCATTTACAATGTTTTAGAGTGTTTAAGGCACAATTAGTACACATGTGAGCATTATGTGTCACTACCTAGAATAAGGCATGATGTTAGGGGAATCTATTCAAAAGATAAGGAAGTATATTTTCATAGAATATAGGATGTGAAGAGAAATATTTCATATTTTCTAACTCAAAATATATTTTATTAACATGAAGTAGTTTGTGGAAGGTTTTAGTAGTAGGGACATATTGCAGTAAAGTGTATAAAGATCTTACATAGATAGGTTTCCTATGCTAAAAAATGAAAGTTTATTTTTAATGGAAATAAAAAAATCTTGTATATCTAATGTTTTATTTAAGGATAGCATAAGAATAAAGTCATGAGTTCTTGAAAATGGGTGCTCTTAGTATATGATAAGTGATATGAAGATTCTATAATATATTGAGAAAACTGAAGGAGGACTATTAACCTTTGGATTTATTATCCTCTAAAAAGTCAATGGTATTGGGTAGACTAAAATTGATGCTAAAAATATGAAATTTAATGATATTTTGTTTGTGTAAGGGAATAATCACAATATTTTGAGTGTTATTCAGCTCTATAATTATTGGAATGAGGCTATTTTCAAAGAATCACACATCATTAATAAATTAAAGCAAAAAATGTCCATATATCATGGAAAAATAATAAATGGAAATTTATTTTTAATTGGTGATCCTACCAATTACTATTACTTTGGTGAAAAAGATTAGGGTAAACCATATAATAGAAGGATTGGTAATCATGAACAAATAAGAATAAAAAAACTCAAATTTATGTGGTTTTAGGTGAAAATTAGAAGTGATAATGTTTATGGAACACATAGAAATGGATATATGACTCAGAAATATAAAATGAAGCAATACATTATTTTTAACATAACAATAGAACTCATTCACATTGATTTATATCAACCCATAATGAAAAAATATAAAAGTGGTGGTTTATACTTCATCACATTAATTAATGATTTCACTTGAATGAAAAATTTGATATTCATTAAGTACAAGTAAGAAGCTATTGATATGTTCAAAGCATTTAGAAGACAAGTTGAAAAAGATTTGGAACTCTAAATTAAATAAACTGAGATCTGATAATGGAAATGAATTTATAAGTGATTCCTTTGAAAATAATATTTCTTTAAATATAATCATGTATCAATTAAACACACTATATACTCCCCAAAAAATGGTGTTTCTAAGATAATTAATAGAAATTTTTTTGAAATAGATATGACAATGCTAGATGAATGAAAAACTATCAAAAACTATTTTAGATTGAAGATATGTGTACTATTATAAACATTCAGAACATATTTATTTTTGAGACCTAATACACATTTTACACCTTATGAGATATAATAAAATAAGAATACAACTAACATGCACATAAAATTATTTTTTAGTCCATTATGTTTAAAAATAAAAGACAACAATATGAGAAAATTTGAAGAGAAATCATAGGATGGTTTCTTTATATGGCACATATCTGATGGTAGTGGGTATAATTGTTGGAAAAATAGATCTCATTATGGTATTAAAGTTTGAAAAAATTAGTGAACACCAGGTCAAAAATTTATACTAGATTTTCAATTTTCTAGAGAAAAAACACATAGTTTTTTAACCAGTTGGTTGGAAAGATTGTTGAAATTAAAGAAAATAAAATTGATATGGATTCAGAACATACTAGTGAAGAATTTTTTAATTTTATAAGTTAAAGAAAATAGTTTTAGTTATTTAAAATTCATATAGAAATAGAAAATATCATTGGAAAATAAAAATTTCCCTCTTAGAAAAGAAGATGACTGGGAAATGGAAATTAAATAGCTCTTATATGATCAGAAGAGAAAATAGTTGTGGATAAAGCTATTAAGCTTGAAGAATTGGTATAAGAAATGAATGATGACCTAAATCAAATTGATAAAAACTCCACTTTGGGTCATATTTCAAGTAAAAAATAAAAAAAAGTCATTAACACTAAATGTGTGTTTATAAAAAATTTTAATGAGAAAGGTGATGCTATAAGAAACTATGAAAGAATGGTTTGCAAGGGAAATTTTCAATTGGAAGGAATAGATATTAAAGAAACCTTTTCTAAAATACTATGTTTATAAAATATAATAATGTTATTGTAAGTGGATAAACAAAATCATTATAAATTTTAGTAAATAGATGTGAGATATATCTTTATGAATGGTGAACATGAAGAAGAAGTGTTTTTTGTGAAACTAGAGGGTTTCATCCTAGATTATAAAGACAACATAGTGTGTAGATTGAGAAAAGAATTGTATGGCTTAAAATAGGCTCTTATATGTTGTTATTCAAAAATAGACAACTATCTAAGATAAATGAAGTTTTAAAAAGGTAACGTTGACTAAAATTTTTGTATTAAGGATTCAACCACAAGTATATTGATTTTAATTATTAATGTTTATGATATAATTTCTTATAGTGATAATGTTTAACTTTGTGAGGAGTTTTATGATTTTATTTAAATGGTTTTTATGATGTATTTTTTGGGATATTTCACATACTTTTTGGGAATATAGGTTAATAAATAATCTAAATTTATATTCTTATCCTAAGAAAAATATTCTACTGATTTGTTAAAAAGGTTTGACATAGAAGAATAAAGAGAAGTTTCAAAAAAAATTTAATTTTGAAAAAAAATATGTAATGATGATAATAGTAGGAAAGTTGATAAAAAATTGTTTAGAAGATTCATTTAAATCTTTTTGAATTTAATAGATTCAAAGTCTGACATAATTTATGCAGTGAAACATTGTTCTATATTTCAGAGCAACCCAAGGGAGTCACACGTGTTTGCAGAAAAAATAGTTCTGAGATATCAGAAGGATAGTGTAAACTATGGGATTTTATTTAGATATGGTGTATATTTAAATTTTATTAGCTTCACTGATGCATATTTGTAAATAGATTATATAGAAATAAGATCCACTTCAGGTGGAAATTTATCATTGGTGAGAGTTTTGTGAGCATGCACTATAAGAAGAAAACTCAAGTGACACTTATCATATCTAAAGAAGAGTATGTGGATAATACTCATGCATGAACATAGGTTTTATGGATTACTGGGAAGTTATTAAATCTTAAGGTTGAAACTAAGGGGCCATTGGGGATAATTTATAACAACCAAAGTTATATTTATCTGTACTAGAACTCTGTAAAACATTATAGATCAAATCATGTAGACATTTAGTATCATTTCATTAAGGAAATAATTAATAATAGAGATATCAATTTTGAATATATTTATAACAAAGAATTATATTGTATATATATTTTTAATGGATATTCCAAGTGAAATATTTTAGGATTTAAGGCATAAAAATCATGTCCATCCCTCTCCTCTAAAATGATGTTATATTTGAAACACCCTAACTATGCTTTAGGTTGTGTTGACAAGGGGGTAGAAACAGTGACACCCCACTTTATCATAGAGGGAGATTATATTTAATGGGGGGGATTTTTCATTACCTTATTGAGTCTAAAGTTATTGATAACGCTAAAATGAGGAATTTTTAGATGTGAGTAAAGTTATGTGTATTGATGAAGCGTTTAAATAAGTTACATGGACACAATTTCTTAACACTGAGGTATTTAAATCTCTCATAAATGTTATCTTATTTGGTAGTGTGGTGAAAGATACTTGTTATATTATATAGGTTATTATTTAATGATTATAATTGAGTTTTAGTGAATTTTAATTTGATTTAACTACATTTAGAAGAGTTTGGTAATGTTGAAAACAAATCCAAAAGGGGGATATTGAATTTATCTTTTAGATTTTGATAATTTTCATTTGTTTTCAATAATCATTGAGAATAATTATATATTTCTAAAAAATTGGTGGAATCTTTGAAGATTTTTTTTAATTTTATTTGAATTGATCTTGAGATGTTTTGAAGAGATTATGTTGTTGTTTTAAGAGAACCTAGAATTATTTTCGGAGTTATTTTTTAGTAAAGTAATTCTTTATAATAATTATCCCACTGACCATAAGGATGATTTATAAGTATTTTTCAAGTATGGTTTGGATTTTTTATAAAGATTATACACACCTACATTAAAATTTTCTATGGTATGTAATCTTGAACCAACATTTGTGTAAGCATTAGATAAGCTATATACGAATGAATCTATCTATGTAGGCATAAGAACTGTAAGGGTAGTCTACATAAGCATGATCCCCACAAGGGTAATTTTTGAATATACATAATCATTAATAACCAATTTGTAAGGATGAATTGGTAATTGTGAAATCATCACCATAGTAATCATATTTTATATAAAAATTATTTCACTATGTAAGCATCATGCATCCAAAAAATTTGAGGATTTTATTAAGTGGGAAATATAATTTTACAAAATTATAAATTATTAGGAAATATAAATTTTTTGATCATAAAACTAATATTTAATTCAAAAAACATAACATTTAAAATGTAATTCAGACAAAGTTATGAAATATTTCACAATGGATAATCACTACTTCTATCTGTTAGATGTTTCAATTTGATTTATCTAAATAAAAGTTTAGGGGTTAGAATTTGAGTCTGTTGAAGATGGAACACCAAAAAATAATTCTGAAAATATAATGTTACAATAATATGCTATATTTGAGTATAAATAATCACTTTGAAATGATCATGTAGTGATTCTAGATATGGTGTACATGTTTTTATGTTCAAGATGTTGAGTTTTCGAGTGTCACATCATAGATAAGTTCTTTATTACAATATTTAATTTTAAAATATTATATTAAATATATTTTAGTGATAATAATAAGGTGGATCTTTTAGTCAATTTATAAATTCATTCATCTATGAATTATTATTTTATAGTTATCAAAACTTGTGAAGATTCTAAAATAGGTTTTGTAGAGAAACCAAAATATAATAATGGTAGAAGTAGAATTATACTTAATACATGAAGTGAATAAAAAGAAAAGAATATTATGAGATTGTATTGTGTGGTTTTGAGGATAACATAATGATAAAATGTTAACTATCTTGATGTAATATTTTGTTGAGTGGAGTATTGAGATTGTTGATCTAGAAATTATATTTATAGAATTAATTTTTATACTAGATTATTGATTTCATTGAATATGGTGGGAATATTTAGAGATAGAGAGTATATGAATTTTATTGATATGTGTATTGTGAAACTCAGAGAAGAAGAGAGCCTGATTCTTGATGTTTAGAAGTAACCATCTATATCTTTTTTGAGCTTAAGAATTCTTTTAGTTGATCTCTGTTATATAATTGATATATAAATATACATCAAAAGTTTAAAATAGTTATAAGTCTTCATTCTAATATATTGGAGGATCATGGAGGAATAACACATCTATTATTACTAAAGAAATTGAAGTTTGAGGATATTTGTCTCATTTTGGTTTTATAAAATTTATTTGTAGTGCGAAGATACACAATCCAGTGTGACTATAGAGAGGCATAGTTTGATGCTATGGCCATTCATGTAATATGAATTCACCTATTATTATAGTGAATACTCCATGGTTGGGGAGGATAACCAACCATGAAAAGTATTTGGTATTCTAAGAAGTATCCAAACCTTGTAAAAATTACATGTTCTTTACATTTAAATTTTATGCATGTGTGAAGAGATATTGTGATTTTTTTGGAGTGGATATGACTTTACTAGGTTACATAGGCTGATTTTCTTGTGAAAATAAATTGTAAAAATAAGCCTATATTGATTCATCCCCCTTCTCAGGGGAGTAAGCTGATCCCAGGTACTTTAATAGAGATAGATAGAGAGAGAGAGAATAACCCAAGTCAATAAAGGTTTTTTGGGAGTTCCCTTACATCGACACCCAAATAAAATTTTTATATGTGTCTAACATCTTGAATAATAAAATTAAAATTATTGAATAAATTATTTAGAACCTTATTCATATTGAATAATTTGTTTTTATTATTTTATATTCATTTATAGTTATTTTATTTATACATGGTGTTCATTTCCATTATCCCAAAGAAGTTCATTTAACGGATTGAGATCCACATAGATATATCAGTAATGATAAAAGTTATTATTCAAAGAGTATATAAATATTAAAGTTTAATGATATGGAGTTTTAGTTCGTTTACATGAGTTAAAATGGGTCTAAATATCAATACTTTTTCCAGTAGAAGCCTAGTATATTGAGTATAAATGTTATCATATAATGGTATGCTCAGTAAGGCAGTATTACTAACCATGATGGACCTAATTTTTTAATTTAATTTTATGATTATTTATTCATTATAAAGTTTGAACCATAATATAATATCATTATTATATTCATATTTAACAATAAAATCATTTATCAAAACAATCCATGAAGGCATAGTAGTTTTTTAATAAAAAAATATGCATAGGTGTTTATATAGACCATGAATAGATGTTTATTAATAAAAAACATTTATGTTCATTATACAAATTTACCATTGATATTACAATAGAATAATGTCATTTATTTTATGTTATGGAACCTAGTTATCAAATTTTTGGAGTGGAATAAGAAGAAATAAAGGAATAAAAAGGAAAGATTATGATTAAAATTTCATACCTTATTATTCACGATGAATCCTTTACTAATCGACTTATGCCTTCAAAGGGTGGAATTTTGATGAGAGAAAAACCTCGTGAATGATGTTAAGAGGTGAAAGGGAGATGAATGAAAAAACATTGGAAGGATTAGAATCTGAATGGTGGGGTGATATTTATAAGAGGATGAGAGAGTTTTTTAATAAAACATTGATTAAATTGTTATTTTTTCTCAAGATTATCAATAATAATTATTTTTGTGACTATGTATAGTAATTTATGTATGTGATATTGTGATAATGGCTACTTAACTTATAAAATATACTATTAATCATGTATTTCACTATCCAACATTGAATTTTAATATTTTTTAACATTTAAAAAACTTTACCCTTGCTTAATTTCAATGTGATGATTTCAAAAATAACATCCATTATTTAAAATAAATTTCTAAATTAAAGAGTTTTAATATTTAATTATTTTATTAAAATTACTATTTTATTAAATAATATACTTTTTTTAATAAAAATTTACACATGTACTTACATTTTTTTACATTGATAGAGTAATTATATTATGGTATTTTGATACTTATATTTACTTATTTAATTAATGATAAAAATTATGTGATAATTTAATTCTTTAGTTATCTTAATGATCATATTGCTATTCTAATATCCATGTTACAATTATAACTATCATATTAAGATTCCCATGAACATATTTTCAACAACCATCTCTCTCATTTACAATATTCGTAAAGGACTTATACCTCTCATAAATATGTATTATTTATTTATTAATCATTCACTACAATTTCCTCCCAAGGTTATTTACATTTTATTTAAAATATTAAAATCTTATTTTTAATAGTTTGTTTTCTTTTTACAGTTTTTTTAATGTAAGTGATAATTTTAGGATACCTTGACACACAAGAACTATAAATAATAGTTTTGTTATTTACTTATGTTTATTATCTCATTATACTATTTTAAATTTTATAGAGCGTATTTATACTCTATATGTAATGTTTTTTGTTAATGGAATAATATTGTGTTCATTTATTTTATGGTTTTCTTTTATATTGTTTATAAGAATATATATTGGGATGGAAATTTCATGTAGAAAAGTCTAGGTCATTACAAAAGTGAAGTAAATTAGTGAAATTTGTAGCATATTAAACTATGGTTATCAAGCCTTGTTTATGTTCTATAAAATCTCAATATTTTATATAAAACAAAGTTTCCGGGTATAATTTCTTGAAAAATAACTATGAAAAGATATTTTATTTAATTAAATAATCCTTCTTAACATCAGTCAAGACATCCCACTAACTACAAACAACCCATTTAAGATTGAAAGTGGATAACATTTCCTAGTTTTGAACCATATTTTCAATAGACCAAAATAAGAGATGAAGTCATTCAATCAACTCTTTAGCTTTTTAAGGAGTGACATCACATCAAAAGGTAAGAAGATGATAAAATTGGGAATCCCTCAAAACATCATCCTCTAGGGGTTCTCTCCATGGTGTATGTTGCCTTGTATCTTAGATCGGATAAGAAATCCTTCTAGAAGACATGTATCAATAATGGATCAAGAAAATGGTTCATTCTCATACAGTCATTCCTTCATAGAATGTGGTGGTTTTATAAAACACATATTCTACATTTAAACAAAAATATCACATAAGGCATATCTTCTAAGAATAAAAAATTTAATATTTTAATCAATATAGTGATTTATTTGTCCTAACCCCATCCCTTATCTCATATGTTTCCATTTATCAAATCATTTAATGATTTTATACATCATTTTGAACATTTTAAAGAATCATTTATCATCTAAGAATGAAAATATCACTAAAAACATTAATAAATAGAGCCCCTAAATCAAATTAACTAATTATTGATTCATATTAACCTTATTCATCACTAAAAATTAATAGTAAAACACTATTTATTATTAATAATGTTTTAGTTAATACAAATATTCAATTTATTTCTATAAACAATCAAAAAAACACAATCAAGAAGACAAAATTACTTGTTTTCCAATTTGTGACTATTGTAATAGTGGGTTCCCTAGACCCAACTTGAACAATACTTTTAGATTACCTTATCATGCATATAGTAATTTATTTCTAATGTACTCTTACCATAATATTGTTAATATTTCTACATCCACTATTCAAATGGTAAGGTCCATAGATTATTTTTCACATCAACATGTTATAGTTGTTCCTAGTCTATAATGAGTACCTCGAGATACTACGAAATTAATCATAAACATATGAACATTAGTTTAGATATATCATAATGAATTGACATAGTTGATATTTAAATATCAGTTTCTAGGAGATAATAATCATTGAGACTTATTCTCATAAAGTAATCACTTGGTGATATCTAGTAGGCGAGATCTTGAGGATAGAACCTCCAATAGAAACAATACATGTTTCAGGTGTTATTAGATGTTCTTATCTATGAATATGTGTATTGAACTTTTGACTTGAGATCATTATAAATGAGTATCATTTAATTTTATAATTTTTTGTAAGAAAAAAATCATGTTAATGAAGTCATGGAAAGGTAGATTATGTTGGCTATGTAATTGGTGGTTTTACATTGGTTAAATGGTCAATAAAGAATTTTTCTCTTCTGAGTTGAGGAATTGATATCTATGGAATAGTTGATCATGACGGTAGTACCTTGTTAAATCCTGAGCAAAGGTAGTTGACGGTATGTATGTCTAGTTAGATCAAAAAAAGTAAGGAAATAATGGATAATGACCCAAGCTGTGTGTCCTTCATTATGATATATCATTAGAGAAATATATTATATTACACGATGCCTATTCTTAGGAATGGTTAGCATTTCATGGATATTTACTTATCTCTTAAGGGGCCTGAATGGTTTTCTATACTCTTCTCTTAGTCTATGAATAATATTAACTCCTGTTAAGAGAAGGTCCTAGAGTTTCACACATAATAGTGTATTCAAGAATCTACTATACTTTAGTGAATAAGTATATATGACATGCTATGACTCGCCACAATTTCTTAGAGTTGTCCAAGTATTTTCGATCACCAAAAAATAAGAAAATTCATTATTATTCAAGTATAGAATAATTTAATTGAATTAATTTATTAAATATATTTACATTAATTTAAGTAAATACATGGAATATATTATATGAATGAATATTATTTTAATATTCAATGTTCGTTTAATATCAGCGGGAATTATGAGTTGAGTTATTGACTCAAGTTTATAGACTAATAGATTTAATATATATTACAAGTAGGTGATAAAATGTAAATAGTATTAATGATGCAGTTAGTTCATCATAACTATTTATTTACTTCTTATTTAGTTGATGTTAAATATATGGGTCCAGTGAACCCTATCCAGGAATTTTGGACATTCATTATATAAGCAGAGGAGAAGGTCATTATATATAGGATTCATCATTTAGAATTTAGAGTTTATATCTACTAATACATCAGTGAGAGATAAATTCTCTCTTCGAGTAATCAATCCAAGAACAAATTCAATGGATCAATGGGACAACATCAAGGTGATCATTGTGATGTTAAAGGAATCCCCAAATCTCCACATTAGCATCCAGAATTTGAAGAACAATGATCAAAAAGATTATTGAAGCATGTGTAGATGATCTATAGGGGTTTGGGCTTAGTTCCTGTGATCATTGATCATCGGTGACAAGTTTTAGTCGAACTCTCTATTGATACAGATGCATTTATCATTTATTTAATCTTAGTAATTTGAAATATTCATGTGAAATATTCGAACCTCTATTGGGAATTATATCATTGGATATGACATAGTTACATTACTTTGGTGATGAAAATTTTTAAATCCTCAACCCACTAGCTTCCTTTGTGCACCCTGGTACCAGAAATTGGTATCAAAGTGATCGCCTAAATTTTATGAGCCAAGAAGATTATAATTATCATAAATTTAATTAGAGAGTTTTAATGTGGTCCCAACAGAACATACCAAACGTCAATCCAATTTCATATTTCAAATTTATGACCATAAAAGTTTTTTAATACAAATATTTTATGGTTTTTGGGTATTAAAAATTAAATGATGATATATACATGTTCACATTTTTAATTTTCTGGAATTTCTGGTGACCCCTGATTTCTGGACAAGATCTGGGTAAAATTTGATGACAATAAATACTATCATGTTCGGTTGTATTTTCCACCAATGGTGGAAAAGATTAAAAATAGAAGATATTGAATTGTATTTTTAAAGAAAAAACTAAAAGAGTGGGAGGATTGCCTTGTATGGTGCGGTAATAAAAAAATTAAAGGAAAATGGGTGGTTAGACTTTTGAAAAAAGGTTGCAGCTTGGTATGTGTTAACAAATAAAACACCACATAAAAAATATGGTGGGGTTAGGATGAAATAATATTCATAAAATAATAATAAATAATAATAATTTAATATAAATAAGAGGTTTTCTAAGAAATCCTTCTCTTGCATGCCTCTAGAACCAGCTACCACCACCACTACCTGCCCTTTACCTAGCTAGCTAACAACATTAGTGCCCGACCATGACACCGAACTCATGATTGTTTCCTTGTACTACCTCCACATGATCCACCCTCATCATCCACTATCCATCACCCCATCAGATAACTAGAATCCTAACACCAGTTCTCCCTAGTAATACGCCTTCTGAGATTTTCTTCCACTGTGTCCTAGTCCATAGGTCACCCATCTGTGTCATTATACCTATTTGAGCCTATCGCCATTTATAGTTACTAATGCTGGTCCCCACCACCATGTCTAACAATAACCGATCCTTTGTTGCCTCTTTGGCTGATTGAATAGTACCAAGCCACTGTTTTCATCGGTCAGATTAGAAAGCTCTACCTCCTCCATCATTTGTTCCAAATCTTATTGGCTCCCCTGCTTCTGCACATGCCCCCTTTGGCAACGCCCTTTACATAGCCACAATCGACCCCAACCGCATGCACACCCCATGAAGAGGTATCCCTGCCCAGTTCATTTATCCAATAAGATTTCTTTGAGTTTTTTCTTACCTAAATCACCCCACAATGGGCTCGGGCTTGTCTGCCTGACCTGAAATAGGTCAGGGTGGATCGACCTGGCCCAGAACACCCCTGCACAGGATACACCTAGTTTGGAATGAGCCTACATGAGTTCGGCCTGACCGACAATGGGTTTGGGTAGGGTTTTGGGGCTGAAATTAATTTAAATATAATAAAAAATAATTTATTGATTTTAGATTATAAAAAATAATTATAATTTTAATATTATGAATAATTAATTTAATTTTAGTCTACAATTAAATTATTAAATTAATTTAATTTTGGAATTGAAAATTGAATTTATAAAGGCATCGAGTTAAAATTAAATTATTTGAATTTCAATAATTCCTTTAATTTATTTAAATATCATTATACTTGAATTTATTGTATTTTAATTTTTATCATGGTTTACTTTTACCTGTTGACTAGTCTTGAGCACCAACCAACCTTGCATGCCTAGTTATTTTATTTAATTATTTATTACCTGTGTGTGATTTTTGTAATATTTAATCAAGTTTTTTGATAGTATATGCATCATCTTATTCATTTAAATATCTATAAGGGCCTATATATCCATCTATATTTCTATATTTATATTTCACTTACTAAGACCCCTCACCTACAAGAGAATACATTTGTACTTTTATGATGATGATGTAAGATGTTGAACATGCCGAGATGAGGTGATATACCTTATGAGAAGCAAAAAAAAGGACCAGGGGTGAACTGTATCATGAGTCAAGAATTGACTTTGGTATGGTTTCCTCAGATCATAGTTGATTCATTATGTTTAAATGTATCAACCAATACTATATTCTCAAGATCAGTCGGGTAGTTTTTTTTTTCATTTTGTTTTTTTATTATTTTATGAATTTTTATGTCTGTGAAAAACACTTAAAGTAATAAAAAGAAAAATTCATAAATTAGTGATGAATGGATAATATTAATGTTTAGTTGTGAGTGTGACAATATATTATGAACATATAAATAGAAGAGGATTACATTAGTCCAAGATATTTAAAACCCCTCAAATAAATATTAAGTCATGAATACTTTCCATCGCTCGAATTTGAATAAAACCGGGTGTATGGGGTTCTCTTAAACCAATGTTGAAGGATCCTCCTACTATCTTGGAGTACATATGAGAGTTCTGGGTTAAATTAACTAAATTTAGTTGTAAAGAAGTATCCAAATATAGCATGTTGCAATAATATAGAAAAGTGGTGAGTAAATATTGTTTATGAGTTTAGAAGCTGTGACTTCACTCAATAGATCGGGGAGCCGCAAGTCATTGTGGTTGGCTAGTGTAGTACCTACATTAAAAATCTATGAGTAGTGGAGTATACAAAACTTGTATACAATGAGGGGAGGTTTCACGGATCCCTACCACTAGAATACTCAAGAAACAAAATAATCTCATTCTAGTATAGAGGGTTTATAGAGTTTTATAAAAAAGTATGAGATATTTGATAATTAAATTAATTAGTAATGTCTAATCATTAATCAAGATAAATTTATTATATATATATATATATATATTGGAAAATGGAAAGTAATACTACAAACACACTATGACATTTTTTTCACAAAGTAAATGTCATATACAACAAAAATTTATAAAGATATATATAAGTGCTTGTGCAAATTACTGTGATAGAGGAAGTTCAAGGTACTGGAGTCCCCAATACCTGTTGAACCACCTCAGGAAGTGAGGGTGATAAAAAATTCTTATAATAGACTCATGTATGACACATATGATAGTTATGTCATAATTCTATTATCAGTATATGATGTGAGTTGTGGATACAACATCAGGAAATGGATGGATCAACATGTTGTCCCATCTATGATTAGATTATGAGGAGAAAGAGAAGAAAGACATTAATAAAATGATGTTTACACTAGGGGTGTAAAATTGAAAGATAGATCTTAATCTTTCAATACATTAAGTTTTTATATCATTATCAACTACTTTATCTATATTCATTCAAGATTAAGAAGTCAATAGTAAAATGATAAAAGTCTTTATTACCTTTTGGATAGGGTTTTACAAGAAATAAAAATATTAAATAAATATTAATCTTTAGTTATTATGGTGAATAAGTTGAGAAACATAGATAAATGGCTAGTGGAAATTGCAATGTTAAAGGAACATTAAAAACATCCTTCAAAGAAAAGAGGTATTAAACCTGAGTGTATTTTATTTTAATTCCACGAAATATGTCTATGAAAGTTTAAATGCAGTTAACTAAATCAATGAAGCAAGAAATCACTTATTCTTTAAGCATATTAATCAATTCTACATAATGTTTCTATTATACATCCTTGTTATTAAATACAATATGACCATTACATATGTTTATTTAAATACATTAACCAAGTAGGTTTATAAATGTTACTAGAATTAAGGTGTGTCCTCCGAGTTCCCAGGAAAATGGTGATTTGTAAGTCAACAGTGAAAATTACACAAAATCCAAATTACAAAATAAATGATTCTAGTAGAAATTTTATCGAGTACAACTATAACATTTATCTTCTGTTTACTTAGTAAATAATGAGACATTTTTCCAATACATGAAATAATTTCATTTATGTTTTCTTATACTCATCAAAAGGTTTAATAATTCTTGAATCATTAACAATAACTGATGAATATAAATATAAGACTCTAATACCCAGTTGTGGAAAGATAACTCTTTGTAAAGTAAAAATAAAATTAGATGTTTAGGATATGCTTAGTATGTAATTTATACTCTTTAGATCTAAATACATTAGGTATTATTAACTTATATACATAATTAGTTTTGGAAAAAGAAACCACTAGAAATAAAGGTAACCCACCAATATTTTTGAGTTTTTTCAACCAGAGAGCAAAGACTATTGCATGTTAAAGATAATGGTACATATACTTCATTGGATTCCTTTAATAGATTTAAGTAATGTGAAAGTAAAGTACATAATATGCATGGTTAGAAAAATATGATTTTATTTTGGCTAGTGTGCCGAATAATATCTTGATTAAGTATTCATTGATCATTATAACATAGCAGGGAATAATTTTTAAATTCACATTACCTTATACACATAAATATTATGATGTTGTAAAGGAGGGTTGATGAAGATTCTTACATGAAAACATTGATCAGAAAATTATAGTGTGGTGTAATTCCTAAATGAACATTTTCTTATACACATCAAATACATGATGTAAGTAAAAGGATTATCAATGTTCAGATTAATAATCATCGCAAAAACTTCCATTATTTTTCAATATACTATTAAATAAATCTGGATTTTATCCCATAACAATGTTCCAAATATAATGACCAATTGAAATCATATGAGTTTCAGTATGATTTTAATCCTTTTTCATAAGAACATGTGGTTAAATTCAAAGTTTTTTTGAAGATATAAACAAAATTTAATCAACCAAAACACATTGTACATTTGAAGTAATTATTCGAAAGGTCTCTAAGGATATTATAGATACCCCTTTGATTGAAAAGTAATAGTCATTTTATAGACTATATTTCTATAAAAGGGTGAATATATCTACGTGAGATAGTGGAAGTAAGATTGAATTTAATTTATTCAATGCTTAAGATTCACATATATTTGGCATAAGAGCAGGTTCTACAAGAGGAATAAAAGAGGAATTTTTTATAGGCACACACCATATAGGAAGGATAAATCCATGGTAATGGTTTAATATTCACCACGGACGGTGATAAATTATTTATTGAGAATAATATTTCTTACAACTAAAACAATATATAGTAATTAGATAATATTTATAAGATTAATTTAAATTCAATAATGGATTCAATGTCTCAAAGTATAAGGGGATTCAAATTTTGAATATTGTGATGGGTATTCAAGTAAGATGATACATGGGTGGTAAAAGCGTGGTACCAATAAGGCACGATTGGTATCACTAAGTACTTATTCCTAAATACATTAGAATTTTACTTGTCATAGCTACTTTATATTATAATTTTATTGAGCATTAAATGTCAAGACCACCAATCATGGAAGGTTTCTGTACAACACAACTATAAAGGGAATGTGACACCATAGAATTCCAATAACGAGTTCAATTTAATGAAATCTAGTTTTGGATTAATGTAAGTAACAAGATCATAGAATATTCAATTGGAATGAATTTTTTCTACACTACTAAAAAAATAGGGTATACCAATGGTTTCAAACCATTGAGAAAATTTGGAAAATCATTGGTATACCCTATACCAATGGTTTTCCAAACTATTGGCTATTGAGGAGTGGGGATAGCTTTATACCAACAGTTCTTTAGTAACCTTTGTTATATGGAATTATTTATTACTCTATTCCAAAGGTTTCTGAGAACCTTTAGAATAGATCTTTACCAATGGTTTAATAATATTTGTATATATTGGTAATTAAATATATACCACCAGTTTTAGAACCATTCGTATAGATTTTTACTAATGGTTCTAATGAAACAGTTGGTATAGATATGGTTTTGAGATCTATACCAATGGTTTCTAAACTGTTGGGATAGTTTTCTGCAATTTCAGATAACAGCCCACAACTGCCTACCCTCTCCAATTACTTGCAATTGAAAAAAATGACACTAATGTAGAAAATAAAAAATTCAAAATGACACTAATATATAATTAAAAAGGACACTAATACAATATAAAATACAATTGAATTATAAAAACAATGAATTATACAAATGAACTCTAATTGAAAATAAAATGACCTCTAATTTCAATTACATTGAAAACTATACAATATACAATACATAATTCAAAATGAAACTATGGCCACTTCCACATGAAAGTCAATGAGTAGTGGAATAGTGCACACCAACATGTCCTTAAAAGGATGTCATGGAACTATGATAGGGTGGTAAGGAGATAACATGGAAGGGGATACTAGGAGGGGCCATGAACATTGGTGGTTTTGGCAGGTAGGGTGGTGCGTTGGGGAGGGTGTCATGGATAAGGATGGGTAGGGTTGTGAAATAGATTTGATACCATGTAAAAATAGAATTCATAGAATCCAATTATAGATAAAAAATATAGATACAAGCATAATGTGACCTACCTAATCACACATATATTTAGTCATAGAAAATCAGAAAACATCAAATGTTAGTAATATCAGTATAAAATGAAACATATCAATTTTTCCCTCATTACCATCACCATCACTATCACCACCTTCATCATCAGCCTCATACTAATCCTCATACCTACCCTCATCCTCATCCCCTTTCTCATCCTTGACCTCACCCTCAGCCTCATCCTCAACCCCATCCTCTCCCTTTTTCTCTACCTCGGCCTCTCCCTCTCCCTTCGACTCAACCTCATCCTTGACCTCGGTCTCGACATCATCCTCATCCTCAGCCTCTTCCTCACCATTGTCATCTCTAAGAAAGAAATATTCTATACCAACAATAGAACATAAACCTAGTTCACTATATATTAAATTCATTGCTGACATATATTCATCAAAATCTGTGTTGACCTCTGGTGGAATTGTTGGACATAAAACTTTTACCAGCTTCATAAATTCATTGTCTGCCCTGGAAGACCATTCATCAACCTGTGTGACCCTTTTTCAGCATGTTATACCTATGAATTAACCTGTTTAAAATTGGTGGAACTACAACTAGTACCTGAGGAGTAACAATACATTGTCAGGAATATACTATTCCTAGGTTGACAGCATACTCTTCCAGGGTGCTCATCTCCCAACACATGATGTAAGTGATCATTTGGCCCAAAATTTCCAGGTTCCTAGGATTCAAGGGCCTCTAAATAATCCTATTATAGATATAAATATATTATTAAGTTAAAAAATATATATTAAAATTTGAAATCAATAAATTAAAACATACAATATTCTGCTGTGTCGGTTTGTTAACCACTCTTCTATTTTTCCCCTTCCACTAGAGAAAAATAATTTTACTCAAGGCACATGTCCTTTAATATTCGTTACCTACATCTGAAATGACATTGAATATAGAAAATCATAATTAGAAATAAGTTACCAATAATTAATTTCATAACTAAAATTATATGAAAACTTTAGAAATCGAATAAATAATATAAGAAGAAATAGAAAGCGAAAGTCCTAAAGAAATATTATAAACAACCATCGTACCGGCTTCCTCTCATAATATGACATTGTAGTACGTCCCAATGTGTGGAGGTATTTTTTAGAATCAATGTTTTTTTCTATATGATTCCTAAAAAAATTTAATAATTCAAAATATAGTATTAATGAAAAACATGAAAATTTTCATTTAAATACCTCAAATGTGATTAATACTTAATCTTGATATCCATCCATTGAGTTATCATATGCCAATACTATTCTATCAGAAAATCATCCATGAAAGTCACCACTTATAACTTTTTTTCTAACTCTAGAACACAAACTAATATACAAATCATGCTTATAGGCTCTCTAAATCTCATGTAACTCTTTTAGACGTGCTGGTTGTGCACCCTTACCATTGGGGAATCTAAACTAAAGCTGACACCAAAATATTAATTCATATAAATACAAAAAAATAATATTTCATTAAATACAACAGATTTTTTTACCCATATATGTGCCCAAGAATTATCCTTGAATTTCTTTCGAAACTATCTATATGAGATCGTACAGACAGGAATGATGTCAGAGTATTTGGCAAGTGTCGCAAAAAAACTCTGACATTACTGCACTATTTTTTTCGATCATTTGATAGTATTCATTGCAGTCCACCATCAACTATATGTGGTGGATCCACAACGAATGCATGCACGTACACCCTCTCCCCCACTGTCTATCAGTACATGTATATATTATGATAGAAAAACAAATATTATATCAATACATGTTATAATGACAATAAATTATGGTAAATTTTATTGGGGTTCTAAAATATACCAGTAGTAGTCTACCCAATGGGTGCCTCAACATTTGCTACCACTAAATGAACATCACCCTATACCGGTGGAGTGGGTCCCAGTTTATACTCCACTATGTTGGAGTAGGAGTTGAAGAAGGAATATAAAAGCCTCGATAAAAAGAAGTAGATGGTAAAGAAGATGGCATGAATGACTGACCAACTGCATAATATGAATGAGAAGTGAGATTAATTATGGGATACGATAAGGATGGGCATCGAGGCTCAGATTTCAAGGGTTGTGAATATATGGGAGGCCTAAATATCCCATGTGTCCCTAACGACACAACTGGATCATATTTTTTGGAAGATGTTATGTCATTAGAAGGTGAAGGGTATAAACGGGTATGCTGATTAGAGTGCCTAGCTCTCATACCACCTCCCCTCATACCACTAGCCTGAGTACTGGGACCACTGCTAGGCTTATCACAGAATAACTGGTGCCTAAGTGGAGGATCCTACAAAAAATATTAAAAAAACATTAATCACATGACATTATATTTTATTGATATATATATATATATATATATTTCAAATAAAATACTCACAACATGCACTAATGGAGGAATTCCCATCTCATCCATTTGACGATTATTGTCTGTAATCATTTTTCTTCACTGATCCACATATAGTTTCATTTCCTTCATTTGAAAACAAATATTAAAGTAATTATATAAGGATAACTACTATTTAAAAAAAAATTGAGACATGGATTATTGTTCTTATGTCATTTGGTTTATATTTTCAATGAGGTAATTTATCTATTTTTGGGTTAGTTCATTATTTTCATTGGTTTTGATTTTCATGTCAATTAATTTATTATGTACAATTCAATTCATCTAGTTTTTTTATTACAATTTAACTATTTCTATTTTTTGGTAGGTATGAATACAATACAATTCAATATTATAAAATGAAACTCAAATAAAATTATAACCAATAAATATTGAAAATGATCATCAAGGTCTAGTTGGATACAAAATATTTATAATCAATAGTAAATCAATTTTTATAGGACAAACCTCAAAAACTCAATTCAAGCCAAACCAACAGAACTGAGAACACATATGAATGATTCTATATGTTTCTCACCACAAATTCAGGTTCGCAATCAACTCTAAAAATTGAAGTATTGGAGTATTCATAAGTCATAAATGCATTGGGGACAATGGGAGTAGGCATGGTGTCAATTCCATCATCACCATCATCAAAAATATGTCTGATGATTACTTCAAAAATGAAACCAAATTCAGGTCGAAGATGATCATTGACATAAAAAACCTGTTTCACCATTGATGCCAATACATATGGTTCATCAGCAGAAAGAGTTCAAGTCATGTCAATAACTCAGAATCCATAATCATCAATTAAGGTGACCTGCCTCTTCATTGAATCAAACCACTTACATTTCAAAATAGTGACTCAACCATGAGAGTAATAATCCAATATTATTATTTTTTCAATGACTCCATAATAAGATACATTATCAAAATGAGGTTTATTATCTGATGCATTGAAATAAAAGTTTGTTGTTGAAGTTATCATAACAACATAATGTTGTGTTCTCATGTTATTTTCTCATTTAGTGATAATAAATATGTACCCATTGATCATAATTGATTTACATTCACAAACCACAGTATTAAGACCAAAAGAAAAAAAATCTTATTTCTTCATAGATAGTGTCATCGAGAAAACTGGATACCTAAAATATAAACGAATATTAAACTTAATCAGATATTGATTTTATTTATTTATTACATAATTATTTCAACCTTTAATTTCAACCAAACAAGAAACTATTTCCTATTAAAAGTCTCTCTCATTCTCAAAGATAAAGATGGATTCTTTGTGTTTATCATTTCTCTATGTTCCCTGTTGATAAAAATAGAAATAGTTTAATAGATATGTACAATTACAAGAGTTGTGATAAGATATAAATGTTCAATTTTCGTACTTGATGTAGTCATAAAAAAAATCACAGTTGAACAACACTATGTGATGTGCCACCACCACCATTTAAGGCTTAATGTCGTCAATGTATATGATTCGATAATTCCTCCTATTTGAAGAAGTGATGGAAAAATGGGTTCAATTTTCTAATACATTTCTTCTTCATTTCTCATTGGTCTATTCATTATCGTAGTTAGATCAGACAAAAACATTCAGTATAAATCCATACATTCTTAAGACAAGTAATCTTTCCCGATATATCCTTCAGGATGATTCATGTTCCAGACATAAGATTTCAATGTATACATATTTATTTCAGTTGGATACATCCAAAAAAAGCTACAGGTCCTCTGAGAAGTATTTTAGTTAGTAGATGGAAAGTCAGAAGCAACATGCATGTGAAAAATATTGGAGAAAATATTTTCTCCAACTCACACAAAATCAATATTGTCTCCACTAATTTTTTTATAAGAAATACTTTGAGAAATTCTTATCACAAAGATATCTAAACAAATGGAACAACCAAATAACTGAAACCCTTACATTATTAAAGAAAATATGATAGATTTCTATTGGAATAAACTCATGCATAGGGACGTGATAATCATGAGTCTTCAAAGATTTAAAATTCAAATCTCTTCTGTTGACCCGTTTTGATATATTGATTGAATAACCATCAGGAACATTAATAGTATCTAGTAATTCTAGAAATTGATTTTTTTTCTGTAGGTTTCATCACATAAAAAGCACATGGAACTTTCCATTTATTTTCACTGATACAAACAGGATGCAATTTGGGTATGATTCCCTAATCCACAAAGTCATGCTGAGATCATAAATCATCTTTTATATTTCCTTTTACATTTAGAATAATTGAAATAAACATTTCACATATATTCTTTTGAATGTGAATTACATCTAAGAAATGAACTATTTTTTTTTCAATAAGGAAACTTGAAGAAGATACTCCATTTCTCCCAATTGTAATAGTTATCATTAGAAACAATCTTCCTCTTTCTATATTTCATTTAACTATTCCCCAATGAAAATTAAAATCTTGCAATTCATTTAGCACATCAGTTCCATACATACACTGAGGTGGATAATCGGTATCCATGGTATTGTAAAAAATTTGATGATTATTTCTATATGGATGGTCCAATGGAAAGAATCGTCTATGTCGCATAAAACTAAAAATATGGTGATATTTTAGTCTTATGGATCAAGTATTCTTCATAAAAATAGGACATGATAGTTTTACCTTCCTGCTCCATCTAGATATCATTGCATAAGTAGAAAAATCATAGATAGTCCACATAAGCGCATCACACATCTGAAATATATCTTTCGAACATGTATTATATGTGTGCACACCAAAATCCCAAAGAAGTTTCAAATCATCTATTAAAGGTTGCATGTATACATCTATATCATTTCCAAGATGAGAAGGGCTAGATATAATTATACTCATTAAAGTGAAAGGTTTTTTCATACACAACCATGGGGATGGTTATAAATGTGTATGAAAACCAACCATGTGCTGTGAAAAGTAAGAATCTACCCAAATAGATTAAAATCATCACATGAAAGACCCAATTTTACATTACACACATCAGCTAAAATGTCAGGATATCGACCATCAAATATCTTCCATGAAAATCCATTTGCAGGGTGAGCCAACCCTTCATTATTCTTCTCTCTCTCAGTATCATTCCATCACATTTTTATTGATATTTCATCAAACATGAAAATATTTTGGAGTATGGGGATCAATATAAAGTGATACATTACTTTCTATGGCATAGGGAATAGTGTCCCATCAGCATTTGGCTTCCATCGGTAAGTTCCAAATTTTTATACAATCATTTATTTCAGTAGTTTCCTCCCAGAATAAGCTGCAATCTTTCAGGCAAGCATGATTTTTTTTGAAAATCCAAGTACTTCAACTACATTCTATTCCATATAGTGGTTTGAAGGAATATCTAAATCATCTGGAAGTAATTCCTTCAAGAAGGTAAGAATTCTATCGAAGGAATTATTAGAAATCCCATACATAGTTTTCCCATGAAACAATCAGATTAAAAATTCCATCTTTTTCACTTTACCGCACTGTAGATATACTAGAGTCATCGAAAGATTATTCAATTTTTTCACTCTGTCAACACCATCATTTTCATTGGATGCATCAATTGTTCCTGTATCAAAGTCTTCTTAGGTTGAAATCGTTTCCTTCTCATGATGACGAATAAACAAAAACCATTCATATATCAAATTCTCCAATCCAGTCATCTCATTTGAATCATCAGAATTTTTAGATTCCATTTTCCCCCTATTGAGATACCACACATAGTAGTTTGTTTGAAAACCATATTTGGTTATATGTTAGAAAACTTCTTCATGGCTCAACCAAGGTCTTACAACACAATTATAACATGGGAAGTGTATGTGACCATTATCTGAAGCTTTGTCAAATGAAAAATCTAAAAATCTCTCCAAATTGTTTTGAAAATCGCTTGAGATCCATTCAGTTTCATGCATACAACTTCTATCCATTATATAAAAAAATTATAATAAGTCATTTAATGAAATCAATTCAATAAGATTTATGTTCAATAAAAAATATATTTAAGTAAATGATAATTATTAATTTTATATAAAACCATAACTAACACACTTCTTTATATGAGAATAATAATACGAAAGACAATAAAATATTATATATATAACAAAATACTATAAATATAAAACCATGATATTTAATTGAATCACGGTGTATGTGATGTAAAATAATTGTACAAAGAATGACATCTTTAGGATAATTATGAGAAAATTGTTGGCATTAAGTCTAAATTTATAAAGATCATTATATTTCATAATTAATGATATATTTATAATTAATGGTGTCATTGTTGTATTGTTGATCAATGATATTTTTTATAGCATGTGTTATTTAAAAGGTACCCATATTGGTGTCATGAATAATAAACATGAAGGTTCTCAACAAAAATGATATAAATCCAGCAAGATGAGTTATTGAAGGGTTGGTACACTTTAAGGTATACCCTAATGTGTTATATTTACCTTACTCCAATGCATTCCAATATTTTCAAGGGACACCTGAATTCCTCATGGGACACCTAGCCCACTGTACCTGCTTCGATATATGATGGAAAACCTCATTCGATGTATCACCATGTATATTGGTATATATATATAAGTATGTATGCATGTATATTCACTTTATATTTTGTAACATATATACCCAGTTATTTAGGTATGTAGTACTATCCAAGACCCGAGGCCATAATCCAGTGTCCCAATATAATAATATAATTTTCATTATTTAAATAAGGGTTACCATGCCCATATGTCTCATAGAAAAATAATGGGAAACAATATTGAATTTCATAATAAACATAGGATTTAATACTGAGTATCATAATCAAAGTAGGATTCCATGGAAAGTATTATAAATAACACTGATAGGCTTCACACCCATCATCTCAATAGAGGGGCTTGTAATGTCATTCCTAGCAGCCTAATTGATGTGAAATTCCATGTCAAACATCCTAGACCAAGGGGGTTTTAAATTCAATGTCCACCAAACTAACCAAGTTTTCTCTATAATAATTCAGTATAATGTAGTCTCACTTTCCCCATGAAACATCATCTAAGGAAATCCATAAAGAAGAACCCGATGTCACTCAAGGTCTAGTGTACTTTAATTATCTTAATTCAATAAAAAATATAACAACATCCAATGAGATCATACATTCCTTAATAGAATTCATCAAAAAAAATTATTAAACAATTTATAATTCAATTAAAATAATAATATTGATCAACAGATAAACATCAAGCATAAAAAAGATATCAAGGGAAAATGGGTTCATCAAAACCTATTTCTAATTATTAAATAATTTATAAGATTTCAAGAAATTTAAATAACACACCCAAGGGGTGGTTTATTACCTAGTCAAGGATGGTAAAAAATCATGAAATCACACTCAAAATTAGCATATATGTGTATAAAGATGCTGAACCAACATATATGTATTTCAACATCTATGTGTATAAAGATAAAATGTATCTATATAGATTCAATATAATTGATTTTCAATAAATTAGTGTATACAGATGCCGTACATGAAAAATAATCAATGAATCTATGTGTGTATATATATAGTATATGCAACATAATCAATACATCTAAATAATGAGATATTACAGACCAATGGGGAAAATGAAAATAAATGGAAGAAATAGAACTCACCAATTTGAAGATAAATGTTTGTAAAAACCAATTTAAAGAGGAAGAAACCGATTGGAAGTTGAAGAAACTGAATTAAAACCATGATGAATCATCTGTGGAAGAGTGGTTTCTAGCTGGGAGAGAGCTATGCTTCTCTTAGGAAAAAAGAAAACTCATGTCTAGAATGGGGAGGGGGGATCATGATGAATTTAGGGGAAATATACCCCAATGGTTTTTAAAAAATATTGGGATACACCATATATACCAATGGTTACAAAAAACTATTGGCATATATTGGTTTTTTAACCCTTTCCCAGTGGTTTTTCAGAACTGTTGGTAAAACATAAAAAAAATAACCTTTCCCAATAGTTTTAAGAAAACCTTTGGGAAAGGTGACTTATCCTAATAGATTCTTAAAACTGTTGGGATATCAGCATTGGTATAGATCCAAATTCTAGAAGTTCTATGTTTCTTCAAATGTTTAATGGGAGCATAACTATTTTCTAAGTGAAATATGTTTGACAACATATCAAAAAGCACTATTGGTATTACAATTTAGTTAAAACTAGAATGAAATTATCTCTCAAGAGATTGAATTAATATACAAACCTTATTTCTAGGGAATTATATCTACTAATGTAGATCCAAAAATTTATTAGACCAAGTCAATATTACATATACTAACAATATATTTCAAAAATAAAAGTTGGAACAATTTGTGAGGTAATTGTTTCTTGAGTTACATGGAATAAACCTCTCCAAGAAGTCATTACAAGATATATGAGGATAATTATTTGATGAGTTGAATTCTATATTTTTAGTGATGGATCAATCACATATTCCAGGATGTGTAAAAGAAATGATATTGCCAACACAAAAATCTTGTTAAGAAAGTATTAGTTATATCTAGGAGAACTATAAGGGAAGAAGTAAGAAAAATCCAATTGTACTTGAAAAATTATAGAGGATATATACCTGGTAATAGGAGAGGAAGGGATACTAGTTACAATGGTACACAAACTAGTATTCCTATAGGTCAATATGATCTAATATTGTAGTTAATCTAGGGTAATTCAAAAAACAAGTTCATTCAAACTAGTGTAGTCACATCTATAAATTATGAGTCTATTGTATCTTCTACGATAGCTAAAAAAGTAGTGTATATTATGCAAGAATTTTCACTACTTCTTGGAATTTCACCTAGTATGTAAACAATTATCATTATGATAATTATACTACCAGTAATATCCAATATATCATGTTTTTAAAATGAAAAATATAATACACTCGAGGATATCATCTCTTGGGAAGTCTCCGTCAATAAGGTGAGGTCATAGATAACAGAATAGCCACGTAGTGGAAATGTGGTAGGTCCATGACTAAAGCCATAACTTAGGAAAAAAGATCTTATCATTTAAGGGATAACAAGGATGGTTATCATGTTGTCTCTAGTGCAAGTGTGAGTTTTTTTATTATTGGTTCCCTAGAACTAACTTGAAGAGTACTTTTGGATTACTTTATCAAGCATACATTGATTTATGCCAGATATACTCTTACCAAAATAGTGTTGATATTTCTATGTCCATTATTTAAATAGTAATATCCATAGATTAATTTTCATATCAAAATCTTATAGAAATTCCCAGGCTATAATGAGAACCCCAAGATACAATGACATTAATCTTAAAAAAATCTCCTATGGTCTATATACATCATACTAACTAGACACAGTTGATGTATGACTATCAGGTGATGAGGGATCATATTCATTTAAAATTATTATAATGAATTTTTCACTTGGTGATCTATAGTAGGTGATATCATGATGATATATCTACCAATAGAAACACCACTTGTTTTGGGTGGCATTGAATATTGCTATATATGAACATGTTTATTGGTCTTCTGACTTGAGATCATTATCAGTGTATATAATTTGATCGCATACTTTGATATAATGAAAAAATAATGAAAATGATGTTTCAGAGAGATATATTGTGTTGGGTGTGTCATTGGTGGCATGGAACTAGCTGAATTATCAAGATAGAATTTTTCTCTTCTGAGTTGAGGAAGAGATATCTCCGTCCTAGTTGATCAAGATGGTAGTACCATTATAAATCCTTGGCCAAGTTAGTAAAAGTTATGTCTATCCAATTAGATTAATAAATAATGAAACAAGAATTCATAATGACACATGTCTTGCATCCTCCTTTATGAGATACAATAAAAAAAGAGATTATATTAGATAATGTGTGTTTATAGGAAAGGTTACCATTACTATGAATTTTCCTTATCTATTTAGGGGCCATGATGGGTTTTTAAACACTGCACTTGGTTTCTGACTAATATTAAATACTATCAAGAAAAGTTCTTAGAGGGTCACACATAATAGCATATTCATGAATTTTCACTATTATGGTGAATAAGTATACTGAACATGGTGGGCCCCACTACAGGGCTTGAGAGTTTTTCAAGTACTATTGATCACCAATGAATAAATAAATTCATTATTATTCAAGTATAGAATATTTTAATTGATTTTATTTATTAATTTTATTTACATTTATTTAAGTAAATACATAGAAAATATTATACGAATGAGAATTTTTTAATATTTAACATTCATTTAATATTAGTGGGAATTATGAGTCAATTTAATGACTCAGGTTTATCACATAATATATTTAATATATATTAAAAGTATGTGATGAAATATAAATAGTATTTATGAAGTATTTAGTTCATTATAAATATTTATTTATTTATTATTTAATGGAATTTAAATATACGAGGCTCGGGGAATCATATCAGGATGTTTTTGACATCCACTATATAAGTAGAGGATAAGATCATCCCAATATGATTTATGGTATTCCACTATATCCGATAGGGTCCTTGAAATAAAAAGGTTTCCAAAATTACTCGCCCTTCCTTAGGGGTATGACCTAGCTCAAAAATTATCTTGATATAGTCTAGAAAATCATCTTCATACCATGGGCCTCTAAAACCCTAGAATCTGAGAGAATGTAGAAGCTGGAAATCTCTAGCACGGTCAGTCATAGTCCTTTTAATAGCTCCACCCCAGATAGGAACAAACTAAACATTCTTGATTGAGCAAGCTTTGTGGCCTGGACTACTTATGCCGGTATAATATCATGTTGAGGTATATCCCTCTATACCACAGGTGGTGGCACGAGAGTATCCTGGGTTTCCAAAACTGGTGGTCCCATAAAAAATCTTTGAGGTGGGATCTCTCTAACAAAAGGATAATTAGGAACAAAACAAGTCCTAATAGTCTATGGGATGAAAAAATGATTTCCTAGGATTCAACCCTTAACCCAAGGTATACCCTTCCTAGCACTAACCCATGTTTTCATCCCATAACATTAGTCATAGTCAACATATATATACTAACATAGAAGTATGCTCTGTTAAACTAATTAATTCCAAAAACATATATCAAAAAATATGGAAATATAGATATATAATATAGAGAAACTATCCCGAACATATATCATAAATCATGTCATTTTATTAATGAAATAATTTGCAACACAACAATAGGTATATATATGTCATTCGAACCTATGTTCCTAGTCATGATGCATTCGCATACACAAAATCTCATAAAACACATATAACATCATGCGTGTCACCCAAGGTGAATCAATAGTAACAATAGAACATAAATTCCCCACTTTATGGAAACTTAGAGGTCTAATATTCAGTGCTGGTCAAGCATTATCATAGTTCCCCTAACCGAGTCACAATTTCCTATCTCCTGTATAAATTGCCTGAACCTAACAAAATAAAGAAACCAAATAGTGGGTCTTGATCCTTTGATACCATTTTGGCACAACCCAAGAATTTTTCTTTATCCTTTGGGGTGCCACTCACATTTCTACAAGGTTCTTCCAAATTATTGTATTTTATTTATATTTTCACCCAAACTTTTGTCTTCAATAAATTCTCCATTATTGATTAGATTGACACTCCTTTAATTTCCTTGGATTCATATCGACAAGCAGAATTTTAATCAAAAGTTAGGTTTTGAAGGAATCAATGAATTTTCAATCCGGTTTTTGAATTTTTTTTAATTGTATTATCAAGAGATAATGATTAAATAAATATTAAAAATATTATATAATGAAAATTTACCAAAATAAATTCTATTAACAGATTAAGAAGTAATATTTTTGTATCAAACAATAATTAGGGGGAATTATCAAATTCTAATTTCATAAAATTATTGAAAGATAATTGTAAGAGTTATGCATTGATAATTACATGGAATTAGAAAAAGATAATTTATTATATTATCATATGATAACAGAGAGGTTATAAATGGATAATTAAGAAATCATCAGATGTTAATGATGATATTATCAATGAATAATTATTAAATTATCAAATGATAATTTCAAGGTTATCAAAGGAAAATAACTAAATTTATCAAACGATAATTGTGAAATTATCAAAGGATAAATTATAATGGATAATTTGTAATTAAATTATCAAAAGATAATTATAAGGGATAATTTATAACAAATTATCGAAAGATAATTATAAGAGGGTAATTTTTATTGAATTATGAAGTGAAAATTATAAAGTATAATTTTATAATAAATTATCAAGAATGAATTATTATTTAAGGATAATATTTCAAGAGAATTCTTTCACCTAAAAGATGATTTGAAAATTATTCAGGAGAAAGAAAACACTATCACATGTGATATTCTTAATAATAACTTGAAAAATTATCCCAAAGAGATAAAGTATCGTCGCATGTGATATTTTTTTTCTTTTTTGAAATAAAATAGAGGGTTTTGTATTTTGGAACCCTTGATGAACATCAAGAATTAGTGTATCGATGATTATGATAATAAGGCTGTGATGAGGTGTATTAAACCATAAAGGGTGGTTTTTCATTGGTACTAACATTGAATACCTTGAGGTAGGAGGTTCCATCCCATTTTGGGCCATATATATATATATATATCTATATATCTGTGTGTGTGATGTTATCATGATGTGATGTCTAGGATGGAGTAACCCATGCTTGTGATGAATTGAATGTGGGTGTGTGAGTATCCCATGAGACCTGTTGTGATTCCATGAGTGATATTAGTGTAGTCTTTTCCATTTTTGATTGTTATCTCATGATTTTATGTTCTCTACTTTATTTATCATGATGATATATTATGATATTCTAGTCATTGTATGATATATACTATATGTATGTTTCCTTGCTTTGGAGGTACCATTTTTGTTGCTCGGAACTGGTGGACCATCTTGACATTTTTAACACTTAGAGGGGGAGTACACTCGAATTGTATTTTTTTTGTAATGACGGACCTGAGATCATGGTAGATATAAAATGGAATTCCATGTCAAAGCTATACTTGATGCCTAACTATTTGGTTACTAGATGCCTAGTAGATTTTTTAGTTGCATACTCAATGTGTAGATACTGAATAACAAGACATATTTGAGTCCCAAGGTGAACTGCGTTGCATATACACACAATATCATAAAGTTGTCAAGCAATAATGTCCTAGTTTGGTGACTAGTTTGGTTATTACTGAATTTTTCGAGAGATTGTTTTTGAGTTACATGCACTGGTCTATTCAGAGATGGATTTCTAGCATCATGTTCTAGTCCATTCAGAGATGGATCCTGAGTGCCATGTGCTGGTCTATGCTCCTTGAAAAAAAATTCATGATTATCTTCCAGCATTGAGCTGAAGTTGGTGGGGATGGAATTCGTGGTGTCTTGGTTATCTCATAATGAATCGACACATGTATGTTTATTGAGGATTTACTTATTTTATGATATACACTATTATATATATTTTTAACTTTTGAGAAGGATGCATAAGTGGTTTATTACTAAGTATTGTACTCACAACCTACTCGGGTATTTCAGTGAGATTGTAGATTTCATGACTAGAGATTTAGTGAAGGGAAGGGGCCCTATAGAGAATGGTTGAGCAATTGAGCATGGAGATGGAGAGAACCAGGAAAAACACCAGAGTACCCCAAAAATGGTTGTTTATTTACATTTATCTTGTATTTGTCTTCTGCTTTATACTCTGGATAGGTTTACCACTTTTGGAGCTCTTATATGTATGTCATTATTCTATTTCCTCATTTACTCATATTGTTTATTATTTGTTTTATTCATTATTATCAATATAATGACATGATACATAGGGTATAATCTCCCCAAGATTTCAATTGAGACCCTTGTTGCTAATTAACAACCTCTTTCATATGGGGCAGAGTGCCTGAGGTCATGTAGCATTCTGACTCATACTTTTTGTAACATCCTGACTCGAACCACCGAATCCAAGACAGAATGCTACATGACCTCATGCACACCTCCCCGTACGCAAGAGGTTTTTGACTAGTAGTGAGGGTCTCATGTGAAATATTGGGGAGAATATACACTCTGTATCATGTCATAGGATCTATAATAATTAATAAACCAAAAAATAAACAATCATAGTAAATGGGGAAATAGAATAATGACATACATATAAGAGTTCATAAAGGGGTAAGAATATCCAGAGTATAGAGAATAAAATAAATACAAGATAAATTTAAATAAACAATCATCTGTGCGATACTCTAGTGTCTATCCCAGTCCAATCCAACTCTAAGATCTAATGATCAACTGTCCGCTATAGGGCTTCCCTTCACTAGATCTCAAGTCACAAAATCTAAAAGCACACCGAAATGCCCGAGTAGGGTGTGAGTACAAGAATCAATAGGAAAACACCAATGAATCATTACCATAAGTGAAAAAATATATATAATAGTATATATCATGACATAAGTAAATAATCAGTAAACATACATGTGTTGAGTCATCGTGCGATGACCAAGCCGCCACAAATTCCAGCCCCACCTACTTTAGCTTCACACTAGAATATCATCATTGATTTTATTTTCAAGGATCATGGGCCCAGGAATGGAGCTTGGAATCTATCAATGAATGGACTAGAGCATGACGGTCAGAATCCATCTCTGAATGGACCAGTTCATGGCGATTGAAATCTCTCTCTCTCTCTCTCCCTCGAAAAAAGTAGGTATTAACAAAACTAGTCACCCGACTAGTACATTGTTTATTGCAACCTTATGATACCATGTATAAATGAAACTCGATTCACCATGGGCCTCCATTATGTCATGTTTTTCAGTATCTATGAATATAATAAGCCACTCGTAAATCAACTGTCCATTGAACACGCTGCTCGAAAATCAACTAGGCATCAAGTGTGCTCCTTGAAAATCAATTAGGCGTCAAGCATGATGATACATAGGCATCAAGTATATATTCTACGTAGAATTACATTATATCTACACCCTATCGTCGGGTCCATCATTTCAAAAAAATTCAAGTTGAGCACACTCCCCCTCTAAGGGGTAAACATGTCATGATGGTCTACCTATTCTGAGAACCAAAAATGGAACTTCCAAAGGAAGGAAAATACGTATAGGATATAACTTACAATTAATAGAATGTCCTATAATATAATCATGAAAAATAAAGCAAAAGACATAACACCTTGTGATAAAAATCAATCATAGAAAAGGATACACTAATATCACTCATGGAATCACAACAGGTCTCCTAGGCTACTCACACACCAACATGAAATTCATCACAAGCATGGGTTAGTCCAACCTAAACATCACATCATGATAACATTATATATATAAATGGCCAAAAATGAGAAGGAACCTCCTACCTCAAGGTCATCAATGTTAGCGGCAAGGAAAAACCACCCTGTATGGTGCAATACACCTCTTCACAACCTTATTATCGTAATCATCGACACACCAATGCTCAACATTGGTCAAGGGTTCCTAAAACCAAAATCCACTATTTTATTTAAAAAAAACAAAATATCACTTGTGATGATACTTTCTATCTTCTGGATAATTTCCTAAATTAATATTAAGAATATCACATGTGATGATGATTTCTTTCTCCTGAATAACTTTCAAATAATTGTTTTGGTGAAATCATTGGCTTATAATATTATCCTTCAAGAATAATTTTCACTTGATAATTTACTCTAAAATTATCCTTTATAATAATATTTTGATAACTCATTAAAAATTACCCTCTTATAATTAAATTTCGATAATTTATTATAAATTATCCTTTATAATTATCTTTTTATAATTGAATTACAAATTATCTTTTATAATTTATCCTTTTAAAATTTCACCATTATCATTTAATAAATTTTTGTAATTATCCTTTGATCACCTTAAAATTATCATTTCATAAATTAATAATTATCCATTGATAATCTCATCATTAATTCATGATAATTTATTAATTTTCCTTTTATAACCAATCTATTATCATCTGATAATATAATAAATTATTTTTTGATAATTCCATGAAATTATCATTGTATCACTCTTACAATTATCTTTTGATAATTTTATGAAACTAGTATTTGATAATTCCTTATAATTATTGTTCGATACACAAATATTTCTTATTAATCACTCAATAGAATTTATTTTTATAATGTTTGTTTATATCATCTTTTGATAATTTAATTAAAAATTTTCTCTCTATAATCCAATTTAAAAAAATCCTAAAACTAGATTGAACATACCATTATGACTTAAAAAAACTTTAGATTAAAATTATGCTCGTTGATATGAATCCAATAAAACCAACAACATGTCAATCTGATCAATAATAGAGAAGTTATATAAGAGAGGATTTTGAATGAAAAAATAAATAAAATAATTTTTTTTTGAAAAACCGTGGAGCAATTTGAAAGGCACCCTAAAGGATGAAGAAAAGGGATTGGGTTTTATCAAAATGGAGAAAAATGATATGTGCCAGATTCACCAATATGCGAGGAGGTGTGTTATATTTTTTGGTGGAATTATAATGAGGAGAATATATGTATTTATAGGAAAACCCAAATGTTTTTAGGGTTTAATGAAACTGAAAATTAAACCTCCATTTTAATCCATTAAACACTGAATAATTCAATCAAGAGTGTTTAGATTCTTGCTAGGAAGTTATTGGCATGATTTCCCAGTCAAAAACATTTTACATTGATGGGTTTTTAAAATCTTGAGCATGTAATAATGGTGGTTCAATCATTTTGGGAAGAAGAAGAAACAAAATCTGGTTTTATTTAATTAAAAAACAGATTAAATAATTAATTAAATACAAAAAGGTTATTATCATGGGTGAGGCTTTCAAACATTTGACATTTACAAATGTTATACCCTTCCTAGGGTAAACACCACGTTTCAGACCTAATGTTGGTATCATATTTCCCATACGACCCACTATTTTAGATATATTAAAATATTTTAAAAAATAATATAATAAAAATTATTAAATAAATTATTTTCATTAGTGAGGCATCCTAATATTTGATGTGTACAAATTTTATACCCTTCCTAGGGTAAAAACCACATCCCAGACCTATTATTGGTCTCTGATTTCTCATATGACGCAACATTCTGGAGTTATCTAATTTTTTTTTTGGAAAAATTACACATGATTAATATAATATAATTAATATTTTTATTCTGTCTTCACCGAGGCTTTACGACCATTAAAATCTCACACTAACTTAGTGTCTGACTCAAAAAATATTCCATTGAATATTTTAAAGTGCTAATTGGGATTCTTCTCTTATGAATGGACTTTAACACATTATTAAGTTACTTCACTGGTAAATCATTTTTTACCAATTAAGATATTAATAATTTATCACAAGATTGTTCTTATTATCATTGTAAAAATTGAGATATTATAATTCTACCCCTATATTGACTTCTCATCCTAAAGAAGAATCTCTAGTGGCCTTTCCCAAATAACTCAGACCACTAAGCTCAAACATCAGACTCATGTTTCCATATATCATTTTGGATCCATCCATGCTACCACTAAAATCAGACTAGTAGTATCATTTTCCCTTAGATTCCTTTCTTATTTCGATTTGTAATCCATAGAGGATACTCATCAAAATATGCAATAGGTTCCAACTAAATGAACTTTTAGTATATAATATACACAGGATATTTCATGTATCTCTAAAGCTAGGAAATGTGGAACACATCATGTATACCTATCTCAAAGGTCTGGGCCTTATGAAGCACCTGAGAGTATGTTATCAGGTAAAATACCCTAACCACACGTATCGGCTCTAGTCATAAAACTATCTTGAAATTATGAGTTTTCTATGCCTCATTCCAATCTAAAAAATGATAAAAGTGAAGAAACTCTATAAAATGTGAATAGTAAGCAGAGACAGTCATAGAACCTTGTCATAATTCCATTAACTTCTAGGCATGGTACAAATTTATCATTTTAGGGAAGTACTATTCAAGGAATTACTCCTTAAAGGTCATCTATATAAGACCTTCCTGTCTCCTAGCTTGATTCATGGTAGTCCACTGTCTCCTGGAGGGTCCTTTGAACATAAAAGTTTCCAAAATTACCCTCCTTTCCTCAGGGGACTAGACTACATCAAAACTTCTCTCGATATAGTATATTCAATCATCTGTAACCAATGGGCCACCAATACCCTAGAATGTGAGAGGATACTAAAGCTGGAAATCCCTAGAATGGTTGGTCATAGTCCTTTGAATATCTCCACCCATGATAGGAACAAATTGAAAAAGTCCCTATTGATCAGGATTTATGAACTGTATTATTTGTGATGGTACATGATCATGTTGGGGTATATCCAACTGTACCACAAGTGGTAGAATGGGAGCATCTTGACTTTCCAAAACTAGATTAATCAAATTTTGCTGGGAAGACATCTTTAAAAAAAGGAGAATTAGGAACACAACAAGTCTTAGTAGTCTATGGGATCAAACAAGGATTTCCTAGAATTCTACCAGTAACCCAAGGTGTACCCTCCAAGCACTAACCCATGTTTTTTCCCAGCACATTAGTCACAGTCATCATATATATACTAAAAAAACAGTAGGTTCTGTTAAAATAATTAATTAAAAAAATATATCACACAACCTGGAAACACATATATATTACATAAAGAAACTATCTTAAACATATTTCATAAATCAAGGCATTTAATTAATGAACTATTGTGAAACAAAACAATAGGTTTATATGAAATGTGAACCTATATTCTTAGTCATGATACATTAACATATTATAAATACCATAAATCAAATATAACATCAAGTGCATCACCCAAGGTGAATCCATAGTAATAATAGATCATAAATTCTACACTTTATGGAAACTCAAAGGTCTAATATTTAGTACTGGTGAGGCATAATCCAAGTTCCCCTACCTGAGTCCCAATTTCCTATCTCTTATCTAAATTGTCCCAACACAACATATGAGAAGAAAAATGTTAGTGGGTCCTAATCCTTTGATACCATTTTGAAATATCCCAATTTGAACCACCAAGTCTAAGACGGAATGCTACATGACCTCATGCATGCCGCACTATACACAAGAGGTTGCCGACTAGTAGGGATGGTCTCAAGTTAAACCTTGGGGAGACTATACCCTCTATATCATTTAATAATATTGACTATAATGAATAAACCAAGTAATAAAAAATCAGTGTAAATGAGGAAACAAAATAATGATATACAAATAAGATCTCCCAAAGTGGTAAACATATCCAACATATAATGCAGAAGAAAAATACAAGATAAATGTAAATAAACAACCATCTACGGGGTACTCTACGGTCTTTCTTTGTTCACTCTAGCTCAAATATCCACTGCTCAACTGTCCTCCATAGGTCCCCTACCCTTCACTGGATCTCTGGTCACAAAATCTATAAGAACACCAAAATTCTTGAGTAGGGTGTGAGTATAAGACTCAGTAGTACACCACCAATGTGTCCCTACCATAATTTCACAAAATTTATATAACAGTGTATACCATGAAATATGTAAATACCAAATAAACATACATGTTCCAATTCATCATGCACTGACCAAGTAGCCACAAATTCTATCCACACTTGTTTTAGGTCCATGACAAAAGATAATCATGTAATTTTTTTCAAAGAGCATGGACTAGTGAATGGAGCTCAAGATCCATCTCTCAATGGACTAGCGCATGATGCTCATAGTCCATCTATGAATGGGTTAGTGCATCTCAGTTCACTACAATAAATAAAAGTGCCTAGACAAAGACACATAATAACATTTTAAAGAATATGTACTATTCTAGTTAATAAGTATATAGGACATGGTTAGACCCACAATGAGGTTCGATAGTTTTTCAAGTATTATCGATCACTAATGAATGAATAAATTCATTATTATTCAAGTATAGAATAATTTAATTGAATTTATCTATTAAATTTATTTACAAGTATTTAAGTGAATACATAGATTATATTATATAAATGAATACTAATTTAATATTTAACATTTATTTAATATTAGCCGTTATTATGAGTCGATTTAATGACTTGAGTTTATCAAATAATATATTTAATATATATTAAAATTATGTGATGAAATATAAATAGTATTTATGAGGTAGTCAATTTATTATAACTATTTATTTATTACTTATTTAGTGGATGTTAAATATATGTGGGGTGGGGAACCCCATCTAGGTATTTTGGACATCCACTATATTATTAGAGGGTAATATAATTACAAGTATGATTCATTATTTAGAATTAGGGTCTTATCTCTCATTCCACATCCTAGAGAGATAAAGGATCTCTCTGAGTGATTGATCCAAGAAAACATTTCATGGATCTAAGGGACACGATTGAGGTGATCATCAAAACATAAAAGAAATCATTAGAGATTTGTGCTAGAAGTCATAATTCAATGAATGAAGATCACATATATTCTTGAAGTGTGTGTGAAAAATCTAGAGGGGTTTGATCTAGGATCCTTGAGAAACAATCACTATAAAAAGTAAAAGTTGAACGCAATGCCGATATGAATGAGGAACTCATTTATTTACTCTACGTACTATGAAATATTTAGCTGATATCCTCAGGCCTCTAATGGGGATTATATTTCTAGAGAAAACATAGTTACATTAATTTGGTGTTGAAAATTATTAAATACCTGACCCATTGAATTCCACTGTGCACCCCAATACCGTTAGTACCTACCTATAAATTTCATGACCTGAACAAAATGACCCATCCATTTAGGCTCTAAAATAGACCACAGTTGGACCTTAAAGGCATTCTTGACCCCCACATGCTGGAAACTAGCACTAGTGAAAACAAAAAAATGCAAAGGGAATGATTTTTGTAACATAAATAAGATACATATCATTCAAGAGACAAGGATAAAAAAGAATAAAGTATTCCATAAATATAGAGTGATAACATTAGAAATACAACCAAAAGTATAATAAAAAAACCAAGAAATATGTCTATCGACATATATAAAGAACATCTAAAACATCCAATAGATGTTCCATGTGACATGTGAGAAACATAAAACCATATCACCACCAACTACACATACCCAAATAATATAAACCTCGCTGGATCACTGCAACACCTTATCATTTCCTTTAGAAGATATGACAAGGTATAAATACCCCCAAAAGAGTGTGTAGGGTGTGAGATTAGAAAGATCAGTTCTGTAAGGTTGAATCTTTCCCAAGTACATTCTATTTTAATGTTTGGTTTAACTTCCATTAGTTGGGTTCTTATTCTTTTAAATCTTGGTGGATCAACCTTTTCTTTGGGGTATGGTGAGATTTTTCTGGGGAAAAGGACCTAAATCTCAGAGATGTATATTTATTATAATTATTGGAGTCAGAGTATAAATGCATTTAAGGTCACATAGGGATTTTTCATTGGATTGGGTGGAGTTGAATGATTTTTGGGATTTTATGTAGGAATAATCAGTTACTATTTCCTACTAAACATATTCACACCATGTATATAATACGTGATGTGATTTTGTCTCTCAAAAAATTCCATGAAATTTTTTTATGATATGAACATTATATGAGATTTGACTTTTTTCACACCATTAAAAGGTCGATTTGTGAATTTTTAACGTTAGGTGATGTGTTTTTTGGTGTATATTGAATTCATGTCATGAAAGGGTTTCACAACATGAATTCATTGGGACTCATAGTTTTTATTGACACTGCACGTATAATTTTTTTTTATTCATGGTGAAACCTCCTATCTCGAACCCTAGGGATACTCTAGGATATTTTTGGGTGATTCCTTCCCTCCTAAATGTCTCAGTCTATTTTTTGATCCTTATTGAGTTCCTTTAATTTTATTTTCTCCTTTATTCCACTATCCTTCATTATGGCGGTGTGATCTCTTATTGAAATAGGTTCTAATCATAATGCTTGTGTGATTTAGGTTACCCTGTTGATATCCTTCACCTTTTTTATTTGTTGTCCTTTAATATTGATAGTGTTTATTTGAACTCGGGATAAAGTTATGTGGTATATAACAAAGCCCCATGGTCTATTTATATTTTTTATATGTGTTCAATACTACATGATCATGCTGACACAACGTACATGTTAAAAAATTATATAACAGGTGATGATAATCATGTGTTTGGATCATTCCATAGATCCCTTTGGATCCATTTTTTTGAGACATGGATTACAGTTACCCGTAGTGTGATCCTAGAATTGAATGATAATGAACTAGATTTTGGATTGAAACATGAATTAACCTGACATGAGATATTAGATGATTTCTTGTGATATGATCACTTTGGAAAATGAATTAGTTATTTATTAAAATGACTGTTGGTACTTTGATATGATATGGTTATACTAAAATGATTATGCAATGGTCTTGGTCCAGTTATGATGCATTTTTTATATAGATTGATTTGACTGGTTATGATGAAATTATTATATAAAGGGATTGGTCAAGTTATGATGAAAATATTATAGAAAGGAATTGGATCTATTATACGGAAATTCTTATATAAAGGGCTTGGCCTGGTTATTATAAAATGATTATATAATATACTAGTCCCAATTATCCTAAAATACATATATAAATGGCTTAGCATGGTTATACTGAAATTCTTATATAAAGGGATTTAACCTATTATTCTTGAAATTATTATATAAAGGGCTTGGGCTAGTTATTCTAAAATTATTATATAAAGGGGTTTTCCTAGTTATTTTGACATGCTTATATAGAGGTATTTTCCTGTTTATGTGATAATGCTATGGGCTTATGGTCACAGTTGGCATGGTGATGATAAATGCTCAGGGTTATTCCAATATAGTGCCAAAATAGGTTTATAGTAATATTTTATTATTTTATTAATTAATACTCTTATTTATCACTTTATTACATACAGATGCTATAAGATTGGTTTTTTAGACATGGTGGTGTCAAACTTTTGAGTTTTACTCATACCCTATTCGGGCCACCATTTTTCATCTGATCAAATTCCCTGGATATAAGTTTATACAATTGAGGATGACCTTGTTTTTTATTGTTGATTATTGGTTGGGTTGGTTATTAGAGATGGGACAGAAATGAGGATCAGGATAAGGGTATTTGGGGTATTAATTGAGTTTTTTTATTTATCTATTTTAAATTCATTTCGACACTTAGATACATTCCTACATATCATCACATTATTTTTTCATATAATTGGTTTGATCAGTGGAATTCACTATTCTATTTATATGTTTTTATTATACTATTTCATATATTTTTTTACTATGATATTTATTCCTCTATTATAAAAATAAATACCAAGGGGTGTAGTCTACTCACTATTTTCATCACACACCCTACTAGTCGAAAACCATTAGCATATGTAGTGGAACACTTGAGGTCTAATAACAAACCCAGTTTGTCCACATGAGAGATTTCCAAATTCGGGGATGTTATAAATTGGTATTAGTGGTAGGTTTTTATTTTTTGTTACTTTAATAATTCATAAAGATAGAAAAAGGGAATAATAAAATTTTTAGAGCTTTTAATTATCTTGTTCATGGGAGTAACTAACCCATGTATGGGGGAAAAGCAGAGTGCCCAGTGATGGGATTGATATCTATACTGTTCATTTGTTACAATTGATATTATTTCACCTTGGGTGTTTCCCATGTTGAACTATGTAATTGTTTCTTGAGATTTATACTAGTGGACCAGTATGTAATGTGTTGAGTATGAATTTATCATTATATTAATATATGGATATGTATTTACAATCATTTTCATGATAAGGACATATTTATTACATGTGATATATTTTTAGGTATGAACTGTGAAATGAGATACATATTATATATGATGAAAAAGGGAATAAATGAATTGTTATGTCATTCCAATTCACTTATTAAGATGAGTTTAAAGAGACCATGAGCTAGTGGTTCTCTATTTTTTCACTTATTGAGGTTGAATTTTTTGTTTATCGAGTTTCTTAAAAGTGTATTTTCATTGTAGAGAAAATTACTCCTCATCATATTTGAATTGAGAGTTAGGAGAGCAGAAATAAACATCCTCCTAACATAGCTGAGATAGAGATTCCTATAGATCGTAAGAATCATATATATGTTCAGATTAATGAAATATTCCTAAGGGTCATGTGATCTATGGTAAGGGATATTGTTCACACTTTAACTTTGATGTTTGAGATGATGAGAGAGTTTTAGCTACAATGTCTGTCTACATTCACTAGGGAGGGTGTCCCCTAGAAAGATGAGTTATGGATCAATTCATTCCAAAAAAATATTCATGCACCTTGAGAATATCACAGATAGGAGGGTGAAGCTTACTAAAAAATTGCTTTATAGGCCTTCCAAGCATTGGTGGTACATTTTAGAGCATGTCAGTCAGTAATTGAATTATCCTGGAAGGAATTTGAGACAAAGATCCTAGTCTAATTATACTAAAAAAATTTTAGGGATAAGAAGGATCACGAGTTTTTGCACCTAATATAAGAGTTTATGTCAGCGATAGACTACATTGTGATTTTCACCGACTTGTAGCGATTTGTGCCATCTTTAAAAGTTAATGAGATTTCCAGGGTGAGATGTTAATGGGATTGTCTTTACTACGAGATTAGGCAATAGATGTTTTTTTGACTTGAGTAGCATTGCAAACATGATGAATCTGGTTCTCATCATGGAAGGGAATCCGAGAGAGGCCCTTAGTAGTAGGATGGCTATTTTACTAGGGAAGACCGAGATATTTTTTTCTAGTAGAAAAATGTTCTGCTATGATATTTATTTCAAATGAAATAGTGGGAAAAGAATCCCGGGAAGTGGGTATCCATCTCAGGATCATATTACATTTTAGTGCTATTAGTGTGGAATGTTTTACCATAAGCGGCGTCAATGTCTATTCCCTTATTTGTAGTGCCATGAATGAGGTTTACTTAGACACCTACATAGTTTTCTAGGTGAATTCAACAATAGATAAGTGGTATGGGATTAAGATAGGTGCCATAATTTAGGACGGACTCAACAAACCCTCAACAGATTGATAGTTGGAGTTCCACATGACATTTAGTTTGAGGTAGGGGATGTGTTAAACCAATAAAGGAGATACAATACCATACATAGGGAGAAACACTAGGGAGTCATAATGAATCCTAAGATTGAGGGGTAAGTCAGCAGCTTATTATGTAGTATACTTCAGTTAGATTGGATACAATAATTTTTACTATCTGAGGTATGATTATTATATCATCTACCCTTTCTTATGTTTTTTGATATAGAAACATAAAATTCATTTATATCTACGTTTTTAAGTGGTTTTGTCTTGGTTATGGAAGGATTAGATAGTGTCTTTACCACCAAAGCACTGTTGGTAGTGAAGTCATAGAATATCAAACATTACAATGCATGTTCTCTAAAAATTGGTGGTCACCATTTCATTTGAGAATTGTTTATACTAGAAATCAAAAGTCCTTATTTTATTCTATGAATGGATTGGTTAGTTCTATACCCAGATCTCATTGACTATTTCCATAGGATATTTATCTTTATATCTAAAAAAGGAGGTAGCTATTTTCACTAAGGTGAGTGGGATCTTCATGATGGTCATTCAGGACTAATTCAGTGCATATTGAATTGTATCATGGCTTAAATAACAATAAATTATCTAAATCATGGTGGAATTTAGTAGGAAACTTTATCCCTAGTGGTAAACTATTTTTGGATGTTTTTCTAAAGAGTTATATGGATTATCACCTGAGTGGAAGATCGAGTTCATTTTTGAGTTGGTAAAAAGTGTAGAGAGAATTTATATTATTCCTTATAGGATGGAACCAATTGAGCTTTAGGAATTGAAATTTTAGTTAGAGGATATATAAGCTAAAGGTTTTATATGACATAGTATTCTATCTTGGTTTTCTCCCTTGATTTTCACCAATAAGGCTGATGGGGATTTTCTATTGTGTGTGGACTATCAAATATTGAATAAGATGATGGTCAAGAACTAGTATCCCCTTATGTGCATCTAAAATATCTTCAACTAGCTGAGAGGTTCCCACCTTTTCTCTAATATTTAACTGAGATCATGGTAACATTAGCTGATAGTGATACCACAAGAAATATCTCAAAATGATTTTAAGAGCAGATATGGGATGTACAAGTTCATGGTGATACCATTCAGTAGGAAAAAAATCAATGATGGTATTCATAGAACCGATGAATTATATTTTCCATCTTTTTTTGGATATGTTTGTAGTGTTTTCTTTATGAATCTTAGTATACTCCCATTCTAAATATGATTGTGCCCAATATCTTGACAACATATTGAGTACATTGAGAGAGAATTGAATTTAGACTATGCTAACAAAATATAGTTTTTGGATTGATAAAGTGAACTTCATGGGTCATATTATCTTAGAGGAATGAGTGGTAGTAGACCCCTAGAAGTTTTTAGTTGGAGTATCTTGAGATCATCCCAATAATGTCTTTGAAATTCATATTTTTATATCTATAGTAGGGTATTATTAGCATTTTATTTGGGACTTCTTTCATCTATTAGCACCAATGTCTAGGATGACCAAGAAATGGGTGAAGTTTGTTTGGTTAGATTCTTGAAAGGTATTTTTTAGGAGTTGAAGATATGGTTTACCTTAGTAACAATTATCACCTTTACTATGCCAGGAAAGGATTTTACCATGTGTTGTGTGCATTCAGAGTTGGATTAGGAATAGTTCTGATGCAGGAAGATCAAGTGGTTTCTTTTGGATCTAGATAGCTAGAACTACATGAGTGGAATTACTCTACTAATGATCTAGATAACGATGTAGTGATGCACTCCCTTAGATGCTAGCGACACTATATTTTAGTTTATATTTTTATGGTGTACACAGAGCATAAAAGACTTAGGTACATCTTTTCATAGTGGGACTTGAACCTTCGGTAGAGGATGTGGGTCGAGTATATGTGGTATTTTATCTTCATGATGTCTTATACATCAGATAAAAGAAATGTTGTTACTGTTGTCTAAAGCTGGAATACATAGAAAAATGTAGTGTAGGAGTCTTACGATGAGTGGGGTACGATTGAGATCTCTTAAGATGTGCATATAGATGTTCAAGAGTCTCAGGGATGAGTAGATATGACCATGATATTTGTTTTACCTATGGTTTTAGACTAGATCTAGATAGAGAAATTATCTAATCTAAAGAGATTAGTTATAAGGGAAAAATTATATGGTGGGATCCAACATCAGGATAATATCTTGGTAGTGTTAATTGTTTTCTTTTCTGTGGATGATTATGGGTTCCTATGGGCTTTCATGGGGAGATGATGAGGGGGTTTCGTTCTTCTACATGGGCGATACACCTAGTCCTGACAAATATGTATCACATTCTATATATATAGTACTTGTGTCTTGGAATAAAGAATGTGGTAACAAGATTTTTGGCTAGATGATTCACATATCATGAGGTAAAGGCTGAGCATCAGAGACTTGGTAGGCTATTGTTGCCTCTAACCATTCTCGGATGGAAATGAGATGATGTTCATATAAAGTTCATAATGGGATTACCCAAGACACCTCATAAGAATAATGCATTATGGGTGATCATAGATCAACTGAAGAAGGTATCTCACTTATTTTCCATAATAGATACCTTAAATGTTAATGATCTAGGTAGTCTCTGTGTATGAGAGATAGTTCAACCGCATAGTCTTCCATTAAATATATTTTTCGATAGAGATCCTCATTTTATGTCTTGATTATGGAAGGGTATTTACAGGGATATGGGATCATATATTATGTTGAGCAAAACCTATTATCCTCATCTTAACCACAAATATGAATGGAAGATTCATATTCTAGAGGATATTTTTTAAGCATGTGTGTTGGATTTTGGTGGTTTGTGATAGATACATATGTCAATCATAGAGTTTGTGTGTAATAAAAGACTATACACATTGATCTAGATGGAATGTTTTGAGGGATTTTTATGGAAGGCCATGAGATTCTCCTCTTTTTTGGTTTGAGTCAGGTGTGTTTGTGATTGTCAGACCTAGTCTCGCATAGGAGATGTCTGACCAGGTTTAGTTGATCAAGAAGCGGATGGTGACCATGCAGAGTAGGAAAAAATATTATGCTAACTATTTAATATGAAATATAGAGATTGAGGTGGTTCATCATGTTTTATTTTCAGTGTATCTTAGGTTTGGGAAACTCTATATCAGAAAATAGGAAAATCTAGCACCCAGGATTATTGGGACATTTGAGATAGTGGAAAGGTTCAGCCCAGTGGAATACCGATTGTCCCTTCCATAGTGTTATAGTTTCATGCATTAAATGTTTCATGTATCAAATGTTTATAGATATTATAGTAACCCTTATCAAATTATACAAATTAATAATGTTGTTCTTGGTGTATAGGAAACCATTAAGAATCATCCGATAGAGATTGTGGACCGTAATGAGAAGCATCTTTAGGAAAATACCATACCTCTAGTGCAAGTGTAGTGGATGTATAGGAATATTCAAGAGGATAACTAGGATAGGGAGACTTATCTGAAAGCATAGTGGATAATCTTTTTTACTAATAACCCCCACTTATGTATGGATCGTCTCATGGATGGGTTGTTATATGGCGGGGAGGTTGTAAGATCCCATCTTTTCCAGGTATGTCCCTCTTTGAGTTTTATTTGAATCTCCTTTAGTTCAGTTCTTCTTCATTTCAATTTTGGTGGATGAACGTTTTCTTTTGGGGGATGGAGATATTTTATGAGGAAAACAACCTAAAGTTTATGGATGTGTGATTTTTTTGAATTATTAGTGACCGAGTATAAATGTGTCGAATGTTGCAAAGAGATTATACTTGGGATTAGGTGGATTTGAAGTCATTTTGGGATTTTTTGTAGGAATATATAGTTATTAATACCTATAGAAAATATTCACATAGTGTAAAGAATATATGATGTGAATCTATCACTCAAAATAATCCATGAAATCATTTTAGGACATTAACATTGTAAAAGCCATGAATTGGTTTCACATTGTGAAAATATTGATTGATTGATTTTTAATATTAGAATATTAGTATTTTTGGCATATTTTGAATAAATGACTTAAAATTTTTTCATGGAATGAATTCATATGGACCAATTGTTTTTATTCACACTGCACATATGATTTATTTTCATTCATGCTATAACCTCCTCCCTTGATCCCTAGGAAAAATCAATGTGGTTTTTTGAAGATTATTTCCCTCCTAGAAATCTTGGTCTCACATTTTATCTTCCATGATTTCCTTAAATTTTATTTTCTTCTTTATCACACTATCACCCACTATAGTGGTGTGATATCTTGATGACTATTAAATCAGGTTCTGATTTTGATACTTGTGTGATTTAGGTTTTCCTTATGATATCCTTCACCTTAGTTCTTTGTTTTCATTCCCTATTGAGAGTGTTTATTTGATCATTTGATAAAGGTATTTTTTCTAGAATAAATCTATTTGTTTTTTTATTTGTTTATGTGTATGCAAAACTACATGATCATTTCGACACAACATGCATGCTAACTAATAGAATAACGGGTGATGATAATCATGTTTTTGGACCACTCATTAGATCCATTTAGATCAAATTGTTTTGAGATATGGATTGTGGCTACCCATAGGGTGATCCTACCCTTGAATGATAATGAAATAGATTTTGGATTGAAAAATGAATTAGCATGGCATGATCTCTTAGGTGATTGCTTGTGATAGGATCACTTTGGAAGATGACTTACTTGATTATTGAAATGACTGGTGGTATTTTGATATGATATGGTTATGCTAAAATGATTATATAAATATATAGTATTGGTTATGATGAAATGATTATACAAATTGATTGACCTGGATACATTGAAATTATTATATAAAGGTATTGGCCTGGTTATGCTGAAATGATTATATAAATGGCTTGGACTGGTTATTCTAAAATGCTTATATAAAGGGCTTGGATCGGTTATGCTGAAATGATTAGATAATGGGTTTGAACCAGTTATGAAGAAATGATTATATAAAGGGATTGGTCTGGTTATGATGAAATGATTATAAAAAGGGGTTATCCTGGTTATTCTAAAATGCATATATAAATGGATTATCCTGGTTATACTTAAAATCTTATATAAAGGTTTTAGACTAATTATATTGAAATTTTTATATAAATGGATTGGAACACTTATGCTAAAATTCTTATATAAAGGTATTTTATCAATTATGATGAAATGTTTATATAAAGGTTTTGAACTGGTCATGCTAAAATTCTTATATAAAGAGTTTGGCATGGTTATTATGAAATTATTATATAGAGGGATTTGTTTGGTTATGAGATTATGTGATGGATGTGTGGTTATGGTTGGCATGTGGAAGCTACATGCACAAATTTGTTTTGAAAATGTGCCAAAGAAGGTTAATTGTTATATTTTATTATTTGATTAATTAATACTCCTTAACACCTTATTTCGTGTACAAACTATTAGACTAGTTTTCTAGACATGACAGTGTCAATATACTGTGTTTTACTCACACCCTATTCATGCCACCATTTGGAACCTGATAAAATAACATGGATTCATGTTTGGATAATGGAAAAGGACCTTATTGTTGATTATTACTTATTGGATGTGTTTGAGCTTGGATACGGGACTGATGTAGGGATCAGGACTAGGTTTTTGGTGTATTCTTTTAGTTTCTTTGTTATTTATCTATTTTATATTCATCATAGAACTTATCTATATTCCATATTGGAATTAAATTATTTTTTGTATTATTGGGTTGATTTGTTACCTTCACTATTCAGTTTATCTATTGTTATTATACTAGTTCTTCTATTTTTGTTACTTTAATATTTTTTCATCTGTTATTTTAACTCAATACTAGGGGGTATAGTCTCCCCACTACATTATTTACAAAGATGACTCTAGTCAACAACCACTTTTATATAGGGAGGCATGCTTGATGTCAAATAACTAACCCATTTTGGCCATGTGAGAGAGTTCCAAATATAGGGTAGTTATAAGTGGGATCCCACCCAGGTGTTCCTTAATAAGTCTCCATCAAATAATCCCAATATACTCAATTTTAAAGAAGAGGTGGCATGATAATCAAATTCACATTTTTATAAAAATCATGGAAAAAAAGTACCCTTTTTATATTTGTAAAACAAAGCCAAATATCATAGTTTCAAAGCATATTTCAAATAATCCATTTATATATACCAAATCATGAATCACATCACATAACATATAAATAATTCAATTCAAAAACAATTTAGACCATCCCATAGATAACATAGGCTTGGCTATCTTGGTCACTCATAAACCAACACATTTATGACTAGTGTGCACTAAAAAAGTTCCCTAGAATAATAAGGATTAGGGAATATGGGGAAATACCATGAATAAAACCCCTATGATGTTAATAAATTTATTATATTCTATCGATCTATGATATAGGAACAAAGGAACACCCTATAAAGTGAACCCCCTATGGTTTCAAGAGACAAGACCCAAGAATAAACCATCCACCTAGGTACACAAGGCTCCCATGTACTACATTTATCAAATCATTGAAAAGGGATTATCACATTTCACAATTCAATTCCATACAACCCCTTTCATCAAATAATTCTTTGAAACCATTTAAAAATTCTTTGAAAACAATATTTCATTTCCCAAAACAAGGGGATAACCATATTTTATCCAAAACCCATTTACACATGCATATTAAAAATTTAAGGATCAAAAAAATTATCATTTAAAAAACATTTACAAAACCCAGAGCATTAATGGTTCATTAAACATAATCTAGAGACAGAACCACTTACCTTAAATTTAGGTCCCATGTAAACCACAATGGGATAAACACAAAAAAAAAGAAATGTAACATAAGATAAATTGAAAGGATTAACAAAAAATTGATTCTCAAAATTTTAAATCATGTTTTCATAAGAAGAAGTGTCATCAGATAATATAGATCAACACATACCTTAAGAATCACATGCACCACACCAAAACAAATATGAGATATTTAACTTGGGAAAATAATAAATGAAAAATCTATTAGAAACTTAGAAGGAATCACCAATTTATTGATATATCCAACCAGTGAAACATAGAACCAATTCCAATTCCTAGGATAATGCATGAACATGAGTATAATTGATCAAAATTACCTATCCATTCTGATTGATTTGGGATCAAAACACCAATTAGAGAAGTCTATAAGAGTTGGATTCACTCAAAAACCCCTCGAGAAAACCCAATGGTTTATGAAAGAAAGATAAATTTGATTGATAAAGGAGGTGGGTGATCAAAAAATTTAATCTACTAGAATAGACACCATTCTCAGGGTGAATTATGGATTCATGTCATCAACTTTTGAAATAGTCAGTATGATGAAAACACATTACCTTGTCTTAAAATTGATAAAGACTTGTTCACACCATGAATAATATATCACATCATGAATAACCTTTCACATATTGGATAAAAATTCAAGTATTCTTCCCAAAATACATTCATGTTGTGAATATCTATTCATAGTGTGAACCAACTCCTATAGCTTGTTCTCTATCTTTTGAGTAATTTCCTTCTCTTAGAACCCATTAAACACCTCAACTCATTAAATTTCACAAACAAAGATGAAACAAATATTAAAATTATGTATACATTTTAATTGAAGAAATTAAAATTCTCCCCACTCTAGGAATTTATATCCCCATAAAGTAATAGAGAAAAATGATACTTTAAAAAGAGATGAGGCCATTACTCCCTTTCCAAAGATTCATGATCAGAATTATAGTGATAATTTGATCCATTCCACCATAAAACGTTTACTAATAGAATATACACCCCACATAGAAAATTTATCTAAGAGTCAATGATCTCTATTGGTTATTCAACAACTGACTTTTCTGACTCTAAATCCGTCTTCTAATAACTAAAAACATGGAACATATCAGGGTAGTACTAATTAGGATGAGATATATGGAAAACATCATGAATAACAATCATCTAAGTTGATAATTATAATAGATAAGAAACTTGACCAATCATCTTAGTGTTATAAAATGATCTAACATATCTCAGAGAAAGATTCCACTATTTCTCAAGTTGATAGTGATCCAACCAAGGATAAACTTCCAAGAAGATAATCACTAATAGAAAACTCCAAAGTATAGTATCGGTGATCTGTAAAAAAATTCTGATGAATATGATATATAAACAAGTGTCGATGTAATCCTAAATCCTCACTGATGCCTCTATAATGAAACTCAAGTCCTATAATAGAAGACTCACCCACCTCCAACCAACAAAAAGGTGCCATGCATGAGTGACCATAAATTCCTTGAAGGGTGCCATATTTATCAAAGATAGGTAACTATTATTATATAAAAAATCTACCTGTACCAGATGGATATCCCAAGATCCAATAGAATACAAGATGCAGGAACGAAGAATATTTCAAGAATATGAATAGAATTCTACATTTAACCATACTTTTGGGGATGGTAAACTATAATCAATCTGACTTGAGTCCCCATTACCTCTTAAAGACTTTAACTGAATTGAGAGGTAAAATTGGGGTCCCTATCAAAGACAATGGAAGAGGGGACTCCATGAAACCTCATAATATCTTGTATATAAATCTTACCCAAATCATCCTCCTTAGTTGTTTCCTTGATCAGAATAAGATGTACAGGTTTATTCAATTGATCAATCACCAACCACATATAATTATTTACTTAGGGAGTTCATGGTAATCCAACTATTAATTCCATGGACACGTCATCCCATTTCCATATAGTCAATGGAAGAGAGCGGAGCATATAGAATTCTTTAGGTTCCCAACCTTAATCTTTTGGTAAGTGTAATAATATGATAAATAATATTTAATGTTATAATTTATACCCAGCCACTAGAAAAAAATATCAATTAGTAATACATCTTTATAGTTCTATGGTGAAAGTACCATGAAAAAATATTGTAATAATGGAACAAAAAATTCCTGATAGATATAGGGATGATTAAATGAATCCCGTAGTGATGAATTCCATCAGAGGGGAGCGACCAACTAGGAATAGTCTTCCCACAATATAATGATTCTTTTACTCCTATCAACTTATCATCCAACTAATGGTTCTATATAATATAATCAAGTAGAGATGATGAAAATTGGACAATAGTTAGAAACATACCTGAATCATCATCCTACACATCTAGGTGAAACTAAGTAAAAAAACCCATAAGTTTCCATTCCTCTTTAAATTGCAGGATATCCTATGAAGAGAATTCACTACCAAGAGAATCAACAATTACATCCCCCTTTCATAGGGTATAAGAAATGTCTAAGTCAAATTTCTAGAGGTATTTCACTCGTATCCTCTACTTCAGGTTTAAGTCTTTATGTGAAATGTTGTAACTTATGATTTTGTGATTAGAAAATATGCTAAACCTCTCCCTAAAAAGACAGTGTCTCAATCATTTAAGCTTATACTTAATGGTATTGAACTCTAAATCATGATAGGGATAATTCTTATCATTAGTTCAAATTTTTCTAGAACCATACACCCCAATATGATCATATTTTGCAAGTATGCACCACAAACCAGCACCATAAGCATCATAATATACTATATATCCCATATTGGGGTATGGAATGATCAAGATATGAGTTTATCTCTAGCATAATTTCAAATAATCAACATATGTATGAAACTAAGTATCCCATGAAAATTTCACCCCTTTCATGGAAATAGAATTAAAAGATGATTAAATCTTTGAGAAATTCTTAACAAATTAGTGATAGTATCCAACTATAACTTGAAATATTCATATCTCAATGTGGTTATTTCATTGAAAATACAACCTTTAACTTTTCAAGATCAAATAAGAGGCCATGTTCCAAAAACACATGAACTAATAAATTAAACTACTAGATCTAGAAATTTAACTTTGATAGATTTCTATAGAGGTAGTGACTCCTTGCAGTTTCCAAAACCAAATTCAAATAGTTCTTATTCCCACAATCAGATTTCAAGTAAACTAAGAAATAATCCATAAATACCACAAAATGTATAAATATAATGGTTGAATATGAAGTTCCCAAAATCCATGAACACTAAAGGAGAATTGGTTAGGCCAAAATTTATAACAAGATATTCATAGTGGACATACATGATCTTGAAAGTAGTCTTCAAGATATCTTATTCCTTAACTCTAGGTGATGATAAAATAACCTAATATCAATATTCAAAAACCTCTTTTCCCCATTTAACTGATCAAATAGTCCATTTATTTGGGGAAAATTATAAATATTCTTCACTATTACCTGACTCAAATTTTGATAGTCTATAAAAATATTAAAAAAACCATATTCCTTAGAAAAGAGAATGGGGGTCACCCAAAGATAAAATCTAGGGGATAAAAATTCATTTTCTAATAGGTTATCCAAATATTCATTAATATCTCTCAATTACATAACTTCCATGTGATAAGAGGGTATCGAGATAGGTTGTTTAACTAACACTATATCAATGGAAAACTCTACCTCCATCTTTGGAGGAATACTGAAGATGTTATATGGAAAGAACTCTGAGATATTTTGAAAAATCAAGTGAAGATCATAAAGAGAGAGAAAATCATCATCCTTATCCACAATGGAAGATAATAGACTCATAATCTCTAGAAGAAAAGGTCATGTAAAACCAACCCTCAGGTCCCAATTTACCTAGAACAATCAACAACAACTATCTGTAGTAGAGAAAAAAAACATAGATGGTAACAATATACCTTAGCATGTTGAGTCACCAGGAAACTATCCTAACGATAACAATGAAAATATCCAGATCAAGAACCATGAATTCCCCAACTAACTCCACATCAGCTAATTATAGAGATCATAAAGGACACAAAATCATGCCGTTTCCTCTCATCAAGAGGTTTTTCTAGCTCTATAATAAATTACATGAGATTATTTTTTAAGTTTTAACATGTTAATAAAATGGGAAGATATAAGTTAGTGTGAGATAGAAATACCAAATAGAGTAGTTTATATATAACATGAAACTAAAATTGGACATCTCATTATAGATAAACTTGCATCAACCTCTATATAAAATCATATACTTCATGGATATTCATAACTTCTAAAGATTTTGGGTGAATCCTTATTGACTTTGAAGCTTCTAATTATACTTTAGTGGCCTTAAAATCTACAGATCACTGAATATAGAAGGGAATAGAAAGAACCTAGCATAATTTCTGTAGATTACCTCAACAGAAACAAGCACCATAGTTATTTGGGGGTGAAAGGAAAGGTCATTGAGTGTTCCCCAAATTTATACACTTATATCAATTCAATAGTAAAATGATATCCACTGCTGACGTAGTATGAAAATCTCACTACTGAAAACCACCTCCACCACTCTTTTGATTATCTTTCCAAATCCTTTTCTTCTTATGTGCATCCCTAAAATGACCATTGGGTGGAAGGGTAGACCAAAACATGATAGTATTTCCTTCTATATATTACTCTACCTTCATTTAGTTATCATCTATCTCAACATAGGTGGTGAGATTCATCATATTTTCTTGTGATTATAGGTCTATATAAAATACTTTTATGTATTTATGATTCTCCAACTAATCATTCATCACCACCTCTATAGAAAAAAACCCCACCTAGAAAAATTATTAGAGTACTCGGCCACCAAACTCTCTACCTGCTGTTGAGAGATGAACTCCATATAATTCTATATTATAAATGATTCTTGTTAGAGTTGATGAATGAAGAGGTTCTTGAAGCATTTGAACTCCAATCCCATATAGCGGTTCTTCTAAACCATTGAATCCCACCACATTTTACTTGGACCCTCTAGATTGAACATTTCACACATTACCTTAATATATTTCGGTGTCTCCATGAAATTAAAGACATGATCGATATTTTCTATTCAATCCTATTCCTCTTGAGGTTTATTAGTACCCTTAAAATATAGGGGATTCAGGAATAGGAAATCACACACTTGATCCTTATATCCTCTATCTCTTGGTTATGCTTCCGAAACATAGTGCTAAATAGTTGGTTCGTTTTAGTCTATGGCTTGAACTTCCCTCACAATAGCTCCTAGGAGATTCCAATAAAAATTAGGATTCCCATCAAGAAAATTATCCACTAAACCCTCCTATAGAACCATTCGAATATGTCTCAGAGGAATGATCATGTATACAAGAAATAGAAGGAAGTGATCACATAATGAAAAATTCTCATTTTAAACTCAAAGAACATAATAAAAAACATAGATTTAGATTGTAACCCAATATGGGAGACACACAACCCAACATCCCATGGTGACTTAAGTCTCATCATGGAGATATATGACCAGAAATTCACTACAACCTTCCTATAAAATCTCAATAATCCTATCAAATGTCTATCAAGTTCCCAATACTAAGAATTATAATACTCAGAGACTAAATTTTTATGACTCAAATCACACAACCCATTTATTTATTATCTAAAACAAACCACATTAAGATACAAAGGTAATTCCCAATCCCCATGGGTCAAAGACTAAAATTAGGGAAACTAAAAAAACCATAGGAAATTATTTTCCCAACCCAAACAAGTTACATAAAAAACAAGAGAAAAATATAAAAAATAATAAAATATTCTATAAATAGAGAGTGAAAATGATAGCGTTAAAACCAAATGTATCATGATAGAAACCCAAGGTATATGTCTAGAAACATCTAAAAAGGACAACGAATACAACCAATAGATACTCCATATAAAACTTGTGAAATATCCCACCATCTCACCACTAGATACCCATACCAAGCTAATATAAAAATCATCACCCCACAATGGTACCTTACCTTTTCCAACAAATGACATAACAAGGTCTACACACACCTAAGGGAGTGTTCATTGGGAAATCCAAATAGGATTAAGAGGATCCCAACCTATTTTACATTAATAATTAATTTTAAAACAATCATAATATTCTCAATTTTAAAGAAAAATTGGCATGATAAATAATTTTTACATTCATATCAAAATATTGTTAAAATAGTTCCCTTTTTTCATAGTTAAAAAAATATAGAAATAAAAATTTCAAATTATATTTAAAATAATCCATTTATATATATAAAATAATGAATCACATTAGATTAAATACAAACAATTCAAGTCAATAACTATAGATATATCCCCAAGGATAACATAGGTTGGTAAACCTAGGTCGCTCATACACCCAACATAATTTTCAATAGTTCTCACTATACAATTTCCCTAGAATAACATGACCTATAAAAAAGGGAAAAACCCATGAATGAACCCCCTATAATGGTAATAAATTTCTTATATCCAGTGGATCTATTCAATAGTAATAGAAGAAAATCCTAGAAAGTGAACCCCCAGTGGTGTTAAGAGACAAGGCCCAATAATAAACCCTACACCAAGGTATCCAAGGCTCCCATGTGATATAATTATCAAATCATTTGAAAGGGATTATAAAATTTGACAATACAATTCCAAGAAACCCCTTTCAGAAAAAAAATCATTGAAAACCATTTCACAAAACATTTCAAAATTCTTTGAAAACCATCTTTCATTTTCCAAAATTCAAGGAAAAACCTATTTTATCAAATACCCATTTATGAATTCACATAAAAAAATTAAAGGATCATTCCAATTATCATTTATAAAACCATTTAGAAAACCAATATCATCAATAGATCATCCAAGATAAGATCGCAATGGGATCCACACACTGAAAGGAAGGGGGAAACAAGATAAAATAGGGGGAAGACCTAAATAATGATTTCCATAACATAGAATAATGTTCTTATAAGAAAATAAATTGTTATAACAGATAGATCAACACATAGATCAAGAATTAGAAGCACCACACCATAACCAACACAAGATCCAAACTCTAGGAAATAAACAAATGACCAATCTATAAGAAGCATAAAAAGAATCAACAAGAAATTGATAGATCTAGAAAATGCAGTATAAAACTGGTTTTAAATTATAGGATAATGGAAGAATGATAATTGAATTGATCAACTTACATATCCATTAACAACCAATTCAATCGGGATTAAAATAAAATCAGAGAAGTTTAGAAGAGTTGGACACACCCAAAATCCCTTGTAGAAGACCCAAGGTTTTGGGAATGAGATAGAAAGTTTAATGATAAATGAGGTGGGTTATTAAAAATTTAATCTAATATAAAAGACACCATTTATGGTTTTTATTAGTGTAAAAATTTGGCCCTAGTGAAATCACGAACACCCCGCCCTAACATGGCCCTTGGGTCCTATCCTACCAGGTACCACCAGTTTCCCTAGAAACATGTGGTCCCCACCTTGGGGCCCACCCACATGCCTGACTGGGTCATCTGACCAATGACAGTCCCCACAGGCCAAAACATGGACTTTTTAGTGTGTTTTTTCCTGACTCATAGAAACCCTAGTAAACTTCCCAGAAGGTCACCCATCCTGATCACTACTCCAAGCTAAGAATGCTTAACCCTAGAGTTCTAATCGAGTATGTTCCTAAAAAAGAAGGCGAACCTTGTTGACATATGTCATATCTTTTTGGAATTTAACCCTTTATCAGTCTAGGGTGTCACATTCACCCCCCATTAAGAGCACAACATCCTAATTGTGGGCCCTATATCCCAACCCAGGCAGTGCACCACACTTAAGTCTAGGTTCCTCCTCTGATACCAAATGTGACAACTGGGCCCCAGTGATAGCACAAACACCCTTCCTTAACATGGTTGTTAGGTCCTAGCCTGCTAAGTACCACCAGTTTCCCCAAAAACACGTGGTCCCCAACCTAGGGCACACCCATGTGCCTGACTGGGTCATCTGACTAATGACAGTCCCAACATGCCAACACATGTCTTTTCCAGTGTGCTTTGTCCTCATTCACACACACCCTAGGAAACTTCCCAGATAGTCACCCATACTGATCACTACTCTAGGAAAATCACGCTTAACCGTGGAATTATAATTAGGTAAGATCCAAATAAAGGTGCACCTTGTTGACATGAGTCATATCACTTAGTCATTTAACCCTTTATTAGTCTGGGGTGTTATAATTAGGGATTCACATCATGAACTTTAAGATTTTTGATACATTAAAATATGCATAACCTTGGCTTAATATCACAAAATCCACATTCATGCCATTAATAATATCTCATGTTATGAAAAAATGTTCACATATTAAATATAAATTCATGGATTCTTCTCAGAATCCATTCACATTGTGAATATTCACTCATGAAATAAACCAGACCCTTTATTTGGTTTTCTACCTTATGAGTCATTTCCTTCTTCCACCACCCCTAACATACCTCAACTAATTGAATTTCACCAACTAATATTTAAAAAATCTTAAAATTAGGCATGAATTATAAATTAGGATGTTAAAATAGATGTTTATTAATGATTAATGATACTCAAAAAATAATACTAATGTAATTATTAAATAAAAATTAAACTTGGATTAACAATAATAACTCTAGATTCTATCATAATTATACCAACTAAGAATATTTATAAGTTTTTTCTTCAGTCCTAATAGTCCTTGATCCAAGATACTATCAATCACAGTATCCATTTATGTGCTATGATACCATTTTTTTAATGAAAATGAATCGAATAATTGAGAAATAGCCAAACTAGGTCATCACAACACATCAAGAACACCTTATAATCACCAGACGCTAGTGCATACATTGGTGGATGGTTGAATTAGGTTAGGGGATGATATTATCTATTTTAAATCAAAATAATCTATTATGTAATCATATTGAAATTTTGGTATGACCTTAACAAGTAGGGGGAAAATTAAAACATAGCCTATTTATTAAGAGTCCTATATCTTAGGGATACATATCATTCCTGAATAATAGTACATATAGAAATCTATATGAACTTTACACTCTATAAAAACATAGTAACAAAAACCATACAGACCATCACACATATATAAATAGATAAAATTGATATATACATGAAACCAGTGAAAAACTAAACATTAGATATAGAGAAGGGTAGTTCTATGTGTGAGATATCATATATGGGCTGTCCAAGGAAAACCCTCATCTTCATATCCTTGATCTCTCATATAAACTCAAAAAGTGTCCACCCAAACTCCATATGGGAATTGATATGAATTCTTAAGATCACATGCTTTAACTTTCCTTATATAAAAAATAAAAGGATCTATATGAATCCTAGAAGGGAAGATATTGGTTTTAAGTATATTATACCTTGTAGGGAGTCACCACCCAACCCTTACCCACCCATCATAAATCTAATTGAATAGAGTAACAATAAATGTTATGTGAATAAAAAACAATTAGTGTGATCTATTATAGTTTCTAATTATGTATAATTACTATAATAATTAACTCCCAATAATTGGAGAGTCCAAAACTATGTTTTCCTTCCATGATAAAAACTTTTAATATAAGAAAATGAGTATAAAAAATCATTTTTAATACATATAATATAGTAAAGGTATTGTTTTTAGACATATTTGAGAAACTTATAAGACTATTCCATCATGAAATGAGAAATAGGGGCACCATATACCTATCCTATCAATAAAAACCTCTATTTTAATATCTACCATACCTACTTATGGATATTATAATAGTAATATACCCCTTTTTACATGATCAATAATAATAAAAAAGACATGAATATGTAACCATCACTAAGCATGGAACTATATAACAAAATTTAGTAATATATACTAGAAATACATATTTAATAAAAAAAATTATGTGTGCAATATATTTAGGATAATATAAAATCATGATCAATACTACAAACATGTATAACATAGAAAATAAAAATTATACTAGATGGGTTAAGTTGCATAACCATGTACAAATTATAGTATAAATAGAAACCAAGTAATGCTTATGTAAGAAATATGGAATTTTAATTCAAAATAGTGTTTATATTTTATTTTTTAAAAATATTTTATTAAGGTATAAAAATTTTCTTCTTAATTATTATCGCTAAGACACTTATTGTTTCTAGATTAAACATTTCAAAGATACAAAACAGAAGAGGGTTTACATACTAGGTCTTATTTTAAACCAAATATCTAATTTTAAGGAATATATATAATCCAAACCATGTATATTATTTAAACATTGAATAGAGAAAAATAGGGGTTTAATATGGAACCCTATATAGAAAATAGAAATCAATAAGGGAGAAAATAAACCATAACTTAGAACCACCAAGTGAAATATATTTCTAACTCATATAAGGATAATGGAAAAAGGATTTGAATGATTTAAAAATAAAAAAAAGATAAAGAATAGTGATTTTTATTTATAGTATAAAATTATTGACACCTATAAGAAGAAGGCACAACTCACATTAATCTCCCCAACAAAATGCTTTTTCACAATCTTGGAAAAGGTTTGGAGAAACATGGGTAAAAAATATACTTTAAAGAAAGATGATTGTGGAGAGTGATCAAGAGGGAGCGTCTTAGATAGTTTTGAATGAATAAAACATAAAGGGGTCTTAAAATAAAAAATAATTTTATGTTATAATTTTATAAAATATTAAATTACCATTTTTAAAACTTTTTTAATAATCCCCAAAAAATTAAAATGGTTTACCACCAATTTTATGTTGGAAAACAAATCCTACTAGACTCATAGTGGAGAGACACTGGGATTCTAGGGACTTTGGTGTATCAAGTATCTTTTTTAATTTATCCACTATCTACTTTTATTTTTCTTCTAATTCTACTCCAATTTCTTATAACCTTTTATATTCGTTACATAACAATTTAAAAAGGCAATAATTAAATTAAAATACTAACATGTTAAATAAGGGTAACCGCATATTTAACCATTGATATCTATAGTTACCTCAATATAAAAGTTTATTTATGAAGGTAATAAAATTGGAATTTAATATGTGTTTCCAAAAAATGCCCCAACTCTATTCGATTGATGAGGCTCCATAATTTCAAAAAACTGGTATTTAAACCCCTTTTTCTCCAAAATAAATTGAGATTATCTCCCATCTCCATTATATTTTTTCTTATTTATAATGACATGTAGGAATATTTAGAATGAATTTATAAATTTAAATAGTGTATCTTACTAGATTTTTTTGGATATATGGGAATTATTAGATTTTAGTAACGTAAATGTTAAATCTAAAGAAAATTGTAGATATGCCTGACAATTCTATTAGCATCGAATATTAAAAAACATCCTAAGCGGAAAAATATGTTAAGAGTTTTATATAGAATTAAAATTTTTAGGTGTAACTGGAAGAGAGAATTTATGAGTTTGAAACATATATAATTATAACATATTAATATCACCAAAAGGAAGGAATATTTTTTTAATAATCTCTTGATAGATTCATTCAGAACTATAAAGCGTGAAGGCTAAATTAACTATGGTTATTAATCACAATAGTAAAAAAAGTATTGATCGAATCAGATCTTTCACATTAGTTATTTTTAGCCGATGTGAAAATTACATTTATATTTCTTTATCATGTCATTCATATAATAACTGACATTAAAAAACAAGTTACACACTTTATCACATAAATTTTTATATAAATGACACAATAAAGTGGATTCTTCACATCAGTTATATAATAACTGATGGACAAAAGATTTTTTTATTTATCAAGTCAGTTATATAATAATTGATATGATATAACATTTAAAAGTTTTTGAATTGTCGGTTTAAATCATTTCAGTGTTATGAAATCTTATGAAACAGACTTGTTTCTACCACTCGGAACACCTAACCTATGTTTCTCTGATATGGTGGAATAAAATATCCTATTTTTATCTTCCTAAATACTCAAGTTCCATTAGCCTCATTGTTTCAAATTTTATATTCTATTTTATCACCTCTCAAGTAAGCCTCACACATTTATCCTCACTTTTGGTCATTTAATGTCACAAATTCCCTAACTCTCATTTTTTTGATTCCTTTGAATTAAAATCTCACATTAATATCTTTATAAACCATTATGCTTCATTGGTCTCATCATTTCATGTTCAAATATAGATCGTATCATATCAAATATTGGATTACCATATTTATATTCCTTATTTATCCATTTATTTAAGTGGAAAGGTGTGTGGATTTCCTTATATCTTAATGTTCTTTGTTATATAATAAATTCCTACATTATATCTTAATTTTATGGTATTTATAGTATATATAAAGGTTATTGAAGAGAATTTTTTATAGATATTAACACTAAATCAAATCTTAATTGTTTTCATTGAATATATAAATGTTTCTTTTTTGGATGATGTATGCGAATCATTCATTGTTTATGCCCACACATCCATATATATGGATTAATTTGATCTTTTTATGCATTTATTAGTGATTTATTAATCTCAAAATGTAATATAAACATACATTTAAATTTGTTGAAAATAGATGATAAGAAGATTTTGTGTTTAGTGCAATGTTACATTTTTATGTTTTTTTATACTAATGATCTTATTAATGATTTATTTATTATTAATTTATAGTAATCAAAGAGATCTCATCAGGATATCCAATATAGAATCATATAACCTCATACTTTATCTTGGGGAGGGTATATATTATTGGGAGAACACATGATATCAGAAAAATTGAAAAAACTAAGAGATTATACTTAAGGTTCTGTAGAGGTCAACACTACATCTCGCTAATAGACATGAAAAATAAAAGAGGGATCATATGATAAAAAAAGAAAAATATATAATGAAATATTTGAGGGTTTTAGATAATCGTATTGTAATATGTTTAGGTTATTTATTTATTTAAGTTCAATAAATTCTTTATATATTGTGATTCAGTGAGTATTTTTTTCAATTATTCCACACAGGATTCTGTTTAGGCATAGAACACATAGGAAGAATTTATAAATAAGGAAAGGAAGGATATTTTAGGTACAAAAATGGGAAATACCAAACACTCGAATTGTGTATGAGGATACCCAGTAGTTGTATTGGTAAAAAAAGTGTTTCCATGTTATGAATCTTCTTTATTAGAGGATTTTAATAAAAAAATATAGAATATTTGGAAGCTGAAGTTCAAGATATTCGTATGACGTTGGAGGATAGGATCATAACTTTGGTAAAGTTGATGTTTTTAGACATTCAAAGACAATTTCAGACTGCTGATCCTAGTCTTGTACCTCCACCACCATATCCCACTCTTCCACCACTACCAGAAGACCCCACTCTTTATTATTCTACACCCACACCCCCTTCTTTACAGCTTCCCAGTAATTGTGAGTTATATGTTGATAGTACTCAGAATCATATTATTGTATATAGGATGATATTTTAGATTGTAGATACCATTCATCAGTAATAGATAGATATTGAGCATTATAGGGTCACTATACAATATATTATAGATAGATTAGAAATAATACCATTACCTACAGAAGAGGTGAGTATATTTGGACAATGTATCAGCCACTTATTAGTTTGGCCATCTAGACTTGTTTGACATTTTACCATAGAGGTATGTGTATATTTTATCTTTTATTTAATATTTCTACTAATTTTTTTTAATATTTAAAGATTAAATATTTATCTATTTTTTGTTGGAATAATTTAAAGTTAAAGAAATAATATATAGATGAAAACAATTACATGGTGATACAACTTCATAGGAAAATTATAATAGTCTTGAAATATATTAAAAATATTCAAATTCATTATTGGAGCTTTATGAGATTAAAATTGAAGTTGATGTTTGTGGGTGTTCAATGAATATGGTGATTTTGATAAATGATATCATGGATTTTGTAACTAGAGATTTGTTGGGCATCAAAATGATGCGAGTTTTTCTATCTAAGTCTATTATTTTTTTCTTATAGTTTAATTTATTGAAAATTCATACTTATTTTTGTTTTTTATTAGGTATATTTATAAATTTTTTAAGAATAATTACAATAAATATGTATATGGATTTATTTACCCACAATTTATTTCACTTATAGAGATGGTAATGACTGATTCTAAAAGAACAGATCATATTGCTAAAATATTTCCAAAGAATACAGTTATTCAATATAGGATGTTTCCTCATCTTCAAAAGTATGAAACATATATCTCACAAAGTGTTATATATATCTTAACATAACAACCACTAATATTAAATTTTTTAATATCAGTAGAAATTGGATTTTGTGTGTTTTTTATCCAAGGGACAAGACACTTTATTGGCTATGCTCTATCCATGGTGAAGTGTGAAAAAATTTTAAGAATGTTTTGGGGAAATTATTTTGAATTTTTAATACTTTTTTTATATTATAATGAAATTTAGATTTAGTTTATTCATATTACTTTTAAATAGGGAATGAAATTTCATTAGATAAACCATAAGAAAAAAGAGAACCAAGATCAAATATGTAAAATCAAAATTGAATTTTCATTTAAAATTACTAAATTTTAATATATTACTTAATAATATTATTTTGAATTGAAAAATTATTTTAAAAAACATTTTCATAAAAAATAAGCTATAAAGGAATATGGATACTATGTTTTAAGATTTACATATGAAATAATTTTAACAGGGAATGTTATGAAGCTCCAGTAGTTTATATTTCTTAATAATTTTTTGCTTAATATTTAAAATTTTTATTAAAAAAATATGTTAAATGATTTTATTCTAATTTTTACATTTTTGATGACCCTTAGACTTATATTAAAAATGATATTAGACACATAAAAATTAGATGGGAAAATCATTTCATAGGTTTGATTAGATTTTAGTTTATTTATTCTATATAGTATAAATTAAAATTTTAAACCATAAGTGTGTTTTTCTGGGTTTTACCTAGTTTTATTGTCTTTTATTCTACTAGTAGAAGGAATAAAAAGAAATTTATAAAAAAATTGTTTTTCATGTTAGTTATGTCATAACAGACATGAAAATATCATGATTTTTCACATCATTTTTTGGATAAATGATGTGAAAATGCCATCACAATTGATTCTTCACAACGTTTCTCCAATAACTGATGTTAAAAATCAATTATGATGTTTGTTTTATGTCGTTTATCAAATAAAAAAAATGAAAAGTTTTTTTTATCACATTGTTTTTTTAAACCGAATTGATAATTTTTTTCACATCAGTTATTTCATAATCAACATGAAAAACTCCAACATAAATGTATTTATAATGACAATTTTTATTAACTGACATTACAAAAGAATTTATAAAATTTCTTATAATAACTTCACTTATTAACCAACATTAAAAAATAAAAAAAAACTAATGTGAAAACCCATCCTCGACACTTGTGTCATCATATTCAATCCTAGGTGTAAGAACCCCAACATATAAAAGTAGTTGATTTAGAAGATCATTAGAGAGGTTATTTATTTATTTGAAAGAAAAATTATTATAATCATTTGGTAGCATGTATTTTATAGAGATAATTATAAAGAGTTTAAGAGTGATCCTTCCTCATTATAATATTCTTGATATTAAAAGTAAATTTATATGACTTGAATATATTCATATCATATAAAGGAAATAGTACTCACATAATGAGAAAAACTTATAAATTTAGTGCATTCTTTTTTTATTTACATTTATAAGATTATGATATGAATATATTTAATATAAAAGATGGAGTATCTATTAATGTAATAAGTTACAGAGGTTCTATAAAAAATACGTTCATAAAAGTAAAGAAAAATATTTTTGATTTATTTATTCATTTACCACTTTTTATATAAACTAGTAACTTGAGCCTCTAAAGTAAAATAAAATTAACCATGTTTTCTGTTGAAGATCCATTTTTTCTTTTGAATTATGAGAATTTTCTTTTTATTATTTCATAAATGCGAGTTATATATATATATTATTAGTTTATACCATTATTTAAATAAATAAATAGTAGATTCAAGTAAGAATGAATTTGTTATTATATTTTAATATCAAATTTAGACATGATTTAGAAAATTATTTTTTATGGTTTTTTAAATTATTCTTGATGTTTTATATATTTTAATTGTTTATTTTACATTCAATATGAATTATATTAATAAAATAACAAGGTTAGTTTCACATGTTTTGTTGCAAATTATCTACTATAAAATACAGATAAAGTGAAGAAGGAGGGTGAAAAAGATATTACAGAAAAAATTTAGAAAAAAAAAGAGGAGTGTGATATTAAATATTGTAAAAAACTAGGTAATAAGATAATAAATCACTTTCATGTTTTTATTCATCATAAAAATATTAAGTAATGTTTAAATCAAAAAATAAATAGTTTTAATTATACTATTTTATTATATGGTTTTATTTAAAAGATTAAAATTCTAAATTATATAATATAAATTTTAAAAAAATAATTTAATATTTTATATTAAAATATAAAAATTAACTTAGGGTAAACTTTTGGTATTTTTTAGAAAATATTTTTTTAGTGAATAGTAAAAAATACTGATATTTGTAAAAATGTCATTTCATTTCAATAAATTAAGTAATTTAAAAGAGCCATTATGTTTTGAATATGATTTAATATAACATAATTACTATTTATTTATATTTAATCCACTTAATTACTTTTTAATCAAATTTATAATGGATTTTAGTATAAGTTTTTTTGGGTATTAAAATGAGTTTTTTTAAAACTATTTTAAAGTGCATAAGGTTTATCCATTTTAACTAATTAAAATAATACCCAATGAGAAAATTTTTAAATAAAATATTTAGTTTATATATCAATAAATATTGATTTATATTCATAAAATTATTATTATTATTCATTGAGTTATTATAAAATAATCTTCTGCTCAAAAAATAAACTTCTTGAAAACCTGCTTTTTTTTGTCGCGTATACGGGTTTTGTTTTAAATTAAAATTTGAAAATTATGTGAATTTAGTTTGATAAAAAGTACTATATATTCTTAATAATTATAATTTATATTCATTAATAATATTAACTTAATTTTTGACCATAATGAATAGTAAAAGTAGTAAAAATTAATTACCACGATTGATGTAAAAACAGATTTACTATGGGTTAAACTAAAACGATAAGGGTTAAAATGACCTAAAAACATGTATAAAATACATTAGATTCAAATATTTATACCTTATAATATCTAAATCTAGATAATTATTCATTTTGGATCCTTTTTTCATGTGACACTTTTTTCTTTTTAAAAGGTACAAGTGTGCCACTCATCTCACTTATTAAAGGACACCCCTCTCCTCTCCTATTTAAAACATAATAACCCTTTTACTCTACCAATATCTACCAAAATATCTTAATTAATTACCTAACCATGATCTAGAGCCTTTAGTTTTATCATAATTCTATCCTAAGAATGTTTTGTGTGTTTACCTAAGGAGGTTGCCTGAAGCTGAGGTATCATGCTTAAATGAGAATCTTTATTTTATTTCTCCTTCCAACTCCTTAAAGTATTATTAAATTATGATTATATAATAAAAATAGTATATAAAATATACTTATATTTTATTATGTTAATGTAATAACCTAAATATATCTTCTATTCCATAAAATAGGATACAAAATCATCATTCATGTGTATGATGGACTACCAACTTACGAACTGATCTAATTCATTTTCCATAACCACCTCTCATGAATTTTTTTAATCATGGAATTAAAGTATATATATATATATTATATTTTTAACATATTTATACTTATTTAGTTATTATATCATATATACATTTTTAATTTTAATTCCATGAGGGATATGATAGCATCACTTGTGTGTACGGTAGACTACCACCTTGCAAAGCGATTTGATTTGTTTGTCAATAATGATTTATATGGAAGGTAATAAGGGAAAAGGTAATTAAAACATGAAATATAAATGAAACAATAGTTATATTCATGAAATATTTATCATTCTGAAAGGATAACATATCATTTTCTTTCTTACACTGACAAATGAAAACACTGTTCGTGCATGCGTTGACTATCGCCTCCACGAAATGATGTGATTCTTTTTTCATCACCACATAAAAAAATGATACATATATAAGTATATTTAAATATATAATTTTTTATATATTATATTTTTATCAATATTTAAATATAAAATATTAATTACCTCCTTTCCATAATGATCATTGATATAGTGAAACGTTACTCATGTGTACGTATGACCTAACCTCTCCATGATCATAACACTATTCATTTTTTATAAAAATATTTTATTATTGGTTTTAAAAGTATAATTTCTATATAAATATGAAAAATATTATATGATCATTATTCTGTATATGTTGAAATAATGACCTCTTATACCAATAGTTAACCTACCGAAGACATTTTGATACATAAGCCAAATATAATCAAAACATCCAACATAAACTTAATTGATTAAGTAATTGTATGTGATAATGTAATAAGAGAAATAAAAGAAATATTAAACTCTTTAAAAGGTTATTTATCAATTAAATAATTAATATAAGTTTATTATTCATAAACATAAATAATGAATGTGATGGATCAAACTCAAGGTAGGGGACTTTGTCTCAATTTCCACTCGTTGATGCATATTTTTATGTTATACACCTATATTATTTTATGAGGTGTATATAAATACACATTGAAATTTTATATCATTAATTTAACTATTATCATGGTATTTAATTTTTTAGTGTTATTATTTTATGGGTCTTATGATTCGAAGATTTCCAAAGTTATAAGTGTAACATCCCAGGTAAATAAAGAATAATACATTTTCATATTTATGAATATTTGATAATTGAATATTAATTTTACTTTAAAGGGGTCTCTATGTTCGATAGCGTACCCGATACGTAACAAAGAGTTTCTTTGAAATCTTACGTTGCACACTAGTAATAAAATTATATTATTTTAAATGGTAGTTAACACGTAGCCGTTGTATTGGCAGGAATGAATAGAAATAACTAAATTATGATTATATATTTTTTTTAATTTTTTTTACATTTATCCAATAAAGGATAAAGGCTTAAAATATGAAAAGAATTCAATTTTAGGCATATATACTCTAATTTTCACTAAAGGTCGACTTATCGCCTTTTCACGGCGAACCGTATTTAAATATAGTTTTGGTCACTCTTATACTTTCTATTGGACCAAATAAAACTCTCCTTTAGAATCGGGACATCAAAATTTACTTTGTGTAGATTTTTGGTATTTTTCCGATAAAGTTCATTTTTTAATGAATAGTGAAAAATGTTGTATTTTAATTCAAAACCTCATTTTAATATAATTTATTTATATGATTAGTTTATCTTTTGAATTGGTTTTAAAGAGAAATTAGAATATATTTTTACCATTTAATCCATTGGTGGTCGCTGGAATTAATTTCACTTTGAAATCGGACTTAAACTAGTGTTAATCATTTGATACTTTTTGTTTCATAAAAACACGCTATTTGTTTTGACAGTGGGAATTAATTATTAAATTAATTAATGTAACTTATATGTTTTTAATTTTGTAAAATAGACATCATTTTTGAACTCGGAATTTCAAATATAGCTAAGGGTGAATTTTTGGTATTTTTATGAAAAACTTCAATTTTTGATGAATAGTGAAACCACTAAGTGGTACTTAAAAAACTGATTTTTCGTTTAAATGAAATTTTACCACCTCTGTGTTTTGAATTTCAAAAATCCAACATACATGGTTCTCATTAAGAAGTAAAATGTGGTTCAATGGGATTAAAATAATTTTTTGGTGAATAGTAACTTTTAAGTTTATTAATCGCGATTAGAGGTAATTAGTGTAGTTTAAGATAAAAATAATGTTTTAATGATATCAAATGACCTAGACACATGTCTTACCCTTATTGGATGTTTCATGGCCGACCAAGACAATCCACGGGTCAACTTGGGGACCCCATGGATCCACTTTGGTAGGAAAATGACATTAATAACTTTTTATTTAATGTTAAAATTAAAATGTCACAAACGTGAGTTGTTTTACTAAAAAAATTCTTAAATGGGTTTATACAAGTCATATTTTTGACTATAAATATTAATTAGAAATCTAAAAAGATTTCCTACATCATGATTTTTTTTATAATTTTTATACATTAAATAAATTAAATTATTTATGACACCATGGTGATGCAGCGATTACCTCATTATTTAACGATTTAAATAAAATGAAAAGATAATCTAAAATCTAATACCTACACAAGTCAAAAAACCTATTGGATGGGTGAATTTATAACTATTATCACCTTATCCTCTAAATATATAATTGTGGGACCCTTTTTATCCGAAAATCATTTTATAATAAAGTATATTTTCTTAACTTTCCTAGAGTGCCCCTCCTCTCCTCTTATAAAAGGCCCCCACCTATACCTCCTTACCCACACCTCTCAAGCCTTTGGTTCGGCCAAGCTCTGCTTTTTTTGTCTCTCCACATCCCTCTCTTACTCCTAGAAGCCTCACTTTGGGCAGAAGTCTTCCCAAGGAAGCCTTTGAGTTCAAATCAAAAAGAGTTACCCGTTTTAAAGGTAGTGTTTTCTCTTGTGTTCTTTTCTTTTATTTTGCTTCTCCAACCCTGTAAAATCTTTTTATTCCTTTATTTTGTAACAAAACCAGTATCTTAAATATACTAGGATATTTTTATAAGAAGGATTCGAGCTACACCTACACACACCTCCGTCTAATGGTTAAAGAACATACTGTTTCTGTGGTTGGCGAATTTCTGCCTCACGAAACGATGATTGTTCAATCTTCTTTTAACACCTTTAATGGAGGCCATTAAGATGTAACTCTATTTATAAATGATATATATTATATTTATGTTTTCCTTATTCTTCTGTATTTTTCATTTTTGGTATATCTTTATGGCTTCCATTATGGGTATACACGATATCTTCATTTTAGGAAATGCGGACTACCGCCCCCTCAAAGTGATTTGATTCGTTAATGCCATATGTGGGATGTATAAAGGATGGATTTAAAGTTATTATATTTGAATTATGTTACATATAAATTATGAATATAATTCTGGAATTAAAATATACATACCTCTCATTTAGTTTTAATTCCACTAATATGACATAGAAATGAAAGTAGCGTTCATGCATACGTACGACTTACCATCTCTATGAATGCTGCATTTCATTTATTACCTCTAAATGATTATGTAATAATATAAATACATGTCTATTATGGAAATATATGATATATATGATATCCAAATCATGAATATCATTCTGGATATAAAGAACCTTTGACCACACGAACAACATGTAATTGTAAGAAGTCCACTTTCGACTTAAGAACCAAATATCGACAAAACAAAAATTATTAACTTAAATGATTACATAATTCTTATAACATGGTAATAAGTGATATAAAAGTAATAATGAACCTGAAAAATTATCTTAACCAAGTATAAATTAACTCAAGTTTATTATTCAGGACGTTAAAGAATGATCGAGTCAAGTCGGACCCGAGGTAAGGGACTTCGTCTCAATCTCCTTTCATTGAGGCATATTTCGTTTTATACACAACTTTCTTTTATATGGTGTATAAAACCCTTTGAATTTTACTTTTACACAAAAGGAATCTTTTTCAAATTTTTTTTACTAAACGAAAAAAAAGGAATGTTTCTTTTAACGTACGCGATGGCAACAACCCTTTTCTGCCGCCGCGAGTATTATTTGGTCTTTGGCTTCCTCAACAAGCTGTAATGTTTTTTTTAAAATTAAATAAATACCATATACTGTTTTATGTATTTTTGTATTGAAAAGGGTTTTTTATAATGGATTTTTTTAGGTCAATATATTTAAGTGATATATTGTGATCAAAGTGTGGAAATGTTTTCTTTCCATTATATTTGCTTTATGTCTTATTATTTTATAATGGTACTTAGAAATTTGATGGGTGGTTACGTGATAAAACAAATGATGAGTGATGTCGTGAATACCAGGATGGGTGGTTACGTTATAACCTCCAATGCATTGGGTATGGAAGTTGGCTCTATGGATATTCCATTAAGTGATATGTGTGGAAGTCGACCGTATGGTTATTCCATTTAAGTATGTTTATGTCCCAAGTTACCTATATATGTTATGTGATTTTATATGGGTTTTATGGTAATATTTTGGTTACAAAAGGGTAATTAATGATCTTTTATTTCAGTGAAGAGTTTTTCCTACTTCATAAAGGTGAAAAGTATTACTTTGATAAAGTATACATGGTTTACTTGTTGTTTTGAAAAACTAACAGTTTTCATTCATTGTCTATCCCTTACTAATCTTTTTATGCTGACCCCAAGTTTTTTTTGAAATGTTTTTCACATGACTTAATGTGGAATAGGGTCAAGGATGGGATCAAGGGAAAGTCATGCTATCTAAAACATGGAACTAGACATGTTTCCTTTTAAGAGTTTTTATTTTATGGAAACTTAGTAGATGTTTCTACTTTGTAATCTTTTGAGATGTAATAGTTATGTCCTAATTCTATAAAACTCTAAACCGTAAAAATATCCTCAATGTGAATTATTCATTTAATTAAATATTAAGTAAGGTTTAAGGTCGGGGCCTTATAGTTGGTATCAAAGGTCAGTTTAGACAACTTTAGGAGTTAGAAAATTGTTAAATTATAAATTAATTTATGGTATGATTGAAATGATATAGCATTTAAAGGTTACCATGTTGGTTCGCCTAAGATATTTCTGTGTTCATAATGGTTTTCCGCAGAGGAAACAAAGCATCTATGTTGGGACGACATCAGGAGGAAGACAACCTTCCAAATCAGCAACCCGAGATGGTCAGAATTGGAACTGAATAGTTTGTTGCAGTGATGGTACAGTTGACTCAGGCTATAAATGGTGGTGGTATCCATGCATGAGATCAGCCAGATCAACCACATAGGAACATGTCAGTGGTGGAACATTTCATGAGGCAACACCCCCCATCATTCAGAGGATCATCTGACCATCTTCTAGATGAAGGGTGGATTGAAGCACTAGAGAAGATTTTTGATGTCATGGGGTGTTCGGAACATCAAAATGTTAGTCTTGCTGTTTACCATTTTGAAGGTGAATCTGATCAGTGGTGGTCAATGGTGAAAAATATCAGGTATAGTGATGAGATTGATGATCTTCACTAGGACGAATTCAAAGGTATGTTTCTTGAGAAATATTTTCCTAAGGTGGTTTATCTTCGGATGGAAAAACAATTACTAGAATTGAGGCAGGGGGATGACTCAGTGGATTCTTATGAAGCAAAGTTCACTCGAATGGCAAGGTATTCTCCAAACTTCATACGAGATATTGATAATAAAATCAACCATTTTTACTCAGGGTTAAAGCTAAAGTATCGAAGGTCTTTAGCTTCTCGTCAGTTCAAAAGTTATGAAAAACTTGTTCGATGTGCGGAGAAGGTGGAAATGGAGTTTGCCGATGATCAGGTGTTCTTTGACAAAAAATAGAATAAGAGGTCTAGTTGGCAGGAAAAGGGGAAGAATTCATCAAAGAAACAAGGAGGTAAGAAAACCAAATATCCATTCAGTGAGAAGTGTGGTAAAATGCGTCTTGGAGAATGTTTATCCAAGTCTGGAAAGTGCTTTCGGTGTGGTAAGTCAGGTCATATTGATCATAACTATAAGTAAGATGATCAAGAAGGCAATGAAAAGACAACAGTAAGATGTTGTAAGTGTAATGAAATGGGTCATTAGGAAAATGAGTGTCTAACGAAGAACTCAACTGGGGGAAAGCAGCCAGACTACAAAGAGAAACGGGTGGTGAAATCCTTTGCAACTACTTCAGCAGATGTTGTGCCATCGAATGAAGTAGTACCAGGTACACTGTTTGTTTGTTCAGATTATGCTAATGTGTTGTTTGGTTCAGGGTCTCCACATTATTTCATTTCTGAGAAATTTTCTAGTAAATTGGAAATTCCATCTCAAGATATGAATCCTAAACTTATGGTAAAAACACCCGGAGGGAACGTTGAGACAAAAAGAAATTATAAGAACCTTCCTATCCTTTTGTGTGGAAATAATATACCAGTAAACCTTATTGTTTTGCCTCTAGTAGAGTTTGAGGTTATTTTGGGCATGGATTGGCTTTCTGTTTATCATGCTAAGATTGAATGCAGAGCTAAAATGGTTTCTTTTCAGAAAAATTTTCAGTTTGTGTACAAGAGTGAACCATTGATTTTGATAACATATTAGGAAGTTGAGAATCTAGTAAAAGATTGAAATGAATGTTACCTTGAACATATTACTGAAAATAAAGGAACTGTTCAGATTAATGATGTGCCAATGGTAAATGAGTATCTTGATGTTTTTCCTGATGATTTTCCTGGTATTATTCATGATCGGGAAGTTGAATTTACTGTTGACTTAGTTCCTAATTCTAATCCAATTTCAAAACCCCCTTATAGAATGGCTCATTTAGAACTTTTAGAGTTAAAGAATCAATTACAGGAGTTATTAGATAAACATTTCATTTGACCTAGCACATCACCATGGGGTGCTCCTGTCTTGTTTGTTAAAAAGAAAGATGGCTCAATGAGACTTTGCATTGATTATAGAGCCTTAAATAACATTACTATTAAGAACAAGTATCCTTTGCCTAATATCGATTATTTGTTTGATCAGCTCCAGGGTGCTCAGTATTTTTTGAAGATTGAATTGAGGTCGGGGTACCATCAGTTGAAAGTAAAAGAAGAAGACGTTTCGAAGACTGCGTTCCGTATTAGATATGGACATTATGAATTTGTAGTTATGCCTTTTGGGTTAACCAATTCACCTGATGTATTCATGGACCTTATGAATAGAATTTTCCATGAGTTCTTGGATAAGTTTTTGGTTGTTTTGATTGATGATATTTTGGTGTTTTCTAAAAGTAAAGAAGAGCATGAAAGTCATTTAAGGGTTATCTTGCGAACCTTAAAAGAAAAGAAACTGTATGGAAAATTTAGCAAGTGTGAGTTTTGGTTACAATTTTTTTTTCCTTGGTCACATTGTTTCAAAAGATGGCATAAATGTTGATCCTGCTAAAACAAAAGTTGTTGAAGAATGGCCAAGACCCACAAATGTAACCGATATCCGTAGTTTCCTTGGTTTGGCAGATTACTACCGAAGGTTTGTTGAAAATTTTTCACAGTTATCTAGTCCAATGACTAAGCTAACTTGGAAGGGTGTTAAGTTTATCTGGACAAAAGAATGTGATGATTTTTTTCAGGAGTTGAAAAGAAGATTGGTGAATGATTCAGTTTTGGAACTTCCTTCCAAGATTGGTGAGTTTGTTATATACAGTGATGCTTTGTTGAAAGGACTTGGTTGTGTCCTTATGCAGAATGACCAGGTAATTTCTTATGCTTCATGTCAGTTGAAAACTCATGAGGTAAATTACCCTACACATGACTTGGAATTAGCTGCTGTTGTTTTTGCCTTAAAAATTTGGAGGCATCATTTGTATGGAGTAAAGTGTGAAATATATACCGATCACAAAATTTTAAAGTATATATTCACTCAGAAATAATTGAACACAAGACAGAGGAGATGGCTAGAATTAATCAAGGATTATGATTGTACAATTCATTACCATCCACGGAAAGCAAATAAAATGGATGATGCTTTGAGTTGAAAAAGTAACGCTTCATTAACCATGCTACGTTTGGAATGAGATCCTTTGGTTTTTGATTTGATGAAATTTGGCATAGAAGTTGTTGGTGTAGGATGGACTTCTGTTTTGTTTCAGGTATCAGTGAAATATTCTCTATCAGACAGAATTAAGCAAGCACAGAAGCAAGACAATGAATTGCAGAAAAAGGTAGAGCTAGTCCAGAAGGGTAAGTTACATGAATTCAACATTGATAATGATTGTGTTTTGAGATTTGGGAAGAGATTGTGTGTGCCTTGTGATTCATAGTTGAATAGAGAGTTATGTGAAACTCATAGTTCTCCATTTTCAGTTCATCCTGGCAGTACTAAGATGTACAGAGATCTGTGAGAGTATTATTGGTGGGATGGAATGAAAAGGGATATTACAGATTTTACTGTGAAGTGTTTGACTTGTCAGCAGGTTAAAGAAGAGCGGCAGTTACCGAAAGGGATGATGTAGTCTTTACCAGTACCAGAGTGGAAATGGGAGAATATATCCATGGAATTCGTTGTGGGATTGTCGAAGTCACCTCGAGGTAATAATGCAATCTGGGTTATTGTTGATCGCTTGACTAAATCTGCTCATTTCCTTGCTATATGAGATACTTTTTCCCTAGACCAACATTCCCATTTGTATCTTAATGATATAGTCAGGTTATATGGAGTTCCCTTCTCCATTGTGTCCGATCATGATCCCAGGTTTACTTATAACTTTTGGAAGGGCCTTCATAAGTCGTTGGGTACTGAATTAAATTTTAGTACAACTTTTCATCCGCAACCATATGGGCAGTCAGAATAAAAAATTCAGACATTAGAGGATATGCTACGTGCTTGTTCGATGGATTATCAGGGAATCTGGGACAAACATCTTTCTTTGGTTGTGTTTTCTTATAATAATTGTTGTCATTATAGTATACAGATGACACCATTTGAGGAATTATATGGGAAGCGGTGTCGAACTACAGCTTTTTGGGATGAAGTGGGTAAAAGGAATCTGATGGGACCAGAATTGGTAGAAGAGATGGCAGAAAAAGTTCAATTAATTCAAAAACACATGAGAACATCTCAGAGTAGGCAGAAGAGTTATGCAGATAACCGGAGGAAGGATCTATCTTTCGAGGTAGGTGATCATGTTTTTCTCAAAGTTTCATCTTGGAAAAGTGTGATGCTATTTGGTAAGAAATAAAGTTGAGTCCAAGGTTCATTGGACCATATGAAATTCTAGAGAAAGTTGGATCAGTTGCTTACTGAGTGGCTTTACCTCCGAGTTTATCTCAGGTACACAATTGTTTTCACGTTTCGATGTTGAGAAAGTATATGCCATATCCATCTCATGTTTTGAGCCCAGAGGTAGTTCAGTTGGAGGAGAGTCTCTCTTATGAAGAACAACCAGTCCAGATTCCTGACCACAGGGAGCAAGTGTTGCGGAATAAGGTGATTAATCAAGTAAAGGTTTTGTGGAAAAACCATATGGTTGAATAGGAAACAAGGGAATCTGAAAATTCTATGAGGGATAAATACCCCCACTTATTTTGATAAGTGAATAAAATTGAGAGGACGCAATTCCCAAAAGGGGTGAAGGATGTAACTTCCCAGGTAAATAAAGAATAATAAATTTTCATATTTATTAATATTTGAGAATTGAATATTAATTTTACTTTAAAGGGTTTTCTATGTTCGATAGCGTACCCGATATGCAAAAAAGAGTTTCTTTGAAATCTTACGTTGCACACTAGTAATAAAATAATATTATTCTAAATGGTAGGTAACACGTAGCCATTGTATTGGCAAGAATGAATATAAATTACTAAAATATGATTATATATGTTTGTTAAATGTTTTTACATTTATCCAATAAAGGATAAAGGCTTAAAATATGAAAAGAATTCAATTTTAGGCATATATACTCTAATTTTCACAAAAGGTTGACTTATCACCTTTTCATGGTGAACCTTATTTAAATATAGTTTTGGTTACTCTTATACTTTCTATTGGATCAAATAAAAATCTCCTTTAGAATCGGGACATCAAAATTTACTTTGTGTAGATTTTTAGTATTTTTCCGATAAAGTTCATTTTCTTAATGAATAGTGAAAAATGTTGTATTTTAATTCAAACCCTCTTTTTAATCTAATTTATTTAAATGATTCGATTATATTTTGAATTGGTTTTAAAGTGAAATTAGAATATATTTTTACCATTTAATCCAATGGTGATCGCTGGAATTAATTTCACTTTGAAATCAGACTTAAACTAGTGTCAATCTTTTGATACTTTTTGTTTCATAAAAACACGCTATTTGTTTTGACAACGGGAATTAATTATTAAACTAATTAATGTAACTTATATGTTTAGAATTTTGTAAAATAGAAATCATTTTTGAATTCTGAATATCAAATATATCCTAGGGTGAAGTTTTGGTATTTTTATGAAAAACTTCAATTTTTGATGAATAGTGAAACCACTAAGTGGTACTTAAAAAACCGATTTTTCATTTAAATGAAATTTTACCACCTCTGTGTTTTGAATTTAACAAATCCGACATAAATGGTTTTCATTAGGAAGTAAAATTTGGATCAATGGGATTAAAATAATTTTTTGATGAATAATAACTTTTAAGTTTATTAATCGCGATTAGAGGTAATTAGTGTAGTTTAAGGTAAAAATAATGTTTTAATAATATGAAATGACCTAGAAACATGTCTTACCCTTATTGGATGTGTAATAGACGACCAAGAAAATCCATGGGCCAACTTGGGGACCCCATGGATCCAATTTGGTAGGAAAATGACATTAATAACTTTTTATTTAATGTTAAAATTAAAATGTCACAAACATGAGTTTTTTTAATAAAAAAATTCTTAAATGGGGTTATACACGTCAGATTTTTGACTATAAATATTGATTAGAAATATAAAAATATTTCCTACATAATGATATTTTTTATAATTTTTAGACCTTAAATAAATTAAATTATATATGACACCATGATGATGCAGCGATTACCTCATTATTTAACGATTTAAATAAAATGAAAAGATAATATAAAATATAAGACCTACACATGTCAAAAACCTATTGGATGGGTGGATTTATAACTCTTATCACCTTATCCTCTAAATATGTAATTGTGGGACCCTTTTTATCCGAAAATCATTTTATAATAAAGTATCTTTTCTTAACTTTCCAAGAGTGCCCCTTCTCTCCTCTTATAAAAGGCCCCCACCTCTACCTCCTTACCCACACCTCTCAAGCCTTTGGTTAGGCCAAGATCTGCTTTTTTTTTTGTCTCTAAAAATCCCTCTCTTACTCCTAGAAGTCTCACTTTGGTCAGAAGTCTTCCCAAGGAATCCTTTGAGCTCAAATCAAAAAGAGTTACCCGTTTTAAAGGTAGTGTTTTCTCTTGTGTTTTTTTGTTTTATTTTGCCTCTCCAACCCTCTAAAATATTTTTATTCCTTTATTTTGTAACAAAACCAGTATATTCAATATAATAGGATGTTTTTATAAGAATTATTAGAGCTACACCTATACACAACTCCGTCTAATGGTTAAAGAACATACTATTTCTGTGGTTGGCGAATTTCTGCCTCACGAAACTATGATTGTTCAATCTTCTTTTAACAACTTTAATGGTGCCCATTAACATTTAACTCTATTTATATATGATATATATTATGTTTATGTTTTCTTTATGCTTCTGTATTTTTCATTTGTGGTATACCTTTATGGATTCCATTATGGGTATACGCGATATCTTCATTTTAGGAAGTGCAGACTACCGCCCCCTCAAAGTGATTTGATTCGTCAATGCCATATGTCGGACATATAAAGGGTGGATTTAAAGTTATTAAATATGATTTATGTTACATATAAATGATGAATATAATTATGGAATTAAAATAAACATACCTATCATTTATTTTTAATTCCATCAATATGACATAGAAATGAAAGTAGCGTTCATGCGTACGTACGGCTTACCGTCTCCATGAACGGTGCATTTCATTTCTTACCTCTAAATGATTATGTAATATTATAAATAGATTTATATGATGTATATATATGATATATATGATATCCAAATCATGAATATCATTCTCGATATAAAGAACCTTTGACCACACGAACAATATGTAATTATAAGAAGTCCACTTTCGACTTAAGAACCAAATATCGATAAAACAAACATTATTAACTTAAATGATTACATAATGTTTATAACATGGAAATAAGTGATATAAAAGTAATAATTAACTTGAAAAGGGTTCTTAAGCAAGTAGAAATTAACTCAACTTTATTATTCCGGACGTTAAAGAACGACCGAGTTAAGTCGGACCCAAGGTAAGGGACTTCGTCTCAATCTCCTTTCATTGAGGCATATTTCGTTTTATACACAACTTTCTTTTATACAGTGTATAAACCCCTTTGAATTTTACTTTAATACAAAAGTAATATTTTTCTACGAAGCGTTTTACTAAACAAAAAAAGGAATGTTTCTTTTAAGGTACGCGGTGACAACGGCCTTTTTCCACCGCCGTGAGTATTATTTGGTCTTTGGCTTCCTTAATAAGCCGTAACGTTTTTTTAAAATTAATTAAATACCATATACTGTTTTATGTATTTTGGTATTGAAAAGGGTTTTTTATAATGGATTTATTATGTCAATATATTTAAGTGATATATTGTGGTCAAATTGTGTAAATGTTTTCTTTCCATTATATTTGTTTTATGTCTTATGATTTTATAATGGTACTTGGACATTTGACGGGTGGTTATGTGATAAACCATAGGAAGGGTGATTCCGTGAATACTAGGATGGATGGTTACGTTATAACCTCCAATGAATTGGGTATGGAAGTCAGCCGTATGGCTATTCCATTAAGTGATATGTGTGGAAGTCGACCGTATGGTTATTCCATTTAAGTATGTTTATGTCCCAAGTTACGTATATATGTTATGTGATCTTTATATGGGTTTTATGGTAATATTTTTCTTATAAAAGGGTAAGTAAGGATCTTTTATTCCAGTGAAGAGTTTTTACAACTTCATAAAGGTGAAAAGTATTACTTGGATAAAGTATACATGGTTTACTTGTTGTTTTGAAAAACTAACAGTTTTCATTCATTGTGTATCCCTTACTAAGCTTTTTATGCTCACCCCAAGTTTTTTTTTGAAATTTTTTTCACAGGACTTAATGTGGAATAGGGTCAAGGATGGGATCAATGGAAAGTCATGCTATCTAAAACATGGAAGTAGACATGTTTCCTTTTAAGAGTTTTTATTTTATGGAAACTTAATAAAAGTTTCTACTTTGTAATCTTTTGAGATGTAATAGTTATGTCCTAATTCTCTAAAACTCTAAACCGTGAAAAGATCCTCAATGTGAATTAGTCATTTAATTCAATATTAATTAAGGTTTAAGGCCGGGGCCTTATAATAAGGGTCTTTTATTTTTTTAAAAAATTATTTTAATTTTTCCCTTATAAATCTCTTTTTAATCCAAGTCCATATGTTTAAAATGACTTTATTATAGAAATGGGAGTTTTATAATGGAAATTAATGTATTAATTTCAATTTTTTGAAGAAAAGTAATATTTGTTTTTAATGTTTGACTTTCTTTACAAAAAAATGAATGTTAAATTTTAATGTATACGGTGACAACAACATTTCTCACCATTGTAACCATTATTTAAAGCCGGAATTCTTATACAATATTTAATGTTTTATTAAAATAAAAAATACTTTTTCCTTTTTATGGGGATTTTGGTATTGAAAATGAGTTTTTAAAAGAAAATGGTAGCATGGTATTTAAAATGGGTATTTTGATATCTGAATTTGATTTACATATGAGTTTAAAATAGTTTTTAAAATGTTTTGTGATGAAAAAGTGAAAGAATGAGATTTTTTATTCATGATATGGTCCTTGGATATTGTTTTTAAAGGGTTTATCCCTATTATAGATCATGGGTGAACTCGTAATATATTATATGATGGGTGTTCCATGATAGTACTCTAATGTATTGGGTACTGATTACATCCTTTGGATAATTATATTGGAAGTTAGCTATATGATTATTATAATTTTTAAGTGCACTTTAAGGGTTTTATGTTGTGATTTTCCAAGTCACCTACCTGGATTTAATATATTTTGTAATGAGTTTTTATGAATATTTTGGTTTCAAAAGAAAATATAATGATAATTTTTATTGAAAAAATGATGCCCTTTCTCAAAAAAGGTAATTTTTTAGGGAAAAGTTTTTAATGGGGTTTCATGTTTTCACTAGGCTAATGGAATTATTATTTTTTATTTCCTTTAAAAATATTTTTGTTCTTATTCATTTTCTTTAATTTTTTATTCATAGGGTTTAAGGATGGGTAAAGGAAAGTAAGAAGTCATGTTATAATTCATGAAGATGTTTCATGAAAATAAATAATGTTATATTTTCAAAGATTTATATTATGGGGAAAATTTATACTAATCGTAAGTGTCCACTTTGTATTTTTTACCTATGCGTGATGACCTAATTCTATAAAATTATAAACATAAAATATTAAATAATCTAAGAGAATGAATTATTAAAAGAAAACTTAATATCATGTAATGTTTAAGGCATGATCCTTATAGTTGGTATCAGAGATGGTTTAGATAACATTATAGGTTATGATAATGTTAATATAATTACCTTGAAATATATTACTTTATGGTTAAGTTGAAATAATATAGAACATTTATATTACCATGTTTCTTCATCAAAACAATATGTATTTTGAATGGGTTTCCAAAGAGGAAATAAGGAAGATGTAGTGGGAAGAAACCAAGAGAAAATTATCCTTCCAAATCTGAATCTTGAGATGGTTGGAATTGGAATAGAATAGTTTTTTGTAGTGATGACTTCTTTGACACTATATATAAATAATGGGGTATCCATTATATGGAGGAACCCGATATACCTTGAAGGAATATTCCAATAGTGGATCATTTATTGAGGAAACATCCCCCATAATTTAGTATATTATCTAAATCCATTGTATTCGAATGATGGATCAATACTCATGAGAAGATATTTCAAGTCAAGGAATTTTCAAAACATCTAAAAGAAACTCTTTCTGTTTATTATTTTGAAGGTTAATTTGATCGATGGTGATCTTTGGTTATGAAAACTATATATAAATATGATATTTATTCCATGTAATGGTTAACATGTAATGATATTTTCCTTGAGAAATATTTCCCTAAAGTTGTTTGAATCGAGATATAAATATAGTTCCTAGAATTGATTCAAAAATATTAATATTATATTGTTAAGTATGAATCCAATATCACAAGACTAGTTATATATGTACCAGATTTTGTTCAAGACACTCATAGTAAAATTAATAGATTTTACTTTGGATAAAAATAAATTCTATCATTATATTTTGACACAAGAGAATTTAAAAGCTATGATAAATTTGTTCATTGTGATGAAAATGTTGAGATGGAGTATTTTGACACTAATGTGACCTATGATGATGAAACTAATTAGTATTCAGGATTGAAAGAAATGGGAAAACATACATCAAGGAAACACAGATGTATGAAAATAAACTTCCCATCTTGTGGTATATGTGGTAAAATCACCCTAAAAAATGTATTATGATTTCAGGGAAGTATTATAGATGTGGAAATTTTGATTATATGACCTTTTATTAAAAGGAAAATAATATTAAATAATAACATAATGGGGTAACAAGTATCCATCCAATGGTGAGATATTTTATTTTCAATGTGTTGGGTCATTATCCTAACGTGTTCCTGAAGTTTATAACATAACAAAAAAATAATCAAGATTGGAAGCAAAAGGGTGTAGAAAAATATTTTAATATATTTTGGTTGATGTTGGGTCATCAAATGAAGTGGTTATAGGTATGTTTCTTTTGTATTATAACTATTACAAATCCTTTTTCACTATATATATTCATATAGTATCATTTATGATAAATTTTCAAATAAAATGGGAATATCAACACATGAAAAGAAGTTATAACTTTTCATGAAAACTCTGGGTGGAAATATTAAATCAAACAAGATTTATAATAGTCTTCATGATATTATTAGTGGGATGGTATTTTATAAAAATCTTGTTATACTATCCACAGTAGAGTTTTATACCATTCTTGGTATGGAATAGATTTCAATTTATCATTCTAATATAGATCTTAGATCCATGAAAGCTGTATTCAATGATTTAATACCTTTTATATCATTCTAAGAAGCTGATAAATTGATTAAAGAAAGTATTAAAATTTATCTTGCTTAAATTGTTTAAAATAAATAAATTGTTCAAATTAGTGATGTGCTAGTAGTGAATGAATACATGGATGTGCTTACTGATTATTTTTATGGTGTTATTCATAAATAGGAGGTTTAGTTTTCTTTTGAATCAGTGCCTGATTTTAGTCCTATTTCAAAATCCCCTTATCTAATTGCTTAATTAGAACCTTTCAAATTGGAAAATCAATTACATTAGTTGATCTATAAAGGTTACATTAAAAATAAAACATCACCATATAGTGATCCTATTTTGTTTTTTAAAAAGAAATATGGTTCAATGATACTTTTCATTGATTATAGATACTTGAATAATATCACTATTAAGAACATGTATCATTTTTCTCATATAGATTATTTATTTGATCAGTTCTTGGTAGTTTAGTATTTTTCAAAGGTTGACCTAAGGTCTGTGTTCTATCAACTGAAGGTGAGGTGGAAGACATTCTAATGAAAGTTTTGTAGACTTTATATGGGAATTATGAGTTTATAGTTTTCCCCTTTGTGTTTTATAAGGCACCTACTATATTTATGGACCTCATGAATAGGATTTCCATGAGTTCTTGGACAAGTTTGTGGTTGTCTTTATTAATGAAATTTTTTTAAATTATAAAATAAAAGAGGAATATGAAAGGAACTTAAGGATTTTTTTGAAAACCATAAAATAAAATAAACTATATGGGAAATTTATTAATTTTGAATTTTTGTCGAAGCAAATTTATTTCCTTGGATTGAAGGTTTCTAAAGATGACATAGTTGGTAACCCTTCTAAAATAGAAGTTATTGAAGAATGGCCAAGACCCATAAATATCACATTGATTCATAATTTTTTGGATTATTAGGTTACTACTGGAGGTTTGTTGAAAACATTGATTGGTTGTCTAGACCACTGACTATGTTAAATAGAAAAGGAGTTAAATTTATCTAGATAAAATAATTTAATTATTATTTTCAAGAACTAAAAATAAGTTTGGTGAATGATCTAGTTTTTTCCTTGACTTACAAAAATAGTGAATTCTTCATCTATAATGATGTTTCATTAATGGGTCATGGTACTTTAATAATGTAGAGTGATCAGGTAATTGTTTATGGTTCACATCAATTAAAACCACACGAGTTAAAATACCCCACAAATGATCTAGAATTAACTTCAATGGTTTTTGATTTAAAAACTTGGAGGAATTGTCTTTATGTACTAAATTGTGAAATATATATTAATCACAAAATTTTTATGTATTTATTCACTCATAAATAATTGAACATGAGATAGATAAGATGGATAAAACTGATCAAGGATTATTATTTAATGATACATTACCATGATGGAAAAGAAAAAAAGTGGTAGATGATTTGAGTAGGAGAAATAATTCAACATTAACCATGTTATGTTTGGAACAATACCCTTTGGTTACTTATTTAATTATTTTTTCCTCGAAGTTGTGGATAAATGGAAATCCTTTATTTCTTTTTCAGGTTTTAGTGCAGTCAAAATTTTTATAATGAATTAACAAACCCAAAAAAAAGCATGAATATTTGATAGAAAAGGTAGAATATGTTAATAAGGGTAAGTTTATTGGTTTAAATATTGATGAAGAAGTTTTTTTATGATTTTAAAATAAATTATTTATGCCCTGTAATTCCTAATTTAGTAAAGAGTGGTTGAGTGAAGCTCATAAGTCTCTATTTTCTGTTCATCAGAGCATCACTAATATGTACATAAAACATTAAAAGTATTACTAGAGGGATGAAATGAAAATATATATTGCTGAAATTACCATGAAGTGTTGGAATTTTTAGTAGGTTAAAGAAGAAAAACAATAACTGACGGGAATGATGCAACCTTTTTTATTGTCATAGTGGAAATGGGAAAAATATATCAATTGTTTTTGTGGTGGTATTGCTAAAGACTTCTCAAAGGAATAATGTGATTTGGGTTATTGTTGATCGATTAACTAAATATATGCATTTACTTCCCATTTGAGATACTATATATTTAAACTAGATTTCTAAAATGTTTATAAAGGAGATAGTTTGGTTACTTGGATTTACTCACTGCATTGTATCCAACTGTGATCTCAAGTTCACATCTAATTTTTTAAAGGACTTTATAAATATTTTGGTACTAAATTAAATTTTAGAACAATGTTTCATCCTAAAACTGATGATCATTCTATGTGGAATGTTAATGAAATATAATATACATTACTTTCTTATTAAATGTATTACTAGGGACATTGGTATTAACATCTTATCTTATAAAAATAGTTTTCATTCCAATATATAGGTGGAACCATTTGAGGAATTATAGGGAAAGAGGTATCAGAAACCATATTTTTGGGATGATGTAGGAGAAAGGAATTATATGTAACTAGATTTGGTGGAGGAAATTTCTACGATGGTTTTTTTAATTAAAAAAAATGATGATGGATTAGAACAGACAAAAAAGTAATGTGGATAACAGGAGGAAATATATTTCTTTTGAGGTAGGTGATCATTTATTTATCAAAGTATCTCCATGGAAATGTTTTATGAATTTTGGTAAATAGGGAAATGTATGATTTTGGTTTGTTGGACCATATAAAATCCCAGATAAATTAGGATTAGTTTCCTACCAAGTGGCTTTACTACCGAGTTTATCCCAGGTACACAACATTTTTCATGTCTCTATCTTAAGGGAAATATGTGTCTATTCATCACATATTTTGAGATTTAAAGTAATTTTTTTTGAATAGAAACTTTATTATGAGGAAAATATTATTAAAAATCTTGATTTTAGATGGTAGGTTTTACAGAAATAGGTGATTCACTATGTTAATGTTTTATGGAAAAACCAAATGGTTGATGAGGCAACATGAGAATCTGAAAATTCCTTAATGGAGGATAACCAGACTTGCTTAATAATTGAATATAATTATGAGGATGAAATTTTTAAAATGGGGAATAATGTAAAAAACTACATAATGATATAATAAATCACTTTCATATTTTTATTAATAAAAAAATTACTAAGTATTTTTAAAATCAAAAAGGAAATAGTTTTAATTAAACTCTTTTATTATAAGGTTTTATTTAAAAGATTAAATTATAAATTATAGAATATGAAATTGAAAAAAATGAATTTTATTTCTAAAATAAGAACATATAAATTAACTTAGGGTGAAATTTTTAGATATTTTGGAAAATATTTATTTTTCATTGAATAGTGAAAATACCGATTTTCGTAAAAATGTCATTTATTTTTAATAAATTAAGTAATTTAAGAGTACCATTATGTTTTGAATATGATTTAAAGTAACATAATTATTATTTTGTTATATTTAATACAGTTAATTACTTTTAAATCAACTTTCAATTGGATTTTTGTATAAGTTTTTTTTTGATTTAAAAATGAGATTTTTTTTCTAAAAATGAATTTAATTCAATAATGTTTCTCCATTTTAATTAATTTAAATGATCCCAAATTATTAAAATTTTAAATTAAATTTATATTTTATATATAATATTAATAAAATTATTATTATTAGTCATAGAGTTAAAATAAAATCATCTTTTTCTTAAAAAAATACAAATCTTAAAAACCTACTTTTTTGTCGCATCTGCTAGTTTTTTTAAATTAAAATTTTCCACTGATATGAATTGAATTTGTCAAAATAAATTAAATATTTTGAATTTTAATAATTTATATTATCTAATAAGTGTAAATAATTATTTATCATAATTAATAGTGAAAAAAATTAAAATTAATTACCATAGTTGAGGTAAAACAACATTTATTGAAGGGTTAAACTAAAAAGACAAGGATTAAAATGGCCTAAATATATATATAAATTGTATTTTCTATTAAAATTTCGAAATTATCATGTCTTAGTCTCCATAATGGTCCATTTGGGATCCTTGGAACATGTAATAAACCTAGGTACACCTTTTTCTTTTCAAAAATTACAAGTGTTCCTCTAACCAAACTTATACAAGGAAACCCCTCTCCTCTCCTCTACATACCTTCAAACACCATTTTATAGGCCAATATATAAAAATATATCTTCCTTAATTACCTTAATAATACCTATATCCCTTATTTTGATCATAAATACATCTTTAGAATCTATTTTGGGTTTACCTTAGGAGGTTTTCTAAAGAAGAGGTATCACACTTAACAGAGAATCTTTATTTTACTTATTCTTCAACCTCATTAAAATACTTTTCAACAATGATAATATATTAAAAACAATATATTCCATATAATTCAATGTTATTATTTTAATTTAATAAACTAAATCCATATCATATTCCATAAAATATGATACAAAATCACTATTCTTTTGTATAATAGACTACCACCTCGCAAACCAGTGTCATTTATTTTCCATGATCACCTCTCAAAGATGGTTGTAATGATTTATTTAAAGTACATATATGACATTGGTAACATAATTATACCGATTTAGTAATTATATAACATATAACTTCTTTCATTTCATTCTATGGGGGATACAATAATGTTGCTCATGTGCACGGTGGACTATCACCTCGCAAAGCAATGTCATGTTTTTTACTAACATTTTACAGGGAAGTAAATAAGGATAAATTTAATGAATATATGTGATAAAAATGATAAAATAATTATATTAATGATTTTTTTTTCATTATGTGAAGTTAATATATCATTTTATTTCTGACAATGGAAAATGATAATGTTGTTCATGTATGTGTGGACTACTGCCTCCACCATGCAATGTGATTCTTTTTTTCATCACCACATAAAAATAATGATTTATATACATATATTTAAATAAATAATATGTTATATATGATAAAATTAAAATTATTGAAATATAATATATTTCTTACCTCCCTTTTATAATTATCATTTAAAAATGGAATCGTTACTCATGCCTATATATGACCTACAGTCTCCATGAAAGTAATGTGGTTAATTTTTCAAAACCATATTTCATGTTTGTTATTTAAAATTATAAGTGATGTATAAATATAATAAATATTTCATTATTATTATTCTATATATATAGAAATAATGAAATCTTTGAAAAATAATCAACCTACTGAAGTCATTTTGACACATATTCCAAATATGAGCAAAACATATGATGTAAACACAATTGATTTAGTAATTTTATATGACATTATAATAAGTGAAATAAAAGGAATAATAAATTTGAAAATTTTTCTTAAAAAATTAAATAATAAACATAAGTTTATTATTCATAATTATAAATAACGAACATGACAAATCGAATTAAAGGTAAGGGACTTCATCTCAATTTCTTTTTGTTGAGACATATTTTGATTTTATGCACATATATTCATTTATGAGGTGTATATACAACCACTTTAACATGTAATATCAAGAATTTATCTATTATCTTGGTATTAATGTTTTTTAACGTTATTATTTCAGGGGGATTATAATTCAAATATTTATGAAGTGACATGCAACTATTCTTTAAAAAAATATATTTTAATGGTTTCCTTATAACTCTGTTTTTCGTCCATGTCCATGTTTTTCAAATGATATTATCATGGACATAACCGTTTTATAAAGTAAATTTATGTCTTTATTTCAATGTTTCTAAAAAGTGGAATATTTATACAGAATTTTTTAATTTTTACAAATGAAAAATGAATGTTTTATTTTAACATATGCAACAATAATGACCTTTCCCATTACAATAACCATTTCTCAAATCTTTGATTCCTTTAAAATATTTCATGTTTTCATAAAAGAAAAAACCTACTTTATTTTTTGTGGTTATTTTGGTATTTAAATTGTGGTTTTAAAAGAATATAGTATTTGGGTATTGTAAGAAGTATTTTTATAAGAAAAATTATTTTGATATCCAAAAGTAATTTACAAATGAGTTTAATAGAGTTTATCAAATTTTTTATGATGAAAGGTGAAAGAATAAAATGTTTTATTCATGATATATTCCATGGAAGTTTTTTGGGTAGGGTTGATCCCTATTATAGCTCACAGGTGATCCCATTATATCTTATAAAACGGGTGATCCCAGATAGCACTCTAATGCATTGGATAATATATTGAAAGTTGGCCAAGTAGATATTCCAATTTGTAAGGTTTCTATAAGGGTTCTATGAGATGATTTCCCAAGGTACCTAAATGAAATTTATATGTTTTATAATTTTTTTTCAAGGAAATAATTTTATTTTAAATGAAAAGATGATTATATTTTTTATGATAAATAATGCATCTTTAGGAAAGAATTGTACGTTTTTACAATATTTTTCACGGTATTTCATATTTTTCACTATACTATCAAAATTCTTATTTTTATATCCCTTAATGATATTTTTATGCTCATACCCTATTCTTAAATGTTTTTCAAAAGGTTTAAGCATAGTTAAAGGAAAGGGAGAATTCATGTTGAATGTCATGAATATTTTTCATTAAAATAAATCATGTTTTATTTTAAATCCCTTATATTATAGAAAAAATGGATACTAATAGGAAGTGTCCCCTTTTTAATTTATGGTTTTTGTTATGCATGAGTTATAACCTAATTATCTAAAATTATAATACTAAAAAGATCCTAAAATCCAAGATAATTAATACTTAACTAAAACTCAATATTTTGTAATGTTTAAGGCTGAGTCCATATAAATATAATATGGAAAATGGTTATAAAAAATTCATTAAATTCATGAGAATGATCACCATGAGAACGTGGTTTGATAAATTTAAGAAAAATATTCTATATAAATATTTTTAAAATAATAATGATATTTTTTTAGTGAACTACTAAGTGTGATTAAAAATTATAATGAGTACTTCTCATGTGATTCATTATGGGAAGGAAAAGAGGGAACTGATTATAATTTTTGAAATTCATTACTTTTAAAATAAAAACAAGGATTGTAAACGATCATGTATAGGAATAAAAATATTTAAAGAATACTCATTTAATTAATGGGTTTCTATATTGAATTTAGATTTATCTATTTTGTGATAAATTTATTCTGTTAATATAATAAAATATCATGGAAGATTTATCCATATATAAAAAACAATCTATAGAGGAGTATTATAGTTTTACGAAATTTCAAGTATAAAAAGGGAATATATATTAAATGAATATAATATTATTAAATTTGAGATCATAATACTAAAAGAAAAAATAATTATTTCAAAACCACCTTTTTTATATGATATTCTAGAATAGAATGAGGAAGTACAAAAAATATTTTATATTTTACTTTTTTTAATAGATGATTATATTGAGTTCTAAAAAAATATCAAATAAAATATTTTATAAAATTACATTTAAATTATGAAGATTAAATACAAATTATCCAAGGTCAGAGACAAGTTGAAGAAAAATAAAGATAATATTAAGAAGCTTTCAAAAATAAAATTGACCTAAAAGGTTAAATAAATTATACCTATGGTTTCTAAGTTGTTGGATGAGTCCCCATGCTTTAAAAAAATAACTCCATGGAAATAAAAGGGCTTGGTTACATTCCAGATGCATGTTTACCACTGATGAATCCAAATAAAATAATTTCCTCATGAGATATACTAGATCAAATAATATAAATAAATCTAAAGAATAAAAAACCAAGAATATATTGTCTTAGAAGAATAAATATAGGAATGACTCTAAGAGAAATCCATTGAATAAGAATGACATGAGATTAATTGGAATATTTAAACTAACAAAGAGGTTGGAGAATAAATAACTGCTGCTATATGTAATTGTTAAAAGTGATAGAATATCAATTTTTTTATTTTATTGGTTTTATGAGTTAATTTGGACACTCATTAATGGTAAAATGTTACAAAAAAAATGAAAATATGTTGATACAATAAGTTATATGAATTTTATCTTATATAAAAGAAGCATAACATTAGAATAAAATAGTCGAAATTTTAACAATATATATATATATATGTTCATTAAATAAATTCATACCTTATATCCATTACTATAGTATGAACAAAGGTGATAAATCATGAATTAAGGAGGATACAACCTTAACTGTAACACCCCAAGATTTTTTGATTTTTTTTGAAATGAATTTAATCTTCTCGATATTTTAAGCTACACACAATCACTGAGTTATTCTTATGTTACACAAAACACCGAGTTTGTATTTTATTACAAAAATACTGAGTTTATCTTGAATTACATCCAATACCATTTTAATCTTGCACTACATGCAACATTGGGTTTGCTTATGTTACACACGTCACAACGATTTAATAAAACAATGATGTAATTATTTAAATGCGACCATTATAACCTAGATGTTGAAAATAATGATATAAATTGTAATGATTAACTGATGAATATTTATTATACTGCTTTTATATATATAAAACACATTTTAAATAAAATACATAATTTTTTGAAAAGTCCATATATGTTTCAAAAATATTATTTTCTCAAAAAAAATATTTTTATGTCATTTTGTGAAAAATAAAAAATTAAAATTTGAAAATTTTAGAAAATTAATTTGATAAAATAAAAATAATTTTTGAAATAAAAATGTCAAAATTTCCTTAGGGTGAATTTTTTGACTTTTCTGAAACGTTTCATTTTTTGATGAATAGTGATAAATACTGAATTTTAATTGAAAACTGAATTTTCATTTAAGCTATTTTAAATTTTTTTTAAAGTAAAAATATATAAATTATACAACAATTAATCCAATTTAGGTCATTATAATTAATTTCATATTGAATTATGATATAAATACTTTGTGAACTTTCACTATGGGAAAACCATTTTTTGTGATGAGAATAAATCCTATCGCAAATAATCGTCGAAGAGGTTATTTGCGACGGGTAGGCACCACCCGTCGCAAATACTGAGAGATGGTAAAAACTAGTTGCGACGGGGTATCCCCCATCGCAACTAGTTCGACCCTCGGAGGGTATTTGCGACGGGACCCGTCGCAAATACCTGGTGGCGGTAAAAGACTATTTGCGATAGGATGTTGTCCCATCGCAAATAGTGTGTTGGCAGGTTACTTTTTGCGATGGGTCCTGTCGTAAATAACCTTTTGACCACAGACTGTAATTAATGCGATCGAAGGTATTTTCGACGGGTCCTGTCGCAAAAAAAACTATTTTCAATGGGAATCCCGCCGCAAATAGTCTCATCACAACTAATCTAATCTATATATACCCTCATCCGTTTTCCCTCTTCTCATGAATTCCTTCTTCCTCTACTTCTCAAAACTCTAATTTTATAGTGAAATTCTTTGAAAGTTAGTTTTTTTTACGAAGAAGTTGTGAAGTCGCCTATAATTATAAGAGATCAAGTTTCAATATATTTATGATTTATTTAATTTAGTATTTATTTCCTTTCTTTATATTAATTTTAATTATTTTTGATTAGTTGTAATTAAGTTAGATTTAAATTGTTTTGTCATCAATATTTATTTGTAATAATAAAATTAAATCATTAGTACTAATTCTTAGTAATTAGTAATAATTAATAATTATTAACAATAATTAGTGATGTATATTAATAATTAGCAGTAATTAGTAATTAGTAGCTGTATTTTGCAGTAATTAATAGTAATTTACATTAGTTAGTAATAATTAGAAATAAAAAGTAATAAATAGAAAAAATAGTAATAAATATTTACAATTAGTAATAAATAGTATTAATTAGTAATAATTAGTAGTAAATACTAATAATTAGCAATAAATACTAATAATTAGTAATAAATACGGATAATTAGTAATAAATAATAATAAATAGGAATAAATACTAATAAATATTAAAAAATACTAATAAATAGAAATAAATACTAATAAATATTAATAAATACAAATTATTAGTAATAAATACTAATAAATAGTAATAAATACTAATAAATAGTAATAAATAGTAATAAATAAAAATAAATAAAAATAAATAAAAATAATTAGTAATAATTAGTAATAATTAGTAATAATTAGTAATAAATAGTAATAATTAGTTATAATTAGTAATAAATAGTAATAAATAGAAATAAATAGTAATAAATAGTAATAAATAGTAATAAATTTAAATAAATAGAAATAAATAATAATAAATAGTAATAAATAGTAATAAGTAGTAATTAATAGTAATAAATAGTTATAATTAGTAATAAATACTAATAATCAGTAATAAATATTAATAAATATTAATAAATACTAATAAATAGTAATAAATACTAATAAATAGTAATAAATACTAATAAATACTAATAAATAGAAATAAATACTAATAAATAGAAATAAATAGAAATAAATAGTAATAAATAGTAATAATTAGTAATAAATAGTAATAAATAGTAATAAGTAGTAATAAATAATAATAAATAGTAATAATTAGTAATAAATAGCAATTAATACTAATAATTAGTAATAAATACTAATAATTACTAATAATTACTAATAATTAGTAATAATTGGTAATAATTAGTAATAATTAGTAATAATTGTTAATAATTAGTAATAATTAGAAATAATTAGTAATAATTAGTAATAACTAGTAATAATTAGTAATAAATAGTAATAAATAGTAATAAATAGTAATAAATAATAATAAATAGTAATAAATAGTAATAAATTGTAATAAATAGTAATAATTAGTAATAATTCGTAATAAATAGTGATAAATAAGAATAATTAGTACTAATTAGTAATAAATAGTAATAATTTGTAATAATTTGTAATAATTAGTAATTATTAGAAATAATTAGCAATAATTAGGAATATTTAGCAATAATTATCAATAATTTGAAATAATTAGCAATAATTAGGAATAATTAGGAATAAATAGGAATAAATAAGAATATATAGGAATAAATAGGAATAAATAATAATAATTAGTAATAATTACAAAGAAATAGAAATAAATAGTAATAAATAGTAAAAAATAGTAAAAAATGGTAAAAAATAGTAAAAATAGTAAAAATAGTAATAAATAGTAATAAATAGTAACAAATAGTAATAATTAGGAATAAATAGGAATAAATAGTAATTAATAGGAATAAATAGAAATAAATTGAAATAAATGAGCTGTTTGAGTATGTCATGTGATCTAGCCACTAGAGAGATTAGAGGTGATCGCCATCGTCAGATAGTGGTCAGTATTATTTCTTTTTCAGTTAGAAAATTAACTACATATAATATTTTTACTATGTTCATTTCAAATTGAAATTGAAGGAGTCATATGAGACCATGACCTCTCAGACACAGGTTGAGAGTCAGGCCTAGACAGTTGATCAGACTAGTGCCCACCATTTCAATAAGGCGACATGGATGCAGACGACCTAGTGTGCCTTTGAGAAGGGCCGAGTAGTTGGTATCAGCACTAATTTCACTCCTAGGACTTATTGTGGTACTATTGTGATGTCAGCGTCCAGCTAGAGAGGAGCTCTTGGAGAGGCATCATCTTCTGGCTCACAGTATCACGAGCAGTTGCAAGCCCATACTAAGCTTATAGAGAGTTTGCAGAAGCAATAGAAAAATATGTGTCAACAACGTGAGGAGAAAATGCGTCGATAGTAGTAGCAACAACATGAGTAGATGGAGTACATGCGCCACCTGAATCATAGTTTAGGGATGGAGTTTCCTCCACCATATCCTCCAGCTCCTCCAGATCCTCTAGAAGACTATCCCCACCCAATGATTTTTTTTTCTGTTAAAAATATTTGAATTGAAAATTTGTTGTAATATGAAATATTTTCAGTTTTTTTCTTTTATATTGGTGAGAATATTGCATAATTTATTTTTTATTATTTTTTATATTTTAATATTTTTTAATTCATTATTAGTATTATATTTTTTTATGTATTTTTATTTTAGAAATAATAATAATAATAATAATTTATGATTTTTTATATTTTTTTCAAATATTGAGAATTCTAATATATATATATATTTATTTTTTAATAATATTAATATTATTTTCTTCATTAATATTAATTTTATTTATTTTATTTTATTACGTATTTGACAATATTGATAATTTTCATATTTTTTTTAATATTTTTATTATTTTAATAATATTGATATTATTTTTTTATTAATCATAATTATATTATTATTTTTATTTTATACAGTATTTGCGATGGGGCCTTTTGCAACGGGACCCCGTTGCAAATAGATTATATATATATATATATATATATATATATATATATATATATTTTAAAACTTATTTCTGACGGGTTAGTTTATCATCGCAATTTTTTTTACGATGAGCCCGTCGCAACAGGTTTATAAGATAAAACTATATTTGACAAGCTGTTACCCTGTGACAAATACTTTTTGCAACAGGTCCATCGCAAAAGGTTCTTGTATATATAATGTATTTAGTCAGAGATCTATTTGCAACGAGACTGTTTCCCGTCCCAATTAGTATTTTTTGCGACAACCCCATCACAAAAAATACTAGTTGTGATGCCATTTCTACAACGAGCTGTTTGCGGCGGGTCCCCACCACTAAAGAGTTTTTGTGATGGGATCCATTTGCAAATAGACCGTCACCAATATCCAAAATTCCAGTTGTGTTTAGAACATTTTCTCTTTAAAACCCCTCTTTCTCATCACATCTGTGGGATTAATTTTAAATTAAAATTTTACACTTATGTTAATGGAATTTGAAATAATAAATTATATATTTATAATCATAATAATTTATATTATCTAATAAGGTCAACCTAATTTGTTACTAATGTGGGTGAAATTATTTCTTTTAAAAAAATTACAAGTGTGTCGCTCACCTCACTTATAAAAGGCCACTGGTTATCCTATCTTAATCACACATTATATATTTTTTGGTTTAGATAATACCTAACCAAATAAATTTCCAAATTCTGTAATTTAATCCTAGAGGACTTAGTTTGGATAGAAATACCACTAAGGAAGGATTTTGGTGAAAACCTAAAAAAGATACTTGAAGAATAGTTAATGTTCATCAACAAGAATTTCTGTTTTCTTTCTTCCTCTGTTGAGTCAATATGGTTTGATAATGAATTTTCCATTCCTCTATGTTTTGATAATAACAAACACTTTATCATAAGGAAAATAAATTTTCCCTAAGGATTATCTTCATAAGGAATATTTTCCTTCCCTAAGGAAATTATTTATCCTTACCTATGTTTTCATTGTTCATTTTACAGTCTCTAAAAATTTAACTCATTTTATTACGAAGTCTAAAAATCATTTTCACATCTAAAACCTAAAGATTCTATAAATACTTTGTTATAGAGTATTCTGTTTTCAGACTCAGAATTCTCTGAAATTCATAATCCGAATTATCAAAAATGCAGACTCCAAATTCACTAAAATTCAAACTCTAAATTCTATGAAATTCAGACTCTAAATTCTATGAAATTCAAACTCTGAGTTTTATGAAATACAGACTTTGAATTCTCTGAAATTCACACACCGAATTCTATGAAATATATATTCTGAATTCTCTGAAATTCAGACTCTGAATTCTCTAAAATTCAGACTCTGAATTCTATGAAATTCAGACTCTGAATTCTATGAAATTCAGACTCTGAATTATCTAAATTTAGTCTCCGAATTCTCTATAATTTATACTCCAAATTCTCTAAAATTCATACTTTTAATTATATGAAATTTAGACTCCATATTATTTGAAATGCAGACCTTGAATTATCTGAAATTTAGACTCTAAATTCTCTAAAATCCAAATTCTGAATTCCTCAATATTTGGACTTTAAATTCCTCATAATTCAGACATTGAATTCCTATGAATTCAGACTCTGAATTACTCAAAATTTGTACTTCAAATTCCACAGAATTCAGACTCTGAAATCTATATAATTCATATTTCAAATTCTTTGTATGACATAATCCGAATATCCATGATTTATAGACTCTGAATGTGTATTTGGTTAGACTATAAATTTTTTTCCTAGACTCCAAAAAATATATTTGGTTAAGCTTATTCATTTTCCCTTACACTTTTTAGGAAATGATGTCGTATAGTCTGTTTCTAACTAACCATTGTTTGAGTGAAAAGTTAACATGTCCCTCTGAGATTCAAGGAAAAATATGACAATTGTTGGAGGGACCCTACCATTGGATAAGTTCCTATAAATAGGAGCTGATTTGAAAAAGCTCCATACTGGTTGATCACTCTAGAGATTTCATGCTATTGAAGTGATTTATAGATATAGAGAGACGATCATCCCTTGTGCATACTGAACATCTTGTTCATGTTTCTTCATGAGACTCCAATTTTTTTGAGTACAATTGAGGAATTTCAGGGATAGGAAGACAAAGGTACCGACTACCTTAAATTTTGAGGACTTTTGGGGATATAAAGACAGAGGTGCTGACTAACTTAATGTTTGAGGGATTGTAGGGATAGAAATATTGATTCCAATATTCCTATTGAGGGATTACCCTGGTGTGGGTAAGACAGACTTTATTGAAAGTATAAATCAAGGGACCTTTACCTAATGTTTTTGGATAGCCTACTCTTTGGGTTAAAAGGCTCATACATGTTACTTGTTTTGTTTAAATTTTATTTCCACTATATTTTTGATAATGGAAGAATTTATAAACTTCTTATACTTTCTTGTACTTTTGTATACTCTGATAAGTAATATTCAATATGATTTAAGGTAGAATATTTTCCATGTAAACTTTTCTTATGTTTCATTTTCGAGACCATTTTTTCATATCCTAGTAAGTTTGTTTAGTTGAACTAAAAATGGTCTTGTGAATTTACCTTGTTTAACTTTGTTAAACTTATTTTCCTTTAAGGTTAAAAATGAAAGTTTTTTAAACATACAATTCACCCTTTCTTTTAAATTGAGCATATACATCATTATTTGGATCCTGCAATTGGTATGAGATGAGGTCTCTAAAAAAAATATATTCACAAAAAAAATTTCTTGATCAAGTTTTTATTGTTCTAAATTTTTCCTTAATTAGGGATTTTTATCTTTTTTTACAAACTTTTAATATTAACTTGTTTTTGTGGAATGCTATTTTATTTTTTAATTGAAATAATGAATGTTGGTTCAATTTAAAATCTAAATCCTACTAGACCACCTATTTTTGTTGGCAATGATTGTGAATACTAGAGAGATCGTTTGAAGACTTTTGTTATTAATACTGGAGATTAAAAAATTCCTAACAAGGAAGTCAAAAACGTTACCAACCAAGAAAAGTCATAATATCAACTAAACTACAAGGTAAACAATAATTTGTTGAGTTCCATGACCAAGAATATATATAATATGATTTCTTATTATAAAGCTACAAATTATATCTGGAAGAAATTAGAAGTTACAAATTTCAGTACATCCAAAGTAATTGAAACCAGAAGAGCTAGGCATAGAAAAGAATATCATGAATTTCTATTTTCTTATAGAGAACCTATATGTAAGTTATAACAAAGGCTTATGAAAATTGTTAATAGTTTACAATCCATGAGAGAAAAAGGTCTATATGATGCATCTCTTGTGGAAAAAATTACAGATTTCATGCCTAATGCGTGAGAATCTAAGAGAACAACTATTGAAGAGAATTAGAAAGTTTCTCAAATTACTCTTGATAAAATTTTGGAACTCTTCATCAACATGAGATGATAATTAAATGAGATTTTGATATGAATAATAAGAAGAATGGAAATGGAACTATAGCCTTTACTACTACTAAATCCATGACCCCTGAAAGCGTTACAAGATCCAAATCTAATAAATTCACTATTTTATCTGAGTTTAGTGAAAGTAAACATTATAAAAATGAGGAAGCTAATCTTTCTTGAAGGATGAACAAGATATTTGGAAATAAAGACTTTAATTATAGATATAAGAAGAAAGAAATAAAAGACAAGAAAGACTCAGAAGTCACTTTCTATGAATGAAAAAGAGTAGGGTATATCTGACCAGATCGTCATATGCTTAAGAAAAAGGAGGAAAAGAATTCTAATAGGAATAGGAAGAAGTACTACAAGGCTAAATCTAAGAAATTTTTGAAATCCAATAACACTTGGAGTACTAGTGATGGTAAATATTCCGGTTGAATCCTCAAAATATGAATCTTATGATTAGAAGAATCTTGGTCTACTAACCAAGATACCCATTGAAAACCATTGTCTAATGTCCAAGGTACATAATGATGAATCCATCACCAATTTATCATTGAATGAAAATTATAATGATAATAAATATTATGAATCTTTAGATGATGAGTCTTCATCAAAACAATATAATACTTTACCTTCTTATTAAGAAGTTTCTAGCATTGCTAAACTCATTGAGAATGAAAATTATAAACTCAAGAAAAAACATGATAAGGAAAATTCTAGAATGTTTATTTTAACCAAAAAAATTAGATATTTCTAAATATGTTGATAAGAAAAATTTAGATTTTTAAAGTATTTCAAAAAACCTTGATAAAGTTAATTTTGAGAAGGATAAAATTTTCAAGGATCTTGAAAATGTAATTTCTAAGAAAAATATTTTAAAAACTAACTTTAGTTCTAAAACTAATGTTTTTGAGGGTAAAAAATAGTTATAAAACTAAAGTTAGAAATATTTTCCTTAGGGAACTGTTTTCTAATCTTGACATCTGATAAGGAAAATTTTGACAAGATGCATTCCCAAATTCAACCAATAAAGAATCATTTTGGATTTGGTTATACCCTTGTTAAACCAGTTTTTATTAATAACTATTTTGTTCGTCAAAGTGCTCCATTCTGCACTAAATGTCAGTGCGGTGGACATTGGGTGAAATTTTTTTCCTTAAACAAAACTAAATCTTTCGGTTTTCATAAAGCTTATTTTTATAAGAAAACGTGGATACCTAAAATTTTGCCTTTTGAAATTTCTAGATCCAAGAAAGTTTGGATTTCGAAAGTCTAACACTCTTATTTTCAATAAAAATAAAGAATTTACCAATATTAATACATGGTACTTGGATAGTGGATGCTCCCAGCATATGACTAGTAACAATTTTTTTTGAAAATATTATCAAGACGAAAGGAGGAAAATTAACTTTCAGAGATAATGATCAAGGAGAAATTATTTGTATTAGTAACATTATTCTTCTTGAAAAGACATTAATTTCAAATGATTTATTTGTTAAGGGTCTTAAGAACAACCTCATTAGCATAAGTCAATTGTGTGATAAAGGTTATCTTGTAAATTTTATGAATGAAAAATGATCAGTACACAATTCCAAGAAGAGTTTATTCAATCTACCCTTAGGCAATAGAATGTATACACACTAAACATAGAATACCTTAGGATCCAAGATATACCTTGACTTAGTACAATGGAAGATCAATCTTGTTTATGGAATAGAAGGTTAGGACACTGTAACCTTAGAAACCTATGAAAACTCTCAAAGAAAAGACACGTTAAGGATCTACCAGATCTTATATTTGATTCTTAAATAGTTTGTGATCCTTTTCAGTATAGAAATAAAAATAAATCAAGTTTTAAATCAATTATTGAAGTCTCAACTACTGATGCATTATAGTTAGTTCATATGGATCTTTTCGGACCAACACAAACGGGAATCATTGGAGGAAAATATTATGTATTTTTCTTAGTTGATGATTACACTATATTTACATGGGTGTATTTTCTAACAAAGAAATATGAAAATTTTTCTTATATCAAAATTTTTAGAGACCAAGTAAAAAAATGAGAAAAACCTTCCATTGATAACTATTCATAGTGCTCATGGAAGAGAATTTCAAAATTCTGATTTTTGAACTTTTTGAAGTAGAAAAGGAATTGATCATAGCTTCTCTGCTCCATGAACTCCTCAATAGAATGATGATGTTGAAAGAAGAAATATAATTATTCAAGAGATAAATAGAACCATGTTGAGTGAATATTCTATAGCTACACACTTTTGGTCTGAAGCTATAAGTACAGCTCGTTATACTATAAATCGAGTCTTGATTAGACCTTTTCTTAACAAAAACCCTTACAAATTGTGGAATGGTAGAAAAAAAACTTTAATACTTCAAGGTATTTGGTTGCAAAGTATTCATTCTGAATACTAAAGATAATTTACATAAATTCTCACCCAAATCTGATGAAGGAATTTTCCTAGGCTACTCCACAACTTCTAAGGCTTATAGAGTTTTTAATAAAAATACTTGTACTGTTAAATAAACATTGCCTATTAAATTTAATGAAACTGATCCTTTGTTTTTTAAACAACCTCAACCTACATCTTAAGATGTGTTTTCAAAAATTGATTACCAAATGTTGATAGAAGATCCTTCTGATAAATAAAATGTTTAAGAAAATATTTCTGAAGCATTTATACCATAAGATTTCCTACAATATGTTGATGAACAGGTTTTAAAAAACCCAAAGCAGTTGTTTCTTAAGAATAATCCCAAAGATAGTATCCTTGGTGATGTAAATCAACCTATAAGGACTAGAAATTCCTTAATAAATTAATTAGAAAATCTACCATTCCATTCCTATTTATAACCAAAAAGTACTGTTGAAGGTTTAGGTGATGATGATTGGATTAAATCCAGGCAATATGAGGTAAATGAATTCAAAAGGAATAAAGTCTGGACCTTGGTTGAAAAACCTAAGGAAACTTCAGTTATTGGAGGAAAATGGGTCTTTATAAATAAGTGTGATGAAAATGGAATCATTATAAGAAATAAGGCTCGATTATTTGCTAAAGTCTATAATCAACAATAATTAATATACTATTAAGAAACCTATTCTACTATATCTAGAATTAAATATATTCATATTTTACTTTCCTTTGCAGCATTATTCAATTTCAAACCTTTTCAAATGGATGTAAAGTGTGATTTTTTTATAAGATATGTTCAAGAAGAGTTTTTTTGAACAACCTCATGGCTTTGAAGACAAAAAACTTCATGGACATGTTTTCGAACATACCAAAGCTTTATATGGACTTAAACAAGATCCTATAGCCTGGTACGATAGACTTACTTTTTTTGGTTACAAAACAATTATGTTAAGAGAACTGCTTATCCAACCCTTTTTATAATTAAAGATAAGAAAAATGTTTTGATTGTTCAAAATTATTTTGATGACATTATATTTGGTTTAACTCCACAAAATTTAATCGATTCGTTTGTGAATCTAATGAAATCTGAGTTCCAAATCAGTTTGATGGGTGAGTTAACATTTTTCCTAGGTTTTCAAATTTCTCAAAAACCAAAAGGTACTTGTATATCTCAACATAAGTATATTAAATATATTCTTAAAAATTATGGATATGAGAAAACTAAGAGTAAAAGTACTCCCATTGGTACCTTAATCTCACTTGATCTTGATGAATCTAGGAAACCAGTAGATCAAACATCATTTTGAGGTATGATAGGAAGATTACCATACTTGGTAGCTAGTCATCCAGACATAATTTTTTTAGTTTGCTTATGTGGAAGATATTAATCCAATCCTAAGGAATTTAATTTAAAAGTAGTGAAAAGAATTTTTCACTATTTAAAGGGAACCATGGATTTAGGACTCTTTTATACTTCTGGAAATGATTTTGTTTTAAAATGTTGTTTGGATGCTAGATTTGGTGGATGTATAATGGATAGGAAACATAAATCTAGAACATGTCATTTCTTAAGAGATTCATTAGTTTCTTGGAAATATAAAAATCAACACTCAGTAGCACTTTCCACTACTGAAGATGAATATGTAGTAGTTGGAAGTTGTTGTGCTTAAGTGTTGTGGATGCAACACACACTTATAGACTTTGGAATGTGTTTTACCGAAACATAGATATTTTTATGATAGCACTAGTGCCATTTCCTTAAGTAAAAACCCTACACACCACTCTCATGAAAAATACATATATATTAGGAATCACTTTCTTAGGTATCACACACTAAAAAGAGATACCATTCTTCAATTTATCCAAACGCATGACCAACTTTCTGATATTTTCACAAAATATTTACCATCCAATATATTTTAATACATTAAATAAAAGTTATGAATGATAACCATAAGGTAATCTTCCATAATTAACTTTCTGTTGAAACCTATCTCCTTACAGTAAGTAACTACTTCTCACAGGGGGAGTGCATTTTCTTTATTAATAAAATTTTCGTAATCAAAATTTTCATAATAAAATTTTCAAAATCAAAATTTTCTTAATAAAATTTTCATAATCAAAATTTTGATAATAATGTTTTCGTAATCAAAATTTTAATAATAAAATTTTTGTAATCAACATTTTCATAATAAAATTTTCATAATAAAATTTTCATAATAAAATTTTCATGATCAAAATTTAAATAATAAAATATTCGTAATCAAAATTTTCATATCAAAATTTTCGTAATCAAAATTTTCATAATCAAAATTTTTGTAGTATAAAAAACTCTCAACTTAATTTTTTTTCCTTACTTATGAAAATTTTCCAGAATCTAAAGTTCTTCAAGAAGAATTGTTCTCATTACAGATAATTTTTCTAGCAATTCAAAAGGTATGTTTCCTTATTTAAATTTTCCTAATCAAATTTTACATGTTGTAATTCTCATCTTGTTTAAGAAACGTTTTCAGATTCACTTTCCTTAAATACAATTTTTAATCTTAAAAACCTCAAAAGATCGGAACCTATAAAAATATTTCTTCGACTTAATCTCAATCATCAAATCTAATCAAGATTATTTCAACTGTTGGATCTTTTTGGGAATATAAACCGTCACCTAAAATGCCTATGTAAATACCCCCTGATGGTTGTCCCACATCAATTATCAAGCTTTGGCATGCTGAAACCTTGCTGCTCTACTAAAGGACCATTCCGAATTTCCTAGTTTTCTTCAATTCTGAATATCTTTGGAAGATTCTCCTAATAAATAAATATCGTCAATCAAGGAAAGTTCTAAGTAGTATATCTATAGGGAAATGTTAGTAGATCCAAAGTTCTATTCCAAATATGATTCTCTTATTTCAAAGGACATCAAGATGAATGGTTGGGAGAGTTTGTGTATATCCAAAACGATGGTACAAGATCTGGTGTATTCAGAATTGTTGATAGAATTATATGAATCCTTAAGATTATTTAATGAATGAGAAAGAGACAAGTTTTCATTTAAATGTTATGGTAAAACCCATTCTCTTTCTTACACTAAGGCTACAAACTTAATTGAAATATCGTATGAGGGTGAAGTTGAGTTTTGTACCAACAAGCTACTAGATGTATTAGGTTCGTTTGATAAGGATAAGGCTTTTGAGTGACTTGGTTTAAAAGAAGTGAAGAATCCTAAGATTAATCATATTTCTACAAATTTTCAGATCTTAGAGTTATGGGTTCAAGGATTTCTCATTCCAAGAAAATGTGATAAGGATACCTTGAAGAAGAGTGATATATATGTTTTGGATTTCTTAGTAAACATCATAAAGATAAATTTGGTCAAGTATGTCTTTCTTAGAGTTATGAATATCAAGAATGGGTCTCTAAAATCCTAGATCATTATGTATCCTATTATTATCTTCATGATAATTGTCCTTTGTCTTGGTTCTTTCAAAATCCCATGCAGTTCTAAGCCAAGGAATTTTAAGGTCATGTTTCTTAGTGATGAAACCCTCAGAAGGATGAAGGTTAGATTCAATAGTGAATTCCAAGATTATTCGGATTTATCTAAATCTAAAATAGAAGCCTTATGAAAGAAACCAGAAGTGGATGAAACTTCCAAGAAGGGTGGTAAAAATAGAAAAGCAAATAACCGGAAAAGAAAGAAGAAAATCTAGTTATTCAAGAAAGCAAATCAGCACCACCTAATCCAAATAATCTAAAGAATTATCCGGATAAAGTGGTTTCAAAGTGTAGAGAAGATAAGAACAATAAGAAGGAAGGGGAGCCTAGTTTTAGATTGGACCCTTCCAAGACCAAAGGATTGAAGCTTGAAGGTACTGAGGAACATGAAATGCACAAAAATATCAAGAAGTAGAAGAAGAAGATGTCAGAAGTATAATTAGTTCAATCCCTTCTCAATGAAACAAAGAAAGCCTCTAAACAAGTTCTAGTACCAGAATAGTTCTTGAAAGAATCACTTCCAATGACTCCGGGAAAGAAAATGGTGATTTTGGATCTAGAATAATAGGAAGAAATTATTCAGTAAGAGGAAGTAGAAGGAGAATAAGAGGAAGTAAGTGACGATACAAATGATATGATAAGACAAGTGGAAGAATATCTTGAGAAGGAAAGTCCTTCTGAAAAATTGTCACTCGAAACTTCTTAGGATGAATCTATCGAAATTATTTCACAAGGAAAAGAGGATGAAGAGCAGGATGAAGTGAATAAATTATATGGTGATGAATTATGCAATCATGATTTTGTATAATCAGAAGATCTAGTGGCAGATGCTGAAAAAGAAAAATTTGAGGAAGATAAAATAGTTCAACTATCAGATAGTGAACATGAGTTTCCAAAAGTAGCATAGATCATTCTGAGATATGATAAGGGAAAACATATTTTTATTGATACACCGAGAAAAATTGTGGTGGAAAAGAAAGATCTTGGTGGTTCATTAAAAATAAAAACTAAACATATAGAGAAATGAATCCTCACAAACCAGAGAATCAGATTTGGAATCTTCTTCTATGGGACATGAATTCATGGTCTAATCGTTGAAGAAGTTGGTTATTACCATTCCATTGTTTCCATGTACATACTCAAGGTGCCAGATGCTTCAGAACTCATTTAATCCAAAATCAGATTCTCTTTCCATGCTTATGGATAATTTTGTCAGGATTGAGGCCTATTTCAAATGCTTTTATATCGGGTATGATGCTCATAGGAGGTCATGCAAGGAAATTACCAAATGGTAAAAGAAGAAAATTGAAGAGAGGAGAATCCTAGATGATTTTCAAGATAGTGTGGAGGATGATTTTGACACCGAAGATGGAAAGTTCAAAGATCTTACTAAAAGTTTGGAGGAAAATCCTAGTCTCGAAGAAACAACCTAGAACTAGGAAGTCAAAGACCTGAATGGGATTCTTAACTTAGTTGCATTGAATTGGAAAAGGTAAATAGATCTTAAAATTGAGTTTGAAGAAAAAATCAGTAAGCAAAAAGATCTCATGATGACTTAAGAAGAAACTCTTAAGGCTTAGGAAGAAAAAAATCAAAGAACATGAGAAGAAAAATGAGGATTAGGATCAGCTGCTCATACATTTTGAAGAGGGTCATCAGAAGCTTAAGAAGCTGAAAAAAATAATAAAGATGTTAATGCCGAAAGAAAAATATGGATGAATTTTCCTAATCTGATATTTTGTCATATTTTCTTTCTTGTATACATTCTTTCAATTGTAATGTAATTTTGGTTATTTGTCATATATTTTATTGTATAGTACTAATATTTTAGGGACCATTTTTTCTATTATCTTTATTCCTTTTTGAAAATCACAAAGGGAGAGGAAGGAATGATAAAAATAATACGAAGTAAAGAATATAATTCCCTATGTAAGGGGGAGTCAATCTAAGGGGGATTTCTTATCAAATAAGATTTCCCAATGAAAGAAAAAGTAAAATCTTTTTCAGGAATTCAAGAATATAATCCTTAGGGATTTAAAAACCTAAGAGGGAGTTAGTTGTATTCACCATGATTCATAAGTAAAGGGAGATAAGTTTTTTATTTTCAAGTTCATAATGAAAAATTTCAAAGTCCTTATATTCTTTTCGTAAGGATGTTTGTGCTTTCCAAAAAGGGGGAGATCATTGAGTCAATAAGGTTTCCTTATGAATTTTCTATTCCTCTATGTTTTGAAAATCAGAAACACTTTATCATAAGGAAAATATTTTTTCCCTAAGAATTATCTTCATAAGGAAAATTCTCTTTCTCTAAGGTAATTTTTTATCCTTACCTATGTTTTTATTTTTCATTTTATAGTCTCTCTAAATCTAACTCATTTTATTACTATGTCTAAAAATTAGTTTCACATCTAAAACCTAGAAATTATATAAATAATTTGGTATAGAGTATTATGTTTTTTATCTCAGAATTATCTAAAATTGAGTCTCTAAATTCTCTGAAATTCAGACTTTGAATTCAATGAAATTCAGAATCTGAATTATCTGAAATTCTGACACTGAATTCTCTGAAATTCAGACTCCAAATTCTCTAAAATTATGACTTCGTATTCTATGAAATTCAGACTTATAATTATTTGAAATCCAGACTTTGAATTCTCTAAAATTTAGACTCTGAATTCTATGAAATTTAGACATTGAATTATCTGAAATTTAGTCTCAGAATTCTCTAAAATTTAGAATCCAAATTCTCTGAAATTCAGGCTTTGAATTCTCTAAAATTCAGAATCTGAATTCCTTGAAATTCAAACCCTTAATTTCTCTCAATTCAGATTCCAAATTACTTATAATCCAGACTTTGAATTCTGCAGAATTCAGACTCCAAATCCCTCAGAATTTAGACTATGAATTCCTCAGAATTCCGACTATGAATTCCTCAGAATCAAGATTCCAAATTCATTAGAATCCAGATTTTGAAATCTATAGAATTCATATTATAAATTCTTTTTAAGATAGAATCTAAATATTCATGATTTATAGAATCTTAATGTGTATTTGGTTAGACTTCAAACTTTATTTTTTTTGTAGACTCTTAAAAATAGACATGGTTAAGATTATTAATTTTTACTTACACTTTTTATGAAATTATGTCATACAATATGTTTCTAACTAACCGCTGTTTGAGTGAAACATGTATAGGTACCTCTGATATTTAAGAAAAAAATATGGCCATTGGAGGAGGGATTCGACTGTTGGAGAACTTCCTATAACTAGAAGCTCATTTGAATGAGCTCAATACTGGTTGATCACTCTAGAGATTTCATGCTGTTGAAGTGATTTTTAGAGGGAGAGACTCTCATGCTTTTTTAGTACTGAACATATTATTCATCTTGCTTCCTGAGACTCCGATTGTTGCTGAGTACAATCGAGGGCTTCTAGGGATAGGAAGACAGAGGTGCCAATTACCATAAAGTTTGAGGACTTTTGGGGATATTATGATAGAGATTCCTACTATCTTAAAGTTTGAGGGATCGTAGGGATAGTAAGATAGATTCCATTATTCCTATCAAGGGCTTGCCCTGCTGTGGGTAATACAGACTTTCTTGAAAGTATAAATCAAGGGACCTTTATCCAAGGTTTTTAGATACCCTAACCATTGGGTTGAAATATTTCATACTTGTTACTTTTTTTGTTTCAAATTTATTTATGCTGTATTTTTTTATAATGGAAGAAAGTGTAACCTTATTATACTTTCTTGAGCTTTTGTATACTCTGATAAGTATGATTCTATATGCTTTAAGGTATAATGTTTTCCTTGTAAACTTTTCTTATGTTTTATTTCTGGAACCATATTTCCAAAAACTAGTAAGTTTGTTTAGTAGAATTAAAAGAGGTCTTGTTAATTTAATTTGTTTAACTTTTTTAAACATAGTTTTCCTTAAGGTTAAAAACATATTTTTTTAATCTTATAATTAAATCCTCTTGTAAATTGAGTATTTATATCATTATTTTGATCCTACATCCTCTACCTATTTAAATTATTATTCTAACATGATGATATACTAAAATAAATATCTTCCATATAATTATATTTTTTATGTTAAGTTAAATACCTAAAACTATCTCCATTTACATTAAATGGGTTACGAAATCATCATTCATGTATACGGTGGATTACCACCTCGCAAACTGATGTCATTCATTTTACCATCACCACTTATAGAGGTTGGTTATTATGATGGATATAAAGTATATATATTATATTTATAATAGAATTATACATATAGAGTCATTATATCATATATACCATTTTAATTTTCATTCCATTGGGGATACGATAACGTGTTCATGTGTACAATAGACTACCACCTTGCAAAGAGATGTGATTTATTTTTACTAAAGATTTACATAGATGATAAAAATGATAAATATATGTAATATACATGAAATAATTATTATATTAATGAAATATTTATTATTATTTAATGATAATATATCATTTTATTTCTTACCTTTTTACTCACTGAAATATAATAACATAGTTCGTGTATGTGTGGATTACCATCTTCACAAAGGGACTAAAATTATCTTTTCATCACCACCAAACATAGATGATATTTAGGATTATTTTTAATGAATAAATAAGGTATTTTTATATTAACATAATTATTTAAATATATTATATGAATTTCCTCTATTCAATATCGATCGTTGAAAAATGGAAACATTACTCATGCGTTTGTACGACCTACCGTCACCATGATCATAACATACTTAATTTATAAAAACCATAATTCATGATTAGTATTAAAAGTATATTTAATGTATAAATATAATAATTATTTAATGATAATTAATCTATAATTGATGGAAACATGATCAAATTAATAGGACAAGAAGTAACAAATCAAAATATATACGAAAAATAAATAAGTTATTACCCGAAACTTAACTTTAACTTGGAATGGTAAATAAATGTTTAATAAAAATGAATAAGTAAATAATATATGGTATGATATATATAATTATGGTTCTTTAATATATTTATATTAATTTTATTATTATATAATTGGTTTGAACTTGTACAAAGGAAATAGAGACTTATAGTCAGGGGTTTTTCATCTCACTTTTATTCATGTGAGATTTATGCCATATTTACCAGTTATTTTTGTTATTTGTTGTATAAAATAGATATGGATGTATTTTATGATTATTATGATGAAAATTATTGGAATTTAAAAATCCATTTTAGGATCTGTCTTTCATGTGGTTTACATTTCAAAAGGTACCAAAGCGGTAAGAGATCTTTGTCTAAATTTTCTTTCTTTGAGATATACATTATGTGATCCACCTATATTAATTCATGAGGTTTATATACAACCAATTTGAAATGTAATATTATGAATTTATTTATCCTCATAATATTTTAAGTTCTATTTTATGTTATTCCTTCAGACGCTTTATGATTCAAAGTTACCAAAGTGTTAATGATTTTATATATCAATCTCAATATTTATCAAGATTGATTATGATTATGTTTCTGATGATAAAATATTATGATCCATCTTGGAAGAAACTCATTAATTTTATTATTATCTATATATTAATTTTATTATCAAGTAATAACACCATTTCCCACTCTTTTTTTACTTATGATAATTTAGAAAATGTTTTTTAAAAAATCCAATTTATTTTTCTCTTTGGTTGGAAATATGTTTTCCTCAAAAAAATGTTTTCTAAAAATATTTTCATTTTTTTATTTTTCTCATATGATTTCAAAAAGAAAATTTTACCACATTTTTTAATTTTTATATATTTTTTAAAAATGAATCTTCATGTCATTTTGTGAACAATGCCAGTTTCAATTTTACCAAAAATGTGAAAGAAATATTTGTCTTAAAGTTTATATCATGAATAAATCATCTCATTATCCAAAGAATTATATTAAATGAATATTACTATAAATGTTTTAAAGTTTATTTTAAAATAAATTCATTTTAAAAATGTTTTATATCTTAAAAAGTGTTTTTTAAATCGAAAAATATATTTTCCTCAAGAAATATTTTAAATGACATTTAAAAATTATTTTCAATCCACAATAAAATCCTTTGATTGTACAAATTAATTAATAGGTATATGATCTAAGGATACATTTATTATTATTTTTGGGAATAGTTTATATTTATAATGAAAATATTTTTGTGAAACCTGTCTCTCTTTCATGTGTTATACTATGGAAGAATTATTATAAAACCCGATTCTTTTTGTGTGGGTTATACTATGATGTAATGATGAAATGATTATGAAACCTATCTATTTTAAAAAGTTAGTGATATGATGAATTTTTAATTAAATTCATTTAATTTCATGAGTTATGATAATAAGGATTTTTTATGATCTTATTACACACTTATGTATACTTTTTATTATGTGATGGTGGTTACGTTATTCCTAAAGGATGGTGGTTACGTTATTAAAAAATATGGGTGGGACCTATATCTCCATCTAAATAATTGGGAAATTATGGATAAATCATGAGTAAATATGTTATACATGAACCTTATTATAATTTCACAATGTTACATTAGATCTTGATTACATGTTCATCATGTTATGTGTGAACCTATTTACATATTCACAATGTTTTGCATGGACCTATCTTTTATGTCCACAATGTTATGCATAGACCAATCTTTAATGTCCATAATGTTATGAGTGGACCTAGATGCGTGTCCATTAGTTTATTCAAGGCCCTGATTTCATGAAATTAACTTAATTAGTGAACCAATCTCTATTTATAAAAGTTTAGAGTGTAATATTCTGATGTGTATACCAAGAATCCATGTTTTATGAAAATGTTATTCTCCCATATCTCATGTTGGTTTTTTATGAATCATGTCTCATGATCTACCAATATTTATCCCATAACATAAGATTATGATCGTTGATATGTAGGGTATGGTTTTCAAATGTTATGATAATTTTCTCATACTATTATTCTCATGTTACGCTTACGTAAATCCCTTATTTACACTTACTGATCATCTGATATCACCTTTCTTATGTATCATTTCCTTATGTTAAGAAGAAAGGTTTTTAAGTAATAGTAATGAAGAAGAATATATTTATGGTAGACATTCATGATATTTCAAGAATTAAGAAGATTGTGTTCCATGTTTCCAAAAGTACTACACTATTATTGTCTTCAGGTGTGTTTTTGTGTAATTTATTGAATATTTTTCTCAAAATATGTAATATCCAAGTATGAGAAGACTAGATCACTATATTTTTTATAATACAAAAGTTTTAGTTAACCTTTAGAATCTATAATGAGAAAAATTATTGAAATACCTAGGGATATTTCTAAGGATATGTCTAGGGATATGTCCAAAGATAATTTTAATGATGAGTTAAAGTATAAGAAACCATACTTGAATTTTGTTTAAGGATAGAGCAAGTGGTTTCCAAAAAAGTAAAACCCTTTATGGATACTATAGGTTAATGTTGATATCTTACAGAGTTTCATAGGGTAATAACTACAAAAGAGCACATTTAGATAGAATCAATCATCACTTAGTGCAGGACAATGAGCCTTTCCCCACACCATGTTGGACACTCCTGGGGGATATTCCTTAGATAGTCACAAACTCTTTACGAACCATCAGGAAGGATTTAAATAGATGATGACTATGAAGAGAATAGGATAAACCTAAGCTATAATATATTAAAAATAATCTTTTATTATTAATACATACTTGAAGTATTTTTCTTGATTATTTGGGTTCCCATTATGATTAGTGTTTTTCACACTATGCTTTTTGGTTTTAGCCAATGGTAGGAACCTGAAGGAACTTGGAAAATACTGAATGTGATATAAAATGTTATAATGTGAAGCCAAATAGTTTGGTGACTAGAGTGAAGGATATTTTGATTATTCCTAATCAGTTATCATAGATCACGATTAACAAAGTTCACCTTAACCAATTATTAGACTCACCAAAGAAGAGAAAGATATAGTTTGGTGAGAGTTAGGGAAGTGGTGACCATATAGGAATAAATATATGATTTCATATATATTGATAAAGTGGGAATAATCACTTAAGGGAATGTTTGAGAGGGATGAGAATTTGTTTTTGGTTTGGAAAATATGGACACAAAGCAAGTAACTACAAAGGAAAATGAAATATTATATTAACATAATTAATGAGAATAATGTTCTCCCTAAGGTATCATCGAATATTTATTTTTCTAAATGTGAAATGTATGGTAATTATGAAAATTTATGTCATATTGGAGAAATCTCATGAAGAGAATCATCAAAGAGGTATGATTAATGGTTATACCACTAATGATGAAGAGACTACAAATGACATATGAACGAAAAGAGGTATTAATGAATAAGATGATAAATCCTAGTTAATAGATTAAGGATGAGGTGAAATGATTGAAGTGATTATATATTATAATTAAATAATTATGTTATATAAATCATGAAACAGATAAATATTATTCATTATAATTTTTTTGTTAAGGAATTGAAAAAATAAGTTTAATAGTACTCATGACCTAGAAAAGTGATTAAACGGATAGGTAATATTTTATAGAAAACAAATGATTAAGGGAAGATAAACCTTAACATGTTTCAAATACTGAGATAATTAGGTTAGGATAAAGAAATTTCAGATATGAATAATGTAAATTGGATATTACTTATTACCTTGGAACTTATTAATTATTTTTTTTGAAAAATTTGTTTATGATATCATGGATGGAGTTTACAATGTTTTGGGATTTAAGAAATATATCAAATAATCTGTGTTTTATATAAGGATTGAAGAAGCATGTATGCTTTAAACATGGTTTTATGATAATTAAGGTTATTACCTAATTTTTATAGAATACATAATGAAGGTATTTATATGTTTGGTATGTGACAATTATGAGATACTTCATGTTGTTTAGGGGATTAATGATAAGTTTATTTTGGAAATTTACTGACCTAATTTCTAAATATTTTGATTTTCAACTTTTTAATGGTTTATAAGGTTAACCATGTATCGATTTTTTTAAGTTAAACTTTGTATAAGGATATAGAGATTAATGTTTTACTTCAGTATATTAAGATTTATTCATATTGGGTGATGAGTGAAAACCATTTTTTGGGATTATTAATAAAGATAGTTGGAATGAATTATCATTATAGTTATGGATATTAAGATCTACTAGTCCTTCAAGAAAAAAGTTTCACCTTTATTTCTTAGAGTAATAGATGAAGTGGAAATTTATCAGGGAACAACCATAAGGTGAGATTGTGATTATGAAATGGAATGAAATCAAGTAATTATGCATTCTCATGATAATTCTTCAACATTAGAAAAAATATAATGAAATAAAATGGTTTCTAGTTATAATCATTTTTGAGGACATCAATGACCATTTTCACACCTCTTTGGTTTAGGAATTTATGGTTATTAACATTCTCTAGATCACTCATTTTCTTATGATCAATGTTTTATATCAATATCTATCATTATTTGGCTATTGGTTTTCCCTTATATGTCCATGTTTTCACTTACAAACTATGTTATACTATTTGGAAACCTAGTATGTATTATTCCAGATGAATTTCCAAAATACCTTTCTCTTTTTAAAGAGGATTTTTTATTAACCATTTTTATTGTGTGGGTTTCTATGAAGTAAATTTAAAATTTTAAACCTTTTATGTCCCAGTATAATTTCGATGGAGAAATTAATTTTATGGGGGGTATAATTTTACACCCCAAGATTTTATGATATATATATATATATTTCAAATAAATTTAATATTATCGATATTTTCTGTTAAAAAAAATTGAGTTTATGTTGAATTACATGAAACACTCTGTTTTGATTTCATAACACACAATACTGATTTTAGATTGTGTTACATGCAAAAAAATTATGCTTTCACTATACACAACACCAGATTAGCTTGTGTTACACACTACACTACATTTTAAAAAATCCATGATATATTTATTTAAATGTCACATTTATCACATAGCCATTAAAAATTGATATATGAATAATAATTATAACTAATTTTTTAAATATATAATATAATGTTTTTATATAAATAAATAATATTAATAATAAAATACATAATGTTTGGTAGTCTTTTTATATTTAAAAATGATTATTTTATTAAGACAACATTTTTATTTATTTTTGTAAAAACTAGTAAAATTAATTTTTAAATATTAATGAAAATTAATTTTATAAAATAATATTCATTTTTTGAATCATAATTTCAAAATTATCTTAGGGTGAATTTTTGGGATTTTTTTTTAAAAAGTTTCATTTTTGGATGAATAATAAAAAATATTGAAATTTAATTAAAAACTAACTTTTAATTTAAATTATTAATAAAGTTAAACTAAATTATAAATAAATTTTTATGTAAAATTAGTTCAATTATACATCCATTAATCCCATTTAGGTAAATTTAATGACTTTCATATTGAATTTTGATATAAAAACTTTGCAAAAATTTGGAACATTTTCTCTTTAAAAACCCTCTTTCTCATCACGCTTGTAGGATTAATTTTAACATAAAAACATCCAATTATGGTAATATAATTTAGGAAAATTTATTAAATATTTGGAATAATTTTTTTTATATTATTAAATAAGTTCAAATTAATTTATTACCAAAATGAATAGTAAAAAGAGAAAAAAAGTATTTACCGTGAATATCGTAAAAATGGATTTACCGAGGGTTAAACTAAAAAGATAAGGCTCAAATTGAACCAAATGATTTCTAATAAATATCATATGGATTTATTTATATTATATATAACAATATATTTTTTATCCTTGTTACATGAAAAATTGTGGGTGAAATTCTTTCTTTTTAAAAAATTACAAGTGTGCCACTCACCTCACTTATAAAAGGCCATCCCTTGTCCTCTCTTCCTCACACCTTCAAACCATTTTTTTTGGGACAATACCTGAAAAAATAACTTCCCAAATTCTCTCATCTCATCATATATGATTTATTTTTTACATAAATACAACCAAGTAAGGCTGATGGTGCAATCTTAATAAGGAGACCTAAATAAGAGGAAAAGTTCATCAATAAGAATTTTTGTTTTATTTCTCCCCCCATTGAGTTAAATTATTATTATAACAGTATTATATAATAATATAAGTATACTAAATATAATTATATGTTTTTATGTTAATTTAATTAATTAAAACTATCTCCACTTCCATCAAATGGGATACAAAATCACCATTCGTGTATATGATGGACTACCACCTCGTGAACTGATGTCATTCATTTTTCCGTTACCACATTTCATGGTTGAGTATAACGATATATATGAAGTATATATATGATATTTATAAAATAGTTTTAAATATTTAGTCATTATATAATATATATAATTTTTTTACTTTCCATTATGTCGGGGATATGATAACATAATTCGTGTGTATGACAGAGTACCATCTCACAGATCAATGTGACTTATTTTCCCTAACACTTTACATGGAAGATTATAAGGATAAAAATATGTGATATAAAGTAAAAAATAATTATGTTAAATAAATATTTATCATTCTAAAAAGGTATTATATCTTTTTATTTTTTACCTTTTCACTCACTGAAAGATGATAACACCGTTCATGTATATGTGAACTACCGTCTTCACAAAGCGATACGACCCCCTCAATTCATCATAATACCACATAGATAATATGTATATGTATATGAAAATAAATAAAATTTTATATATAATATTATTATCATTGTGTAAATATAATATATTACTTACCGCCTTTCCATAATGATCTTTGAAAAATGGAAATGTTACTCTTGCACATATATGACCTATTTTTTACATGATCGCGACCCAATTAATTTCTCAAAACCATATTTAATTAGGGGTATTAAAATTATAATTTATGTATAAATATTATAATTATATAATTTTTATTATTATGGAAGTGATGGAACCATGATCAAATAAAGATGACTGAAAGTAACAAATCAAAACATATACAAAAACAAAGCAGTTATTACATGAAACATGAATTTAAATTTGAATTGTTTATAAATGGGTAATAAAAGTACTTAATTAAATCATATATGGTATGAAATATAAAATGATATTTTTTAATCTATTTATAATAAATTTATATTTATTATGCAAGAGTATTGAATGAGTGAAATGGAAGTCAAGACTGACGGTAATGTTTTTCTTATCTCCCTTTTATTTCTATGAGATTTATGACATTTTCACCACTTATTTTTATTACTTGGTATATATAATTACTACATACTTATTTTATGATTATTTTACGGAAAATTATTTTTATTTAAATATCAATTTAAGTATATTTATTTCATGGTATTTACAGTTTAAAAGTTACTAAAGCCGTAAGGGATTTTTGTTTCAATTTTCCTTTTTTGAGATGTATGTTATGTTATGAATCTTTATTCTTTAAATTGGGGTATATAAAAACCCTTTGAAATTTAATATCATGAGTTTATTTATACCAATGATATTTTAAGTTCTATTTTATGTTATTCCTTCATGAGTCTAATGATTCAATGATACCAAAGTGATAGAGACTTTATGTTACAATCTCATTATTTTTATAGTTTGATTATGATTATGTTTCCAAGGATAATATATTATGATTCATATCTCAATAAAATAATTAATTTTCTTTTATACTATTTATTCATGTTATTTTTAGGTAATAGTATCATTTCCCACCCTTTTCACTTAATATAATTAAGAAAATGTTTTTAAAGAACATTCGACTTTCTTTATCTTTTCGATCAAAAAACAGTTTTATTCCAAAATAATTTTTTCTGAAAATGTTTTATATTGTTTTTAAAAAAATGATTTATTATTTTCATATGATTTATAAAGGATGTTTTTTCCAGGTTTTTATTTTCACAATTTTTTTAAAAATAATCATCATGTTGTTTTCCAAATAATATCTATTTTACTTTTATTGAAAATGTGAAATGAATATTTGTCTTAACATATAGTGAATAAATGAAACATCCCATAATCATGACCATTATTTAATTTTAATATCACTTCATAAGTTATCATGGATATTTTCAAATGAATTGATTTTAAAAATGATTTATGTTATAATTTTTTTCAAAGTGGAAATGTTATTTTCCTTAATAAATGTTTTCAATGATATTTCAAAATAATTTTCCATGCAGAATGAAATACATTGATGTTACATATTCTTTACTGGGGATATTATCCAAGGATATCATTCTTATTCTTTCTCAAAATGGTTTATGTTTAGGATGAAAATATGTTTACAAAACCCATTTCTCTTCCATGGGATATACCATGAAATAATTATTATGAAACAGAAATATTTTAAACATTTTATGCTATGATGAAATGATGAAATTATTATAATAACTCTCTAATTTACATAGTTTATGATATGATGAAATGCTAATGAAACCCATTTAATTTTATGGGTTATTATAAGATGAATGTTTTATAATATTGTAGAATATTTATGTATAGATTTCATTATGTGATGGTGGTTATGTTATAACAATGGATGGTTGTCACATTATAAAAAAAGAATGTGGGGACCTATATATCCCACCAATGCATTGTTTAAATATGGAAAAATCTTGAGTAAATATGTTATGCCTGGACCTAATTACATGTTCAAAATGTTATTCATGAAACTGATTACATTTTCATAATGTTATTCATGAACTTGAATACATGTTCACAATGTTACGAATGAACCTATCTTTCATGTGAATAATTTTATGAATGAAACTATCTTTCATGTCCATAAGGTTATGAGTGGACCTGGTTTAATTTCCATAAGTATATGAGAAGGCCTGATTTTATGTCCTTAACTTAATGCGTGAGCCTCTTTCTAATTATACTTCTTCACAATGTTATAAGTTGATGTGTATTCCAAAAATCAATGCATTATTCCAATTTTATTCTCTCATGTTTCATTTTCATTGATTTTCTTATGATTCATGTCTTATGAACTTCCAATGTTTATATAATGAATCAAGATTATGATATTTGATATAGAATAAATGGTTTTTAAATGTTATACTCATGTTCCCATACCCTTATACTAATGTTATGATTATATATCTCCCTCATTAACCCTTACTGAGAATATAATCCCACCATTTATTATGCTTCCCTTAACAGGTTATGAAGAAATATTTTTAATTAGGAGTGATAAAGGGGAAGATCTTTATACAAAACATTGAATAACTTTCATGAATTAAGAATATTTTGTTCCACGTTTCCAAAGGCACTAAACTATTATGGTCATCACACACGTTTTTTAATTTATTGAGTGTTCATCCCAAAAGTTGTAATATCCTTGTAATAGAATCCTGGGTTTCAATATTAAAAATATAATAAATGGTTTTTTATTTTTTATTTAGTTTTGAAAATTTTTATGTTAGTAAGAGATGAAAATTTTCATAAGTTGTATCATTATATTTGAAATACAATAAAGGGAGAGAAATGTTATTGGTCAATAAATTCCATATATGTGGTTTTATTATGATCATGGATTGAAAATAAGAACAACATGGGTTATTGAGTATACTATAATTTATTTTTTTGGTTCACTAGTTAAGGTTTTTTATCTATTTTTAATAATATCATGTGATGGTTTCATGAAACATGATGAGTAAAAATAATAATGATTATGTTTATGAGGAGTGATTCATATTTAATGGGGTAACTTATCATGTTCATGAAATCCCTTTTAGAGATAGATTGAGATAAAGCATTTTGATCCTTGGAATAAACATTCAAGAATTAATTTTTCTTCTAAATAAATTACACATCCATTATATAAAATACTTGTATCCTATGTATGGAAACACAGAAAGAAATCCAAAATAAGTGGTAATGAGTGTGATCTAATTCAGATTATCAATATTTTATATTTTATCATACTAAAGATTAATACTCCATTTACTTTTTAGAAAATATTTAGAATTGTTTTATTAATTAATTATATATAATATCTTATATTTATTTACAATGGGGATAAAAAGGCTACTATAAATTTCCAGTCATATAATAGCCTATATTCGAATTTAATGTTTCTATATTCATTATCACCCATAGGCGTCATCATCTAGAGTGTTTATAGGAAAGAGTAATTATTATTTTTAGAGATTCTAAAGGTATTCACAGGTATTGATGATTGGAGGAAAATCATGAAGGATGGATAGTGATGTATTATATGGGTCATAGATACTACTAGTGAATTTGTTACTAGAGGTGTATATATAATTTTTTTTGGTCTCATCATTACTAGAGGATGATCCATTCATCCTTCTAGTGTCATAATCATTGAATAAGGATCCAAAATCCTGAAAATTTTTATTAGTAAAGGTGAGATAGCCCGAAGTAATACGTGTCTTGTACATCAAATCACTATAACAAAGGGAAATTCGAGAGGTTTTAGAGTTATAGCTACAAAATTAGAGGATTTCAAAAAAGAGTTGCAACCATTTTGGTACGAGATTTCCTGCTTCCTTTCTCATTTACATCATTATCCATGTTAATAAAAATAAAATTTACATCCCTTTAATCCATATATTATACATTGTCAAACCATTTCTCTTCAATACTAATTTAAGGAAGTAATTTCACATATATAACTCCAATACCCAGATAATATGTTGGGGTTTGAATTAGGATCTATAATTTCTTTCATTGAATTACAAATTATTTGATCTTATTAAGGCGTAATAGGAAGAAATAAATCCAAGAAATAAAAAATTATAATAAATAAAGAAATAAAAATAATTATAAAGACATAGATATTTTACTTTATTCAACATTTAATGTGATGAGATAATCCAAGGAGCATACACATGAAATGTTTGGGGTGAAAATGAATCATCAACATCTCTCACATAAATATAAAAAATTTGTTTAAATTCACTAATGAAATAAATTGTTACAACATCTTCCTTATTCCCCACTCATTACATAAAGAAATGGTTTATAAAAATATTAATATGTAGAAAATATAATGAAAATATTATTTAAATATAACAAAAAACTAGTAATAGTGTGTCTCTTAAGATAAAAATCTCTATGAATATATTGTACATCTCCAAATATTTCTAAATATTAAATAATTTATTTTATATAATGCATTTTTTAAACCCGCTCAATATATATTGTTCAAAACACATGATTTAATTCCATATAGTTTATCTATGTCTTCCCACAATAACTCTATTTTAATTTAATATAAAAATATATATATCATTCATTAATCTTCCAAATATAAAAAAATAGTTAACATATTCTCCATACTAATATTTCATTTTAATTTTATCCACACTCCAAAACCATTACTCAGTAGTTAAGAACCACAAAAATATAAAATTATACAAAAATTTAAGCCCCAAAATTTTCCAAAAATGAATAAAATATAAATCAACAGTTTATTCTATGATAATCAAAACTATAGTGTGTTGGGTTCTTTAAATATATATTATATTGGGTTAATTTTAATCATTGAAAATAAATATTATAATCATGATAATTTATTCCATATCTCACATTTCTTCTATGTCTTTAAAAGTTTCCAAATATGTAAAAAATATATGTTTCTCTATTGACCAAGAAGTTGTTTCCATTCATTTAACCTCAATACTTCTACCTTTAATGGGGATATAATCCAAGGATACAATTTTTATTACTTCTAGGAATGGTTTACGTTTATATTGACAATATTTTTATGAAACTTGTTTATCTTCCATGTGTTATAACATGACCGAATTATTATGAAACCTGATTCTTTTTCTGTGGGTTATACTATGATGTAATGATGAAATGATTATGAAACCTATCTATTTTAAAAATTTAGTGATATGATGAAATGTTTATGAAATGAATTTCATTTCATGGGTTATGATAAGATAGATTTTTATGATCTTATTACACACTTATGTATACTTTTTATTATGTGATGGTGGTTATGTTTTTACTAAAGGATGGTGGTTACGTTATAACCAAAGATGGGTGGGACCTATATCTCCCTATAAAGAATTGGGTAATTATGGATAAATAATGAGTAAATATGTTATGCATGAACCTGATTATAAGTTCAAAATGTTATATTTGAGGCTAATTACATGTTCACCATGTTATGTGTGAACCTATTTACATATTCAAAACGTTATGCGTGGACCTGTCTTTCATGTCCATAATGTTCTGCATGAACCTATATTTAATGTCCATAATGTTATGAGTGGACCTATATGCATGTCCATTAGTTTATTCAAGGCCCTATTTTCATGACCTTAACTTAATTAGTGAACCAATCTCTATTTATAAATGTTCAGAGTGTTATAATCTGATGTCTATGCCAAGAATCCATGTCTTATGCTAATGTTATGCTCCCATAGTTCGTGTTATTTTTTTATGAATCATTTATCATGAAATTCCAATATATATGTCGTGACTTTATATTATGATCACTGATATATTGGTAATGGTTTTCAAATGTTATGATAATTTTCTCATACTATTATCTTCATGTCACGCTTATGTAAATACCTTATTTACAGTTACCGAGCATCTAATCTCACCTTTCTTATGTTTCCATTCCTTATGTTATGACAAATGGTTTTTATGTAAGAGTAATAAAGGGGAATATATTTATGGTAGACCTTTAATATATTTCATGAATTAAGAAGATTGTTGTTGATGCTCCTTTCTGTCACAAAGTCTAAACGAATGAAAAAAGGGAGTACCTTAGTCCAAAGTGATTCATCCTTTGAAGAAACATAAAAAATCGACAAAGGCATGAAAAAGGATTTCTTCCCACTTGGGTCGCGCAAGTTTCATCATGGTCACGCAAGTATACCTGCGCACCGAAAAGTGGTCAAGCTGGTGACTTGCGCGCCCTCTTTGATTCTCGCTCGGGGTCTTCAGTAGCCTATAAATACCCCTGGTGGGCCCCCCATTTCAGGACGAAAAAAATCCAGAAACCCAGATTTGAGCTCCCGTCACCATAGTCTCTTCTCGAAGATCTACGAACACTTCTATGGTAATTTCTTACCTAGAACGGATGCTCTAAAGAGGGGGAACAAGGCCTATGTGTTGAAATTCATCAACACCTGCGCGCCTAAGTGTCTAACCCTGAAGGGAAATGAAGACACCTGCGTGCCGCCTTATCCCTTCAATAGAACCTGCGCGCCACTTTTCTGGAATCCCCTTGGGATAATACTAAGGGATTGAGCCAAGTCTCTCCCAAGTATTACCACATGGGTTGACCGTCGTACAAGTACCCATGTGTCGCGCATGTATACCTGTGCGACCAGTACCTGCACGCCCACGCAGGACCTGCACGCCTACTTCCTTTTGGGTGCCCCTCCTTCCTATTCACCTCTCTTATTCAAATCCACCTCTCCTATTCAAGATTAAGCCTTCAGAACCCTCTTCAAATCCATTCATGGCATGATTTCTTGGTTGGATTCTTTATCTGAAAGGAATTCTGTGGAACATCTCTCAAAACCTAGTGATTTACATATCTTTATGTCACTAAGGTTAGGGATATCATTCATTCAACCTCATCCTTTAAGATGAGAGGATCATTAACCTGGGCTCCTTTTCAGGAGTAAGCCCCAGTACAAGTCCTCTAAAATATGGGCATCCTCCTTTGGAGTAAGCCACAAATTACCTATTCAATGGGAATCCTCCTTAGGAGTAAGCCCTATGTCCCCTATTCATGGGCATCCTTCTTAGGAATAATCCCCAGTTAACAAGTTCCCTTAATTATGGAAATCCTCTTTAAGAGTAATCCCCAAGTTCCAAATTCCCTTGACCTGGGCCTCCGTCCCAGGAATAAACCCCAGTTTTCACAATTCCCCTTAACCTCGACCTCCTTCTCAGGAATAAGCCCTAGTTTTCATAATTCCCCTTAACCTGGGCCTCCTTCTCAGGAATAAGCCCCAGTTTTCATAATTCCCCTTAACCTGGTCCTCCTTCTTAGGAATAAGCCTCAGTCATAAGTCCTCTCTAATTTTGGCATCCTCCTCAGGATTAAGTCCTAAGTTAAGTATCCAAATATCCATAAAGCACATATACCTTTATGGACCTTGTTCCCGGGTTTCTTCCCTGAAGTAAATCCCAATATTCATCTATCTGGGCAGTCATACATATATAATCCCCACATTATATCTTATGATTGCATCTTTTAGGGCACAATAGTCTGGTTTTACCAAATACCTCTTGTTTCTCACACAAAGCATGACTCACGTGAGCTTAGAGCGTAAAAGTAATTATGAAATATTTCTCTGAGCCATTAATCATGCATAAACATCATACTCCCTTACTCTAACTATGTGGGTTATGATTCCTTTTATAAACAATGATACGTAGGTATCCCATCTGTGGGTACAATCCCAACTCTAAAATAATCCATGTCCTTATGAATGAAAATAAACTTCAAGTGCCCCGATGAGTGGCTTTAAAACCAATATGGTTATCATAATTACCAAGAGATTTCTATATAATGTGTTGAAGGATACCATTTACTAAGAATATATAAACAAATATAGATTATTCTATATCGATGAAGAACCTAAAATACATATAAAAGATTATCTAAATATCTTACATACTAATCATTGATTGTCAGATCTAAAGGAAAGATCATTTTCATAATTGGTAATTTAATAAGGATTTACGAACATAAATTAAATCTTTAAAGAGATTCCTGGAATAGAAAATAATTCCCCTAAAAAGGTGTGATGAGTCCGACCTCCCATCCTCTCGACCAATGAGAATTCTTATGCCTTATCATTTCACAACTAATGAGCACCTACCTTTGGAAAGTAGGTCCAAATGGATATAGAATCATTGGATGTTTCCTATTCTACAAACAAACCCATTAGAAACCGCTTGGAATGTTTGAACCTTAAATCATCAAGGTCATCCCCATTTCCATAGGAAACAAAAAATGGTGAACTTGATGTGAATCCTTTAAAAAGTTAAAAATGATGTTTTACTTATTTGTTAGGCCCCTATTTATACTAAATGAGAGGGCCAACAAAACAATCAATAACATATGTGCTCATACAAAAGATGTAGTGGCTGAACTTATCTTGATTATGTCTGTTATATCAAACAAAAACGCTTTTCCAAGATCTTATACGTTACAGAAATGGATTCTCTTAAGTTCACACCTGTGAATACCTCTATTGTGAATGCCTCTACTGCTACACCTACTGGATCGTCATCCTATTTGAGGACAAAATCACCTACTCAGCGTCTTCAACGCTGGGTATCAAATGCGCTGGTTAAGGAATACCATCAAAACGGTACTATTCCGACTCTGGAGGCCGCTCGGCAGGCCCTCCAAGTCAATAATTCACCCTGGTCATCTGGATAACGATGACCAATGATCAGGAAGTAGGTGGTGCCAACCACCGTCTCCAACTGTTTCAGGTCGTTATCCCCGGAACGAAATCACCAGTTCCTCCCATATTATGGGGAGTTGAATGAGAAGTCCACGTAATGCCTTAATTCAAGGAGGCATGAGTCCTTTTCGAGGGATCCCATCAACAATGGTCGCCAGACTTTTGCGGCAGTGCGCCGTCAACATGATGAGGGTATCGTCTCCAGGCATTCGTCTCAGGTTACTCAAACCCGAGCAGGAAAAACGAACCGCCATAGGTGAAATACGGTTATCGTTGAGAAGGATATTATCACTGACATATCCAGAGAAGTCCACCAAACTAACTTGGTGGAAAGCAACGAGTGGGCACACACACCCGTCCATTTTAATTCCGCTGTCCAACAGACTCATCTGGCAGCAACACGCCAATTTTTCCAGGCAATTACGGCAGAGTACTATAGACAGGAACATACACCTATTTATAAATCATCAGCTAGTCAATAGGTTGTATGATTACATACAATGAAGCTCGCCATCCCAATGTGTTGACAATTGGTAAACAGGCACATACACCTACTTACACTCATCAATCCTGCCAGTAGTCTCGTTTTTCAGTATTAAAGGAAGCTCTTCAACCACGTTCGACGGAGTGAAATTAGCAGGCACATACACCTGCTAGTATTGATCAATCCTACCAACAGTCTCGTTTGGTAGCACCCAGAGAAGTTATTCAGAAAGCTCCGCTGACAAACGGGAGGCATACTCAACTCTCTGCCCCCACACTTGAGTACTGTCAGAATTCATTGACAAGAAAAGAAGGAAAAGAGTAGGAACACACACCTACTCCAAGAACAGAATGGATGTATATCCCCGTTCCATCAGCTGAAGTCACCAAGCATATTCTGTCAATGTTGAAGGAGCCGAAGCAAATCCCTGCTAATATTCTAGATGCCTGTCAGGATATTATAACAGCTTCAGCAGCATCATAGAGAAAGAAGTGAAAATCTATCCCTACCAATAGAGTGACACATCAATAGTTCACTTCAGAATAGACACACACCTCTGTTCTAGTCTAAGAGGGTTGTGGGGCATACCCCCCATATCATACGGACAACCAAATTAGGCACATACACTTGATTTGAGTGGAGATAATCAGCCTAACCTGATCATTTATACTGATCAGGAACATACACCTACCCTTAATAACCAATTTCATCAACAAGTGGTTCCTAAAGTGAGTAAGAAGGCATCTAAGAAAAAGACCCGCCCAACACAGTCAAGAAATCAAGAGCCAATGTGTAATAAGGTCTTGCTCGATGTTGGAGTTCTTGAAGCCATCAGACAATTATCTATTGGAATTCAAGATTCTACTCCCTCATTTCCCAATAGTGGGAATATTAATTTCGAAGGTCTTCATCAGACACTTCCTCATGAAGGCTTGCTTCATGACAATTTGGTTGGTCTTGAAATTTCATCTTCAGATGAGAGTCACAAGAACCCTCTGTGTGGCCAGAAGACCAAGGAGAAAAATGTTTCATCTTTTGTTGTAACCCACCATGGTGGTCCTCCCCATGATGATGAATTTAGATGCTAATGTCCTCTTTGCAGTAGTAATTCACATTTCCTGGAAAATGATCCAATGGACAATGTAGTGATGAGGAAGCCCTCTTATTTTGAGTCACTTGAAAATGTGAAGCAAGTCATGTTTGATGCTTTATCATTAGTAGGTGAAATACTTTCTCAATCAGAAGATAGACTGGGATGTAGGTCATTCTCTGAACCACCCCTGGGTCATTCATCTTCTAGCTTGATCAGTGAATTCTCTACCAATTTTTTTTAATACGATGAAGCAACAAGGAAACACCATATCTGGTCTAATCAGGTAGAATAATCTTCATTGAATAATAAAGAGGAAGTACTGAATATGAGAAAACAGCTGGAAAAAGGTGAAGTACCATTCATGTTTTTGCCTTTGGCTGACTCCTAGTATAACATTCCAGAGATGTTGACAGAAGATAGAATTCATGATATTCATCTCAACATTTGGAAAACTCTTTTTCAGTTGAAAAAGAAACTATTATCTTATAATGAATATGAAAATCTTGTCAAGATAATAGAAGGGTTACAAAGCCAAATTGACTTGGCATCTCTCTCAGTTTCTCGATATCTGAAGGCTGAAAAGTAGAAGAGAGCCCTTCAGCGTTCATGCCTTGGAGCACTAAGAGGATTGCGCCAGTTAATTGCCATTTCCCCATCTAGTATTCATATTAGGGGATGGGGTGTTCATGGAGCACTACATTTCACTGTACTCTCCAGTCAACAAAGCCCACCGAGAATGGTCTCATGCAATGTTATTGCCCATGGCCAGCCACAGACAATTGGCATTGTTTGTAATCAAAGGCTCACTCAAGAACATGCCTCAATTAGTTCTTCTCAAAGTAAAGCATACAGAGAACAACTTGTTGAATTACTCCTGCATCAAGCAAATGAGAATATTGAACATGCTTCTCATTTAGAGCGCGCACATCATCAAGTGAAAGAAGTGTCAGAAATCATCCAATTGCCTTTTGAGCCGGGTGATAAAAGTGGATGCAGGTTGATGCATCCAGCCAATTTTTGGACTAATGTCTGCAAGGTCAAGAGAGGTTTTAAGAAAGTCTCAGATATAGCATGTCAAGAACCACCCCAGCTTGCTAGACTGGGGACTCTTTTAACCCACCCCTCAGAATCAACAAATAGGATTTGAGGAGTTGAGAAGGAACAGTAGGAACAACCCCAGTCCACCGAACTGGGGAGTTTTTCAAATCCTTAATCTCTTCCTTAGAGAAACTTAGTCTTCTCTCAATTAGGGATGAAGCCACAAGAGGAACGAAGAGACAAATTATCATGAGATTTCATCCAAATTACGATTCGTCAAGAAGTTCCTGAGGGATCAAATTGACAAAAGGCAATGCCTCATTAGGGACATGGAAGAAGAAAATATCACAAAAATGCCGATAGAAGGGATGCAATGAATTATGCATCAATTAATGTCACCAATTCCATTGTTGCTGATCCACCTGATGAGGTTCACTCAGAGGAATCATATGAAGATGTTCCTGCTCAAGAAGTTGTACGTACAGACACAAATGAAGAAGGTGTGCGTACATGAAATCAAAGGATTACCCAGAATCTGGGCGTTTCTACAAATAACCCACTTCCCCCTCTCTGAAAGGAATCCAAAAAGGGGAAAGGAAAGAATCAGGTTACATACCCTTCCTCTAGAGAAGTCCAATCGCTCTCACTAGATCAACAATTTGAACAACAGGAGGAAGAAATAAAGGAATTGAGGAGGTTGAATGTAGAACTACTTCAGGGTAGTCTTCCTCCTAAGCGTTCTGAAGTCAGTCAGCCAAGGTAATTTGTTGTGGCTACTGAGATGGCTAAAGAATATCCTCCTCTATAAATACACCCTCACAGGTCTAATCCTACGGGTTATGTGCAACAACAATCGGCAGTCCTACCATCAGTTGTAGTACTAGCCACCACATCTGTCCAAGCTCTAGTTATTGTACCTGCTCAAGTCCAAGCTCATATAGATGTTTCTCAAAAGTTAATAACTACTATTGAGTCATTAATAGCTCGGTTGGAAGCTATGGAGGGAAAACGACCTCAAATTCAACCAGAAAAGAGAGCTTACCCTGAATGGGTTGATGCAATTCCTCCCCCATAAAATTTTGCAAGTACCACATTCCCAATATTTAATGGTTCGGGAGACCTAGAACAACACTTAACACATTATTTTTCTCGTTCTGATCCTATGATGGGAACCCCTCAACAACAAGAAGTTGTTAAGCTCATGTGTTTTGTATAGTCATTACATGGACCTTCTTTTGTTTGGAACACAAGCTTGCAATCCCGGTCAATTACCGGGTGAGAGGATCTCCATCAAAGATTCATTCTTCAATTCAGCTCAACTTTGCCAGGGACAATAGTTTTTGATCTTACAAATTGTAAAAAAAGTGAGAATGAAAGGGTTTCATATTTCATTGGTCGTTGGAAGGGATTAACATATTCCCTAATCTTATCACTCCCTCAAGGGGAATTGTTCCCAATCTATGTGGAAAATCTGCATGATGAGTTATGCACACCGTTGATCCCTGTGAAATACACAGGAGGGTTTAGAGACCTTACTTCAATCATTCAACAGATTGAAGATTCTATTACGAAGACTAAGGATAAAACTCGTGTAATTCCATCATCTCCAGGAAGGAGAATGGGTAGAGTAGAGACTGCTACAGTTATGCTTAAAGAAGCACCTATACCTACTTATACTTCAAACCCATTATCTTCCCGAAGGGATCCACTGCCTGAACGTCAACAACAGAGGCTGTTTCTTCAAGATGATCAAAGAGATCAAAGACGAAAAAAATTTGAGGTTTTGAAGATAAAAATTTATTCTTTTCGAAATGAACAAGTTCCTGGTTACTTAATTTCGGCTCTCGAAAATAATTTGGCTCAATTATCAAGGCCCAAGAGGCCGAACATGGAAAGAGATGAAGACCGTCCCAATTACTGCCCATCTCATCAGATGTTGGGGCATCCCATTCAAGAGTTTTTTTGCCTTCAAGGACTTCTTGAAAAAAAATTTCGACTCGGGACATGTCAAATTGAAAGGTTCTTCAGCTCAGGTAGCATGTGTTAATGCTACAGATCCAGAGGAAGAAGGCAAGTGGCAGGAAGTCAAAAACAAAAATACGCAAAAATATGATGATTGGATGGTCAGAAAAATGATCAACCGAACTCATGCCATTTTTTAAACCCAATTGAAGAAACTAGTTGTGTCTTCTTCTATGAAGGCCACGACACAACCCTATTCATTAGAGGGAAAATCCTCAAAGAAATGTCATAATTAAAAGAAATAAGAGCAATCAGAAGAAGAAGAAATCGTGTCAATGACCAAGTTTTCTTTGACTTTATCTAATTTTATGCCATATACTTTGAAGCCACGAGCACCATAACACCAAACGGCACAGCCTAAACTAGCTAATCAGGCAGAGTTTTCATCAAAAGAAGAGTTGATCTTTGGTTTTGTTAACATGATTCACTTAATAGATCCTTATTCCAGTCACAGTTTCGATTTTGATGAGCCTGAGTTCCCTATATCAAACAAAGGAATCAGAGGGATTTCTAGAGGTCTGTGATATAGAGGAATAGGTGGATATCTCAGAAGACATTAATCCAATTATACCCCTTCCAGAACTGTGTATGCAGCAGAAACTCGTGGCAGAGCCCTTCAGCGGGCTCAATAAGAACAAAAAAATTCTTCCACCAATAGCAGATTCAGTCCTGGCATAGTCATTCTGGAGGATCGATTGGAGGTTACACCTTCTTCCTCTCAGCAGGTAAATAGACCGAGTATTTCTAATCTTCCAAAGCCAGGAGTATTTCCAAATCCTACCCCAATATAGGAAGCATCTACATCTAAAGCATCAACTTCTAAGGTACCTGCGAAACCTCATGTTCCAGTTGGGAAACACAGACCTTTGGATCAAAAGTATGATGTATTGAAACACCTGGCCCATGTACCGACCAAGTTATCAATTCTAGATTCCTTAAATTTATCAAATTATCTTCGGGAGGCACTCATCTAGGATTTGTCAAGTCCTCAGGAGTTTGAAACTGAAATTGCTGCAGCTAAAGTCTACCATGTAGAGAATAATTCTGCAGAATTCCATGCATTGATATCATTTACCGATGAAGATAAAGATGATGTTATGCATGGACATATTAGAACATTTTACTTATCTGGAAAGGTCAATGGTGTAGACATCTGAATAGCTTTCATTGATAATGGTTCATGAGTCAACCTCATCCCCATTCGTACACTTCGTCGATTGGGCCTCACAAAATCTGTTTTATCTTCTTCTACTTTGATGTTGCAAGGGTATGATAAAAATGAGAAAGAGCCACTGAGTGAGATTAAACTCAGAACTCAGTTTGGAGACCTTGTATCCAATTCATATTTCATGGTTTTTGATCACGATATAGTCTTCAATCTTTTTCTTGGAAGACCTTGGCTACATCAACATGCATCTATCCCTTCATCGTACCATCAATGTCTCAAATATTGTTTTGATGGTCAAATTAGGACATTGTATGGTGATAAATACCCATTCAAGACATGTGAATCTCACTACGTTGAGGTGGAATTCTATCACATGAAGGGTAAGGAGAAATCCACAACCAGGGAGATTACAAAGGTTAATACTCCATTTGGTTTGGAAAGGATTCCAGTAAATCCATTTACACATGTGAGTACAGATTATGTGTTTCCTATCAGTAAAATTGACAAGATAGACCCAAATCAAAATACTCTTATGGAAACTTCCATAATGTCAATTACAACAATCAATCCAGACAGCATGGGAGAAGTTGGTGACTCACCAAGTAATGATGAAAGTTCAAACAGAAGTGTCTTCATTTCATCCGCTGAAATCCAGCAAGTCTATACTTCTCCAAATAGGTCAGAAGAAGTTATAGAAATGGTAGAGGTTAACAAAGATGTCTATTCTCAATCCATCATCTCCTCTTTATTACCCAAGGAAGACCCTTCATCATCAATAGGGTCAGAAATGGAAGCCTCTTCTTCAAAATGTTGAAATTTTAACATCTCTCCTGATCATGGAAATTCTGATTCATCATCTACTATGAAAGTAGAAACAGAAAAAATAACACATGTTGAAGAAGAAGAGGAATATCTCAGGGATGCTCCTCCAGCATTTGAAGAGGGTATCTCTACCACTATGGATGAACTCATAGAAATAAATCTGGTCACAAAAAAAGATCCATGCCCCACTTTAATTAGTGCGGCCATGACTCTTGAAGGGAAGGAAATATATATTTCATTTTTAAAGAAAAATCGAGATATATTTTCTTGGAACTATATAGAGATGTCAGGGCTTGATCCTGATGTCGCTACTCATCATTTGGGTTTTCCAGAAGAACATTGAGGATTCAAGCAAGCCACAAGAAGAACACGCCCAACTTATGCTACCAAAATTGAGGCTGAGGTGGATAAGCTTATCAAAGCTAACTTCATCATAGAAGTTCAATATCCCAAATGGTTGGATAATATTGTACCTGTGAAAAAGAAGAATGGACAAATTAGATTTTTCATTGATTTCAGAGATCTTAATCGGAATTTTCCTAAGGATGATTTTCCAGTTCCGATCATAGAACCCTTAATTGATGCAACAAATGTCTATGAAACACTTTCCTTCATGGATGGATATTCCGAGTATATTCAAATCCGAATGGCTCCAGAAGATGAAGAATCTACAGCCCTCAGAGCCCCTCAGGATGTGTTTTGATATCGGGTAATTCCCTTTGGCCTAATGAATGTAGGCACAACATATCAGCGTGTTATGCATTGTATCTTCAAACCCTTTTTAGGGAAGTTTGCTGAATGTTATGTGGACGATTTGGTGGTTAAATCCAGGCAACGTTCTAATCACTTGGATGATTTGGAAGTCATATTCCACAAACTTCAACAACACAATTTGAAGATGAACCCCTTAAAATGTGCTTTTGGGGTAACCTCAAGAAAAATTTTCGGCTTTGTGGTACGCCATCGTGGTATCAAGGTCGATCCTGAGAATACAAAGTCAATCCTTGGTATATAAACTCCTCAAAATTTGAAATAATTGAGAGGGATTCAAGGAAACTTGGCCTATATTTGGCGTTTCATCTCCAATTTGGCAGGAAAAAGTTTACCCTTCACCAAATTGATGGATAAGGGAGTCACTTACCAGTGGACTGAATAATGTCAAGAAGCATTCAATATTCTCAAAAAATATCTCTTGAGTCCACTGGTATTAATGCCGCCTATTGAAGGAAGACCACTTGTCCTCTACGTGACAACTTTAGAGCGATCATTGGGTTCCTTTCTTGCTCAGAAGAATGATGCTGGGAATGAAAACATCCTCTATTATCTCAGTCAGACTATGCTTGAAGCAGAATCCCAATATTCAAGTATTGAGAAGTGATTCCTACCTTTAATATTTGCAGTTCATAAGTTGAGACACTACCTGCAACATCACGAGGTCTAATTGGTATCTCGCAATGACCTTCTCAAATTCATCCTTAGTCATCCAATGCTTACAGGACGTCTAGCAAGGTGGGCAATTATTTTGCAGCAATTTGATATCCAGTATGTGTCTCAAAAGGCAATAAAGGTCCAAGATCTAGCTGATTTCCTTACTGAACATCCTTCAATAGAAGATACATCTTTGGATACTTAACTTCTTGATGAATAAGTCTTTTCTATTCAAGATAGTCCTCAAGTATGGGAAATGTACTTTGATGGTGCTTCTAAAAGTCCAACGGGGAAGAAAATGGAGGATCTTAAATTCAACAAAGTTGGGTTAGGAATTGTATTTATTTCCCCAGAAAAGGTAGTGCTACCTTATCCCTTCTTGTTGTGGGAAGGAGGTACAAATAATGAAGTAGATGACCAAGCTCTCATCGCAGGATTCGAGTTGGTGCTTCAAGAACAAGTGAATCACTTAAAGGTGAAAGGTGATTCAGACCTGGTAATCAAATAAGTCAATGGGGATTATGAAATAAAAAAATAAGAACTAATCCCTTTGTATGATTACATTAGAGAGTTAATGGAAGAATTTCCTTCGAAACTGACATTTTCTTATGTCTTGTGATCACAAAATGCCCAAGATGATGCACTGGACAATATAGCCACAACTCTGGAAGATCCAAATTGGGACGAGACAATCATCAGTATTGCCCACCATCGTACAATTTCACCTAATGTTCAAACCAAAACAGAGGAAATCAATGAAATTAGTCCCATTTCTAAACCATATGGTCATACTACAGAATGGATGACACCTATAAAGGGAATACCTTCAAAATGGAACACTTCCACCTGATAGAGTTGGGAAAGAACAAATCCGGCAACGTGTGGTCAATTTTACTCTTTATGATAGCCCAGATCACCTAGAGAAAATTATCTACAAGCATGGTTTTGATGGAGTTCTCTTCAGATGCATTGATGGTGAAGAGACAATGGATTTCATGACAGAAGTACATTAAAGAGTCTGCTGTGCCCACCAGACTGGACATAGACTATCTGATCAAATTCGAAGGCTTGGATACTTTTGGCCTTCAATGATACAAGATTGTGTTGATTTCACGAAGAAGTTTCATTCATGACAAGTACATGACAACTTCATTCATATGAGGAATGGATGTAGTGGGACCTTACCCTTCATATGCAGCCAAGCAGTTTAAGTATATTCTTACTGCTACTGACTTCTTTTCCAAATGGGATGAGGCAATACCTCTCAAAGAAGTTAGTTCTAAAATCATTGTTAGCTTCATCAAGTCTATCATCATTACCAGATTTGGTGTCCCTCATACAATATTGATAGACAATGGCACCAACTTCTGTTCATCCGAGGTAAGGAAGTTGTATCAAGAATACAACATCATATCCAATCATTCATCTCGGTATCATGCAGTGTCCAATGGCTAGATAGAAGACTTCAACAAGACTCTGTCAAACATACTACAAAAGATGGTGGATAAAGATAAGAAATCATGGCCTGAAAAACTCTTTCAGGATTTATGGTCTTATCAGACCACCACCCGCACTACAATGCGGTCAAATCCATATTCATTGGTATATGGAATGAAAGAAATCTTGCCCATTTAAGTTCAATTAACTTCGCTCAGAGTACCCATTTCTGATCAGTCATCTATAGATGAACAATCTCAAAAGCAATTGGATGAATATAACAATTATATGAGAAAACATTGTTCACCCTGCATCACTTGGAAGTCTATCAGAATCGAATAGCACGAGCTTTCAACAAAAATTTTTGTCTTCATTCACTCATTCAGGGAGAATTGGTATTGGTTCTCATAACTACAATGTTACCAGAAAAGAAACCTCCCAAGCTTGATCCAAAATGGGAAGGACCTTATTCAATTCATAAGGTCTACTCCAATGGATCTTTTTCTTTAATATCAATTGATGGAGAACTCATCACTACTCCAACCAATGCTAGATTTATAATGAAGAATTTTGTATAAACACAAAATACATCAGTTATGGTCCATGCATATGACCTTAAACTATTTTCATTTCTCTTGTCCAACAAGTCGTTAAACTGTGATGTCCTTGCTGCAAGACTTTAAACTGCATAGTCCCTTTTTCCCATCAAGAAGTTAAACATCACCATCGCTGGTCCAAGCATATGACCGTAAACTATTTTTATTTCTTTTGTCCAACATGATGTTAAACTTCATCGTCCCTTTTCGTCCAACATGACGTTAAACTATGAAAAAGTTACTCATACGTCTTATATGACGTTAAACTGTATTTTGTCCTTACTACATTAAATTAAACTACACAGTCCCCCTTTTCGTCCAACATGACGTTAAACTGTATTGTCCCCATAGTCTTAGCTATAGGACGCTAAACTATAAAACACCCTTATTTCCCAACATGACACAAAACTGTGTTCACGTCCAACATGACGTTAAACTGTGTCCCTTTATTTGTCTTACATGACGTTAAACTATACTGCTCATTCATCCTACATGACATAAAACTGAACAAAGTCCCATAATATGTCCTACATGACGTTAAACTATATTTTGTCCCTGCTACATGACATTAAACTATGCATCGTTAGGGTTTTTGCTACCTCTTTTTTCTCACACTGAGTATGACTCACATGAGCTTAGAGTAAAATTCAACCATAACACCCTCTCTGGGCCACTAACCATGCGTAAGTCCCAACACCATTTTTAGGTCGTTTTTCTCAAAAAAAAAACTTGATCACCAATTCATTCTTCAATTGAACTACATGTACTTTGATCCTTGCCTTCTAGGCTGGGTATGTAGGCAAACTCCCATGGTTCAAGCCTAAAACCAATCTATTCAAATTGGTTCAACTTTGTCCTTGCTATATGATATTAAACTGTACAACACTTTTATCCTATACGACAATAAAAAACAACATTATTTGATACCCTCACCTGAGAGGGAATCATTATTTACATTGATCTCCAATCATGTTATATTTCAAAGACTACATGCATACATGGCAATGCCCGAACCTTTTATCTTAGGTCAAACCATCATTGCACTAAAGTCCCCTTTCGCCCTTCATATGTACGAACCAAATTTGTAGAGAGGGTATTTCAAGAACTATGTACGGCTTGACTCCCATCCTTATGGGATACGTAGGAACGTTCCAGCATCCCTCGAACCCAGCCCCAAGTCTTTGGGCCTAACCTCGAATTTTAATTTCAGTCCCCTAGCTGAAAAGTCCCCTTATGAAAACAAACACTGTGTACTCCTTATAATGGTCCGAGCTCTGTGACCATAAAATAAGACTTCCTATACTCTCGTCCCACATGAATTTAAACTGTATTTAAAGAACTACGTATGGATTGATTCCCATCCTTGTGGGATACGTAGTGAAGTCCAGCATCTCAATTCAGGACCCAGCCACAACATGATTATAGTTAGCATTGGTCTATGTATCTCTTTCATGCATTGAAAAATACCAATTTTCATGTGTCATACTCCTAACCTTAAATACTTCCAGATCTCCATAATCCTTTTCTTCACTTCTGGTCACAAAATGTTAAATTTATGAGAGTTCTTTTTCCTGACTATCCAGCACGTGCCCTTAGGCGGCCTTACATAAGTAGTCTACATAACTAACCTGTCAGCTAGAAGATGCTATTATTTGACTATACAGCCAATGCCCTTAGGTGGCCCTGCATAATTCAACCCCCTAATGGGTTTGTTAAATAATTGTAACTTCATTCTTGGGAAGAAAACCTCGTTTTTCCTTAGTTTTCTTAACGACAATATGTTGGGATCCGCAAAAATAGTCATCCTTAACATATTTGTACCATGTTATTTTTCATGATATGAAAGGATTCAAGTATATGGTTTATATTCCTCTTCCCTATGCTTGGTCCAGACATTCGTAGGAGTGACATTCATCTTGTTCTTAGAAAATCTTGTTTGGAAATATCCTCTCCATATTCAAGTACCTCTCTCCATACAGAAAACTCTATGATTTGGAAAATTCAAGTCTCCATAAACTTCCACTGGCTTTTTAGCAGTAGAAAAGTAAATTTCTGAGAGTTATATTTCCTGACTATGCAGCACGTGCCCTTAGGCGGCCATGCATAAGTAGTCTACATAATGGACCTATCAGCCAAAAGATGCTATTATTTGACTATACAACCAATTCCCTTAGGTGGCCCTCCATAATTCAACCCCCTAACGGGTTTGTTAAATAATGGTAACTTCATTATTGGGAACTACTTCTTTTAATTCCTTTTATCCCTTTTTCTTGTCATCCCTTAGATTCAAAATTTCTTAAGTCATAGTTTACATATTTTCCCTCATACTTGAGTGTGGTAATATGTTTTCAGATAAATGTTCAAGGAATTGAGTCAATTTTAATCCATTCGGTCAAAGCTATTTTGACCTTAAACATTAGCCTTTTTATGTTCAACGTGCATGAATTGAAACTGCCCACAAAAGACAAGGGGACTCTAAACAAAAGTCAAGTCCCAGATCACTAAACATACATTTCATACGATTGAGGTAATATTGAGAAATTAAAAGATTCAAATTTTGTAGGGTTATTTATAATAATCCTAGAAAAAATCAAACTATGCTTACTAGGCCCATTGGATTAGGTAAAATTTAAATCAGCACGACACAAAAGGAAGCAACAGAAAACTGAGTAACTTGCGCGGTGAAGGCAACTTGCATGACAAGAGCTCAAAAGTGTTCAGATCTGGTTGCTTTGTGTGAGGAATGACCACATATATATAGGCTAGGATGAACCCCTGCATTCCGATACCTGCGCGACTCGCACCTGCGCGACTCCATCTGTGCGCTCAACACTTGTGTGCCGCATGTTGCTTGGTTTTCTTCTTTACCTCAGAGTCACATCCACATTTTCTTTTGGATCCAACTATGATGGGCGACTTTTGTTAATGATCCTTTCCATCACAAAGTATAAATGACTGAAAAAAGGGATTACCTTTGTCCAAATTGATTCATCCATTGAAGAAACAAAAAAAATCGACAAAGACATGAAAAAAGATTTCTTCCCACTTGGGTCGCGCAAGCTTCATCATGGTCGCACAAGTATACTTGCACGCCGACTAGTTGTCGTGCAGGTGACTTGTGCGCCCTCTTTGATTCTCGCTCGGGGTCTTCAGCAACCTATAAATACCCCTGGTGGGCCCCCCATTTCAGGATGAAAAAAATCCAGAAACCCAGATTTGAGCTCCCGGTGCCCTAGTCTCTTCTCGAAGCTCTCCAAAAACTTCTAAGGTAATTTATTACCTAGAAAGGAAGCTCTAAAGAGGGGGAACAAGTCCTAAGTGTTGAAATTCATCAACAACTGCGCACCTAGGTGTCTAACACTTAATGTAAATGAAGACACCTTCACACGACCTTATCCCTTCAACATAACCTACATGCCACTTTTCTGGAAGCCCCTTGGGATAATACTAAGGTCTTGAACGAAGTCTCTCCCAAGTATTACCCCATGGGTTGACCATCGTGAAAGTACCCATGTGTCGTGCAGGTATACCTGCGCGACCAGTACTTGCGCGCCCACACAGGACCTGCGTGCCTACTTCCTTTTGGGTGCCCCTCCTGCCTATTCACCTCTCTTATTTAAATCCACATCACCTATTCAATATTAAGCCTTTAGAACCCTTTTTAAAGCCATTCATGGAATGATTTCTTGGTTGTCTTCCTTATCTGAAAGGAATTCTATGGAACATCTCTCATAACCTAGTGATTTACATATCTTTATGTCACTATGGTTAGAGATATCATTCATTCAAACTCATCCTTTAATATGATAGTATCTTTAACCTAGGATCCTTTTCAGGAGTAAGCCCCAGTCCATGTTCTCTAAAATATGGGCATCCTCCTTAGGAGTAAGCCCCAAATTCCCAATTCAATGGGCATCCTCCTTAGGAGTAACCCCTAAGTCGCCTATTCTTGGGCCTCCTTCTCTGGAATAAGCCCCAATTATCAAGTTCCCTTAATTATGGGCATCCTATTTAGGAGTAAGCCCCAAGTTCCAAAATATGGGCATCCTCCTTAGGAGTAAGCCCCATGTTTCAAATTCCCTTAACCTGGGCCTCCTTCTCAGGAAGAAGCCCTAGTTTTCATAATTTTCCTTAACCTGGGCCTCCTTCTCAGGAATAAGCCATAGTTTTCATAATTCCCCTTAACCTGGGCCTCCTACTTAGGAATAATCCCCAGTCATAAGTCCTCTCTAATTTGGGCATCATTCTCAGGATTAAGTCATAAGGTAAGTATCCAAATCTCCATAAAGCACATATACCTTTATAGACCTTGTTCCCGGGTTTCTTCCCTGAAGTAAATCCCAATATTAATCTATCTGGGTATTCATACATACATAAGCCCCACATTATATCTTATGATTTCATCTTTCATGGCACAACAGTCTGGTTTTACCAAATAACTCTTGTTTCTCGCAACGAGCATGACTCACGTGAGCTTAGAGCATAAATGTAATTATGGCATCTTTCTTTGAGCCATAAATAATGTATAAAAATCATACTCCCTTACTCAAACTACATGGGTTATGATTTCTTTTCTAAACAAGGATACGTAGGCATCCCATCTGTGGGCACGATCCCAACTCTGAAATAATCCATGTCCATCTGAATGACAATAAAATTCAAGTGCCCCACTGAGTTGATTTAAAACCAATATGGTTATCATAATGACCAAGAGATTTCTATATAATGTTTCAAAGGATACCAATGACTAATAATATCTAAACAAATACAGATGATTCTCTATCGATGAAGAACCTCGAATACATAAAAAAGATTCTCTAAATCTCCTACATACTAATCATTGATTGTTAGATATTAAGGAAAGATCATTTTCATACTTGGTAATTTAATAAGGATTCACGAACATAACTTAAATCTACAAAGAGAGTCCTGGAATAAAAAATAATTCACCTAAAAAAGGTGTGATGAGTCCGAACTCCCATTCTCTCGACCAATGAAAATTCTTATGCCTTATCAGTTGACAACTAATGAGCACCTACCTTTGGAAAGTAGGTCCAAATGGATATAGAATCATTGGATGTTTCTGGTTATACGAACAAAACCATTAGAAACCTCTTGGAATGTTTGAACATTAAGTTATCATGGTCATCCCAATTTCTAGAGGAACCAATTGTGTTCCATGTCACCAAAAGTACTAAACTATTATAGTCTTCAGGTGTGTTTTTGTGTAATTTATAGAATATTTTTCTCAAAATATATAATATCCATGTATGAGAAGACTTGGTCACTATATTTGGTATAAGAAAAAAGTTTTTTTTAAACATTAGAAACTATAATGTAAAATTTTTAGTGAAATCCCAAGGGATATTTCTAGGGATATGTCTAGGGATATGTCTAATGATAATTTTTATGATTATTTAAAAGTATAAGAAAATATACTTGAATTTTGTTTAAGGACAGAGAAAATGGTTTTCAAGAAACTATATCCCCTTATAGATAATATAGGTTAATGTGGATCTTTTATAGTGTTGCATAGTGTAATAACTCCATAAGGGCACATTTAGCTAGACCCAATCATCACCTCGTGTAGGACAATGAGCCTTTCCTCACACTAGGTTTGACACTCCCGAGGGATATTCCAGGGAAAGTCACAAAATCTTTAAGAACCATTGGAAAGGATTTAAAAAGATGATTACTATGAATAGAATAGGATAAACCTAAGCTATAATATATTAAAAATAATATATTATGAATAATATATACTACAAGAAGTTTTCATGATTATTTGGGTTCCCATTATGATTAGTGTTGTTCACACTGTGCTTTTTGGTTTTATCCAATGGTAGGAACCTGGAGGAACTGGGAAAATATTTAATTTGATAGGAAATGTTCTAATGTGAAACCAAATGGGATGATGACTGGAGTGAAGGATATTGTGATTGTTCCTAATCAGTTATCATATAACATGATTAACAAAGTGCACCTTAACCAACTATTAGACTCACCAAAGAAGAGAAGGATATAGTTTGGTGGGAGTTAGGTAAGTGGTGACCATAGAGGAATAAAGATTCGATATACTATATGTTAATAAAGTGGTAATAATCACTTAAGGTAATGTCTTAGTGGGATGAGAAGATGTTTTGGTATTGGAAAATAAGGACACAAAGTAAGTAACTACAAAGGAAAATGAAATATTCAGTTAACATAATTAATGAGAATAATTTTCTCCCAAAGGTATCATTGAATATTTATTTTTTTAAATGTGAAATGTATGGGAATTATGAAAATCGATGTCATATGAGGGAAATATCATGAATAGAATTATCAAGTAGGTATGAGAAATGGTTATACCACTAATGATGAAGATACAACAAATGACAAATGAACGAAAAGAGGTATTAAAGAATAAGATGATCAATCCTAGTTAATAGATTATGGATGAGGTGAAATGATTGAATTTATTATATATTAGAATAAAATAATTATGTTATATTAATCATGAAACATATAATGATTATTCTGTACAGTTTTATTAAGTAATTAAAAAAAAAGTTTAATAGTACTCATGACCTAGAAATGTGATTTAACTGTAAGAAAATATTTTACGGAAAACAAATGATTAAGGGAAGATAAACCTTAATATGTTTCAAATACTGAGATAATTATTTTAGGATCAATAAATGTCATATATTAATAATGTAAATTGGATATTACTTATTACATCGGAACTTATTAATTATTTTTTTGAAGAAGTTTTTTATGATATCATGGATAGAGTTTATAATGTTTTGAGATTTAATAAATATATCCAATAATCTGTGTTTTATCTAAGTATTGAAGAAGCATGTATGTTTTTAATATGGTTTTATGATAATTCAGGTTATTAACAAATTTAAAGAGAATACATGATTAAGGTATTTATATGTTTGGTATGTGATAATTATGAGATACTTCATGTTGTTTAAGGGATTAATGATTAGTTTATTTTGGAACTTTAGTGACCTAATTTTTAAATATTTGAATTTTCGTCTTTTTAATGGTTTATAAGGTAAACCATGTATGAAATTATTTAAGTTAAACTTTGGACAAGGATTTATAGATTAATGTATTAATTTACTATATTAAGATTTATTCATATTGGGTGACCAGTTAAAACCATTTTTTTGGGATGATTACTAAAGATTGTTGGAATAGATTATCATTCTAGTTAGGGATATTAATATCTACTAGTACTTCAAGAAAATATTTTCACCTTCATTTCTTAGAGTAATAGATGAAGTGGAAATTGATCAGGGCACAACCATAGGGCGAGATTGTGATTATGAAATGGAATAAAATCAAGTAATTATACCTTCTCATGATAATTCTTCAACATTAGGAAAAATATATTAAAATAAATTTTTTTCTAGTTGTTATTATTTTTAAGGATTTAAATGACCCTTTTCCCACCTCTTTAGTTTATGAATTTATGGTCATTAACATTCTCTAGATCACTCATTTTCTTATGATCAATGTTCTTTATCAATATCTATCATTATTCAGCTGTTAGTTTTCTCTTATATGTCCATGTTTTCACTTACAAAATATGTTATACTATTTGGAAACCTAGTATGTATTATTCCAGATGAATTTCACTAATAACTTTATCTTTTTAAAGAGAATGTTTTATTAACCCTTTTTATAGTGTGGGTTTCTATGAAGGAATTTAAAATTTTAAACCTTTTATGACCAGGTATAATTTCGAGGGAAAAATTCATTTTATGGGCTGTAGAATTTTACACCCAAAGATTTTATGATATATATATATATATTTCAAATGAATTTAATATAATCAATATTTTGTGTTATAAAAAAAACATTGAGTTTATGCTTAATTACTTGAAAACCTATGTTTGGATTGCGTAACGCACAATACCAATTTTATATTGTGTTATATGCAAAAACTTTATGCTTTCACTATACACAACACTGGGTTAGCTTGCATTACACACGACACTACGTTTTAATAAATCCATGATATATTTATTTAAACGTCACATTTATAACAAATCCATTAAGAATATATATATGAATAATAATTATAACTACTTTATTAAATATATAATATAATGTTTTTGTATAAATAAATAATATTGATAATAAAATACATAATTTTTGGTAGTCTTTTTATATTTCAAAATGATTATTTTATTAAGACAAATTTTTTATTTATTTTTTTGTGAAAAATAGTAAAATTAATTTTTGAATATTTAATAAAATTAATTTCATAAAATAATATTCATTTTTTAAATAATAATTTCAAAATTAACTTATGGTGAATTTATGGGATTTTTTAAAAAGGTTTCATTTTTTGATGAATAATGAAAAATATTGAATTTTAATTAAAATAATTCTTTTAAATTAAAATATTTATAAAGTGAAACTACATTATACATAAATTTTTAAGTAAAATTAGTTCAGTTATATATCAATTAATCCAATTTAGGTAAATTTAATTAATTTTTTATTGAATTTTGATATAAAAACTTTGTAGAAGTTTGAACATTTTCTATTTAAAAACCCACATTCTCATCACGTCTGTTGGACTAATTTTAACTTAAAACCTTCCAATTATGTGATTATAATTTATAAAAATTTATTCCATATTTGGAATAAAAATTATTTATATTATCAAATAAGGTCAAATTAAATTTTTACAAAAATGAATAGTAAAAACAGAAAAAATTATTTACAGTCATTATGGTAAAAATGGATATACCGGGGGTTAAAATAAAAAGATAAGTGTCAAATTGACCCAAATTTTTTCAAATAAATATCATATAGATTTATTTATATTATGTATAATAATATATTTTTTATCCTTGTTAAATGTAAAATTTTGGGTGAAATTATTTCTTTTCAATAAATTACAAGCGTGCCACTCACCTCACTTATAAAATGCCACCCCTTCTCCTCTCTTCCTCACACCTCCAGACCAATTTTTTCTGGATAATACCTAAAAATATAACTTCATAAATTCCCTAATATCATCATATATGATGTTTTTTACATAAATCCAACCAAGTAAGGCTGTTGGTGCAATCCTAAGGAGGAGACCTAAAGAAGAGGGAACATTTATCCATAAGCATTTTTGTTTTATTTTTTCCCCCACCAAGTTAAATTATTATTATAACAGTATTATATAATAATCTACGTATATTATATATAATTATATGTTTTTATGTTAATTTAATTAATTAAAACTATCTCTACTTCCATCAAATGGGATACAAAATCATCGTTCGTGCGTACGATGGACTACCGCCTCGTGGACTAATGTCATTCGTTTTTCTGTTACCACATTTCATGGTTGGGTATAATGATAGATATAAATTATATATATGATATTTATAACATAGTTTTATCTATTAAGTCTTTATATAATATATATAGTTTTTACTTTCCATTACGTAGGGGATACGATAACATAATTTGTGTGTACTACAGATTACAATCTCACAAATCAATGTGATTCATTTTCCATAACGCTTTACCTAGAAGATTTTAAGGATAAATATTTGTGATATAAAGTAAAAAATTATTATATTAAATAAATATTTATCATTCTCAAAAGGTGCTATATCTTTTTATTTTTTACCTTTTCACTCACTGAAAGATTATAACATCGTTCATGTACATGTGAACTTCCTTCTTCACAAAGCGATACGACTCTCTCCTTTCATCACCATACCACATGGATAATATTTATAAGTTTATTAAAATAAATAATATTATATATATTATATTATTATAATTTTGGAAATATAATATAATACTTACCTCTTTTCCATAATGATCTTTGGAAAATTGAAATGTTACTCTTGCGCATATATGGCCTATTTTCTCTATGATCGCAACACAATTAATTTCTCCAAACCATATTTAATTCTTCATGTTAAAATTATAATTTAGGTATAAATATTATAATTATTTCATTATTATTATTATGTAAGTTATGGAACCATGATCAAATAAAGATGACTGAAAGTAACAAATCAAAACATATACAAAAAACAAAGCGATTATTACTCGAAACATGAATTTAACTTTGAATTGTTTATAAAAGGTTAATAGAAGTACTTAATTAAATCATATATGGTATGAAATATACAATAATAGTATTTAATCAATTTATAATCAATTTATATTTATTTATCAGGTGGTTTGAATGAGTGAAATAGAAGTCAAGACTTATAGTAAGGGTTTTCTCATCTCCCTTTTATTTCTGTGAGATTTATGCCATATTCACAACTTATTTTTAATATGTGGTTTATATAATTACTATGTACTTATTTTATGACGACTTTAATGAAAATTATTTTTCTTTAAATATCCATTTAAGTACCTTTATTTCATGGTATTTTCAGTTCCAAAGTTACTAAAGTGGTAAGGGATTTTTGTTTTAATTTTCCATTTTTGAGTTGTATGTTATGTTATGAACCTTTATTCTTTAAAGAGGTGTATATAAAAAACCTTTTTAATGTAATATATTGAATTTATTTATACCAATGATATTTTAAGTTCTATTTTATGTCATTCTTTCATGAGCCTTATTATTCAAACTTACCAAAGTGATAGAGATTTTATGTTAAAATCTCATTGTTTATCAGGTTTGATTATGATTATATTTACAATGATAAAATATTATGATTAATATCTGAATAAAATAATTAATTTTCTACTATACTATTTATTCATGTTATTTTCAGGTAATAATACCATTTCCACTCTTTTAAATTAATATATTTAAGAAAATTCTTTTCAAAAACATTCATCTTTCTTTCTCTTTTCGATCGAAAATCAGTTTTCATCCAAAATAATGTTTTTTGAAAATTTTTTCTATTTTTTTAAATGTTCTATTATTTTCTTATGATTTATCAAGGAATTTCTTTCCCAGGTTTGTCTTTTTACATTTTTTTTGAAAATAATCTTCATGTCGTTTTCCAAAGAATGTCTATTTGACTTTTATTAAAAATGTGAAATGAGTATTTTTCTTAACATATAGAGAATAAATGAAACCTCCCATAATCAGGACCATTATTTACTTTGAATATTACTTCATAAGTTATCGTTGATATTTTCAATTAAATGGATTATAAAAATGGTTTATGTTATAATTTTTTTTCAAAGTGGAAAGGGTATTTTCTTTAATAAATGTTTTCAATGTTCTTTCAAAATCATTTTCCATCTAAAATTAAATCCATTGATGTTACCTATTCCTTACTAGGGATATTATCCAAGGATATCATTCTTATTTTTTCTCAAAATGGTTTATATTTATGATAAAAATATGTTTATAAAACCCATTTCTCTTCCATGGGTTATACCATGAAAGAATTATTAATGAAACCCATTTAATTTCATGGGATATGATAAGATGACTGTTTTATAATATTGTAGAATATTTATGTAGAGATTTCATTATGTGATGGTTGTAAATATGTGGAAATTCCGTGGAATTTTTTTTCTTAAATTCATGGGATTTTTACAAGTCCATGAAAATTTACGGCGCTTGATTCTGAGGACTGGTGAGACCGGAATCAATTTCTAAAATTTTGTTTGGGTACGTTCATTAAACGTGCGAGCATGATTTTATATGTTTTGAACCAGTGCTCAGAATTGAAATATGAGGGAACCTTTGATCTCGCAGCGCCGACCTTCGCTTAAGAAGACTTTTACCTCGACGTTAGTTGGTCGAAAATGGAAGATAGTTTTTGGGTTTTTAATTAAATTAAATAAAAATAATGTGTTAGCTTTATTTTTATTTGTGGTGGTTAAAACCTCTAAAAGGAGGTTAGGGGTGGGGGCCACCACACCATAACCTCCTATGATAGATTAAGGTGGTGGGGTTCACCCGAAGTTTAAACACCTCTTGTCAATTAGTGAGGTGGGGACCACCAGAGGATGAAACCCTTGGACTCCCCATTTATGGAGCCACAACCCATGAAACCTCTTGAACTCCCTTAATTAAATTGTGCCTACACACAAGAAATAATTAAGTGGATTCCCCTTAATTAATTCCCTATTTTAAATTACTCCAACCATTTAAATAATAAGACAATATATTATTTCATTTTGGGGATTGACATATTTCATTTTGTTGGAAGGGAGAATGGAGGAGAGGAGGAGCTCTTCGAGTTAGAACGCCAAGGAGGAAAGAAAACTTCAACAAAGAACTATCTTCAACCGGGAAAAAGGAGGGAGCTCCATACTTGAAGAACGCTGGCGACGCTTCTTCCTCGGTCTTCTACCCCGGACACTTTCCAACGCACGAGCTTGAGATTGGGAGTGCGTGGTGAATGCGGCGAATGCCGAATCGACGTCTTCCCTTTCCTTAACATCGTCAATGAATAACGAACCCGAGGTAGGGAATTTGAGTTGATTTTGTTTCCGTTCTACATCGTTCAAATTATGGAATGTGAATTTTCGATTTATATAACCATAACTAGGAGGGATTAGACCACACAAACATGGCCCGACCCTCCCGCTTTGCTCTATCTCGCTTGTTAAAGTCGACAGCGGTGCAACGACGCCGTCAGAAGACTAGATCGTGGCGGAGCAACGGTGGCCGGTGAAGGGCCGACTGTGAAGAAACTGGCAGGGCAAGGTCGCTGGGTCATCAAAAAGGGTGAGACACTAGTGTGCCACGCGGATGGAGGGCCGCGGCCCAGCCGGGCCGCGGCGGAAGAAGCGCGGCGCCATCACGTCGCGCAGAGGAGATGAAGGATGCCGCCACGACGGGCCGTGACAGAGGGGCGCAGTGTCGTCGCGCCGCGCGGAGGAAGGGAGCTACATCCAGGGTGGGCCACGGCCAGGGTGGGCCGCAACGGAGGAGCTGGAGTGACTGGCCGCTCGACCAACCAGAAGGAGCGGGGCACAGCGGGTCCTGCGTGACCTGGACCGATGCCGCCTGCTACCGGTTTGGCTCCCAACCGAATTGCAATTCTATTTGGGAATTCTAGGGGGGCACACAATTTTCCCCCTGGACGCGCCTTAGGCGGACCCGCGAGCCACCGGGCCGGACCCAGCGAGGGCCGCTGGGCCAGACCCAACGAGGGCCGCTGGGCCAGACCCAACGAGGGCCGCCGGGCCGAAACCAGTACGGACCGCCAGGCAGGACCCATTGCAGGCCGCCGGGCCGGACCCCACACGGGCCGCCTGGCTGGAACTAGTATGGGCCGCCGGGCTGCCCTCGAGATGGGCCACGCCCTCGGGCCGGGCAGCCCCCTTGGGTCGGGCTGCCCCCTCGGGCCGGGCCGCCCCACGGGCCGGGTCAGACCTGCGGACCGGGTCGGACCCTGGTCCGGACCCGCTTTGGACTGTTTTCACCTTTTCACCCATAACTTGGGCTACGAGTGTCCGATCGACAAACCGTCTACGGAGACGGAAATCTTGGAGAGAGATGGTTCTTTTGGAATACCCCACATGAGGTTTGGACATAGTTGGGGTACAGTCGGGTTGGTTTGAACCTAAAAACCAACCAGGCCCCTGGAATAGAAATGCCAATAACTTAGAGACCGGGCGTCTGATTAACATGTCATCTATTACTTTGAGACGCCTATAATGAGGCAAAACTTTGAGATACATCTACTTGGGACCTCGTGACAATTGGAGTATCAAACAGTAGCTCGAGGAGAGGATCCTCCCGGTGAATAGAAAGCAGATTACAAAGACCTAGTAGCTAGCTGAGACCTGACGATTGATGAACTTTCGACTCTGAGTGTTTCAACTAGACCAGTGGGAAGCGCCTCAGTGTGACGTGACAGAAACACACTAGTGAGTGCCTCTGTGTGATGTGGAAGACCCACGATACTCAACCAGAGGAGTACCTTAGGAGGCTACGAGGGGAATCACCTCTTTGTGACGCGACATACCCATAGTGGGGAGAGCCTTTGTGTGACACAGCAGACCCATGGTACTCTACTGGAGGAGTACCAAAATAGTCCAGGATAGTGGGAAGCGCCTCTTTATGACGTGGCAGGCCCACAATACTCTATTGAGGAGGAGGACACCAGCAGCCGAGGTTTTTACAGTTTGAATGGGAGTGTTACATGTTACCACCCCTATAATAAAATATTGATTTTGAGCTGAGTCAATGAATTTTGTGTTTTCCTCATGATTGAGATGGGTTACTAGATAACATAGATATATGTATGGTAATTTACCTAAGTAATGGTTATCTTTAGAATCCATACGTTTTGGTTTATCCATGTTGGATTTTGTGAGACATTGAGGGTCTTGGGGTCCCTACCAAGTATCGTTATACTCAACCCATCACAAGATATTCCAACACCTCATTGTGTTGGTAACAGATGATGGAAAACACTGATTGAGGTAGAGAGTAGCAGGACTATATGGTAACCGGAGGTGGACCACTCGGCAGGATGGTACACAGAGCAGACAGATAGATGTGGAGTTCTGAGGAGGCCATCTGTACCTACCCTTTAGGTAGGAACCCCGGAGGACGACCTAGTGGCTGCTTTACTTTTCTTCTTTCAGTTTTACTTGTAGTTTTCTTGTTTCCTTGTACATTACTTTTGGGTTTATATTTTTAGCCCCCTTTATTTTCAACACTCTCTTTTGTATATAGTTTTACTTATTGTTTTACTTCCAGTTGCGTACTCTATTGTGTGTGTTCTAGTTTATAAAGGCAATGCCTTCCCAATTTAAAGATTTACACCTTTGGTGCTAGTCACCAGCCGCTGGCCTATTGAAGTCGGGCTTGGGGTAGTCACAAAATAGGCCCTAGGGGATGGGTCGTGACAAATTGGTATCAAAGGAGTCAGTTCTACTGTAGAACTTAAGAATCTAGAATTTCTTTTCTATGAAGCAATAATGTTAAGGGTACTAAGTCTGGTTTCTAGTTTAGGGAGTCCAGTGTTGGTGCGGGCGGCAGATGTATCCATACACCAGGACCCTGAATTTTGATTTATGACTTAGTGCATGAAAACAATGATTGCGTGCGTGTCTTTAAAATTTTTCTTAAGTCAGCTCAACTAGGTCAGCTCACCAGGTATAAATATTTTGACCATGTCACATTTGTTTCTTTCAGGATGCCTCCTTGTAGAGCCCCAACAGTCGTACGCTCTGACAGCCCACCAAGTGATGAGGCCTCGGTGCAGGGCCCTTTACCAGCAGGGGCACCAACAGTACCACTTCCTGTTGGTCCACTAATGCCACCAGCCCCAGAAGCAGACGATGCACGCTGATTGAGCGCGTTGCATGAGTTCCATCACTAGTGGCCACCCAGGTTTCAGGGAGAGACGGACCCACAACCAGCTGAGGATTGGATTGAGGATGTGGAGAGAGTCTTCAGGCTAGTAGGGAGACCAAAAGACCTCATGGTAATCCTTGTAGCCAGTATCTTTCAGGCAGTAGCAGGAAAATGGTGGAGCCTGATGCTCCAGGTCCACGGCGAGGCGACACTTCAATGGGCATACTTCAAGAGCCTATTCCAGGCAGAGTTTTTACCATCCACCCTTCGTTTGTTGCAGATACATGAGCTAGTTCATCTGTAGGAGGGAAGCATGACAATACCACAGTACTCATTGAGGTTCACCGACCTCTCGCGCTACTCCAAAAATATAGTACGTTACCCATTATTCAGTGCCCAAACCTTTGAGCAGGGGATCAGGTGAGAGATCAGGGCATTGATGATCTCCCACAGCATCCTGACATAGGAGGGGGGATTAGAGAGTGGCCTCATAGTGGAGAGTTTCCTTGCTGAGCAGTCTCTGGCAGCAAGACCCACTACTATTCGACATGCAATGGAGTCTTCTGCAGCTGGCAGTAGAAAAATGACACAGAGGTCCAAGAGGACCAGACCCACGGGTGGACGACCGCATGACTCAAGATCTGTTGTGAGGGGAACCTGGGGTAGTGAAATATATGCCAGGAGTAGACAGTGTTACTCATGCAGCAGGCAGTGTCACATGGCTCATGACTGTCTGACCTACCATTTAGATAATCAGCAGACAGTTGAGGGACCTCCCAGGCAGAGGAAGAGGTTTGATCAAGGTGGTCCGCAGGGCGCAGACAGACGTGGCAGAGGAGCTGGTCGAACAGCTGGTGGTGGATGACGTTATGAGGTGCTACTGCCACCACCACCAGGAGGACCACCCTGACCACAGGGAGCAGGTGGATTGGGGAGAACTCAACTTTAGGCAGCTGAGGCATACGACCATGGAACCCTGGAGATGATTCGAGGTATGATCCATGTCTACTCCACATTAGCTCCAGTTCTTATAGACACAGGTTCCAGTCATTATTTCATAGCCACTACCCTCGTTCGGAGCTCGTAGATTCTGACGGACTCTTTGGATTGATCTTTACGGCTAGAGACTTATACGGGAGTAGAATCGACAATTAAACACTGGTGCTGGCAGTGTGAGATTACTCTAGGAGGCGAGAGCATCAGCTGGGATCTCCTCGCATCGGCGTTGAGGCCTTACGATGTCATCTTGGGTATGGACTGGTTATCTACAGTTCATGGTCAGATTGACTGTATTAGGTGAAAAGTGCAGTGTGTCTGCACAGATGGGACTAGGTTTACCTTCACCGGCGAGAAGGGAACCTTTGCAGCACAAGATGGACTTACTCAGAGGAGGGTGCAACCGATCACTCACCAGTTGGATTTTCTTACCCTTGGAGTAGTTGATGTGGAGAGTCCGACTTATCCTATAGTGGTGGACCAGTACGTGGATGTTTTACCTAACGATGTCCCAGGACTACGTCCTCGTAGAGAGGTGGAATTTTATATTGACATATGCACAGGGATGACACCGATATCTACACCAGTATATCCGATGGCTCCTGCTAAGCTTCGCGAGATGTTGATATAGCTAGAGGACTTGTAGGGAAATGGATTCATCGGACCCAGTGTTTCTCTCTGGGCAGCCTGGATTCTATTCGCCAAGAAGACAGATGGGATCTTGTTGCTTTTTGTTGACTATCGTTGCCTGAATCAGGTGACCATGAAGAACAAGTACCCACTCTCGAGGATTGAAAAACTCTTTGATCAGCTGAAGGGAGCAGGGTGGTTCTCGAAGATAGACCTCATATCAGGCTATCACTAGCTCAGAGTTTGAGATGAGGATGTGTAGAAGACGACCTTCAGATGTCGGTACGACCACTACGAGTTCTTGGTTATGCCCTTCGGTGTAAAAAATGCTCCATCAGTGTTCATGAGTCTGATGAATAGTATTTTTCAGCCTTACCTCGATCGCTTTGTCGTGGTATTCATTGATGACATTCTGATCTACTCGACTACTGAGGAGGAGCATGCCTACCATTTGCAGGTAGTACTAGACACACTCTGAGAGCACCAGCTTTATGGTAAGCTCTGGAAGTTCTAGTTTTGGATTCGAGAGGTTCACTTCTTGGGACATGTCATCTCAGAGGCTGTAATTACAGTAGATCCAGCGACGATTGAGGAGATACTTTCTTGGGAGCCACCCAGGAGTGTGATGGAGGTACATAGTTTCCTCATCTTGGATGGATACTACCAAAGATTCATTCTAGACTTCATCGGAGTTGCTGCACCACTATCAGCCTTGACAAAAAGGGTCAACCCTTCGTGTGGTTAGAGAGGTCCCATCAGTGCTTTCAGGAGTTGAGGTAGAGGTTGACTAGTGCCCCCCATCTTTAGGCTTCTATAGGAGGGAATAGGGTATGTAGTTTACTGCGATTCATCAAGGACCGGACTTGGGTGTGTCTTGATGCAGGAGCGAGTAGTGATCACATATGGTTCTTGGAAGCTGAGATAGCATGACCAAAACTACGCTACCCATGATCTGGAGTTAACAGTAGTGGTCTTTGCATTGAAGATGTGGCGACACTATCTGATGGGGGAACATTTTACCATTTACTCTGATCACAAGAGTCTCAGGAATATTTTCTCCCCGAAGGACCTGAACTTGAGACAGCGGTGTTGGCTTGATTTCCTCCTGGAACATGAATTTGAGATAGTCTATACTCATGGGAAGGGAAATGTTGTTGTAGATGCGCTCAGTAGGAGAACTGATATAGAGCTACTCGGAGAGGCGACAAAGCAGTTGGAGGCTTTACAAATTTCTTATGTGGAACGAGAGGGAGATGCTTTTCTTAAGTCTCTTACAGTCACTCCTCCACTTCTTCAGCGAGTCAGGGAGGAACAACGTGGAGATGCTGACTGTGAGACATGATGTTCTCAGATATCCACAGGGCAAGAACCTGATAAATTTTATGAAGGTGGGGATCACATCATCCTCTTCAGAGGATGTACCATGGTACCAGTAGCACTTCAGGAAGAAGTGTTGAGGGAGTTCCACACTTCCCCTCTAGCGGTAAATCCAAGAGTGGCGAAGATGTATCAGGACTTAAGATGACAACATTGGTGGATAGGTATGAAGAAGGTATTATCTGAGTTTTTCTCATGATTCCTCACTTGTCAGCAAGTGAAGTCAGAGCACCAGGTACCGGTAGGCTTGGTTCATCCCTTAGAGGTCCCAGAGTGGAAGTGGGATGAGATATCAATGGAATTCATAACAGTTATTCCACATACATCCAGTAGTCATGATTCGATATGGGTGATCATTGACCGACTCACCAAGTTGGCCCACTTCCTACCGATCAAAGAGCAGGGCTCAGTAGAGATCTTGGAACACCTCTATGTACAAGATATTTTTCGTTTTCATGGATTGCCTTATTCTATTATCTGCGATCATGATGCACGGTTTACTTCCCAGCTATGGAAGGGGTTGTAGGAGGCTTTCGGGATGCAGCTATGTCTGAGCACCACCTTCCATACCGAGACAGATGGCCAGACTGAGCAGACCATTCAGACCCTCGAGGACATGCTCCGTGCATGTGTCCTCGACTTCGGTCGCAGCTGGGAGGATCACTTTCCTTTGGTAGAGTTTGCATACAACAATATCTATCACTCCACCATTGGTATGACACCTTTTGAGGCCTTGTATGGTCGACCTTTCATATCGCCACTGTGCTGGACATAACTAGGGTAGTCAACACTAGTGAGACCAGATATGGTATGAGCTACCATGGAGAAGGTGAAGATCATCCAGGAGTGGATGCAGACTGCACAGAGTAGGCAGAAGTCATATGCTGATAGGAGACAAAGACCTATGGTGTTTGAGGATGGCGACCACATTTTTCTATGGGTCTCACCTCGATGAGGTCTACGGAGATTTGGCCGAGGCCGCAAGTTGTCTTTGTGATTCATCAGACCTTTACAGGTCCCCAGTAGAGTAGGAGAGGTGTCTTATCACTTAACTCTACCACCTTAGTTTCACTAGGTGCATGACATCATCCACGTATCTCAGCTGAGGAGATACATGAACGACCCGTCCCACATCATCGACCATGGAGAGCTGGACATAGATGACATGGCGACTTTCACAGAGGTTCTTGTGGAGATCAAGGATCGACAGGAGCGGGTCCTTCATGGATGATCGATACCTCTGGTGCATGTTCTCTGGCAGCACGAGAACCTCCAGGAGATCACATGGGAGCGGGATGTTCAGATGCGTTCTTAGTACCCCCATTTGTTCTATTAGTTATAGTTGTAGATTACATGGACATAAAGCCCTGAGGTGGTGAGAATGTAATGACCCAGAAATTCTATGGAAATTTTTCTCTTATATTCAGGGGATTTTTACGAGTTCGCAAAAATTTACGACGCTTGATTCTGAGGCTCGGTGTGCCCGGAACAAATTTCTGAAGTTTTGTTCAGGTACGTTAAGTAAACGTGCAAGCAGGATTTTATAACTTTTAAACTGGTGCTCAGAATTGAAATCTAAGAGCACCGTTAATCTCGTAGCACTAGTATTCTCTTAAGAAGACCTTCACCTCGATGGTAGTTGGTTGAGAATGGAAGATAGTTTTTTGGATTTTTAATTAAATCAAATAAAAATAATGCGTTCGAATTTTTTTTATTTGTGGTGGTTAAAACCTCCAAGAGGAGGCTAGGGGTGGGGTCCACCACACCAAAACCTCCCATGAGAGGTTAAGGTAGTGGGTCCCACCCGAGGGTTAAACAGCTCGTTTTAATTAGTGAGGTGGGGACCACCCAAGGATGAAACCCTTGGACTCCCCATTTATGGAGCCACCACCCATGAAACCTCTTGAGATCCCTTAATTAAATTGTGCCTACACAAAAGAATTAAATAAGTGGAGCCCCCCTTAATTAATTCCCCATTTGAATTCAGGCCAACCATTAAAATAATAAGACAATCTATTATTTCATTTTGGGGTTTGGAATATTTCATTGCATTGGTAGGGAGAATTGAAGAGAGGAGGAGCTCTTGGAGTTAGAACGCCAAGGAGGAAAGAACACTTCAACGAAGAATGATCTTCAAATGGGAAAAAGGAGGGATATCCATCCTTGAATAACCCCGACAACGCTTCTTCCTCGGTCTTCTACCCCGGAATCTTCTTGACGCACGAGCTTGAGATTGGGAGTGAATGATGAACGCGGTGAATGAAGAATCGACATCCGCCCTTTCCTCAACATCGTCAACGAATAACGAACCCGAGGTAGGGGATTTGAGTTGATTTTGTTCCCATTCTACGTCATTCAAATTATAGAATGTGAATTTACGATTGATATCACCATAACTATGAGGGCTCGGACCACATGAACATGATCCGAACCTCCCCCTTCATTCTATATCGCTTGTTGACATCGGCGGTGGCACAACGTCATCGCCGGAAGAGTGGATCGCAGTGGAGCAACGACGGAAGACGACATGATGACCATGAAGAAAACAGCGGCGCAAGGCCATCGGGTCATAAAAAAGGGCGCGACACTATCGTGTCACGTGGAAGGAGGGCTGTGGCGGAAGTGGTGCGGTGCTGTCGCACCGCGCGGAAGAGAAGAGGGGTCTCATCTAGGGCGGGCCGTGACAGAGGGGCGCGGTGCCCTCGTGCCGCGTGGAGGAAGGGAGCCACAGGTAGGGAGGGCTGCGGTGGAGGAGCTGGAGCGGGTGGCCGCTCGGCCAACCGGAAGGGGTGGGACCCAGCGAGTCATGCGTGACCTGGACCGGCGCCGCCTGGCACTAGTTTGGCTCCCACCCGAACGACAATGCCATTTGGGAATTCCAGGGGCACATGTTTTTTCCCCACTGGACGTGACTTAGGCAGACCCGCGAGGCCTGGACCCAGCGCGGGCCAGACCCAGTGTGGGCCCCCAGGACGGACCCAGCGCGGGCCACTGGGACGGACCCAGCACTGGCCATCGGGCCGCCCTCGGGCCAGGTCGAACCCTCGGGCCAGGCCACCCCACGGGCCGGGTCAGACCCGCGGACCGGGTCGGACCCCGGTCCGGACCCGCTTTGGCCCGTTTTTACCTTTTCGCCCATAAATTGGGCTATGGGTGTCCGATTGATGAACCGTCTATAGAGACAGAAATCTTGGAGTGAGAATGTTCTTTCGGAATACCCCACTTGAGGTTTATACACAGTTGGGGTATGGTAGGGTTGGTTTGAACATAAAAACCAACCGGGCCCCTCGAACAAAAATGCCAATAACTGACAGACCGGGTGTCCGATTGACGCGCTATCTGTTGCGTTGATACCCCTATGAAGAGGCAGACGTTTGAGATACATCTACTTGGGACCTTGTGACAGTTAGAGTATCGACTAGTAGCTCGAGGAGTGGATACTCCCAGAGACGAGCGAGCGAAGTACGGAGACCTATTAGCTAGCTGGGACCCGACGATTGTTGACCTTTCGACTCGGAGTGTTTCAACTAGCCCAGTGGGAAGCATCTCTGTGTGACGCGGCAGACCCATAGTGGGGAGTGCCTCTGTGTGACGTGGCAAACCCACAGCGGGGAGAACCTCTATGTGACACCATAGACCCACGATACTTGACAGGAGGAGTACCACAGTAGTCCATGACAGGGGGAAGTGCCTCTGTGTGACGCGACATTCCAACATTACTCTATTGAGGTGGAGTACACCAATAGCCGAGGTTTCGACAGTTTGACTGGGTGTGTTACATGTTACCACCCCAAGAATAAAATCCTTGTTTTGAGCTGAGTCAATGAATTTTGTGTTTTCCTCATTATTGATATGAGTTACTAGATAACATAGGTATATGTATGGGAATATACCTAGGTAATGGTTATCCGTTGAATCTATAATTTGTGCTTTATCCTAGTTTGATTTTGTGAGACCTTGAGGGTCTCAAGGTCTCTCTTAAGTATCATTATACTCACCCCTCCATGGGCTATGCCCGCACATCTTTTTGTTGGTTGCAGACGATGGACAACACTGACTGAGGTAGAGAGTAGCAGGACTGGATGGTACTCAGAGGTGGACCACTCGGCGGGATGGTACACGGAGCAGACGAACAAACATGGAGTGCTGAGGAGGCCATCTGTACCTACCCTTTAGGTAGTAACCCTAGAGGATGACCCAATGGCTTCTTTAATTTTCTTCTTTCAGTTTTAATTGTAATTTTCCGTTTCCTTGTACTTTACTGTTGGGCTTGTATTTCCGGCCCCCTTTACTTTCATCACACTCTTTTTTATACAATTTAACATAGTGTTTTACTTCCAGTTGCGTACTCTGTTGTGTGTGTTTCAGTTTATAAAGGAAAAGCCTTCTCAGTTTAGGGATTTACGCCTTTGGTTCTAGTCACCAGCCCCTGGCCTATGGAAGGCGGGCTTGGGGTAGTCATGATATGGGCCTTGGGGGACGGTTCGTGACAATGGTGGTCATGTTATAACCATGAATGGTTTTCACATTATAAACCAAGATGGTTGGGACCCATATATCCCACCATTTCTTTGTGTAAATACGGATAACTCCGGAGTAAATATGATATGCATGGACCTGATTACAAGTTAACACTGTTATTCATGAAACCTATTACATATTCATAATGCTATGCGTGAACCTGAATACATGTTCACAATGTTATGAATAGACCTATCTTTCATGTGAATAATTTTATGAATAAAACTATCTTTCATGTCCATAATGTTATGAGTGGACCCTGTTTAATATCCCTAAGTATATGGTAGGGCCTGATTTTATATCCTTAACTTAATGAGTGAGTCTATTTCTATTTATACTTCTTCACAATTTTATAAGTTGATGTGTATTCCACAAATCTATGTATTATTCCAATTTTATTCTCTCATGTCTCATTTTCTTTTATTTTCTTATGATTCATGTCTTATGAACTTCCAATCTTTATATAATGAATTAAGATTATGATATTTTATATGGAATGTATAGTTTTGAAATGTTATACTCATGTTCTCATACCCCTATTCTCATGTTATGATTACATATATCTCTTGTTTACCCTTACTGATAATATGATCCCACCCTTTATTATGCTTCCCTTAGTAGGTTATAAAGAAATATTTTTAGTTAGGATTAAAAAAGGGTAAGATCTTTATGCGAGACATTGAATAAATTTCATGAATTAAGAAGATTTTGTTCCAAGATTCCAAAGGCACTAAACTATTATGGTCATCAGACATGTTTTTTTAATTTATTTAGTATTCATCTCAAAATGTTGTAATATCTATGTAATAGAATCATGGGTTGCAATATTAACAATATAATAAATGGTTTTTTATTTTTTATTCAGTTTGGGAAATTTTCATGTGAGTAAGAGATAAAAATTATCATAAGTGGTATCATTATATTTGAAATAAAATAAAGGGAGATAAATGTTATTGGTCAATAAATTTCATATATGTGGTTTTATTGTGATCATGGATTGAAAATAAGAACAAAATGGGTTATTGAGTATCCTATAATTTATTTTTTGGTGCATTAGTTAAGGGTTTTTATCTATTTTTAATAACATCACAAGATGGTTTCATGAAACATGATGATTAAAAATAATAATGAATATATTTATGAGGAGTGATTCATATTTAAAGGGGTAAATTATCATGTTCATGAAACCCCTTTTGGAGAGAGATCGAGATATAGTGTTTGGATCCTTGGAATAAACAATGTAGAATTCATTTTTCTTCTAAATAAAATACATTTCCATTAGATAAAATACTTGTATCCTATGTATAGAAACAAAGAATGAAATCCAAAATAAGAGGTAATGAGTGTGATCTCATTAATATTATCAATATTTTATATTTTAGCACACTAAAGATTAATACTCAATTTACTTTTTAGCATATTTTTAAAATTGTTTTATTAATTAATTATATATAATATCTCATATTTATTTCTAAATGGGATTCCAAAGGTTGTTATAAATTTCCAGTCATAGGATAACCTATATTCCAATGTAATATTGCAATATTCATTATCACCCATAGGTTTCATAATCTAGAGTGTTTATAGGAAGGAGTAATTATTATTTTTAGATATTCTAAAGGTATTTTCAAGTACTAATGATTAGAGAATAATCTTTAAGGCTATATAGTGATGTATTATATAAGTCTTATATACTACTAGTGACTTTGTTACTGGAGGTGGATCTCCAATTCTTTTTGGTATCCTCATTACTAGAGGAAGATCCAGTAATCCTTCTAGTGTCATAGTCATTGAAGTAGGATCCCAAATCCTAGAAATTATTATTTCTGTAAAGGTGAGATAGCCCAGAGGAATATGTGTCTTGTACATCAAATCACTATAACAAAGGGAAATTAGATAGGTTTTAGAGTTATAGATATAAAATTAAAGGATTACAAAAAAGAGTTGCAACCATTATGGTACTAGATTGCTTACTTCTCTTTTTATTTAAATCATTATCCCTGTCAATAAAAATAAAATTTATATCCCTTTAATATTAATATTATACATTATCAAACCATTTCTCTTTAATACTAATTTAAGGAAGTAATTTCACATATACAACTCCCACACCCAGATAATAGGTTGGGGTTTGAATTAGGGTGTATATTTTCAGTCATTTAATTACAAATTATTTGATCTTATTAAGGACTAGTAGGAAGAAACAAATTCATGAAATAAAAAAATTTATAACAAATAAATAAATAAAAATTAGTATAAAGACATGAAGATTTTACATTGTTCACCATTTAATGTGATGAGATAATCCAAGGAGTATACACATGAAATGTTTTTGGTGTACATGAATCCTGAACATCGCTCATATCATTATAAAAAATTTGTTTAAATTCTCTAATAAAATCAATTGTTACAACATCTTCCTTATTCTCCAGTCATTACATAATGAAATGGTTTCTAAATATATTCATATATAGAAAATACAATGAAAATATTATTGTAAATATAAAAAAAGTCTTGCAATGGTGTGTATCTTATGCTCTAAATCTCTTTGAATTTGTTTTCCATCTCCTAATATTTCCAAATCCTATATAATATATTTGATATAATGTATTTGATATAATTAATTTTTTAAACCCTATCAATATTTTTTATTCAACACACATGATTTAATTCCATATAGTTTATCTATTTCTTCCCACAATAACTCTATTTTCTTTTAATATATATATATATCATTATTTAATATTACAAATATAACAAAATAGTTAATATATTTCCCAAAATATTATTTAATTTTAACTTTATCCACATTCCAAAACCATTACTCAGTATTTAAAAACAACAAATATAGAGAAATATACAAAAATTTTAAGCAGAAATTTTTCCAAAAATGAATCAAATATAAATCCATAGTTTATTTTATGATACTAATAACTATAGTGGGTTGTGTTCTTCCATTATATATTGTATTTGGTTAATAGCCATCATTGAAAAAAAATATTATAGTATTGATAATATCTTCCATATCTCACATGTATTCCATGTCTTTAAAAGTTTCCAAATATGTGAAATATATATGATTCTCTATTGACCAAGAAGTTGTTTCCATTAATTTAACCTCAATCCTTATACCCTGAGGGATTCATGAATAAGTAACAAGATCATAATTACATACATATTTTATATTTTAATTCATATTCCTCAAAACATTTATTTTACTCTTCTTATATGTTTTACACATAGAAACAACTTCCAAATATCACTAAAAAATTCAACTATAAACAATATTTTTCCACATTCTCCTATATTAATATATATACTATGTTTATTCATTATCACCTAGAAAAAAAATCTTAGTTTTTCAATATTTTTACCAAAATACAAATGTTCAATCATTATTAATTGAAAAATCAATGAAAATGGAATATTTATTTTTAATCTATAATTTTATTTAATATGTTTTATCCATTCAATAATCAACATCAACATACTAAAACATAATATCATTTATCCATGAAGTGATTTAAATCGTTTGTTTTATGCCTTACTAAAAAAATATAGAAATAGTGTTTCAAACTTATGTTATGTGATTCACTTAATTATATTCTTTGGTAGTCCAAAATACCAAGTTAAAATGATATAAACCTTTTAAATGATGAGCCAAAAATAATTTTCTGCTCAAATATCAATCTATAAATAAAAAAAATTCAAAAATGGAATGGTTATCATATGTTTCATCATTTTCATTTCATCTTACATGTTAGAAAAAAAAATTTCTTCCCAAAATTAATAAATCATGGAAAATAAAATGGTTAGAAAATGATATGGTTTGAGTCTTACATGGAAATATTCATTCATTTGAAATTCAAAACACCAGTACTATTCTTCCAATAACTAAATTCCATTTCCATAACATAATAATAATCATAATTAATAATACTAACAATTGGTTTTTTAAATTTTCGATAAACACAAAACCATAATCATAATATTCTCCCAATATATTCAATGATTATTGAAATTTTAAATATATGTTTAGTAAAAAAACATGTAGATTTACATAGTTTTAATATATATATATATATTATAGTTTAAAACTATAATATATGTAGTTGTAAAATCCCTAAAGAATATCATGAAATATATTTTTCCATATGATAAGGGTGTTAATATATTATGTAAAACTAGTTTCCAAAAATAGAATATATTCTTTTTTTTCATTTTGAATTATTAAACTCAACAGTATATGTGGCTTATACAAATGAATCTTTATGATATAATAGTTTCAATAATTTTAAATTCATATTCATATCACATTGTAAGATACTACGTGGAGTTACTATATGTCATGATGGGAATATATAAAATATAATATACTATATATATGATATATATATCAATTATTTAATTTTTTTAAAAAATATAAGTGGATTCCTATTGGATCAAAGAGCCTTAGCTAAATATTCACATGGGATTAGACTATAAAAAACTATATTGGAGATTTTATTTTTGACAAAAATTGATATAACATGTTTTGAAATATTACGTAATCTAGTTTAACTACTTTTTCACATGATTTATATATAATTAATTACAATAATCATTATTTTTTATTGTTAAGTCTTTTATAGGGTTAAATTTAATTCTTTTAAAACTATATTTTAGATTACTTAAATTTTAATATATATGATTAATTTATATTCTTATGTATCTAGAATAAAAAAATTATTATTAAAAACATGATCATTATCTAGTACTAAATATGGATAGCTGGTTTTTATGTTAGGATTTTCACTATTTAAAGAGCTTTGATCTATCTTGAAAAGATAAATTTGACTATCTATACATACTTCAGGGTTAGAACATGATTTTTACTAGATTTAATTATTTTTCCTGGAATTTGTTTAACGTAAAATTTTCATGTTATGTATTTCTGTATGTAATTAAATATTAAATTTAACCAAATTAAAATAAATCCCATATGAATTATTTTACAAGTAATGAAATATTTCATTGGATAAAAAATGAGATATACATGAAGTGTATGATGTAAAATGTGAGATCATTAATATACCCTAATTAGTTATCTATTTTTTTTATGTATAAAAAAAATTAAATTAAATATAAATAAAAACTAAAACTCAATTATATTGCATAAAATGGTATTTTATCAATGTAAACTTTCTTGAACCACAGACACTTGAACTTAGGTATTCACAATGATCCCTACTTCTTGTTGGGATCCAAAAAAAATCACAGGAAATGACTAAATTACTTGTGATTTAATATATATCCATTGAATTATATAAATAACTAATTCAAATAATTAAATTATTTTAATCTCTCCATGTAGTACTAGATACAATTATTCTACCATAGGATGTATATTAGATTGTTTTTCAAATATGTTATTGTATTGCTATGATTTTTTTCTTATATTTGTTTTCAACATTGCAGGGGATGTTAATGCATTAAAATTTTGTTTATTGGATTAAATCATATATTTTGTAGGATTTCATAGAAATGTAAATATGTAATGGCTCATTAATCATATTAATAGAGAAGTGAATATATATTAAAATATGAATCACAATTATTCAAACACATAAAATTTCATATATACTTATCTTATATAAAGGTTGAGTTTGAGTATACTATAGGGGATTCAATAATGTGGAAGAATTTTTAAATGTAAGATGTAAAGGATAAAATAATATAATGATAATAGGTTTAATAGAAGTTATATGATTTATGATGAACTAGAGAAACTAACTAAAGTAGGAAAATATTTTATCTGGTTTATTTAAGCAGTGATTGTAGTGTGTGAATTACTTGTTAAAATCTAAAATAATTATAGTTAAGCTCAATTTATTGTAAGACAATAATTATAAATTTATTTATGTAAAGTTTTAGAAATAAATTTTTTATTTAATAATGGATTTCATTTTCAACAGATTTTAATAGAATTTTAACTGGAAACATTCAATTAAATTTATGATTTAAATGGTCATGTAAGTTTTAATTTTAATTTCAATAAGTAATATATGAAGTCCCCATCCTGGTTTATAAATTCAAGACTGATCCATAGGTCTATAAGGCCTCAAAAATTCATCCTAGTATGCCAGAGGCTGCTAACTAGTAGTATGGGTGTTTATTGGTATGGTGTTGATACTATACCCCCAATATTGGATTAATACACAGAGTAAGAATAAAGGATACACATAATCCATCGAGATATATAATTGGACAGAAACAAAGAAGTAAAAAAAGATCATATATAAATGATTTCATGAAGATACAAAATATGAATTTGGAAAGACATGGTGGAATATATATAAAAAATATCATAATTAAAAAGGAAATAAAAGACCAAAAGAAACTTTCACCATGAGAATCTAGATAACAATATTAGTCCTATACTCCGATGCTTCCTACCTTAAAATAGATCAATAATCCTTAGCATGGTGAATCACTTTATCCTTATATGTATTTAAAAACATGCTCATTAAAAAACTAAGGCCTAGACAGGGTGTTAGTACAACCTAGTAAATCACCAACAATGATGTCTAATGATAATCCAGTTTTTGATTATAAAATATAATAGTGTGAATTTTTAATTAATTTAATGAATCGACGTAATTTAAATTATTTTGCACTTGGGCTCTATGTGGGATACCCAGCTGAAAAAAACTAATTTGGGCTAAGACATATTTCTATGAACATTAACTTATAGGTAGTCAAGGTACTCAAGAAAAATATCAATAGAATCTATAAATATGAAACCCAAAGGAATCCACGGTAGAAGTTCAGTCATTCCCACCCAACAGACCCATTTTGAATACATATTTGGACTAAGAAATTATTGACTTTTGAAAGTCAATAAAACTCATAGTGATCATCCAAGGAAGTTATCTAACTGTTATGATTGGAATCCAAGGGATTCACCCATGTAATTATACTCCAATGAGTCTCTAACTTAACAAAGTAAAAATATCCCAGGAAATTGGGTAGGTCTCACTTGGAATCCATGGGGTTGGCCTATAGAATTACTTATAAAAAGACATCTAGCCAAACATGGGAGATTATACTGAGTGTTCTATATTATCTAGAGAGATATATGAATTTTTAATGTTAAGATGAGGAATTTATCAAATTAAGATAACAACTGAACCCAAGTTTGGTGTACCACTTATCATTCACATCAACAAATCAAGTGACATCATATGATTTCTATTAAGTCATTCCAGGTCGAGAATATAAGGCTTGATCAAGGAATTCCACACCTTTAATAGAGTAGTGATGTTCCATATAAAAATTAACAAAGTGTACAAGGTAATTAATTACAAATCCAAGTATCCATGTTGTTTAGTAATTTAATTATTATAAAAACTAACCACCATCAAGACCAAGTAAGTTAATCATCCCATTTCTCAATTTAATTAATCTAGTTTGGACTTTTCACATGTAATTGAAAAACTAAACACACCCCTAAGGTGTATTTTAGTTATATAAGAAAAGGGTTTTTCCAAAGGTAAAAATCTAACACACTATATGGGATGTTTTTTTAACTAAAGTATACTTATCATGGGAACTTAATCAAACATAAACTATGGGATTGTTGGAGTTGAGGTTTTGAACCTTTAATAGAGTCTAAGAGTCCTATAACACATTTATTACAAGATTTAGGTAACTAATTGAAGATATATGTATTTTTGGAGTAATTAATGAAATTTATATCATGCGTAACAAAGACATATTTTATAAATGGTGGTACTGCTAGGGAACAAAATATAAACCACCTACCTAGGCCATGTAGAATACTCCTCATCTCGTATCAGTGTCAGATTTGAGAAAAAGGAGAGATAACTAAAATCCAAAAAAAAATACTTGAAAATAGTATATTTACATTAAATATGGGGAAATATTTTTAGACATAAAGAGAAAATGAGGATAGAAGGTGATGGAGTAGTATCTTTATAGAAGGTGATCCAACACAATTGATGCCGAAGAAAAATAAGGTTAAACAGAACAGATCCACCAATCTTGACGAGAGGAGGAGGGATAGGCCATGATGGATCTACTATATGAGAATTAAGGGAGGAAGAGGGGAAATTAATTTTAAGGTTTATGAGGGGAAAATGGTAAATTTGTGAATTTTTAATTGGGTACACAATTCGGCCACATGGTTGTAAAAACTGTACACCAACCATGTGTTCCTACAATACTTGAGAAAACACACCCCACACAATTATACACATGGTAAGAAAAACTATGTTCAAACTATGTGAATTGAACCTATAATAAACTATAGGCCTAACATGATTTACAGGACCCCTTTACATATTTTTCTAAATTTAATTCTCCATTTTTCAAGATTCATGATTAATGTTCACTACAAGAAAAACTGTGTGCCAATTGTGCGCCTCATCCTATTTCATGAAAAACTAAAGCCCCAAACCTTAAAAATTCCTAAGATCTCTTGAAACCTCATATACCCCTTGGTTAAATTCATTTAGATAAAAATATTCTTTTATATAATTAAATAGTTTGAAACCTTACTAAAGAAATGGGTTATTACAACCTACCCTATGTAAGAAAAATCATCCTTGAGTTTCACTTTTGAGGAATATAGAGATGCATCTAATAATAACTCCATCTATTGATCATATATGTTGGACTCCCATTCCTATATCTCATAATGTATATAGTTGTTCTACTATAGAACCCCAACCATAAGAACCATTATACCTTAGAGAGTCTTTTGGATATGATCGATGATAAAAACTGGATACTCCTCAAAATAAGCATTATCCTCCAGTTTGATTTCTTCTAGAATCAAGGACTGAAATGGGTTGTTTTAATAATAGAAGAGCTGAGAGACATGGAATACATCATGCATAATAATTTATTACAAAGGTTGATCTGTCATATATTCTATCATCCTGACCCTTCTCAATATCTCAAAAGGGATGTCACATCAATGTTCTAGTTTTCCTTTACTATGAATGCTTCAATGATCCAATTTATATGAGACTCACAAGAAGAACTGACCGTCCACCTCAAAATCTAGGGGTCAATGGTAGTGACTAACATATTAATTCAACCTAGACTAATTCATATCCATATATTTCTTGACTAACTCTAAATATTCCAAAGTTTCTTGAATAAGACATGGTCTTATTAGCACTGCCCTTTCTACCTCTAGTAAGCACATAGGCGAATGACACGACATACCATAGAGCGCCTCATAAGGGGTCATTGGAATAGTCTCTTGAAAACTACTATTATAAGAAAAATAATCAAGTGGAAACTTATTTTAACATTATAATACAAATTCTATGACACATAAATGTATCACTTCCTCTAGAACCTGTATAGTGTTCCCATATTGGTCGTTGGTCTGAGGGTGGTATGATGTACTCATAAGTACCTATAAACCAAGTGATTTATGAAACTCCTTCCAGAATTGATAAGTAAACTTATTTTCCCAATATAATGTAATTTTATTTGTAATACCATTATTTTTTATGATCTCTTGAATATATATCCTCAAAATATTATCCATTGTGAAGGTCTCTTGGATAGAAAGGAAGTGGGTGACCATCTAAAACCTATCCAAAGTCACCCATATGGTATCACTGCTTAGGGAGACTTTGGTAACCACACTAAAACATTAATGGTGAAATAATACCATTTCTGTTTTAGTATGATCATTTTCTATAAAATTAAAACATGCCACTAGTGTTCTACTTTCACCTTTTAACTTGTGGAGCATTGAGTAACAAATCCTATGATCTCCATTTTCATCCTAATCTACCAATATTGACAAAATAAGTCACAATAAATTTTAGTAAGTCCAACATTTACTATCCATTTGGATGATTGATATTCTCATATCAGTTCCTCTCACATGTCTCTAGGTACCCAGACACTCCCTTGGATATTTAGGATCTCATTATCATCAATAGCCCAACTAGGTGAAATCTTATCACCAAAAATAATTTCCCTTAGGACCAAGCCATTAGGATCAGAAATATACCTCCACTTTATTCTATTCACAAGTGATGGAACCATAGATACATTCATGAGTATCAATTTACTATGAAATTCTTGAACCATAATATTAATTAATGAAAAAAAATCCATTAATTTCCTCTAACCACTAGCTTCCTGAACTACTTGAGTCCCTGTTTTTTGGCTCAAATCATCAACAATTTCATTACTTTAACAAAAGATGTACGTGAGAACAAAATCTAAAGACTGAAGATATTCAACCCACCTCATTTGATAGGGGTTTAAGTCACATTGAGATAATGTTTATTTTAGGATATTGGGACCTGTGTATACCCAAAATCATTCCACTAGTAGGTATTGTATTCAGCAACACAAGGAATGAACAACAACTGCTGTCATGAGGTTATGAATTTGGGAAATTATGCTTATGAGGTCTCAATTAATGAGATATATTTTCATAAATAATTTCCGTTACATCAAAAAATCTCCAATATTGGTGCCTAATATATGAAAATAAACCATGTATACTCTTATTGTTATGAAGAAAATTAGGATCATAATTGAGTTCAACCATCCTTTGAACTCGTGAAAGGTCTTCTCAAAAGCTTTAAACCATGCGAAATTTACACACTTAATGGACAATACTATAAGTGGTGCTTCAAGGAAAAAAATGTTTTGGATGAAGAACTGGTAGTAACCATATATCCCCAAGAAGCTTTATATGTCAAATATATTATTGGTTTACTTATAATAAATAATGACTGTCACCTTATCTGGATCCATAGATACTTCTACTTCATAAATAATGTTACCTACAAAGTGAACCTTTTTGTTCAAAAAGTTTCATTTTGTGATCTTATCATATAGATAATTCTCTATTAGTTCATTCTATTTAATTCCATGGTTCTTGGCATGATCATGTATTGTTTGATAGTACACTAAGATATCTCCCAAAAAATGACTATAAAGGCATCCAGGTACAGGTGTAAACCTGATTCATCAAGGACATAAAAACAATAGGAATTTTGGTCAACCAAAATGACATTTATAGATACTTTAATAATCCATACTTCCATAAAAAAGATGAATGTGTTATTTCCAAGGGGTTAAATCTCACATGATGATAGACTTATCTTCCAATCAATATTCAAGAAGACCCTGGCTCCTTAGGGATGGTCTATGAGATTTTTTATATGAAGATTTGGGTACCTGTTCTAATTCTTGAGTTGATTCAACTACGAGTAACCCAAACATAACTATAAATTTCAATCCTTCTTCTTGGAAAATAGTGGTGGAACCTAAGGAGAAGTATTATTCCATAAAAACACTTTGGATTCTAGGTCCTCTAACTACCTCTTATGTCTCTACTATTTTATAGGAGACATATTGTATGAAGGGATAGATACTGGTTCTACTTCTAGAACATGCTTAATGTTGAAATCTTACTCTCTCTTAAAATTTATCCAAGAAAATCCATCAATAAATACATCCCTGACTCGATCCACCACTAGAGGAAATTATATCTTCTGTACTCCTTAATCATCCAACATGAAACCCTAAATCAGGGATTACACTCTACCCATACCATGATGATCATGCCTAGATTGACCTTCTTAGACATCTTGTTCTCCCTTATAAAAATAGTTATCACCCTCAGTGATTTAAAAGACACCCTATGGTGATAAAAATCAATATGGGCTCAAAAATATACCATCGAATCAATCCTTAGAATTATGTCAAATACTATCATCTCAAGGGTGAAAACGGTGCACATAAAATGATAGTCATATATCTTAAGGGGAAACTCCTTACAATGGAGAATTATTTATTACTAAATTCCTAAATGGGTGTCAAGGGACATCACCCCAAAAAGTATTCAATATTGAGACCAAGTATTCCTATTAAATCATCAGATATGAATGATTATGAAGTGCTTGTGACATAAAAAATCAGATACTATAGTAAAATATTTTAAGATCATACCTCGTACTATAGATTTCATGGGACTCTAATCCTCAGTTGTAGGATTCATTGTGTGTAACTATACAAATCCATAGTCCTGACCTATAATATGACCTCCTTGAGTAGATCTAATATTATATAACTACACATCATGTATCTAGATCCCTATACCTTGAATAATTTCTTATACTGAATGGATAATAGTAATCCAAATTCTTACCTAGCATATAGCCTCAAATCCAAATCTAGAACTCCATACTAGTATAGATCCCAGTCATTAGGAAAAAGTGGAAGAGGCCTATATAATCTCCAAAGATGGCCTATTATACCACTGTATTGACACTATAGTAAGCCTCTTTCAAATTTGGGATTCATGTGTCCCTACCTTCACTGATTACATATAGTAGAACCTCTAGTGCATACGCTCTGTCTATCATTGCTCAAGATAGAAGCTCAAAATGGTGCTTCCTTCCACTGAATAATGCACTACATGGACATGAAATTGAACTAACCTACCCTGTAACTTCATATTATCATAGATTACACCTTGATATAAGATCATAGGTCACCATATTAGAGATGGTAGTTATTCAGAAATGTCATGTTAAGATTAAATGGCTTACCCAAGTCCATCCTCAAAATACTTATCCCCTGAAATCTCCTCACCAACAAGATTGGGTAAAAAGTGATAAATCTCAATGAAATGAGATAAGTAATCCATGATAAACATATTAACCTACTCTAGATAAATGAATTTATTGTCTTAATCATCTCTCTATATCTTAGATAAAATTATTCATAAAATAAGTCAGGATGTCTCTCTAGACCATGCCTTGGTGTTGATCTGTATGAGTAAATAATTCCCACCATCTATTTGAATATAAATGAACTATATATGTTGTGAACTTAACTCACTATTTCAAAGGTGTTTCTAGTTTCTCGATGATAGTATGCATGGCCACCAACCAAGAATTCGTAGCCTGGGTACCTTTCTCCCATAAGAATGTAGGTGGGTGTTTTTGTTGGAACTCCCTTGCTAACTCTGACATGGCTGGAGCTGCTTGTCGGGATACCTCCATGAACTATACAAGATGCAGGGAAAACTGTCAAAGCTAAGAATTAGTTTCCATTCTAGGAATTAATGGTGGTATTATATAAGGTGATGCAAGTGAGAGAATAGGTGTTTCATGTCCCACCACCTCAGGATCATGGCCATCACCACCTTCCTGGTGCTCAACCCAAGGCCATAATAGAAGCATATATCTACAATTCCAAGAAGACACATTAGAGAAAGTTACAAGGATAAAGATATTAAAAATAGGAAAAAAATACTGGAATAAGGAATCACTAAAACAGATAGAATAACCCAAATATATGTTTCTAAATTTAGGCTTTAAGGTGTGACATAAATTCTTATTCATAAAGGTTCAGTTATATAGGGTTTAAATTCCATGTTAAATAGGAAAACATATTTATGTTAAAATTAGCATCCCCATTTAATGCAATTTTTTTTTAACATTTGGAATTTAAATTTATAATGTCTCTATATAATGGTTTAGTTATACATATTTGCATTACCAATTTAAATAGGAATAAATCCCTATAAATTTTAATTATTACTCTATTTAACTACAATTAGATATTTAAAATTAGTTATTAGTACATAACAAGTCTATATATGATGGTTCAGTTTTATGGATTGTTATTCCCAATTTATAGAGGATTAATGATATAAATTAATAATTAAAATCCATTTAACTACGATAAATGTTTTAGCTTATATAACCAATTTTCCATAGCTTTGATCATCTTAAAAATAGTTAAATAAAATTCTATATTAAAACATTGTAGGGAAACACCATTTAGTTTGATTCATTAAATTTATAAAACAAATTTGTTTCCTATAAATAATGTTAGAAGTCACATATAAAACAACCAATTCACATAAAATTGGAAACATGCAGTACAAGTAATGAAATATTAATGGGATGTCATATAAATGAATTATAAATCCTTATATACCTATAATAATACAAGAGATAATAATCCCTTTCTATACCATCCCAATGGTAGAAATATATAAAACATAAAATAATAAAGAATGTGTATCACCCAATGGTGAAATTAGTATAACTGTAACAAAAGAAATCCAGAACAACAAGTACCACTCCAGGTAACTTGGATTTCCCCCAACAATAGGGTCAAATACTCCCATTAAAGGCTCATTACCAAGTTATAACACTTTATTGTCTCTCATAAGCCAACCCTAAATAGTAATATAAAAGAAAATTATGATATAATACCACTTTGTTATGTCCTCATCCTAGTTTATAGACACGTGTCTAGTCCAGAGATCTTCAAGGCCTCAAGGACACCTCCTGGTATACCAAAGGCTATAGACAAGTAGCAGGTGTGTATGATGATATGATGGGGAGACAATAGACCATGTATCATATTAAAATATATCAAAAATATAAATTTAAAAAATAATCTATCTATATATATAGTAGGATATGGATAAAGCAACGAACAATATCACATATAGATCATTTCATGATGATACAAAATATGGAGAAGGAAATAAATGGTAGTTGGTATAAAGATAGTACTATTATAAAAAATATAAACTAAATATCAAAATAAAATATATCCAAAATAATCTTGGGAACTTGAACATTCTTATGCTCCCATACCCCCAACCTTAAAATAAATCATTCATCCATAGTAGGGTGGTTCCCATTATCCTTACCTATATACATGAAATATATCTATGTACCAAACAACAACTTATCCAACATGTGAGGACAATTAATTGGGCCAAAAATAATGATTTGAAATTAAAATCCATTCTATTAGTATAAAATATAATAGTGTAAAAATATTATTAAATTAAGACATAAAAGTAATATAAATCATGTCAAGATCGAGCTCTGTGTGGGATACTCGACTGACCATCCCTACTTCAGTATAATTAAGATGTCTCTGAACATTTAACCTATAGGTATTCAAGGGAACCAAGTCTAATAGTCATGATGTCTATAAATATGTAACAAAAATCAGTAAATGGCATAAGTCTATGAATTCACAAACAAAAAACCTATTTCAAACCCATAGAAGGCCCATGGGATTCCTAACTTTTGAAAGTCATGAAAACTCATGGTGATATTCCCATGATGTTAGATAATTGGTTTGAGTAGAATAAAAGGGGTGATTAATTGGTATTATACTCAATAGAATCTCTAAAAAACTATTGAAAACAATTCTTGTGTATCAGCTATGTCTTGATTAGAATATAATGGGATCACCCATTGAATTCCATATCCCAATAAATTGAATTAAACATAGTAAATCTTCTCTAACATTATATGTTTTTTGGAGACTTATATGAATCCATGATGTCATGTTTTTACATTCATAAATTTCAGACAATGACAGAATCCAAGGGGGTGTACGACTTGGTGTTCTCATTAAGGAATTATGTGACATATTATGAGTTTTATTAAGGAATTCCAAATTGTGAATCTAAATGTTTCTTAAGTCATGAAACATATTTAATGATGTAATGATGATCTATAGAAAAATAACCAAATCAAAAATGATAATTAATTAAATTTCCATGTATCCATTTTTCTTAGTAATTTAATTAGTAAAGGTGACAAACCATATGAAAAAGTAATGTAATCATATCATTTCAAAATTTAATTAATATAGTATGGATGTTACACTTATAAATGAAAATCAAAACACACCCTAAGGGGTGGTTTGGTTACATTAGAAAATGGGTTTTCCTATAGGAAAATCCTAATGCACCCTAAGGGGTGTTTTGGATTTAATTAAATATTCCTTGTTATGGGATGTTAATAATACCCACCCTAAGGGGTGGTTCGGGTTGAGTTCATCAGCCTCTTATAGAGTCCAAGGGTAATATAACACTTCATGGTTAAGGTTTAGTTGACTAATTGAAGTAATATTAATTCTAGGATAAATGTATGGAAATCCTTATGGGATACATAATGGTATGTTTTACAAAAAAATGAGTCTTTTAAGAAGAAACATATGGACTACCTACCCATTCCTCGTAGAAGATTACTCATCTATTAGTAGCCTCAGATTTGGAATCGAATGAGAGATATCCCAAAATCAGTCAAAATCACTAAAAATAGGGTTTTTATGTTAAATATGGTGGAATAGGGTTAGATAAAAAAATAAATTGAGTAAAGAAGGTGTTATAATAGTATCCTTACTAAGGGAATTTCAATGTGGTGGACAATAAAGAAAATGGAGTTCAGATGGATTATATCCACCAAGCATGAGTAGAGGCGGAGGGAGAGGCCACAATAGTGATACTCTGTGAAAATTTAGGGATTAAGAGTGAAAATTAGTTTTAATGTTTAAGAGGGGGAAAAGGTTAAACTCCAACATTTTTAATAGGGCACATAGCCTGGCTGTATGGTTGGCGAAACCATGTGCCAACTATACATCCCTACTATCTCATAGCACCACACTCCACATGATTATTTACATGTTTTTATAAACCATACAAAAAATGTGTGATGTGAACCTACAATAAATTTAAGGCCTCACACATTTTATAGGCCCCCTTCACATGATTTTATAAAATGTGCTCCTTTATTTTTAATCCATATAGCTTAGGTGACTAATTGTCCAAATTGTGCACTAATCATGTGCCTCATCATATTTCTCCAAAAACTGGAACCTTGGACCCTGATCCTTCCCAAAACGCAGTAAAACCTCCTATATCCCCTTTTTTAGTTCCATTTAGATAAAAACAAGAGGTTTTGATAGAATTAAAAGGTATTATACCTAATTTAAGAACCACATTATTACATTATGTAAGTGGAAACTTAATGTTAAAAAGGCTATGTAAGAACGAATTGAAATATCAAATGGCTTTGTAAGTGATAAGTGATTGATTAACAAGCTATATAAGTGATAATTGAAAGTTCAACTAGTTATTTATATTAGAATTTATGTTTCAAATGACTATATAAGTGAGGGAAATGAAAGAGTGAATCCATATAAGAGTGAATAAAATTTTACAAATTTAATATAATCTAGATTTAGTGTTTTTGATAAGTGATGTGTTGTTCTATAATATTGAATATATTTTTTTAAATCTCACATAAGATAGATTAATATTTTCTAAGTCACATATGTTTTTTAGAATAAAAGCATGGAAATTAATTTATGTTTTTTATGACTTAAATTTTCAATGGTATTTAAAGGCAATTTTTTTAGTGATTTAAAAAAAATAGTTTAATATAATTTTTGGAATATTGAAAGGTTTTTTTTAAAAAATTTAAAGGTTTAATTCGTAAGTTTTTTGGTGGAACTTCAACCTAAATAATCTATCCCAATTATGATAGGAATGTTATATTTATATCTTTGAATGTATTTAAATGTAAATATAATTTTTTTTAAGATTAGATAAAAAATTAAAGATTTATATGTATATATCTTGTAGTAAAAAAGAGATTTATGTTTCCATATTTTTAATATATCTAATGAAAAAGAAAAATTAGAGGACGTGTGCTTCATTCATATATCTATAAGAGATTAATAAACTGATCTGAAGATCATTTTTTTGATATAGAACAATAATATTCTAGTTATATATTAAAGGATATTGAAGCTATTTCTGAGACCTATATTTGTAAATTCATGATATAGTTATCATATTATCCTTATATTTATCTTATTTCTGAGAACCAAGTAAAATGATTTATTCTTTTTTTTTTCATTTATTTATTCACTCTATATTTTTAAATTAATGATATAATTATCATATTAAATATTTTTACTTTTATTAACATGGAAATAAGATCTAATTAAATTAATAGATATAAAAAATTCTTTAAAAACACCATAATTACACCCCACATGAGAGTGTTTGTTATTAAATGGAACTAAAAATTGGTAATAGTTTTTAATGGTTCTATTTTGGATTAATATTTATACATACTGAATTTTTAATGAGTTTTATTTTCAAATAATATATATACAAATTTTTTATTAAAATTATTATTCAATATGGAAAATGATTTCATGGAATACTTGGAGAAACAAAATAAAATTACGCCTGAGACATTATTATTTTAAATTTTGATGATAAGAATAAATTGTGAAGAATATACAATTTTTTTTAATTTTTATGGAGTTTCCAATATATTTTTGAATCATATATTAATTATGGTAGTTTATTAATAGAGTAAATTATAAGGCCTCCGATAAAATGATGAAAAAATTATAAAGACTCTCTAGAAAAGGATTCACCTAGAACCTTAAGGAAATTAAATATGTTGAAGATAAAAATATATTTTCTAATAAAGAATATTTAATTCTATTCATAAGAAATGAGAATAAGAAGAAGAAAAATAATAAAAAGTTGAAAATGAATTTGGGAACCTAATTTGAGGAAAATTAAATTATATTTATTAAAAAATATCAATATAATTTATTTATGTAAGATTATTGAAAATATAAATATGTCAATTCTCCCTCAATGAATAAAAATGATTATTAGTATTAGTATAATGAAATCATGTTGTCAATTAGAAATATTTTCATTTTAGAATCATGAGGAAATTCAAACCTTGAGAAAAGTGGTGACAAAATATAGAGTCTAAACGAAATGAAGGTTCTGCATTGATATTATAATTGTCTTAGGAAAATGAAAAGATGATAAAATAAGAGGTAAAATTAAAATGGAATATTATATGGATGAATATCAAAATTAAGGTCTAATGTGATCTATTGGGTGATATTTATCATTAAATGGATGCTTAAATGGCTTTGAAAAAAAAGTATAAAGAAAAAATAATTTATGTAATGAAATAGATTGAATATATAATAAAATTTGGAAAATAATATTTTCTCAATTAGTATATATTAAAAATATATTTATAGTGATAAATATAATGTTTTTAGGGATTAAAAAAAATTAAATTTATAAGAAAAATTATTTAATTTATTATATATTTTCACATAGATAATTAAAAAAATAGTATATTATAGTAGTAAATATTTGGAATTTATAATGAAGAAGAAGTTTTTTCTAGAAAAACTAGAAAATAAAATCCATAGGAAAGAGTTGTGAAGAAGTGATACTATTTTGGAATCTTAGGAAACACCATTGATTTGCGTATCAAAGATATGGAATTATAAAATGGAAGAAAACATTCCATAATATTTCATCTGAAAAAAGAATACAAGAGGTATAATTTATTTGAGAGATTTTTTAATTTGTACTAACAAAGGACACATGGAAATATATTATTGTAGTAATAAATAATATTGTAACGGAATCATAGTTCCTCTATAATGGTGGATATAATAAATAAAATAAAATAAATCTATTTCATATTGTAAATATATTTATGGTTTTAGATTAAAGTTATGTTGAATGAAATAAAGGTGTGCATCCTGAACCAATGTATGATTATTTATAAAAACTATAATAAAGATTAACGAAAAAATATTTAGGATTAAGAACGTGGTGGTAATACTCATATAAAATATATATGGTGTGGATATAATCCCATATAATTAAAAACTAAAAAAGGAGAAACCTAAAATTAAATGAATAATTAGTCGAAGTTATATAATGTGGATGGAAACATATCAGTATATACGAGGTATAAGTCTCACTACGAAGAATAATTATAATCTAAAGGGTATAAATAAAGAAAAAATTAGAACCTGAAAAGAGTTTTTTACATTTTTTATTACTCAAATAAGTACCTCTATGAAGAAAACTTGAAAAATTTAAAAATTATGTTTAAAGAAAAGGTTCTGTTCTTCATGAATAAACATATTCCTCAAATTGAGTGTGATAAGAAGGTAAACTTATACCTAATTCTATTTTAATTTCATATACCTAATTTTACATGTTTTTAGATGAATAGTTATTGATATATGATCAACATTATTTATAATAAAGGAAGATATTAAAAATATGGAAAAATAACAAGGGATTTTTGGAAACAATAATAGCATAAGGGATGATATGGTTTAGAAAGAACATAAATAATAGTATAAGATCTTAAAAGATGGAATTATCTGTTGATATTTGTGGAATATAATTGATAATTTTTATGTCATTTTTTCTCTTATTTCTCCCAGAGATCCTTAACACACATAATATTATTGAATATGATTAATATTACTTATATTTGGAAATGTATCTCTGAATAAGAACTTAATGATTATCATTATGATTTAGAGTCTCTTGTAGAAGGGGTTATTATTATACCAAGAATTATTGGTATCATATATGGCAATGTTTCAAAAAATTAAATAATAAAATTATAATTAATTATAATTATAATCATTTTTAAAATATTTAAATTTTAAAAATAAAATAAAATATCATATAGAGGGTAGAATGGGTGTTGAAAATTTATTTAATGATGTACTCTCTTTAGAATAAATAAAATACTTTAATATGGTAGTAGTAATTATTAATGAAATAATGATATCAATAAGAAGTAATTTTGAAGTTAATAAATAGTAAATATTTAGTGGTGTAATTTATTATTAGTGAAGAAATTGATAAGTATTATTATTATTTTTGGATATATAGATATTGGACTATAAATAAATAATCCTAGGGGAGAAAAGTCAACATATGTGGTGTGTACGAAACTATTTAAATTTAGAGGTATTTTTACTCTAAGGCTTATTAAAAGATTAAATAAGTTTCATCAAGTAAAATTAACATTTATTAATGTTAAAAATTCACTTATAAATAATTGGTAAGTAAAAGGTAGATTTTTTTGGATCTATTTACAAATTTTAGAGAAGTCGTAGTAGCATGTTCGAATTTTTATTTGAATGAAAGAATTGATTTCAAAATTTTAAGTATTTTTTCCATATGAAGAATAACTATAACATGCTTTTAGTTTATTATTTATATCACCATTACTAATTTGGATCCAAAAGTGGTATATTTGGTCAAAAAATTTAATTAATTAACATCAAAAGTGGAGAAATTTAAATTTTGGATTTTTTATAGTGAATAATAGATTATGTATTTTTATTGAAATTTTTATAAAGTGGGAGGAAATTTAAATCATTAATTATGTGTTAAAGGGGGATTCCAGTTATTCCATCATTACCTATCATATAAACAACCTTGGTGTATACTTGGTAAATATATCATTTAAATTTTATTATCAAAGGTGTTATAAAATGTGGGATATAAATATATAATGGGAGGAAACAAATATCTTTGATAAGAAGTTTATTTATAGAGAAATAATTATGGAAACATTTATAAAAAATTGCAAAGTGGGTTATTGTCACTACAAGAGGTTGTATATTTTTTTCTCATAAATTATGTGCTCTTATTGTTGTCAATCTACTGTGATATTTTTTATCAATATTATGAGAGATATTATTTCACTCATTGGTTGTGTGTTGGACCTAATTATCGTTTTTCATGTTTTTAATGTCTTGAAATTATTGTTGTATAATAAAATTATTTATTTCTCCTTGTTTTTGTTTAGGATGATGTTTTGGTTGAGACCAAGGGGATTTGGGAAGATTTTAGGGGTTTAAAGGATGTTTCTGAATGCTTACTGCAAAAAATAAGGGCAGATATACTAAAACTCAATGGACCATGCCACAAAGAAGGAGGTTGCACTAGAATGAGTTTTATTATTCTATAGTGTGTTTTTTGGTTTAAGGATATGCCACAGAATAAGAGGTTTCACAATAGATCATCTTTTCAAAGTATTTTTTTTCATGGCATTCACCTTAGAGGAGTGGATCGAGGATACCACATCATTGTGCCTCAAGCCAGGCTATAGGGAGTTCTCTACATTAGTTACATACTTCCAACTGAGTCTTTAGCCTTCAAGAGTTAATACATAAAAATGTAAGTTATGAATTAAATTTGGGAAACCATTTTGAGTTTTAAAGATTCCAAAAATGAGATATATGATTATCCATTATAAATTCCACTCTTCCCCTCCCCCTCCAATATCATTATAGTATGTCTTGAAGACTACAGACAAGAAACATGTTGTATTGCACCCCACCAATAACGTAGGCCCTTATTTGCACTATAGTATCCCCCTTATTCAGCATGGTGGATGGAAACCTATTACATAGTCCCCTATTATCACCATGGTGGACTAATTCCAAAAAAAAACACTATGTCATAATGGGTTTCTCTATGTCGTGGTATGATACCCATTGCACCTCCACGCCCCAACTTTCTACTTGCACCGTGGAGATCCCTTTCCATAAACCCTCCCAGTGGAGCTTGGGTGAAACTCTAGTATCCTATCCAAGGTAATCTTTTATTCTACCCCTTATATTACTCACCTTAATCTAGATCTTTTAACATGATATTTTGAAACTATTTATAGTAGTTTTTGGTGTGAAAGAACATTTCAGTTTTGTGAAGGTGTTGCAAAATGGTGAAACCTCTAAAAAACCTTGATGTTGTTATTGAAAACTGTTAGGTAGGAAATTTCTTACCTTCTTAGGATATTGTTAAACACGTTCCCATGGTATAATTTTTGCGTTGTTATATTGATATTCATTCTTTACTAGTGATGAAATGTGGGTTTGTGTGTACCCTCGGATTCCATATGAATTTCTTCGATGATATTTTTTTGTAGTTAAATTCCATAATGATGTTTGATTTACATGTTGGATCTATGATGATTATATATTTATTATAATGTGTGTTATGATTATTATCAGGATATGCCTTGTCATGTTATTATTTGGAAAACTGTATATCGCATATGTGATAGGTGGTCATTGTGGAATGATTACTCCTTAAGAGGTGCATGCATGGAATGTGTTGATGATGATGGTTGTTCAATATAGCCTTATAACCTAGTATCTACTTGATGCCTTATGAATTCCGAGTAGATAGATGAAACTCAATGATTTTTGGATTCTGAGTGTTACTTAAATCCTTGTTGATTCCAAGTTAGTTATAGATACTCAATACCTTATTGATTTGGATTATTACTGATTCCATGTAGATTCTAGGTAAACTAATCACTTGATACCTTGTGTATTATGAGTGACACACTAATAGCATTATGTGGGTTTTTAAATCTTATCATCATATTGTATATTTTCTATCATGGAGATGAAGTAGGTACGAATGGGGGTTTGTGGCGGCTTCGATAGCACAAGACCACTAAATTTTAGCTTATATTTTTATACTTGTTATGTATTTATAATTGTTAGGTAATGTACTATTATAATTCAGCACATTAGATTAAGTATAAATTTGTAGTGTCATATTGAGTCTTTTACTCCCACCCTACTTGGGAATTTCAATGTGTTAGAAAATTTCATAAGGGATCTAGTTAAGTGAAGGGACTTATGGTGGATTGATGATTAGAGGATCATAGATAAAGTGGGAGTCTAGGATGGACTATGGAGGACCCATTTAGTGTTATTTATTTATTTATTGTCCATTGCTTATTACATCAGACATGATTCCCACATTGGGAAGCTGTTTTATTTATATAATATATACTCCATTTATTTAGTTTACAAATGTTTACAATGATATTTTATTTTATTTTTTAACATTTATTGTTAATCCTATAACATGATACTGAGGTTTTCTCTCCACTTAAATTCTCAGACACTCACTCCTAGTCAACATCCTCTTGTATATGGTGAGGTGTAAATGAGATTACATAACAATCCAGATCAAACATGATGGTTTGGGTTGGGACATTAAAAATTTGTATTAGAGAACATAGATTCACTAACTTGTTCCTTTATTTGCATTTATTAGGATCATGTAGATAGGAGATGGGATGATAGGGACTTAGGTAGGGAAACTATTTCAGTGACTGGCCAACACTGTATTGTAGGCCTCCAAGTGTCCACAAATTTTAAAATTATGTTTTTATATTACCATTCATTTAATTCACCTTGGGTGATGAAAAATATTTATATACATGACTTATAATATTTTATGTCTATTCATTCATCATGAATAGGTACATAGGTTCACCTGCTATATATATAAAAAAGTTTTTGTGCTATACAATATTTCATTAATTGAATGACTTGATTTGTGCTTTATATTCATAGTAGTTTTTACTTATGTAATATATAAGTGTTTCTATGTGGTGTGACATATCTTAATTATAATTAATTAGTTACAATGATCATATTTTTGTGTTAATATTTATATATATCTTGAATATGAACAATGTACAAGAATGAATACTAGGGTTAGTGATAGGAGTGTCATAACTTTGGTTGAGTATAGAATTATAGGAGAACCTATTGTGATCCCATATTTTTTATTAGAATGTATATGTTCCTAATGATCTATGTGTCATTTAGATGTCACCTCAAATAAAATTTATGGGACCACCTACTGGGGTAGCCTAGGGTGCTCTTATGCCACCACCCATATCGACACAAGTAATAGAGGCCCCATAACCTGTTTAGTCAAGACTCTTTTATATTGTTCCTATCCACAATGGAGGAGTCAACAAGACTATGGTTGTCTATGCTCAAGACTTACATCTCTGGTATCCATTGTCTTTTAAGGGCACTAGAAGTCCATAGAATTCTGATGACTAGATTCAGGTTATCCAGAGGATCTTTGACTTAGTTGACATTTTCAAGGATCAAAAGATGAATATCATGACCTTTATACTGAAAGGAACTACATGACATTGGTGGGATGTTGTGATCCAATCTTCGAGGTGAGAGGGTATCAAATGGATAGTGTTCAAGGACCTATTTTGGGGAGTTATTTCCAAGTTTGATGAAGCTAGACCAAGAGTATGAGTTTATGAAGATTCAATACAGAGTGATGAAAATGTCTTCCTTCTTGACACACTTTAGAGATATTCTTAATTCTGCACCTATTTAGGCTAGAGGTGAGGAATAAAAATCTTAAGTGTCTGATATTTTACTTTGACCAGAGTTGAGATGTCAGGTCTGAAAATTTGATATGAAAAATTATACTCTGGGGCTCTAGAAGGCCCTGACAATTGATAATGGTATGGAAGAGAACCACTATACTAGTTTCCTCTCAACTATGTAGAGTAGTGGAACCCCTTTAATTATCATTAGTACCTTTTCAAGTGCCAGTAATATGTTGTTGAGAAACATATAGAATGGAATAGGCTTACCAGTCAATTAGATTTCTGTTTCATTAGTTTCATTAGGGAAAGTTACAAAATTATTCAAATATGGGAAGATGGTACATTACTGTATGTTTCATATTAAACCTCAGAATATGTATTATAAGTACATAAAGTCATTGAATCTTCAACAACATTTCTTTAGAAATTCAATTTTGAGGACCCATATAGGTGGAGTATGTGAATAATCATAATCCTAGGGATCTGGTGAGGGTTCTCAGTAGCAGGCGCAATCTAATATTATCCTTAAGGGGAAAGGCCATAGATCTTAGGTATGCCATGATTACATATTGGAACAGGTTCTAAAAGATGGTGGATATAGGCTATCTAAAATTCATGTTGTGTTCTTGATCATATCCACTCTTCCTACTGCATTGTTTGTTATCAGCGCTTCCCATTACTTTATAGTTGAAAAAGTATTTATAGAATTAGACCTATCTGTTAAATTATATTATAAGTTAGTCTCCCTTAAAACACTATTGAGAAAATATGTATACCATATCTAGTGATTCCTAGAGCTTCTATAGTTTTTTATGACTATTTAAATCTATGAAAGTTCGTGATTCTAGAGAAAATGACATTTGATTTTATTCCAAACATAGATTGGATGAACAACTTCCAATATCACATATACTATTATATGGGATTAATTCCATTCACTATGATAAATAGAAAGAAGTTTTTGATTACTGAGGAGTGGGAACTGGGAGTAGGTAGAGTTGGGAAGGACCTATGTTAGCTCAGGATGATCAAAACACATATAGAAGACTTGGCTCTTTCAACACCATCAGTTGAAGTCCCATCAATTTTTACTCCATTCCATAATATCTATCAAGAAATATTTCTAGAGGACTTCTAAGGAATTCCTTCGGATAGAGGTGTTTAATTTTACTTGGATATCATATTGGGCATGAAACCCATTTCAATACCTATAGAGACTCGAGCCTTTTACATATAACAATTCATGATTTTAAACATAATTCATCATCATAGTACAAGTCAATGATCGTTAAGTCTAGTGTCTTAGAAGACTAGGTACATATAACAAAAAACATGGGGCTAAAAAACACTTCTTTATTTAATCTCCATACGGAGTTCCTAAATTCCTTGGAGCCCTTAAATCTGCCTAGGGTACCCTGGGGAACATATGAACAAAGGCATGAGCTAAAAAGCCGAGTAAGGGAAAGAACATAAGGATACATCTCAAGCATATGAGTTAGGAGGAATGAAATTATGATATCCAAAGCATGAAACTTATAAAATCATTTGATATAATCATGGGATCAAATAATCATGGAATCATATAAATGTGGAAGAATCATAAAGCGTTTATTTAGTACGGGTCGAGGCTAACCACCAATCCAATTTCCCATTTCAGTACTGGTTAAGGCTAACCGCCAATCCCGTTTCACATCGCATCTCATGAGACTTAACCTTACCCAATGCATTGGAGTGCTATCTGGGAGAACCCATATCAACATATTCATGAATATCCTTGCCACATAAATATTCTTACCACATATACAATCATACATATTCAGCCATACACAAACATAAGGACACCCATGAAGAGAATTGGGTACCACAATCATGAAATCAATCATAACCAATGGGAGTATCATGAAAGTGTCCATATAAGGAAAGAATTAAAAATACATGGACTTTAATAGGGTAAAATAGGTTTATAACATGGTAAGTGGTGTCAAAAATAAGTGACAACATATGAGAAATGTATTTTAGAAATATTACCATTAAAACATTTTTGTGCAGTTTTAAGGAAAATACCATAGAGATTTTACAAAAAGTAGAGAAGACATTATTTTATATAAAACCAGAATTGAACAAATAAGATTTTCATAATTAAAATAAATAATTTACAAAGATAATGGTGTCTTAAAATAGAAGGTAGATTGCTCTTGAAATTCCGTAAAAGTTCGGGAAGTTCCTTTAAAAGAAGTGTCCTTATTGGGAAGTATCGAAGAAAGATTCATTGATAAGCATTTATAACCATGAAAGAGAGTGAGAGGTGGATCTTGGAACATGATATTGGAGAATATAAATATAATGTTGAAGTTATACATAAAATAAAAGACAACAACAAAAAGAAAGATAGATCAACCCCAAGGAATAAAGGAAGTTCGGGTAGAATCCATCATGGTTTATTGGCATGGTATTGTGTATAATTAAGAGGGCTTTATGATAGAGATAAGGGGTTTCTCATCACTTATAAAGCATTAGTTTAGTATGGGGAAGGCATATAAATGTACCCCATTACTTGGTATTACACAAAAATGCATTGCATAGAGATCAATATTGATTATGAGTAAAAAGGGGAGGATCCCTTACCTTATGTCCGTTGGTGTTCTCCACATGATATTAATGAACTGAATAGTCAAATTTAGTTTATTAATCAATAGGTATAAAACCTTATATATGTGTAAAATATTTAGTATAACCTTTTTATGTTTATTCATACACATTTTTATTGATTATAAGGTTCAATTTTATGGTTCGGGTCCATTTGTTTCCTTGGTTTTAATGATAAGTTCCCTCATATTTAGGTTCGGATAAAAAGAAAGATGAAATTGGTTTTCTAGAATTGATGTTATATAGCATTAGTGAACATCTAGAAGGTTTCAAAATTCATTTGGTTAATTGGAGTGAAAGAGAACCATGGAATAAGACATTAATGATAAACACTTGAGTTAATTTTAGCGATTTTACCCATAATTAACTTGTTTTGTATTATTATTTGATATCATGAGTGTATAAGGATTACAGAACCATGAATAGGATATATAACTTACATAATAATCTGGTTCAACCATAACATAAATGGTTTCATGACCAGAAACAATGATGATAAAAGAAATTGAAAACACATTATCCACGATGTCGATCACGGACGGTGTTTTAATTTTAGAACGTGAGGGAGAGGAGAAGAAGCATGATGCTTGAATTTTTACATAAACATGATTAACATCCAGAATATATGAGATTATAGAGCTTTCATGCCTTTTGGATAAGGGAAGGGGAAGAGGGTATAAGAAATGAATGAAATAGAAAACAAAACACTTGAAAATGAAAGGGGATCCTTACCCTTTGATCTCCTCTCTTTGAGATACCTCTTAAGGCCTTTGATTTTGGACTTTTGGTAGCACCAGCAGGCCTTGGATGTGGAGAAAGAGATTGGGAGGAGTTTTGGGCAGAATTTGGGTAAGGAACAAGGCTTGAGAGGTGTGTGGGAAAGTGGTAAGGAGAGGGGGTATTTATAGTGAGGGAGAGGAGGTGTCACGACCCGTCCTCGGGGCCCATGCCGTGACTACCCCAAGCCCGCCTTCCATAGGCCCGGGGCTGGCGACCAGCACCAAGGCATAATTCCGGGTAAAAAGGGAAGGCATTGCCTTTTTAAATTAAACAAACACCACAGAGCAAGCAAGCAGAAGTAAACACTAAGTAAAAACTGGGTACAATAGAAGTGCGGAAAAGTAAGTGGGCCAGAATAAAAACCCAAACTATAAGTAAAGTAAAACTGAAAAAGGGAGTACAACAACTGGAAAGTAAAGCCACAGCCTCGAGCCTTCCACTGGAAGTCCCACCTGAAGGGTGGGTACAGATAGCCCCCACAACTCCTCGGGTCCAGCTGTCCGCTCCGAGTACGTCCCGCCCAGTGGTCCACCTCCAGGTACCGACCTGCTCTGCAAGCCTCAACCACGATCAGCGCTGTCCGTCGTCTGCAACCAACACAACGTAGTGTGGGAATAGCCCATGCAGGGGTGAGTATAAGCTACTCAGTAGGGACCCCGAGACCCCCGAAGGTCTCCCAGAATCCACAAAGGATAATCTACAAAGGAAAGATACAATCACGAAGTAACATCCGACACTACTTAGGTATATGCCCATACATATACGTAAGTTATCAATTCCAGTTCGTCTCTAACATCCGAACCCAAGTTCGATCAAATCCACAAAGGATAACACAACACAATCCACATAGGAAAGAAAATGAAGATTAAGCTCACACAGGTATACTTCTTCGTATGACGATAAAGATGATCAGATGTAGCCACTAATTCATCTAAGCCGCCGGACCCACACAGGATCGATAGGTACTAACCCCCGCAATGACCCACAAAGGATCGATAGGTAACTAACCCCCGCAATGACCCACACAGGATCTGTAGGCGCTTGCCCACACAGGACTGCTGAGCGCTGACCCACACAGGATCTGACCCACACATGATCGGCAGCACTGATCCACGTAGGATCGCTGAGTGCTGTAGTCGTCACCATCGAATCCACGGAGGATTTCTGTATAGTCGGCATCGTCGTCGCAGTCGTAGCCAGCTCTAGGGTTCCCGCACACAGCAAGCTCGTTCGGGAGGGTCTGGTCCACGAGCCGAGGGGATGATATATCAACTAACACCTAGTCTGGAGTTGATGTATCCAAAAGTTCTGTATCATCAACAGGAACTCAACGTCACAGACGACACGTCAATCGGACGCCCGGTCTGAGAGTTATTGGCTTTTTTGTCCCAGGGGCCTGGTTGGTTTTTAAGTCAAAACCAACCTGACCATACTCCAACTATGTCCAAACCTAGAGAGAAGTAAGAAAAAAGGTCCTTCTCACTAATAGGAATCCAACAAAGTCATCGGCACGTCAATCGGACGCCCGGAGCTCAAGTTATAAGCGTTTCCGCTCCGAGGGCCCGGTTGGTTTCGTGTATGAACCAACCCGGCCGAACACAAAGTTCTCTGAAACCTTGAGTGTAATATATCGAAACGTCCATCTCGATCCAAGGATCGCATCTCCACTGACGGTGCATCGATCGGAAGTCCGTAGCCCAAGTTATGGGAAAAAGACCGAAAGAGGTCCGGAAGTGGGGGTTTTGGGCCCGGACCGATCCGGCCCGAGACACCCTGGGTCGGCCCGAACGGGGTCGACCCGACCCGGGCCCTGGTCCAGCCCGCTTAGGCGCGGCCAGGCCCGGCCTGGCGGCACGGCCCGGCGCATTGGCGCTGGCCAGGTGGCTCGGCCGAAACGGCCGAGCGGTGAGGGGGGGGGGGGGGGGGGGGGGCGCTGCCCCCCTTGTAGTGAAACCACGACCCCCATGTGGGGGGCCGCACCTGCTGGCCAACCGAGGGTTCTGAACCCCCGGTTTTTCCCCTGACCGGCCGGCCCGCTCCGACCGGCTGCTGCCGCCATGGGACCGACATGGGCCGGTCCCCCTACTCCGACGCCGGCGGCCCGAAACCGGCCGCCTGTCCCTGCTCCGCCGTGGTCTAAGCCGCGGCCTTGGTCCGTCCGGGGAGGCGCGACAGTGCCGCGCCCCTCCTCCGCAGTGTCTTCCAGGTTCCTTCGAGGTTATCCAGTGCGGTGCGGTGGCGCCGCGGTTTAGTTCGTCTTCAACGGCGCGGCGCGACGGCGCCACGCTTCTCTTCCCTTCCTTTAATATTTCCCACATGGTGCTCGACACCGCGCCACCTTACACGTGCCGCAACAAAAATCAAACCAACAAGGGAGAGGAGGGTCAGATGTGTTCATGTGGTCCGACCTCCTCCCGTTATTACGATATCATGCGGCTCAAATTGAAATGAAGAAGGGTGATCGAAGTAATCACGAACAACCAAATAAAATAAACCCCTACCTCGAGCGTAGTCGTCGAACGAGGTTGTCGCGGAAAGGGACGTCGCAGAATTGATCGCCGCGGAAGAAGGCAGATCGTCGCGTCGCGGAGGAATGATGTCTCCCTTCCTTTGCCGTGGAAAGAAAGAACGAGGTGATGCGCGTCGGGTCTTCGATCTCCGAGGAAGGCGTCTCTCACCGTCGTCCGTCATCGGAGGTCGGCGTTCTTCGCGTTCTTCATCGAGGAGGAAGAACTTCAAGAACATGAGAAAAATCCTCCCCAAGCCTTCACGCACAATGAACATCTTAGTAAAATAAGACTTGTCTTATTTTATTAACACACAAGCCAACTACTTTGAAATTCAAAATTGAAACAATCAATTAATTGAATTAATAGAAACGTTTAAACCGTCAAATTAAAAGAGGCGTTTCATATTAAGTTAAATGCAAGAGTTGACTTCCACTTAATGGGGGTGAGGGGGCGTTACCTTATTAAAAGAGGGGGTTTAGGAAGAAAAGAAATGGTGGGCTCGTGTGGGTCCCACCTCACAATTATCCTACCTAGTGGGTAGGATATTGTGGGTCCCACTTCATCCACTTAGCTTAGGTTAAACAAAAATAAAATAAAATTGGTTGCACCACTTTTATTTTATTCCTTTACTTAACCCCAAAATTTAAAAACCACACCCGAGCAAATGAAACTCCGGAAAAGGTGTTTCTAAGCAATTACCGGCGCTGCGATTCCATCGGTGTTCTCAGATTTCAATTCCAAGCACCGGTTAAAAAGTTAGAAAAACCCGCTCGTTCGTTCACTGAACGTACCCGAGCTAAACTTCGGAAAATGATTCTGGGCACACCGGACCTCGGAATCAGGTTCCGTCAGAAACTGCGTTCCTGTAAAATCCCAAAGAAAATTAAGAAAAAATTTCCCTTGAATTTTATGGGTCTTTACAGGGGGTATTTCCCATTATTTTAAGTATTAGTTTATTTTTTAAGTCCAAGACTATGAATAATTGAGAATTATCATCAAATAAACTAAAATAATCAAGGATTATTTGGGATTATTATCTTAAATCATCCATACATCACCTACGATGCAGTATTTAGCATTTATTGTAATTTATCGTATTTTACTATTCACCAAAAATTCAAGTATTTCAGAAAAATCCCAAAAATTCACCCAAACCATTTTTCGACGTATAGAATCCAAAAATGAAGTTCAGTTTTCAAAAATAATTTTCTAAATATGATTATTTTAATATTTCATTAAAATAATAATTTATTATCAAAACCAGTTTTGAAACACTCACTAACTTATTCTAAAATATAGGTATATTGCACTTCCAACTTGAATATTATTTTTATACCACCATAGGTGAGGTTACTATTCATTAGGGTATATCACTATTCATAAGGGTGCGTTACTATTCATTAGGGTAGGTTACTATTCGCCAAAAATATGTTTTTCTTATCGGACTCCAAAAAACATCTTGAACACAACAGTGTATGTCAGATTTCCAAAATTCCAAACATAGAAGTGACAAACATATGTTTAAAGGTCACTTATCACTTATTAGATCTTTATTATGTGATTTTATAGAATATTTATAAGAAGGAAATTTCCATTAAAACATTGGGTCATCACATTCTTCCCCCTTAAGAAATCTCGCCCTTGAAATTTCATTTTACATCCTTGGCCAAAAAAACATGTGGGTACTTTTCCTTCCTTGATTCCTCCAGTTCCCATGTTGCTTCCTCAAACTTATGGTTCCTCCAAATTTTTTTGACAATATGGTTTTTCTTGTTGCATAGAACCTTATCTCTCCGATCCAGAATCTTTACTGGCGGCTCCTCATAGGAGAGATAATATTCAAGCTGCACCACCTCTGAGTTTAGTAAATGTGAGGGATCAGGTATGTACTTCCTCAAGAGTGATACATGAATAACATCATGAACTCGAGCCATATTCGGTGGAAGTGAAAGCTGATAGGCCACGACTCCTATGCGGTCCAGGATCTCAAAGGGGCCAATGTACCTTGGGTTTAGCTTCCCTTTCTTTTTGAATAACATGACTCTCTTCCATGGAGATATTTGAAGGAAGAATGTACCTCCAACATTGAACTCAAAGCCCCTTAGACGGTTGTCATCATAGATCGTTTTCCAACTCTGAGCTACTTTGATGTTTTTATAGATGACATGGACCTTCTTTGTCATCTCTTTCCGATGATCGGGTCCAAGTAGCTTTCGTTCTCCAACTTCATCCAAACTGGTTGGAGTTTTACATCGCTTTCCATACAGAGCTTCATACGGAACCATCTGAATACTCGAGTGGAAGATATTGTTGTATGAAAACTCAACCAACAGAAGATGCTGATACCATCCACCTTTGAATTCTAAAGAGCAGGCTTTCAGCATATCTTCAAGCGTCTGAATAGTCCTTTCAGATTGGCCATCAGTTTGGGAGTGATAGGCCGTGCTGAAATTTAATTCAGCACCCAAAGCATGTTGAAGACTCTTCCAGAATTTAGATGTGAACCTTGGATCACAGTCAGAGAAAATTGAGAGTGGAACATCGTGCAGTCTCACCACTACCTTCACATATATCTTTGCATGTTGTTCAAGCAAGAGATCTTCCCGAATAGAGAATAAATGGGATGTCTTGTTGAGTCTTTCAACCAAAACCCATATCTTATTATTTCTCTTTGACGTCTTTGGGAGACCCATGAAAAATTCCATAGTAACATTTTCCCATTTCCACATGGGTATAGGCAATGAATGCATCATACCTTTGGAATTTTGTCACTCAGCTTTAACTTGCTGACATACCAAGCACCTTGATATATATTCCACAATCTCCTTCATCATGTTATCCCACCAAAAGTGTTCTCGATGATCACAGTAAATTTTGGTACTCCCGGGATGGATAGAGAAGGTCGAGTTATGTGCATCATTCAATATCTCCTTCTTTATCTCTGGATCAGATGGTATACATACTCGTGTCCCAAAGCTTACAATTCCTTCCTCATCAATTTTGAAATTAGAGGATTTCCCATTTTTAACAGCTTCCACCCTTTTCTGAATTTCCACATCCTTCCTTTGAGCAACCTTTATTTTCTCCAAGAGGGATGTTCGATCAATCATTTGAGAAAGGATTGATGATTTTCCACCCTTAATGATTCCCATGTCCATCCTTTTAAAATCTAATAAGAACAGATCCTTTTTAATTATCATCATTTATAATGATGTAGGATCCTTTCTACTTAGAGAATCTGCCACCTTGTTTGCCTTATCAGGATGGTAGTGGATTGAGCAGTCATAATCCTTGATGAGATCTATCCATCTTCATGGGCACATATTAATCTCTTTCTATGTGAATTATATTTGAGACTCTCGTGTTCAGTATATATCTCACATTTTTCCCCATAGAGATAATGCTGCCAGATTTTCAACGCAAAGATCCCAGCCGCCAACTCTTGATCATGCATGGGATAGTTTTGCTCATGGATTTTCAGCTACCTTGAGGCATAGGCTATCACTTTATCATTTCTCATTAGCACACAACCTAAGCCTTTCTTAGAAGCATCACTATACACCACAAAGAGTTCTCCACTTGAAGGGATTGTGAGTACCGGCATAGTGATAAGCCTCGTTTTAAAATCCTTGAAACAGTCTTCACATTCCTATGTCCAGAAAAACTTTACTCCCTTCCGTGTTAGCTTGGTCATTGGGTTTGAAAATCATGAAAAGTTCTTCACGAATCATCGATAATACCTAGCTAGACCTAAAAAGCTGCGGATCTCTATTATAGAAGTTGGCCTCGACCACTCTTCAATTGCCTTCGTCTTGGAAGGGTCCACAGATATCCCTTTCTGGGTGATAACATTCCCCAAGAATGATACTTCCTCCATCCAGAACTCACATTTACTGTACTTTTCATACAACTTCTCCCTTCACAAAGTCTTTAACACTGTTTCCAAATGCTCCTCATGTTCCTCCTTGTTCTTGGAGTATATCAGAATATCATTAATAAAGACCACCATAAATTTGTTGCAGTAATCTCTAAAGACTCTATTCATTAAATACATGAAAATTTATGGAGAATTAGTGAGTCCGAAGAGAATCACTATGAACTGATAGTGTCCATAACTTGTTCGAAAGGCAGTCTTGGGTATATCTTCCTTCCTCACCTTTAGTTGGTGATATCCTGACCGAAGGTCCACCATAGAGAAATAACTAGCCCCACAAAGCTGATCGAACAAGTCATCTATCCATGGAAGGGGATAACTATTATTTATCATGATTTTATTAAGATCATGATAATAAATGAAAAGGTGCATTGATCCATCTTTCTTCTTGACGAAAAGGACTGGAGCACCCCACGGTGAAGCACTCAGGCGTATAAAACATTTCTCCATATTCTACTATAACTGCTTCTTCAAATCTTCCATATCTTTGGTGGATATTCTGTAAGGTGTCTTTGAGATAGGCAGAGATCCAAGGATAAGTTCAATTGAGAACTCAACCTCTCGGTTAGAAGTAAGACCAGACAACTCTTCGAGGAATACATCAGTGTAATACCTGACGATGGGCATGTCTTCAAGCATGATTATCTCCTTTGTCTCAATTATTTGAGTTAGGTATGCATACTCATAAGGAAGCAATATCCAAACTTGACATGAAGATTCTAAAGGAGACTCATCTTCCTCCTTGCACGTGTAAATAATCATAGGATGATTCGGGATTTGAAGACTGATTTACCTTTCCTGACAGTTGATGTTGGCTTTGTACAACGATATCCAATCCATTCCCAAGATTCCGTCAAACTCAACTAAAGGATTTATGAAGAGATTTTCTAGGAGGATCAGTCCATAAACCTTAACCGGGGAGGAGTTATAAACCATGGATGCAATGATCACCCCATTTTTAGTTTTCACAGATAACTTTTCATCCAAATCTTGAGGTATTGTTTGAATAGTTCTACTAAACTTGCATCATATAAAAGAATGTGTAGAAACAGAATCAAATAGTTCGTTCGCTATTATTGAATTAATAACAAGCATACCTGTCACCACATCATTTTTCGGATCCACCTCAATAGTAGTGATATCATAATCTCTTATTTGTTGCATTGGAGGTTATTGTTGATTGCTTTCGAAAACCCTCGACTTAGAGAAATTGTTTGCATAACGATCAAGATCATTGCCATTGAAACACTGCACTGTAGGCTGAGTCTTGTTCTGAACCTTCCTTTCATCTTCAACATTAACAGGATTTTTCATATCCCTTCGGCAGTTCTTGGCCAGATGACCAAACATCCCACATTTGAAGCAATTTCTGGTTCCCTTGAGACAGTCACCAAGATGCTTCTTCCCACAATTCTTGCAAAGGGGAAAGTGAGGCTTCTTTCCATCATTGGATTTTTTTGATGAACCACCCAGGTTGTTCTCCATTTTACGCTTCTTATCACATGGACCATGAGACCACTGAGAGTCTCCAATCTCCTTTTAAATCTTGAGGCCACAAAGAACAATCTCCTCATAGCTGTCAAAGTCTCGAATCACCAACAGTTTTCGTAGACTCAGCTTTAGTCTGCTGACGAAGTGATCCACCTTTATTTCGGTGTTCATGACAAGGCCAGAGGCATACCATGAAATCCTTGTAAATTTCGCTTCATACTCCCCGATGGACTCATCTTCCTTCTGCTTGAGTCCAAGGAACTCTCTTTCCATCTTGAGACAGAGGGTTCAAGGAAAATAATTTTTTGAAAAACATCCACTTGAATTCCTCCCAATCTATGGAATCAATTTCCTCATTGGACTTTGTATTGTTGATCAGTGTCCACCAGTGATCAGCTTCCCCATTAAAACGATAGACAGCCAGTACAACCTTCTCTTCTTTCGAGTGCTGAAGAACAGAGAATATATTTTCAATGGAGTTAATCCATTATTCTGTGAGGAGGGGATCAGAAGACCCTCTAAACATGGGAGGACTTTTCCGCATGAAAGATTCTACGTCAACTTTCTCTTTCCTTGGAGGAGGGGGAAGTTCCACCTGATTCTAGTTATTATTCATAACTCGAGCCAGCTAAGAAAGTACTTTCATGATGTTTTGAGCACCCACTTCCATCACATCAGGCATATCATTAGGGAAATCATTACATTTCCTATCACATTGGTTGTTGGAACGTGTTCTTCTGTTTCCTGCCATTAACTAAGAAAAAGAACGCATAATTAGAGGTCTTGAATAATTATCTATTGATCATAAAAATAAACTTTGAACATAAAAGTATGAACTTTTAATGAAAAAGTATATCCTGACTTGTGATTCCTTAGGTTTATATCTAGGTTATCCTTGATATATTTCTTAACTTATATTCTTATGGGATTCTTTTTGTCCCTTAATAATGGTTTGTACTAAGCTCGTGAATCTACCAAAGCATATCCCCCTGGAGTGTCATAACCAAGAGTGTAGCAAGGCCTGTTGTCGTGCACTAGTTCCCATTCAAGTCTAGCTCAAAGCGGTGTTTTCGGGTTTTACCCCTAGATACATCTGTGCCAAAGCCGCCTCTACCTGCTTGTATCCAGAAAGGGGTTTATTTTATTGATAACCCACGTACTCTATACTCACCAAAATTTAGGACTATTTTCTTATACTTAGTATTATCCTTAAGGTTCTCTCTAAGGTTCTCTATTCCTAGTCTCCAAAAATAACTAGACCATCCTCTGATACCAACTATAGTGACCTGAGCCTTTTATATATAACAATTCATGATTTTAAACATAATTCATCATCTGAGTACAAGCCAAGGATCGTTAAGTCTAGTGTCTTGGAAGACTAGGTACATATAACAAAAAACATGGGGCTAAAAAAACACTTCTTTATTTAATCTCCATAATGAGATCCTAACTTCCTTTGAGCCCTTACATCTGCCTAGGGTACCCTGGGGAACATATGAATAAAGGGATGAGCTAAAAAGCCCAATAAGGGAAAGAACATAAGGATACATCTCAACCATAAGAGTTAAAAGGCATGACATAATGATATCCAAAGCATGAAACTTATAAAATCATTTGATATAAGAATGGGATCATATAAACATGGAATCATATAAATGTGGCAGAATCATAAAGCATTTATTCAGTACGGGTCAAGGCTAACCGCCAATCCCGTTTCACATCGAATCTCACAAGACTTAACATTACCCAGTGAATTGGAGCGCTATATGGGCACACCCATCTCAACATATTCATGAATATCCTTGCTACATAAATATTCTTACCACATATACAATCATACATATTCAACCATACTCAAACATAAGGGTACCCATGAAAAGAATTGGGTACCACAATCATGAAATCAATCATAACCAATGTGCATATCATGAAAGTGTCCATATAAGGAAAGAATTATAAATACATAGAATTTCAAAGGGTAAAATAGGTTTATAACATGGTAAGTGGTGTCAAACATAAGTGACAACATATGAGAGATGTATTTTCGAAATATAAGCATTAAAACATTTTTGTGCGGTTTTATGGAAAATACCATAGAGCTTTTAAAAATAGTAGAGAAGAAATTATTTTATATAAAACCATAATTTAACCAAGAAGGTTTTCATAATTAAAATATATAATTTACAAAGATAATGGTGTCTTAAAACAGAAGGTAGAGTGCTCTTCAAATTGGGTAAAAGTTTAGGAAGTTCCTTTAAAACAAGTGTGCTTATTGGGAAGTATCGAAGAGAGATTCACTTATAAGCATGTATAACCACGAAAGAGAGTGAGATGTGGATCTTGGAACATGATATTGGAGCATATAAACAGCATTTTGAAGTTATACATAAAAGAAAAGACAACAAAAAAAGAAAGATAGAGCAACCCAAAGGAATAAAGGATGTTCGGGTAGAATCCATCATGGTTTATTGGCATGGTATCATGTATAATTAAGAGAGCTTGCTGAGAGAGATAAGGGGTTTCTAATCATTTATAAAACATTAGGGTAGTATCGGTAAGGCCTATAAATGTACCCCATTACTTAGTATTACACAAAAAGGCATAACATAGAGATCAATATTTTTTATGAGTAAAAGGTGAGGATCCCTTACCTTAAGTCCATTGGTGTTCTCCACTTGATATTAATTGAAACACCATGACCCCAGTTACCCAGAGTCGGTGCATTATTACGTAACATTGGCATGATCACAAAAGATCAAGTCTCGAAATACCGATTAGTTTAGTATCCTTGGAAACACTAGATACATTGATAAATGTTACATTACATCATAAAGTAATACAAAACTACAACAACATAGTCTCCATAGTCCACACTCCTATCTCCTTCAGACTATCCCTATAGGTCAGTGATTAAATATTTCTTCACATCCTCAAAAAATAAAACATAGAAAGGGGTGAGATCAGATTCTCAGTAAGGATAACAATACAGCGGAAACTTTTATAAATAAACATAAACATTTAAGGCAATGTATAAATAAACAAAAACCTTTTAAACATGAAATTCAGCCTAATATGAAAAAAGTAAAATGAAATAATTCCATTTACTCATTCACATGGATATTCTACTGGTCGAATAATCACATGAAATATCAATAACCACTTTCATAATTATGGAATGAAAAATGCTAGACTATCATAACCACGTAGCCAAGGCCTCGTGCCAAGACTAAAAATTAGATTTTATCAAGGCCTCGTGCCAAGACACTAGTTTATCTCATGAGACCCGCCGATGCATCGAAGAGCTATAGCGGGCTCCACCCGTCACTTATTAAGTCCAATGCATTCCTTATATGAAAAGGATTAAACATATCATAAACCATAACATAATCGTATTACATAAAACATGCATAAAGGAAACATAACATTTCCACATTTTAATCACAAGATATCAATACAACACATTGATATAATAAAAACGTTATTAAAACCATTTTCAATACCAAAATAAAAGAAAAGTAAAACATGGTATTTATTTTTATTTAAGAAAAGGTATGGCTTGTAGAGGAAGCCGAACTCAAATAATGGTCACTGCGGTGGAGAAGTCATTGTCGCCGCATACGTAAGACAAAACATTCCTTTTTTCATTTAGTAAAAATGCTTCGTATAAAAATATTATTTTTTAATAAAAGTAAAAGTCAACGGTGTTTATACACCATATTAAAGAAAATTGTGTATAAAACAAAATATGCCTCAATGAAAGGGGATTGAGATGAAGTCCCTTACAAAGATAATTTTTTAAATAAAATGATCTATTATGTGTATTCAGAATAAGTACACATAAATAAAGTACAAATACAAGATAGGACATAATAATATCATGACATAATTTGAAAGTAGGAGATTAACCCAAAGAACGGAAATTGGGTTAAGAAGTTCCCTTACATCGTGTCCGACTTGACTCGACCGTTATTTAACCTCTTGAATAATAAACTAGAGTTAATTTATAATTTATTAAGAACATTTTTCAAGTTTATTATTCCTTTTATATCACTTATTACCATGTTATTAACATTATGTAATTATTTAAGTTAATAACGGTCGTTTTGTCAATATTTGGTACTTGAGTCAAAAATTAACTTCTTATAATTACAAGTTGTTCATGTGGTAAAATATCCATTATATCCAGAATTATATTCATGATTTAGATATCATATATATCATATATATCTAGTATATACATTAATTTATAATATTACATAACATTTATAGGTAAGAAATGAAATGCACCGTTCATGGAGACGGAAAGCCGTACGTATGCATGAACGCTACTTTCATTTCTATTTCGTATTTAATGGAATGAGATCATAATGATACAACGGTGTATTATAATTCAAGTATAATATCATATATAATATCATTTACTCCATCCATTATATTTCCCACATATTTCATTAACGATTCAAATCACTTTGAGGGGGCGGTAGTCCGCACTTCCTAAAATGAAATTATCACGTTTACCCATAATGGAACTCATAAAGGTATGCCATAAATTAAAAATACAGAAGAATAAAAAAAACATAAACATAATATATATATCATATATAGAAATAGTTTCATCATAATGGCCACCATGAGAGGTGTTAAAAGAAGATTGAACAATCATCGTTTTGTGAGGTAGTAATTTGCCACCCACAGAAACAATATATTATTTAACCATTCGACGAAGGTGTGTGTAATTATAAAAAAAATACTTCTCATAAAAACATCCTATTATATTGAAGATACTGTTGTTGTTACAAAAGAAAGGAATAAAAAGATTTTAAGGGGTTGGAGAAGCAAAATAATACAAAATAACATAAGAGAATACATTACCTTAAAATTTAGTAACTCTTTTTGTTTTGAGACAAAGGCTTCCTTGGGAAGAATTATTCCCTATGTGAGGCTTCTAGGAGTAATAGAGGGAAGTTAATAGAGTATTGGGTAGAGTTTTGCCGAGCGAAATGGCTTTTATGGTGTGAATAAGGTGGTAGAGGTGGGGGCCTTTTATAAGAGGTGAGGAGGGGAACTCTTGGAATGTCATGAAATGTTACATTATTATGAAGTGATTTTAGGATTTAAAAGGTCCCAAAATTTTATATTTCGAGGATAAGGTGATAAGGGCTCGAAATATACTCATAAAATAGGTTTTTGACAAGTTTAAGTCTTAGATTTTACATTATCGTTTCATTTTATTTAAATCGTTAATTAATGAGGTAATCACTGCATCATCATGGTGTCATAAAATATTGAATTTATTTAATGTCTAAAAATTATGAAACAAATATCATGATGTAGGAAATCGTTTTATCTTTCCAATTAATATTTATAGTCTAAAAGTTAACTTATATAACCCCATATAATAATTCTTTTAGTAAAACAACACATGTTTGTGACAATTTTATTTTTAATTTAAATAAAAAGTTATTAAAGTCATTTTCTTACCCTAGTGGCTCCATGGGGTCCCCAAGTTGACCCATGGATTTTCTTGGTCGGCCATGACTCATCCAATAAGGGTAGGACAAGTGTATAGGTAATTTCATATTATTATAACATTATATTTACCTTAAATTACACTAATTACCTTTAATCATGATTAATAGAACATAAAAGTACATATTCACCGAAAATTATTTCAATCCCATTGAACCAAATTTAACTTCCCAATGACAATGATGTATGTCAGATTTTGGAAATTCAAATCACAGAGGTGGTAAAATTTAATTTAAATGAAAAAACAGTTTTTTTAACTACCACTTAGTGGTTTCACTATTAATCAAAAATCGAAGTTTTTCAGAACAATACCAAAAATTCACTCTAAGATATATTTGATATTCCTAATCCAAAAATGATGTCCATTTTGAAATATAAAATTTATATAATTTCAAAAAGTGGGTATTACTATTCATAATAGCTATTTTTATTGGTCACAGTGTGTTAGAATCTCAAACTTGCGTACAATGTAAGCTATTTCATTATTGAAAGAGAAGCGTATCACAGAAGCTTGGAGTGTTACATTCTCCCCTCCTTCAATAAATTGCGTCCTCGCAATTTGAAATTGTTTTTCGAAAATAAAAGGTTGAAAATAGAAAATAACTTTTTTGGAAAACCCATATCGGAAATAAGGTTAATAAAATATAACTTTAAAAGAAAGAAAGAGAAGTACAAATGTCACCTGGGATAGACCATACTAGGATTCTATGAAAACATGGATATGGAGGAGAAAAAAACCATGAAGGTCTGATGGAGAGTTGTAGAAAACAGGATTAGGAGAAAGTTAACTACAAGAAAATCACAAACTTTTGATTGGTTAAACAGTCATTGATTCCCCAATTGGAAAAGTTAACCGAAAACATTTTTGTTTTAAGATACCTTTCATAAAGATGAGGAATTTATTTAGGAGATTTACTAAGAATGTATGGAAATATACTTACTTGTCATGTAGACTTTCATTATCTAATAAATTTTTACCACAAACCCATCTTTCACTCCAGAAGGTAATAGAACTCAAAAATATTCTATTTATCATAATTGTATAAGGTTCCAAATATTAATACATTCCATTTAGATTAGGAAAACTATTTTTTAATAACCATTGAATTCCTATAGGATAGTGGTAGGTAATGAAGGCCTGTCGCACTATGGTTGTGGGTTCGAATCCTACAGCTTTGTCCGACGCGACGGGCTATCCTCTGACCTGCAGGTTGTCCTTTTCCTAAAACTATAGTATTATAATATTCCAAAAATAATCTTCAGAAATGTTTTAAACATAAACAATACTATCCAAAGTTCAACTTAATCCATTCTAACCTTTATAGTTATTAGAAATACATCTGTCCAGCCTTTCTCTAAAAGTTCTCTAAATTACAAAATCAATTGTAACATCTGATTCCCCAAACAAAGTAAAGTTTATCTTATTATCACATACTAAAAATATGATTAACCTCATCATATTAAAACCTTATTGAAAACAATAAGTACTACAATACAATCCTTATATATAAAACATTATTCTTATAACCAGAATATAATCTTTGAGTCCAAAAGCACCAATACATTAAATATTCAACTTCAACTATAGTAACAACATAATATTGGCCTTGATCCCTTGGCCTTTTCTGAGGTAAGTTTCCTTGAAGCTTAGGACATTCATTTGAATAATGCCCCATTGCCCTATAATTGTAGCATTCAACATTGATAGAATCTTTCTTTCCCTTGCAATCACAAGCTTGGTGACCTTTTTCTCCACATTTATAACAAACTCCCATTCCTTTTAGGCAAGTACCAGGGTGATTCTTCCCACAATTATCACATAATGGAAAATCCTTCTTTCCCTTTTTCCCTTTATCTGTCTCTTGTTCCACCATTATCTTCTTCTCTTACTTTACTTTATTGTCATAAGATTTAGAGAATTCCTTTTCTTTATTTATAGAACACGAGACTATATCTTCGTACGTTGAGAAATATTGTGATACTAAAGCTCGACAGAGAAATGGTCTTAAACCATCAAAGAAATGATCAACCTTACTTCTTGGGTTACGTATATAATCTGTAGCATACCTCGCTAATCTTGTAAATTTGGCCTCATAATTTGCAACATTCTCATCCTCCTTTTGTCTCAGACTCATAAATTTCCTATCCATATCTGCTCGATGGTCATGTGGAATGTATTTTTCTATGAAAATTTCCTTAAACTCCCTCCATTCCATACTTGATACGTTTTCATCTTCCTTTGTGTTTTGAATCAGCGACCACCATTGATCAACATCTCCAGTGAGGCGGTAAACTACCGTGATAACCTTTTCCCTTTCACTACTCCCCAAGGCATGGAATATTTTCTCTAAGGAGTTTATCCATTGATCATATACTAATGGAATTGTACCCCCATTAAATGTTGGTAGTTGTTGCATCATGAAATTATTTAACATTGATCCTCCACATTGCGGATCAGGGTGCTCCATACGAGAAAAGTTATTACTCATAACCTGAGTGAGTTGTCCTAGTATGTTGATAAGATGATCAGCACCAGTCGTATCACTAGCTCCACAATAATTATCTTGAGCAGGAGGGAAATCCCTATATAGAGTGCGTGCATTGATACGGTTTCCATTCCTTCCACGAGTCACCATTTATAAACTATGTCATAAACTAGATTAGTTTATGAATCGAAATACATAATAACAAACTTGAAAAACACTTAACATAAATTGAAATATTTATGGATATAATTTATAATGATAAAAATGTTTTCTTTGAGGGCGTATATACTCATAAACCCTTCATAATGGTTTGTAAAGAAAATGGGAATTATCCTAAGATATCCCACTGGAGTGTCGTAACCAAGAGTGCAGTAAGGCCCGTTGTCGTGCACCAGTTCCTGTTTGAGTCTAGCTCAAAGTGGTATTTTTAGTTTTTACCCCTAGGTACATATGTCGTAGAGCCGCCTCTACCTACTCGTATCCAGACAGGGATGTATTGCTCGGAAAACTCACAAAATCTCTATAATACCAAAATTCTAGGAAGTTCTTCTATACTAATACTCAAAGTCTATCTTAGGTCTATGTGCTCTAATTTAAGTTTATCTAAATCTAGCTTCCAAGGTTAGTACTAAACTACCTCTGATACCAACTGTAATGCCCCGACCCCAGTTACCCAGAGTCGGTGCATTATTACTTAACATTGGCATGATCACAAAAGATCAAGTCTCGAAAGACCGATTAGTTTAGTAGCCTTGGAAACACTAGATACATTCATAAATGTTATATTACATCATAAAGTAATACAAAACTAAAACAACATAGTATCCATAGTCCACACTCATATCCCCTTTAGACTATCCCTGTAGGTCAGTCATTAAATATTTTTTTCACATCCTGGGAAAATAAAACATAGAAAGGGGTGCGCTCAGATGCTCAGTAAGGATAACAATACAACGGAAACTTTCATGAATAAACATAAACATTTAAGGCAACGTATAACTAAACAAACGCCTTTTAAACATGAAATTCAGTAGAATATGGTAAAAGTAAAATGAAATAATTCCATTTACTCATTCACATGGATATTCTACTGGTTGAATATTTACATGCAATATCAATAACCACTTTCATAATTATGGAATGAATAATGCTAGACTATCATAACCACATATCCAAGGCCTCACACTAAGACTACAAATATGATTTTGTCAAGGCCTCGTACCAAGACACTAGTTTGTCTCATGAGACCTACCGATGCATCGAGGAGCTATAGTGGGCTCCACCCGTCACATATTAAGTCCAATGCATTCCTTATATGAAAAGGTTTAAACATATCATAAAACATAACATAATCGTATCACCTAAAAAATGCATAAAGGAAACATAAAATTTCCACATTTCAATCACAAGATATCAATACAACACATTGGTATAATAAAAACATTATCAAAACCATTTTCGATACCAAAATAAAATAAAATTAAAACATGCTATTTATTTTTTATTTTAAAAAAGTTATGGCTTGTAGAGGAAGCCGAAATCAAATAATGGTCACGGTGACGAAGAAGTCATTGTCGCCGCATACATAAGACAAAACATTCCTTTTGTTTTTTAGTAAAAACGCTTCGTATAAAAAGATTATTTTTGAATAAAAGTAAAAGTAAAAGGGGTTTATACACCGTATAAAAGAAAATTGTGTATAAGACAAAATATGCCTCAATGAAATTGGATTGAGACGAAGTCCATTACAAAGATCAATTTTTAAATAAAATAGATCTATTATGTGCATTCACTATAAGTACACATAAAGAAAGTACAAATAAAATATAGGACATAATAATATCATGACATAATTTTAAAGTATGAGATTAACCCAAAGAACGGAAATTGGGTTAAGAAGTTCTCTTACTTCATGTCCGACTTGACTCGACCGTTCTTTAACCTCATGAATAATAAAATAGAGTTAATTTATAATTTCTTAAGAACCTTTTTAAAGTTTATTATTCCTTTTATATCACTTATTACCATGTTATTAACATTATGTAATTATTTAAGTTAATAACAGTCATTTTGTTAATCTTTGGTACTTGAGTCAAAAATAAACTTCTTATAATTACAAGTTCTTCATGTGGTAAAATATCCATTATATCCAGAATTATATTCATGATGTAGATATAATATATATCATATATATCCAGTATATACATTCATTTATAATATTACATAACATTTATAGCTATGAAATGAAATGCACCGTTCATGGAGACGGTAAACCGTACGTACACATGAACGCTACATTCATTTCTATTTAGTATTTAATGGAATGATATAATAATGATATAAATGGGTATTATAATTCCAGTATAATATCATATATAATATCATTTACTCCATCCATTATATGTCCCACATATGGCTTTAACGATTCAAATCACTTTGAGGGGGCGGTAGTCCGCACTTCCTAAAATGAAATTATCGCGTTTAACCATAATGGAAATCATAAAGGTATGACATAAATGAAAAATAAAAAAACATAATGAAAACATAAACATAATATATATATCATATGTAGAAATAGTTTCATCATAATGTACACCCTGAGAGGTGTTAAAAGAAGATTGAACAATCATCATTTCGTGAGGCAGTAATTCACCACCCACAGAAACAGTATGTTATTTAACCATTAGATGAAGGTGTCTGTAAGTGAAAATCAAATAATTCTCATAAAAACATCCTATTATATTTAAGATACTGGATTTGTTACAAAATAATGGAATAAAAAGAGTTTAAGGTGTTGGAGAAGCAAAATAATACAAAAGAACATAAGAGAATACATTACCTTAAAATCGGGTAACTCTTTTTGTTTTGAGCCAAAGGCTTCCTTGAGAAGACTTATACCCTAAGTGAGGCTTCTAGGAGTAATAGAGGGAAGTTGTCAGAGTATTTGGGTAGATTTTGGAAGATCAAAAAGGCTTTTATGGTGTGAATAAGGTGGTAGAGGTGGGGGTCTTTTATAAGAGGAGAGGAGGGGCACCCTTGGAATGTCATGAAATGTTACATTATTATGAAGTGATTTTCGGATTTCAAAGGTCCCAAAAATTATATATTTCGAGTATAAGGTGATAAGTGTTCTAAGTATACTCATCAAATAGGTTTTTTACAAGTGTAAATCTTTTATTTCACATTATCTTTTCATTTTATTTAAATCGTTAATTAATGAGGTAATCGCTGCATCATCATGGTGTAAACAATTTAATTTATTTAATGTCTAAAAATTATGAAAAAAATATCATGATGTAGGAAATATTTTTATCTTTCCAATGAATATTTATAGTCTAAAATTTTACTTATATAACCCCATTTAATAATTGTTTTAGTAAAACAACACATGTTTGTGACAATTTTATTTTTACTTTAAATAAAAAGTTATTAATGTCATTTTCTTACCCAAGTGGCTCCATGGGGTCCCTAAGTTGACCCATGGATTTTCTTGGTCGGCCATGACTAATTCAATAAGGGTAGGACAAGTGTAAAGGTAATTTCATATTATTAAAACATTATATTTACTTAAATTACACTAATTACCTTTAATCGCGATTATTAGAACTTAAAAGTAACTATTCACCAAAAATTATTTCAATCCCATTGAACAACATTTTACTTCCTAATGAAAATGATGTATGTAAGATTTTGTAAATTCAAATCACAGAGGTGGTAAAATTTCATTTAAATGAAAAATCAGTTTTTTTAACTACCACTTATTGGTTTCACTATTCATCAACAATCGATGTTTTTCAGAACAATACAAAATAATCACCCTAAGCTAAATTTGATATTCATAATCCAAAAATGATGTCCATTTTGAAATATAAAATTTATATAATTTCAAAACGTGGGTATTACTATTCATAACAGCTATTTTGATTAGTCGCGGTGTGTTAGAATCTCAAACTTGCATACAATGTAAGCTATTGCATTATTGAAAGAGAAGCGTATCACGAAAGCTTGGGGTGTTACATTAATGTCCTGAATAGTCAAAATAGGTTTATTAATAAATAATTCCAGAACCTTATATACATGTAAAATATTTTTTATAACCTTTTTAAGTTCATTCATACCCATTCTGATTGATTATAATGTTCAATTTTATGGTTCGGGTCTGTTTGTTTCCTTGGTTTTAATGATAAGTTCACTCGTATTTAGGTTTGGATAAAAATTAAGATGAAATTGGTTGTCCATAATTGATTTTATATAGCATTAGTGAACATCCAGAAGGTTACAAAATTAATTTGTTTAATTGGAGTGAAAGAGAACCATGACATAAGACATTAATGATAAACTCTTGAATTAATTTTATCGATTTTACCCATAATTAACTTGTTTAGTATTATTATTTGACATCATGAGTGTATAAGGATTCCAGAACCATGAGTAGGATATATAACATACATAATAATCTGGTTCAACCATAACATAAATGGTTTCATGACCAGAAACAAATATGATAAAAGAAATTGAAAACACATTTTCCACGATGTCGATCACGGATGGTGTTTTAATTTTAGAACGTGAGGGAGAGGAGAAGAAGAATGATGATTGAATTTTTACATAAACATGATTACCATACAGAATATATGAGATTATTAAGATTTAATTCCTTTTGGATAAGGTAAGGGGAAGAGGGTATATGAAAAGAAGGAAATTGAAAACAAAGCACTTGAAAATGAAAGGGGATCCTTACCCTTTGATCTCCTCTCTTTGAGATCCCTCTTAAGGCCTTTGATTTTAGCCTTTTGGTAAGACCAGTAGTACTTGGATGTGGGGAAGGATATTGGGAGGATTTTTGGGTAGAATTTGGGCTAGGCACAAGGCTTGAGAGGTGTGTGGGAAAGAGGTAAGGAGATGGGGTATTTATAGTGAGGGAGGGGAGGTTTTTCCTATTATTTTAAGTATTAGATTATTATTTAAGGCCAAGACTATGAATAATTGAGAATTATAATCAAATATACTAAAATAATCAAGTATTATTCTGTATTGTCATCTTAAATCATCCATACATCACCTATGATGCAGTATTTAGCATTTATTGTAATTTATCGTATTTTACTATTCATAAAAAATTCTAGTATTTCAGAAAAATCCCAAAAATTTACCCTAACCATTTTTCGACGTGTAGAATCCAAAAATGAAGTCCATTTTTCAAAAATAATTTTCTCAATATGATTATTTTAATATTTAATTAAAATAATAATTTATTATCAAAACCAGTTTTAAAACACTCATTAACTTATTCTAAAATATAGGTATATTGCAATTCCAACTTGTATATTTTTTTTATACCACCATATGTGAGGTTAATATTCTTTAGGTTATATCACTATTCATAAGGGTACATTACTATTCATAAGGGTACATTACTATTCATTAGGGTAGGTTACTATACACCAAAAATTATGTTTTTGTTATCAGACTCCAAAAAACATCTTGAACACAACCGTGTATGTTAGATTTCCAAAATTCCAAACACAGAAGTGACAAAATTATGTTTAAAGGTCCCTTATCACATAGTAGATCATTATTATGTGATTTTATGGCATATTTATAAGAAGGGAATTTCCATTAAAACACTAGGTCGTGACAATACCTTTGTATCATATGTAACCAAATGAGCTAAATGAGATCAAGGTATAGTTGGATGACTTGGAGTGGAAATGATTTATCTGTCTAAGTACTTCACTATGGGGTGAACCTCTATTATAATCTAAGAAGGCATATGGTAGTGTTTGACTCTACATCTATTATCAATAGATTTACCAGGTGATGGGGAATAAATGATATCATTTTACCAGGATCGATGATCATTTTGATCAATTATGTGTTACTTGTAGTTCTCCATGATTTATCTTTAATTGGGTTATCACCAATTGCATGTGTGAGTGGAGGAAATTCCGAAGACAGTGTTTTAGAGAGGGTATGAACTGTATGAGTACTTAGTAATGTTGTTCAGGATAACCAACACACTAGAAGTGTTAATGGACCTCATGAACAAGGTATTCCATCTATACATAGACATGTTCATCAGAGTATTCATCTACAACATCCTTATCTTCTCAATGACATTGGAACATCATGCAAGGAAACTACAGATAGTCATAAGTACATTTTGAGAGCATATTATTTACACCAAATTTACAAATTATGACTTATAGATTCCATAGTTGAAGATAATAAAACATTTGGTGATTTAGAAGGGTATATATATATACGTAGATAAAGATGAGGTAATAATGTATTATACATGTCCGAAGAATGTGTTTGAGATTAGAAGCTTTCTAGGTTTAGCAGGATATTACTCACACTTTATCCAAGACTTCTCCTAACTATCAACACCCATGACAACACTAAATAATAATGGAGTAAAATTCCATTGATTAGATCAGTGTGAAGAGTATTTCCTTGAGAAAAAATATAAGAGATATTATAGATCCTGTTTTGAAACTCTATGAGCATAGGATTGGTTATATAATATACTGTGATGTATCAAGCATTGGTATGAGAGCCGTGCTAATGTAGATAAATTAGGTAGTAGCTTTTGGGTGTCATCACCTATGACCCCCATGATTGGAAATACCTTATAAATGAATTGTATATGACTATTTTGGTCCACTATTTAATGTTATGGTGAAACTATCTCTTTATAAAGGGATGTTTTGATTATACGAACCATAACTTCCTTCACTGTATCTAATATATAGGGATATAGACTAGAGACAAAGAAACTGGGTTGAGTATCTCAAGACCTTTTACTATAAGATGGTGTATTCTATTAGAAAATGTGACATCGTTGTGGATTCTATTTTCCATAATATGCATGTTTATTGGGATATTGGTAAGTGACCATCTGAGGAATAGTAGTACTTTATGAGCCTATTGGATGATTTGAGGGTGAATTCATTTGAGGATTAGGGTTCGTTGATTTATAATAATTTTCTAATCACAACCTCACTTTTGGAACAAGTGAATACTATATAGGAGTTTGACTCAGACTATTCTATGATGAGATAACAACTAGCTAGTGGTGATCTAATGCCTGAATAGCAGGTGGACAATGATGATATAATCATGGCACATGAATGAGTAGTAATCCACGATTTCATTAGAGAGAATATGATGAGTGGTTATCATAACTCTATATATGAAGTGTATTCTAGAGTAACAAATATATAAAATGACATTAGGTGATAGTTCTAGTTTATGGGAATGAATAGATACATTGTAAATTTTATCTCTCAATACATTACCTATCAAAGGGTGAAGGCAGAGCACCATCATCCTTCTGGGTTGTTCCAAACAATTTTATTACCTACGTGTAAGTGGGAGGATGTGATGATGTACTTATTTATGGGGTTACCCAGGACTTTGAGGATTTGTGAAGTAGTTAGGGTGTTTGTCGATTGGTTAATGAATGTTTCCCACCTTTTTCAAAACAAAGAGACACACTCAATAAATAATTCTAGAAAGATATATTTCTGTCAGATAGTATACTTGTATAGAGTTCCCTTGATATTTTTTTGTAAAGTGAAGCATGTTTTATTTAATGTTTTGGAAAGGATTATATAAATCCTTAGGGACACAAATGTGATTGAGAATAGGGAACCAAGCCCTGAAAGATAGACAATCAGAGTAGACTATACTCCTATTAGAGGATATTCTTTGGGATCTCATCATGGACTTAAGTGGTTCACGGGATGGTCACCTAGCCTTGGTTGAGTTTTATTAAAATAGTAGTTACCACTATTTGATTCATATAGAACCTTATGAGGCTCTTTATAAGAGACTATTTTACTCACTTATATATTGGAATGAGGTGGGTGAAGCATTGGTTATTATCCCCAACATGGTTTCAGAGACCTCTTAGAGAGAAAATATGATTCAGAATAGGTTTATCACTTCTCAGAGAATACATAGATCATATTTTTACCAAAGGAGGAGACTCTTTGAGTTTTTTCTTGGGTGCTCAGGTTTTCTTGAGAGTGACTCCTCAGTTGGGGCATAAACAATTGAGGAACCAGAGAAACTAACCACAATGTTTTTTGGAACCATTTTAGATTACCAAGTGGATATGGGAAATGAAATACCATTTATATTTTCATTCACACTACATAGTTATGAACAAAAATAATCTTGTGGCATAACTTTGGAGGTATATAGATGATATTTCAAATGCTATCCACTGTGAGGATTTTGAGTTGAAGTGTGATGCATCTTACGAGGAGTGAATGAATCATATTATATACCATAGAGATAAATTACTTCAAGGAAATATAATACCACTCATCTAGACTCTACGTTAGCATGGATAAATCATTCATGAGACTTTGCAACAAGAGGATAACATTAGAGCTCAGTTGACAGACTTATTTAAGAAGAAACCCTAGAGACCCTTCTTGAAGATAATAATCCTCTAGAGGGGGAGAGTTGTAATGCCCTAAAACTGTTATTATCTAATAAAATAATTTATAACTCCTTTTTTATGTTTGAATTCTTTTTGGTCTAGGATGAGGGGGTTTGGGAAGCTTTTGGGCGTTGAAAGTGTCCAAAAAACAAGGGTGGTTGTGATTAAATTCACTGGACCATGCTGCAAGAAAGGTATCTATGACATAGTGAGTTCATTATTCTATAGTACATTGTTTATTTTAATCCTATGAACTATCATAAATTACTATGTTTTAGTTCATATTTTTGAAAGAGTCTTTGACATGGCCATCACCATAAAGGAGTAGATGAAGGAGGTTGCACTGTAGCGCCTCAGACTATACAACATGGAGTAATCCATGTTAGTTATAGATTTCTAACTGGGTATTTGGTATTCAAGATTTAATACCTTCATAATTAATTTTTTAATTGAATTTTGGAATATGCTTTGGATACTAAATAGGTTACAGATGAGAGATATGGGTATCCCCTATAAATACTACTCTTCTCCCACATCTTAAGCATCTTTACTATAATTCCTGAAGGCTACATATGAGATCCATACCACAGTGCACCCCTCATAAACCACGATCCCTAAAGTTTTACCATAGAATCCCCCCTTAGGAACTAAGATGGCTTGAAACCTATTACATATTCCCACTTTTTCACCATGGGGTTCTTCTTCTAGAACAACACTACACTGTAGTGGGCTGTTCTGTACCATGGTGTGATCCCTAGTGTACCTCCACACTACATCCTTATACTTGTTATATAGAGATACCATTAAAAAATTCCTATTAGTAGATCTTGTGTGTTACTACAATTTCTTATATAGGGTAATAATTGATTCTAACCATTTTATTACTCCCATCAATCTGAAACCATCAACATGATGGTTTGAAACTAGTTCTATGAGTCGTTGGTGTATGAGAATGTTTAGGTTGTGGGAAGATGCTGTACAGTGATGAAACCTCCAAAAAACTTTTATGTTGACATCCAAAACCATGAGGTAGGAAATATTTTACCTTCTTGGGATATTATTAAACATTTTTCCAAGATATCAGGAATGTGTTGGCATATTGATATTCTTGCTTGACTGTTGATCACATGTGGGTGTGTGTAGCTTGTGATACCATATTACTTGATTCCATGAGATTTTTAAGATATCTAGATTCCAATATAATGTCTGATTCACATTTCAGATACATGATTGTGCAATATTTACATGATGTATGCTATTGTTATTATCATTCTATTTATTGTCTTGTTTTGCTTTGGAGGATTAGTATGTCCTATATATGACAGGTGACTATTGAGGTATGATTACTACTTAAGGAGTGCACACCTGTAATGTGGTGATGATGACGGTGGTTCATGATTTTTTTAAACCTGGTATCTACATGATTCCTTATGGATTCTGATTGGATTGACTATCCTCAATTCCTAGTGTATTCCAAGTGTTACTTGATTCCTTGTGGATTCTGAGTAGGTTGCATATACTCGATTCCTTGGGGATTCCATGCATTACCTAATGTATTTTGAACTATGGGTAGGTTATGTACTCAATGAATTGTGGATTATTATTTACATACTAATATCCTTGTGTCTATTTTTTTACTCTTATTGATATACTATACCTTTTACAACATAGAGTAGAAGCAGGCATTCCCAAGGGGTTTATGGTGGATTAATCAGTGCATGACTGCTCAATTTTTTATTGTATGTTTATTTTTGTTAAACATTTATCATTTTTGAGGTATAAAATATTATACTTGATAAAATTAGGATAGGTAATCATTGGTGGTGTCCTACCGATTTTACTAACACCCTACTCGGGCATTTTGGTGCACTTGTAGATTTTATGAGGGATCCAGCTTAGGCAAAGAGACCTATGGTGAGCGGTTGAGAAGAAGAGAATGGATAAAGTGTTAGACTGGGATGGAATAACGAGGAAACCCCAAAATTCTTTTTATATATTTATTAACTGATACTTATTAAACTAGATTGGCGTTCCACCTTGAGAAGTAGTTTTTATTTATATGGTATGTCTTCCATTTATTTAGTTTTGTCATGTTTAATATGATCATTTATTATATTTTTAATTGTTTATTATTGATCTTATAAAATGATACTGAGGTTATAGTGTATCCATTAACTGAATCAGACCCTCAATTCTAGTTATGAACCTCTTGAATATGGGGAGGTGCACATGATATTATGTAGAACTCCGGTTCCAACCCAGTGGTTAAGGAATTAAAATGTTGGATATAATAGATAAATGAATATGGATTGAATGATGAATCACAATCATAAATAAGTGAATATGAATTCAATTTTGAATCATTTTCTTGTGAATATATGAAAGATCATATATATATATATATATATATATATTTGAGAAAGGATATGTTTGACTATAACAGATGTGGAAGAAAGAAGAAAAAATAACTTGGTAACAAAATTGATAGGTGGAATGGACTTAGTGATAATAATACCAAGATAAGTTTTAGGAGGTATGATGAAGTGTAAAAACATATTGAAGAAGTATAATGTTTAATTTGGTTTATTTAATTAGTTTTTAAAGCACATCAAGTGTTTGTATGCCTTAAATTATTTTGGTAAAGTTTAAGTTATTGTGTAAGTGTTACACCTTAAATCCACTAACCCAATGATGGTAATTAATTTATTACAATGGAACAATATAGAAGGGATCACACCAAATAGTATAGATTAGTTTATATGTTTTTGGAAACTAGATATATACTTGATTCCCATATTACATTAGAAAAATAAAAATAGCATGAAAAAATTTATTGAATCATTAAATATCATTAAAAGATTCCTTTTTTATATCATACATAAATGAAAAAACAACAATGTTTGAGCTGAAATAATTTCTAAGTAAATACATAAAATGTAATATATCATGATTAAATAAGGAATAATTAACATGGAAGAGTTCATAATCAAAACACATTCTATTTTAATCAAAAACTTGAGTTCGAAGTTCACCCATGACTAATATCTATATAAAAATCACATGGATAATGAAATAAAAAATTCCCAAGAAAGGTAATGAATAAATATAGACATTAATGATATTTACATAAAAACCACAAACAATTTATCATGAATCTTAACATCAAGGACTCAACCAGGAAATCATTATCAATAAATGGGTAGGTGTAAATTAGATATCCATAAAATATGGCATGACTACTATTTTGTATCATAATACTCATTGATGCATCGAGGGGCTATCTATGACTAAGCCAAACTGATCATTTTCACGTCTTATAAATTTCTTATATATTTAATGATCAATATAATTCATTCTTGAAAATCCTTATAAATCAACATTTATTTTTAATGAATCAATAATACAAAATATTTTCCCAATCACTAAAATAATCAATATCAATAAAAATTCTTAGATTAATACCATATATTGAAGTGGTATATAGTTGAGAATAAAAATAAGTGGTAGAAATGAAGTCTTTTAAATATATGGTACTTAAAATATTGACATGGTGGAGAAAATAATGTCCAATGAAATGATGATGTGGGATAAGAATGTGATCATGAGAAAGTTAATGAACAAAAAACCATGGATTCATAAAGTATGAAAGAATAATATCAATACATTATAAATTAATATTTTTTAGTAAGACAAATACTTTTGGGAATAAAAAATAAAGTGAAATAAAAAAATTTAAAATAACTTCCTTGTAACTTTTTGTAATATAATTTATAAAACACCTTCAATATTCCTTTCCTTACACTAATAAAATATTAACATTTTCCTTGGGTATATTTAAAAAATAATAATTCCAAGAATATTGATAAAAATGTTTTCTTTTAAAATAAGGCTAAAATTTTAAATTAATATTGATTATGAATAATTTCAATGATGGATAAACTGGGTCGCCAATACATATATGTTAAAGAACAATATTATTTCACTTTTTTAAAAAGTTTAAAATAACGCATGCATAAAATGTTTAAAAGTTAAAATTTTAATAAAATTTAAGGAAATTAAAAAAATATTAATAATGACATCTATCATATTTTTAATCGTAATTAAAAATATTCTTGAAAATTTTAAAGAAACCTCATCATGGAAGAAAAAGAGTTGGAAGGAAAGCTTTTAAACACGATTTTTATAAGAAATACCCTTACATGCAACTTACTTATTGATTATTGATCTAAATGGAGAAGAAATGGAATATAAACATATAAAACCCAAAAAGAAATAGAGGATAATAAAATCTATTGGTTTTAATATCATAGGTTTATATAAATTTTCCCATGTAAATATTAACATTCACAATACTGAAATAAAATGAATTTTTAAAAGAAATATCTTACAGATTTAATATCTTTTGAATCAAAACCCCTTAAAAATTTAAAAAATAATTGAAAATTTAAATACCATGAATAAATATGAATTATGATATATTTTGTCAAAGGTTCAGTATATACACCATATAAATGAAATTATGGGCAAAAAATAAACATGTCTCTTTAAAGTGGAAATTATACAAAATTACCCTTACCTTAGGTCTATGTTTAATCATACATTTTTTATCCTCTTATATAATGAATTTAAATTTATTAAATAATTTTATAATAAAATTTTGGTCTATATTCATTTTTATGGTCCCGTAATAGAAATTTTAAATCCATTCATTGAATGGTTTTTTCTTACATCTACTATTTAAGGTTGTTTGATTAATCTTTCCAAAATTACAATGGTATATTTTCCAGGATTAAAGTAGTTATTAAATAATTCCATTTTATATAGTATTTTAATAATGATATGAATATAATTTTTATTCATTATATTCAATTTTATAAACATCCATGCATAGTGGTAATCGAATAGTGAATCACATCACTTTGTGAAGGTGGAAGTCCACACAAATATGTGAGTGACATTAGCATTGTATGATGGAAGGATGGGTAAGAGGGAAGATATTTTTTATATTTCAATAATAATAATAATTTCATAAATATACTATAAATATATTTATTAATTCAATTTTATGACCATCCACGTAAAGTAGTGATGAAATATAAATTTCCCTACTACGTGGGATTTGTAAGTTGTACGTATGGACTAGTAGTGTTCTCATTTCCCATAGAATGGAAATGTAGACACCCCAACACAAATAGTATAGAGTTAGTACATAATTTATTATATTTTAACTACATATAAGTGATCGTATCCCAAGGACCAAATAGTTTATTTGTCTTTATAAACTAGATACATACATTCTTCCCATTTTATATTGAAAATAAAATATAAAACATTGTAAAATTAAATATTTTAAATCCATTAACTCATTAAAATATTCATTATTTATATCATGGAGAAATAGAATAAATAAATGGTGAGATCAGATACTCAGTAAGGGTCACATACAATGGAATGCATCATGAATAAATAAACCATAATCAACATGGCAGAGTGGATAATCAAAACACATGCCATCAAATCAACACTTGAGTACAACGAGTATCCATTTCAAAAATATATATAGAAAACACATGGATGGAGAAAAATAAATTCTTAAAAAAGGAAATTCATAATTTTTGACACTCATGATCAAGGCCTCTCAACTAAAAAATCATGAATCATACCATCAATGCCTCTCAAATAAGACATTATAATTCCATCAATTCCTCTCAACCAAGACATTATCATCATAGGGTCCATCATACACTAAATAACCAAATATTATTACATGGTATTATAGAAATATTAAATATATCATTCCCCCATGATTTGTCTCATGAGACCTATTACTACATCGAGGGGATATCTATAATTGGGCCCCACCTATCAATTTCACATCCTATTCCTTATTTATATTTTGAATGAGAAATAAAATTAACTCTAAAAAAGAGTTCATGTCAACGCTTATCCATATTTATAGAGACCTAGTATTTTCTACATAGATATTAAATTTTTATAGATGAAAAATCATTACATTACACAAACACACTCCAAAGGATCATAATGATTTAGTGCCTTTGGAGACTGGGTGCAGAATATTCTTATTTCGTGATGGGTATTAAATATTTCAATAAAGATATTTCCATTTAGTATACTTCACAGACATATCCTAATTAAAACCTTTATTCATAAACTAGGGAAAGAAAAAATAATAAAGGGTGAGTTTAGATACTCAGTAAGGGTGGACAAGGGATATATCAATAAAATATGAGTTTATATGTATGAAAACATGGGAATAACATTTTAAAACTAAACCCTACATATTATACACTAATTAAGATTTAGTTTTTTACAATGAATCATTAGTAATGGGCACACGTCAAAAAAATTCATTTGCGACAGGAGACTTTTTCTAATGAGCTGTTACAAAAAAATGGAAATTGAAATTATGTTTTTTGTGACTACTATCAAAAAATAATTATTAATTTTAATAGTCAATTTATTCATCATAGAAAAAACCTTCAAGTTTTTTAAATAATAAATTGTGATGGGTCCATCTAAAATAACATTATTTGTGATAGAATCTATATCCACCATATTTACTAATATTAAAAAAATAAAATTAAAATAACAAAATTAAAATTAAATTTTTTTTTAAAAATTTAAAAAATGAAGAGTAATAAAAAAACATGAAAATAATACATCATTTCACACATAATATAATTTTCACCCGAAAATAAAAAAATTATAAATAATCACAAAACATCAACACGTATTAGGTGGAGGAGGATCACTCAAAGGATTGGGGAGAGGGGGGGGGATAAAACTCCATACCCACACCATGAAAAAGAAATTTCATATAATCCATTATATGATTATCTCTTTGATGCCATTTCTCGTGGTCCTCATCCCACTCTTTCTACATCCACTATAGCTTCTCATCCCGACTTATTAAACTCTCCTAATACTATACAATAGAATATGACTCTCCATTATCTCCCTTAGATATGACTAATGAAATAAAATAAGTACCATAATAACTCATATGTATTTATCGTGAATCAATACTGATCACCTAAACTTTATCGACACCATTCAAGGCCACTTGTTTCCAAGCCCCCTCATCAAAACGTAACTCATGAGTGCCATATGTTTCACTCTTGGAATGAATATCTCATGAATTAAAATTTTCAGCATCATCTATTTTCTTTAAATATAATTAAAATTATAATAACAATAAAATTCATAGTAGTAATTTTTTAAAATAAATTATTAACCACTCTATGGTGCTATTGGTCACCTACAAGTTGTCATGTATTGTGATCAACGTGCATATTCTTATAAACAAAAAACTATATAATAGAGGGTTCAGTAGAGGCATGTATAATATTATAAAAGTTTTAACTTTAATGTATATATACATTACTAAATAATATAACTTAACATATATCATTGATGTATTCCCAATGTACAACATTCAGCTCTATGTGTGACCTTATTCCTCCCCTGGATCTAACTTCTAGATGAATAACTCATTATAAAAGTCTCTCATAGCTAGTAGGATAACAATCCATTCCATACATGAGGTAAGATATAGTCAAGTCATTGGGAGACATAAGAATAGTCAAAAATAGTAGCAAATGATCTATTCATTACTGACTTTCTTATGTTGTGTAAAAGCTGATGAAAATGTTCAGGTATAACAATCTTCCATGCTTCTTGGAAAGGATCTCTAATAATATTATAAATCAAAGAACATAAATTCTGTATGAAAATTAAAAACAATATATCACTAATTATATAAATTTAAAAAAAATATATTATTTAACAACATAAAATCCATTGGTTGAACATTTATTGACGAAAGACATTAAGAACCTGATCCCATGACACCCATGGATTATGAATTTTTTTCTTATAATCTCATAACCTTCCTAACATATAAATGTGGAAAAATATTTAAAAAATTAGAAATTGTAACCAAAATTAATAAAAAACTTAATATAAAATAAATATCTTAAATAATTATATATACCTCCATAAACAAGGACCAAAACAATGATATGGGTGTCTCTCTAAAATTGGGTCCATAATAATCAATCGATAAAGAACAAACTGCCTCTTAATAAGCACAACGTCCTATGGATATGACGAACCAGGCTCATCAATAAGAAGTCTGACATCAATAAGTGAATGAAATAGATCGTTAGAATCATCTCGAGAAATATGGAACAAATAATATTAGCTGTAAGAATATTCTAATACAAAGATCAAATATAAAAATATAATAAATAAAAAATAGAAAAATTTTATATGTAAATAATTGTTAATACATATATAAAATATAAAAACTAATAAATACCAAAATATAATATTTACCTTTAAATAAATACCATAACATAATAATTTAATCTATAAGTATTTTTTAATAAATATATAAATATAAACAATTAATAAATACTATGAAGAATATAATATTCTTACCTATCGATAATTTTTAATACATATGTCAAATATTAAAAAACAATATGAATTAATGATGGAACATAATAGATCATAGGGTCCATCTATTTGAAAAAATAATCATACCTTAAAATAATTATTAATACAAATATGAAATATAAAAGAATAATAAAAACATGAATATAATAAATTAATCGTTTAATTATTCCCCATATTTACTAATGAAAATGTATTCATACCCAACTTTTGAATCGTTAACTTCCATACAACTTTTAGTTTCATCATATATTATTACTCTATCAGGATTATCAATATAACTGGCCTTTAACTGGGGGGGTTCATAATTGTTATTTATATCTCATCAGGTAAGAGACATGTTTTGGGTTTTTTCTTTAAAATTTCAACATTTTACATTTCCATAGAACCATTTTCATTTTCAATAAATTTATTTTCATGAGATTTCATTTTTATTACACTCTGCCTATCATTCAAATCTCTCTAAATATCATAATAAATAAATAAAAAACTTATGTTCTTGATGTCCCCATATAAATGGTTCATTTTATAAAAGAAGACTATTTTATTTGATTTCGATTACTCCATGTCATGGATGAACTCATAACCCAGTATCAGTACCAAACCAATAGAATTTAAACATTATTACATAATTTTTACACAAATAACATAACTTAATAATTTCATCCAGGATATCATATAACTCAACTTCACTTTCTTTATGATGATATCATTTCAAAAAAACACCACTATTAATTAATTTCATTGATTCACTATATATATGTGTAAGGAAATGAAATCCATTAAACACATACCTATGATAAGATTTTATCAATTTCGATGGAGGGTTTTTGCGCACACATAATCGACTATCAACTTAATTTTAATGTTTTTTCCTAAAAATAATAAAAATTATTAATAATAGATATCATTACAAAATTTATTAAATTTCCCATTGAATGAAACTTAACTCAACATTATTTGAAACTAATAAGAAAAATTATTTTGATGAATCCCTTCAAGAGTAGAATATTTAATATGTATAATTTTTTTAATATGTTTATTCTACAGTCGACAAAAAAATGTAAATAAAAGTATATATTATATTTTTATAAAAAAATAACAATAAATAGTACCTACTGAAATCATGTCATTTATTCACAATTCACCTGACCATATGTATGTGCTCAATGAATTTTTCATATGAAATAAATCATTCATGAGAACTACCAAAACCATTATAGGCTAATGAAAAACTAAAAAATGATGGTCTATGAAATCATCATCATTGTCTCATTACGACTCATCCGATTATGTTTTGATGGATAATCCGATTAAAAATAACAAGAGTAGAAATTTGAAATTTCCTTCTACATGTATGCTTTTGAAATTTATTCTTTAATTGATTCTTTGTTACATATATTATTCTTTAAATTTTTCATAAATCTCTCAAATGGGTACATCCATCAAAAAGTTATTAGACCTTCACATTTATCTTCATATGGAAAATTAAATATTAAATGTTCTATTGAGTTAAAGAATCCTGGTGGGGTTATTTTCTCCAATTTTCATAAAATTAAAACAATATAATTTTACAACATACTCAATGAATCATAATCCAATGTTTAAAATATATCAGAAGAAATATGTTTTTTTGGTTAACATGCTACGGATTAAATAATTAAACAAACCAATAAGACTAAAAGGTATTAATATTTCTATTATAACATGTATGTCATAAATTTTTTAACCTGGTAATATGCCCATTTTTTATGTAATGAGAAAAATTATAATCATAACCATATAGTAACCTCAAATATCAAATCAATTGATAGAATAATAACCAAAATTCTATATAAAGTTCATAAACTATTTTTATCTTTATTAAATTCTATTATCTTTCATCTTTAGATAATTCATGTTGAGGAAGTTTTCAAATCTTTGCAAGATCTAACAATTCCATTACATTATCTTTGGTCTTAATGGATGTATCCAACATGGTATAAAACATGTTATCAAAAAACTTCATATCAATTTGCATTACATCTATCATGGGATGAACCAAAAAATTAGACCAATATAGAATGTTTTAAAAAAATACTCCTCTTTTTTTAATTATGATCTCTCCCAAAACCATTTATTTTTTATTTCTTTATGGTTGGTCCAAAGGTAACAAGATGTAAAATAGATACGATATATTTTACCTAAATACTTGAGATCACTTATGGAGGTTCATCTCTTTCAATTATACCTTTTTTTTAAAATATTTTTGTTTAATAGAAAAGGGTGATACATGACTAGAATTATATTATGATATTCAAAATAGCTAGTATTTCTCCCATTGACAAGCATAAATTCTTTGGTCTCAACCATGTTATAGAAACATAATTTTAGACTATGTGTATACTATCTAGATACCATACCCTATACCAAAAATGTTACTGATCATCCACATTAATACAACCTTTAGTGTAAAATTATGATCTACAATTATATCAAATGTTGTTACACCATTGTCCAATAATGAAATTAACTCATCAATTGGCGGCTTCAAATAAACATCAATATTCTTCTTTGGATGTCCTGGAATTAATAGAACCATATATATAATTTTGGGCTCTTTATCAACATCCAATGAGATAAGTTGTATAGAGTAATGAAAATAACCCCACAAGAATATTGGCTGTCATAAGAAACAAATGGAAAAAAACCATCATTTGAAAGACCCATCCATATTTTATAATGTTCTATATGTAATAACCCAATTTTTTATCTTAGGTTTAGATCCTTTTAATTTTAGTGTAATTATTTATTATTGACCTAATATGGATGAACTATGAGGTTATAAATGATACAGGGGTGTATGGGGATTGTTTGAATCTCATAGCCCCAACTGGTGGAGAAAAACATTGGGCCGCATGGCTAGTAGAAACCCCATAACCCATCCCACATGGTCTATCCAAACCATACAGAGCTATATAGTGGGGTGAATAAGGGTCACGATTTTTCCTAACGGTTCCCTAGGGGCGTCATACCCATGCGTAATAACTGAAGTATTTAACATAGGTATATTTCATGGTTGGAACATCGTTTCTCAAACTGTGAAACCTAAACATATAGGTGCGCTCCTTTAGTAGTGGGAGGTTCTCGATTGGTGAATTATTTGTCCAAACATGCAACCCAGAAGTTTATGGGGGATATGACCATTTTTTTCTTAAGGAGTTTAAAGTTTAAACCCCTCTTTTATTTCTTATTTCCATTATCTATAGTCAGCTAATCCTCCTATTGGAGAGCCCTCCTAAAACATAAGTTAGTTATTGATAGAACTTCTCTATTTGGAGTTTGATCAAGATTATGTTTGTCTCATTTGATTCATAGCATTACATTCTTCATTCATTTTTTATATATTATTTGTTTCTATTATCCTAATTCTTTTATCAAGGTACATGTTCATATGTCATGTTTTTAGGGCGATCATCTAGTCCTCAGATTTATTCCTATCCAGGACGAACTAAAGAAAGATACTAAAAGAGGAGAGTGGTACGAGTATGAGGTATGTAGTCTGAAATTTATTCCATAAGTTTTGGGGTTTTATAATATGTTCCATTATACCACACACATGTTTTGTCGTGTGTTTCTTTTAATTTATGTCTTCCTTGAATTTTTTGCCATCATAGGAACCTAATAACTTGTTAGAACCCAACCTTTTATTGAGAGAGACAATCTAAGAGTGAGACATCCCTTTAGGCATGCCCTCCAATATGCCTAATTGTCTCTTTAGGATCTTATTCAGAAAACATAAAATGGTGTTTTTGGCCTTAAATTAAAATGATGATACCATTTTGATATAGATGGATGTAGTGGATTAGCATGAAAAATTCTCTGGACACTTATAATAAATTAAATTGATTATAGGTGAGTGGGAAGCCCACATCACCTAATTAAATGGAAAATGGTTACACCCTTTTCATTATTAAATGTAAATGAGAAATTTATTATACGTTGGATCATATTAGAGACAATGGTTATTTATCAATGATATGACATAAGGGTTTGATAAAATTAGAAAATTATGGTAATTATGCATGGAGACCCTTATGAATGTTTAATATAAATGGGCATGGTGACCCTGCTTCTTTACAATAAATTGGAATGAAGACCCTCCTACTTATTAATAAACAGGTATGGTATCCCGTTATATAAAAGTGAAATTGACATAGAGACCCATGTGATATTATACCAGCATAACATCCCATGTTATATGATTATGGGAATGAAATCCCTTACTACTGTGATATTGGGAATGATGTCCCTATATTGTGATACTAAGCATGGTGTCTCTATTCTATGATATTGTGCACGACATCCCAATGTTATGATACTGAGCATGGTGTACCTTATAAATGTGATACTAGGCATAGAGTCCTTTATAAATGTGAAACTAGGAATTGTATCCCTTGATACTTGTTTAGAGTTATTTCTGCATGGGCTGAATCATGTAGTGTCATCCTAGATTCTTGTAGGAGCTAGATTAAAACCATTTATTGTTGATATTATTTATTTAATTTATTATTTCTACACACTCCCATATTATATACACATACTAGATATTATAGATGTTGTTGGTGGTGTCCTAATGAGATTTATCTCAAACCCCATCTAGGATACCTATGGAACCCAATAAGACTACATGATTTAAGGTATAGATCAGGGGATGTTTCCTCTTACATATGTGTGACTTCTTACATGACTTAGGACAAAGTATTGACAGTATATGACCAGGTAGAAGCTCCGGATTCTTTGATAGACTTTTGGATTTTTATGTACTATTTGTTTATCTTGTAAAAAATAAATTTCATGATGCTTGTATCCATGTTTCCCTATTTTTTAAATACATAAAACAATAATCCATTTTATATAATTTAGGTTACTAAATTTTATCATTATTTAGTTCTTGGTTATTCATTTCTTTTTCTGCTTCTTATTCATTGTAATACAGCTTTCTCAATTCATCTATTGATTATACCACTATGATACTTTGGTAATGAGGGAATATTCTACCCACAAAAAAACCCAAGACCCACACTACTTGTCAGAAACCTATGGAATTTGGGGGATGCTAATGAGGCCATGTGGAAAATTGGTCTTGAGACACCATTTAGTGGAAACTAGGTCCATGATATCATAATGTGGTATCATAATATTTTCTTTTTTTTATTCCATACGATTTTTAGACATGAGACATTAGATTAGGAAGGTTACGAGGTTTGGTAATGAGATATTCTTGGGAGTATCTAACCCATATACAGAGAAAATCAAAATTTCCTTGAATGTAAATTTCTATTTACTGATTTTTTCTTATTACCATTGATATGATTGAACCATTCAGTGATTCATATGAATTGTGAAATTACTATTGACACAATTGAGGTTTATCATTTATCCTCGGGATGATGAGATGAGGGAAGGGAAGAATTGATATTGCATCATGTTAGGAATTTTGTAGGAAATTCACATGCCTTTCATATTCCATTCCATATAAAAGATTTGAGTTAGTTTCATTGCCTTTTATTACCATGATTGATTTGATTTCTATATATAGAATTGATAATGACTAATAAATCATGAAGGGGATTGAAAAAAATAGTTGGTAGACAATGTTTTTTACATAATCTAATATTGTTTTCTTGTATAGGATATAGTATACACCCTAAATAGTAAACAATGGAACATTGAGTCATGGACCATTGGACACATAAACTAGAATGTGTTATGGTATGGATTGGGTGGACAACACAGTTCAGTTTATAAGGAGTATGGGCCCTTATGGAGTGGAAGTGGTTAACCATATGATTTAACCATTTAAAGATAAAAATGATATAAATATTAATTTATAAAATTTAAATGAAATTAAAATTCCAAAAAAATATCTTGACCCTATCTTGTCCTTGGTAGTGGGATATTGGTAGCACCTCTATTGTTCTATATAAATGTTTCTATCACATAGATCTGAATCTTTGATCTGGCATAGGGGTGAGACTATTACATAGAAAGGATTTGTACTTATTTTAGTCCTATATATATAAATTTTTCCATTATCAAACTTTATCTAAGGTCTGTGTTTGGAAATTATAGATAAATTACACCATGATATCCTCCAGTCATACTTATGAAGGGAAGGGATGACCATTCCCCATAGGTGTTTGGACATGAGACACTATTTATAACTAGAATATTGGAACCCCTTATTATTCTTGATTTAGGCGATGATGCTCGGTTTCAAGTAGAATTGTTATGGATTATGAATACATTACATGGATCCCCGTGCTCTGCATATTCTATGGAAGAGTTGGCTCAAGAGTTTCAGTTGCAGTATCAGACCGCATTTTTAGGGGATGAATTAACATAGGCTATAGAGTTATGGTTGGATAAAATCTTCTATATATTTTACCATTTATATACACCTTATCATAGGAGATCGAAACACACTACTTATATTCTTCAAGGATCCTCCAAATGCTGGTGGTATATTCTAAATTAGGATGGTTAGTATCAGGAAGCGACTCAGATGGATTTCCAGTCAATATTATTTGACTAATTCATTTCAAAAACATTGAGGGCTAATCATGATATGGAATTTATGAACCTACAATAAAGTTTTATTATATTCATTTTCTATTTAGATAATTTTATAGAGCTTCAAAGCTTCATTCCTATCTATAATGTTGATAAACCAGCAAAAGTTATTGGATTTGAGGAGTATGCGTCCTATTAATTCTTAAGTAAATTTTTTATGGTTGAATACCATATCTAAATTAGTGAAATAGGTCCTTATCACTGAGTGGAACCTGAGGGAAGAGTACAATGTGATTAATTTAGGTTTAGAACCTAGACAGAGTAGTGGTTCTACTAGCAGTAAAAAGTGACACTTTGTGACTTTTAATGTGAGAAGAAATACCAAGTAGACACCCACAGATAGTTATGTGGTATCTCACAAGTGTTGGAAGACTAGGAATAAAATTCCTAGTTATTTAGAGACCCTATAGATTGTACAGTCTACAGAATATTGGGGAATAAATAGTGATTCTTTAGGACCTTTCCATCCATCTTGAGTGGGAGAGGATACATGCTTGCTCTAAATTTTGGAGAAGGTTCTGTAGCACCTCACAAGTTTGGTAGATGGAGTACTAATTTTCATACAAGTAGTGGATGGGGTCATGGTCATGGTATATAGGCTTCAAATATGAAACACTAGTATATCAAACCCACTTCGAGTATTCATGTTGTAGCACATGTCCATATATCATTCCATATCTATTCAGTGCAGCCTATACTAGAGGTGCCGAATGCTGGGCCATATACTATTTGAGGCACTATTCTAATAGCCTCTACCATCATTTTTTCCTTATTTGATATAACTGAATCACATTATTTCTTATATTTTCCTATTTTGGAGAGTCTTGGACATTATTTTTAGTATTTCTATGGCATTATGATTCTTTATACACCTTTTTCCATAAGATAATAGAGTGTATACCAGTGAAATGAATGTCCTCTTAAGGTGGGTAGCCATAATTTCTCATGGAACCTCTTCAATTTTGAGATTTAAGGCTTTTAAATCATTCTCAAGATAGATTTATTGGTTCCATATCTTGCCTGTATGAATTTTAATCACTGGAGGGCGTCATTTATAGAACTAGATGGTGGTACTTACATTTAGAAGGCTGGGTGGCATGTCAAGGCTATTAAGGATGAACCAATATATCTTGAGATAGATAGAGTAGACTAAAATATTTCTATCCATTATAAGAATGAGAAAGGACTACATAATATTGTTTTCCCTCATGTTTTCTGATCTCTTTAGGGATGCCTTCCTTGATGACTTTTTACAACTACCTCCAAAGAGAGAGAGGGAGAGTTTACTATTGAGCTCTACCTAGAGATACACCAGTATCAATTCCTACTTATAGGATGACTACTAGTGAGTTTCAATAGATAAATAAGTATATAAATGATTTATTGGACATAGATTTCATAGTGACCATTACTTATCCTAATGGTTTACTAGTCCTTTTTTTCTAAAAAGGAAGAAAAAAACCTTAGGAATTCCATTGATTAATGGAAGTTGAATAATATTACAGGGAATGAAATAGTATTTTTAACCTTTTATTAATGATATTTTTGACTAGATCAGATGAGTGAGGGTGTTCTCAAAGGTTGACCTGAGATCGGGATATCATCATGTTTAGGCCAGGACTTCAAATATTCCAATTATGGATTTCAATAGTTAGTATGACTTATATGAGTACCTTGTGGTGTCCTGTGGTCTTATGAATTCACCTACCATATTAATGGATTTGAGGAATATGGGTTTCTATACCTACTTGGATTCCTTTGTTTTGGAATTCATATATGACATTTTTGTGTATTATCATACCCAGAACAACCACAAAACTCATCTTGAAATAATTTTGAATACACTAAGTGAGAACCAACTGTATGTTTATATTAGTAAATTAAATTTATGGATAAAAAAGTTACAATTACTTGGTCATATTATCTAATAGTCAGAAGAATTATTTGACCTAGAGAAGGTGAGAGCTGTGGTAACCTAGGAGAATCTCAGTAATATATTTGATATATGATGTTTATTGGGGAAATCTGGTTACTAAGAGAATTTTATATAGGACTTATCATGAATAGAATAACCTCTTATGGTCTTTACTAATAATGGCATGAATTTTATATTATCTAGATCCTATGAGATAAAATTTTATTAGTTGAAATGGAATTTACTTCATCACTGATCTTGATTCTTCCAGAGCCCGATAAAAGCTATATAGTATATTATGATGCATCAGGTATCAGGATAGGAGTAGTTTTGATGTAGGAAAATCAATTTGTTGTGTATGGGTCACGACATTTGAGGCCTTATGAGAAATATTACCTGAAAAATGATCTTGAGTAGGTGGATATTGTACATTCATTGCATATTTAGAGTCATTGCCTATTGTGATATCATTTTGTGGTGTTCATGGACCACAAGATCCTCAGGAATATTTTTACATAGAGAGACTTAAATCTCTAGAAGTGAATATGGTTGAATATCTATAGTCCATTGTCATCGATCTTTCCTATACACATGGGAAGGGAAATGTCATTGCCGATGCTCCGAGAATGATGACTTATTCACAGGAAGTTCAAGAGGCTAGTATTGAGTGTATGAATATTGATCTTTTTTAGAAGATACATAAAGAGGTTCAGGACCATCATGGAATGTCTGTACTTGCATTACTATCAGTGACCTATTCACTTTTGGAGAAGGTAAAGATGAGGTAGTTTTACAAGGACCAACCTCTATATTGGTCTATCGACAATGAATACATTATACATATAAATGGTTGTTTTTGGGTTCCCATATATATATTATAGAGGAGATAATGAATGAGTCACATGATTCTTAGTGAGTAGTTTACCTAGGTATCTCCATGATGTATCATGATATGAACTGATAGTTTTGGTGGCCAGGGATGAAGTTTCTAATAACAGGTTTTATAACTAGGTGTTCCACCTATTAGAAGGTGAAGGTAGAAAAGTAGTGGAATGTTGGATTGCTACAACAGTTACCAGTCCTATAATGGAAATAAGAGGCTGTTTTATATATTTTTTAGTTGACTTACCATGGTTTCATTGAGGCAGTGACATAGTTTGGGTTGTCTAGAATTGACTAATTAATGTATCCCACTTTTTTATTATCTGAGATACTTTCTCATTTTATGATATAAGAATATTTTACATGTGTGAGATCATACGACTATATGTGGTACCTCACACTATCATTTCAGATAGGGACTCTAGCTTTAAATCATGGTTCTAGAAGGGGTTGTAGAAAGATATGTCTACATAGGTGATTATGATCACAACTGTTCACCCTCAGACTGATGGTTAGTTAAAACAAACTGTAATGGTTCTAGAGGACTTTCTCCGAGAACAATTACATGATTTTGGTGGTTCTTGGGAGAATTATATACCTCTTGTATATTTCTACTAAAATAATAGTTATCAGGTGATGATGCAGATGGATCCCAAGGAGGACCAATATAGTAGGGAGTTTCATTCACCCTTGTGGTGGTTAGAGGTAGGAAAAGCAACACTACAAGGTCCTTGTCCCATTTAGGACACTTCAGTTTGTGTTTAGCTAATCAAGAAGTGTATGTCCATAATGAACCTCACTTTACATACCTAGATTTTAATTCACAATTTAAAAATATTCATTAAAAAACATAACAAAACCACACCAGGAGAATATAATATTTTTATCTTTAAAAACTCGGAATCATAAACAACTGGTTCATAAGACATAAAAACTATCTCTCTCTTATTCCTTCATAACTAGTCCCCTATTTGACATATCTTACATAATACCCCTCTACACATCTTGTAAAAAAACATAATAAAGGGTGACATAATATTCTCTGTAAGGGAAAACAAGTTATATATAAATCATATCATGATCATAATACATAAAAACATTAAATTTGAAAATATTATCCTATATATGAAAGATCATGATATCATGTCATAGAATAAATCATAAAAGATCATAAAGAATCAATGAAAATATTCCCAAAAGTCATAATGTAAGACACAAAATTTGTGGCACACATATAAGAATATAAAATCATATAATATTAGTCAAGGATATTTTCCAAGACCATAATAGTGGATAAAGTCCATTACTGAACCGAGTTCATTCCTCATTCCAACCCTATATTAAAAAACTAAGTACTTCATGTTCTAGACCTGCATTACTAAACCAATATAATTTCCCTTTCCATACTTATCTATATAATGATATATAAATATTTACCAATGAATTAGAGGGAGATATAGGTCCCACCCATCTCATAATCTAATCATTCTTGTGTGTTCCACAAAAACATCAATCATTCATCACATCATAACCCAAGGAATAAAATGGTTTTCTTAAACATCATTCCATCATAACATAATCCATGTAAAACATATGGATTTAATAAATAGATCTTTATAATAAAAATAATAAACCTATAGTATTAATATGGACATTATACTTGAAACATAACCCTATAAAATAATTCCATCTTTGATGGAAAATAATTTTGATAGAATTCTTAAGGAAAATATATTTTCTTCTCAAAAATACTTTCATTCTCAAAATTCCATGCAATTTTAAATGAAATTATTTTTATTTGAAAATAAATTTGAAATATTCTAAAGTAATCTTTATGGAAATAATATGTTATGAAAATGTAAAAATATGTTCATGTAGTAAAATTTAAAAGAAAAAATTGTTTTCATACTTTTGTTGGATAATTCAAAAAGTACCTCATATCGAAAACATCAAAATATTCCTTTCATAAAATTTAATAATAATAAAACAAAGGGTAAAATTGAGTTTAAACAATTTAATAAGAGTATAAATAATATTTTGGAATAAATATTTTGGAAACATGGACATGGATGATAAATATACCCAAGTAAATACTTACGTATAAACAATCTTATATTAAAATAATACTACAAAATTATCCTTTACCTTAGGTCTGATATCCTTTTTATATATCCCAACCAACTGTATAATGATTTAAATAATTTAATTTTATTATTATATAATCATATTCATGTATTAAATACTTCATTTTATTATGCATGTTTTATCGAATAAGTTATGATTTTATTTATTAGGTTATAGTAATATAATTTAAAAAATAATCTTAATATCATATTTATTTATTATATACATTTATATAATCATTATTTAATGAATATCATGTAGAATGAATGACATCACATCGTGGAGATGGTAGGCTGTACGTATGAAGGAGCAACAATATCATTCCCATAATTGTGAAATGGTATAGAAGTGATTTTATATTTTTTATAGAATCAATATCCTTTTATAATAATCATATATAGTTATTATTTCCATCATTATACACATCCATGTAGGGTGGTGGTTGAAAATAGATTACATCATGACATGGAGACGGTAATCCATATGTACGCACACGTGATGATTTTGTTTTTTTTGATAGATAGATATTGGAATATATTTGTTCCATAATAATAATAAAATATTATTATAAAATTTATATTAGATTTAGTAATTTATATTTCAAAAAACTCACAAAGTGGAAGTATAAGAAGAAATAAGTTTTAAATAATCAGTAGAGAAGATTACATCTTCTTCGAAGTGGTCCCTCTAGATCTCCTCTTAAAGCACTGGAGTTGGTCTTTGGATAAGAAAAAAACTCTAAAAGTTTACTAGGGAATTTTATAATGGAAATATTTAAGGTATGGATGAGCTTTAAGGCTCATTGTGAAGTGAATAAGTGAGGGAGGATGTTCCATTTTATAATTCTGGTGAGAGTCACTTTTGGAATCTCTAAATATATTAATTTATAATAAAATAAAATCACATTAGAATACTTAAAAAATGTCATAATTTTAAATATTATTTGAGATACAGTTGTAATATTATCATCCAATAAATTTTAGAAAATTTTTTCCATAAATTTAAACATTATCATATTAATTAACGTTTTGTTATTCTATTTAATTCTAACTAAGCTAACAAATATTTCAATATTAAATCGGTGAAATATTTACATAATTTATGTAAATTAGACCATAAATAAATAATTTAGAACATTTTATACCATATATTAATTATTATATATATATTTTTAATTTTTTTCTGATTTTAAAAAAATTTAATAATACATTATTTTGATAAATAATCAATAGTGTCAATTTTGACACAATTTAATTCACTCATTTAAAAAATATAATGATAAAAATATAACTCTGAACCAAATATTTTATTATACAATTAATAGGTAAAGGGAATCTTGAAAGTTCATTGGATATATTAATTATCCCAAATTATATTTATTTTAGTATTTTTTTAATAACATTATTCGTTATCTTCATTAATAAAATAATTACAACATCATATTTTCATAATTATTTAATAGACTTATTTGATGAATAAAAATTAAAAATAAAATACTATTATGAAGATAAATCCACTATATTTAATAATAATACTTATAGTAAAATATATATTTCATAAAATCCTATATTAAAATTTTTATATATATTAAAACATGAATGTGATAACTTTAACATCACTTTAAATAAAATATTATTTGCATCATAATATTTTCTATATGGCCCCTAATGGTCAATAACTCAACAATTGGATGATTATGCCTGGTTTATACTTGAATAATAATATTTTTTCACGTTTTTTAATATTTTAATTATTATTATAGTTTTTATAATAATTATTTTTTAGATTTTTTATCAATGAAATAATGTTTACGTCATCAATGTATAAGCCCTTAAGGTAATTATCTATTTTCTAAAAATTACAACTAAATCCCAAAAACAAAGAAAACATTTTTTTATTTAAAATGATTATTGATAGGTGAATTTATCTTCTATATAACCTTATATTAAAAATGATATAGTTTTTAAAATTTGAGTAAAAAATATTGAACTTTTCTTTAAAGAAAACAAATTAAATGTCGAAATCCCATCCAAGTGGCATCCAAAGAACACCACTTCAACCCAAGGATGATTTAGGTCGAACAAAAACTAATCCAATGAAATCAAAACAATGGTTGGGGTAATTTTATAATATTACTTTTACCCTCAATTACCTATTTTATGCTTTTACCGTATTAATAAAAATTACTGAAGATACTATTCATAATGCCAAAAAATGAAAGAAAGATATTTAAAGAATTTGGATTTACTTATTCTAAATATAGAATCAGTTTTTTCAAAATTCAAAACACAAAATTTTATGTAATTAATTTATAATTAATCTATTTTTCGGAATGAGAAACCTGGTTTTTAAAAGTTAAAACATTGCAAGAGATTGAAATGTTTTTATATCTAAATTCAATGTAAAATTAATTCCAATGACCTAAATTATATTAAAATATTAAAAATATATTTATATTTCAATCCATTAAATAATATAATTTAACCATACAATTATTTGGATTAAAAAGGTTGTTTCCATAAAATTTAGAATATTTTTACTATTCATCAAAACATGAATGTAATCAAAAAAATATCAAAAATTCATCAAAATTAAAATTTTATATAACAATTATAAAGAAGAAGTTTATTTTTTTCCTATAAAAATTATTAATATGGAAAACTTTTAATTTAAAATTGGTTCTCCATTAAAAGGTGGTAAAATTATCCTTTTGAGAAATATTGGGTTTTACACCTAAAATAGGGTTTATTCACACCCTTTGAAAGAAATATCTATTTTATGAATATCAAAAATATTTTATTAAATATATAACATATTTATTTTATTAATTTCATTTAAAAATTATAATTCTCTTAATTTATTAATACAACAATACTAATATTTTATTTACACTTAATTGGTATATATATAATCAGTCGCTAATGAATTCACCATACATTTTCATAGGTTTGTTGTATTTATTCCCTTTATCTTAACAGCTAAGTTACATTGGTCGTTTTATACAAATTATGTCACATGGTTCATTTAAACTCATGATTGTGTGCAATGCAATATATTGAAGAATTAAAATTATTTAAAGAAAATATTTCATAAAAACAATTGGTTGTAACATTATACCTCCATTAAAATGAATTTCAACCATGAAATTCATCACTTGGATTCAAAATAATGAGGATACCTCTTCCTCATCACATCCTCAAGTTCCCACATAGCTTCCTCAAATTTGTGGTTTCATCACAAAACATTAACCAAGAGAGTCGTCTTATTTCCTAGACCTTTTTAGCCATGATCCAAAATATCTATAAGTTGTTCTCCATAAGAATAATCTTACTCTGCTGGTATAAATTCTGAGTTTATTACATGTGAAGGATTAGGTACGTACTTTATTAGGAGAGATACATGGAAGATATCATGAAATTAAGATACATTCTGTTGAATACCCAATCTATAAGCTTCCTTTCCAACACGATCAATAATTTCAAAAGGACTGATATATCTAGGGATTAGTTTTTCATTCTTTCAAAATATCATTACTCTCTTCTATAAAGATATTTATAGAAAATCCTTATCACCCACATCAAACTCTATGTATTTTTGTTGGTTTTTGGAATTACTTTTTTTACTCTAAGCTTCTCTTATGTGTTGTTGAATAGACATGACCTTCTCTACCAATTTATCAACAAGATTAGACCCTAATAGATTTTTTCCCAACTTCATCCCTGCAAGTTGTAGTTCTACACTTAGTCCATAGAGGGATTCATAAGGAGCCATCTAAATACTCGAATAAAATCTATTGTTGTAAGAAAATCCTACCAAATGTAGGTGTTGATCCCAACCACCTTTAAAATCCATAGGGAAAGCTCTCAATATGTATTCTAGATTTTTAATTGTCATCTCAAACTGGCCATTTTTCTAATGATGATAAGAAGTGATGAACCAAAATTATGTATCCCGATATTTCTAAATACTTCAATAGAACTTTGAGGTAAACCTTAGATCCCGATCAGATATAATGGAAAGTGGTACTCCATGAAATTTTACTGATTTATTTACATATATCCTAGAAATATGATCAAGATATAAATCATCTCTAATAGAAACGAAGTGTGATGAATTCATAAGGAGGTCAATTATAACTCAAAAAGAAATGTGTCCTTTAGATGTTTTAGGTATTCCAATGAAGAATTCCATAGTGATGTTTTCCCATTTGTATTTTGGTATGGGTAATGGATGTAACATCCCCTTATAATTCTGTATCTAAGCCTTAACTTCCTGACAAACCAAGCACTAACAGACATAATCAGCAACATCTTTTTTCATTCTATCCCACTGAAATTACTCTTTCAGGTCCCTGCACATACTGTGCTTCTAGGATGAATAGAGAATGAAGAAATATGATCCTCATCCAATAATTCCTTCTTTAATTCTAGTATGGGAGGAATACAGAATGAGTTCGTGAACCTTATTATTACATAATAATAATGATTGAATTTAGGAACATTTCCCAATATATTTTGTAGATCTAAATATTCCTTATATACCTCCTTAATCATCACTTGTAAATATGGTTGAACATTCATTTGAGAAAGATAAAATTTCTACCCTTCCTTTAAAATTTATAGATCCATCCTTCACAAATTGATATATATATTGGATATTTTGTGATCCCCATAATAGATAGTCTAGCACATTCTTTATGACTCAGGGCATATTCCTCCTTGTTTTCTTTTACAGGGTGGAAATGTATTGAGAATTCATAATCTTTAATCAACTCCAAAAATCTTCATTGACACATATTCAGATCCTTTTAGGTGAAAATATACTTTGAAATTATTTTATCAGTATCAATATCAAACCTTTCACCATAAAGATAATGCATCCATATCTTTAATGAAAAGATTACTACAGCTAAATCCAAATCATGAGTAGGTTAATTTTTCTCAAGGATTTTCAACTGTTGTAAGGAAAAAGCTATCAACATGTCATTTTTCCTGATAAAACATCCCATAACCTTGTAAGATGCATCACTATAGATTACAAACCATTTTTCACTACAAGGTAGTGTGAGTACAGGTGCAATGGCTAACCTTATTTTTAGCTCTTTGAAATTCTATTCACATTCTTCTATCCACACGGACATAACTCATTTCCAATGAAATTGTTGAGTGAATTAGATATTAGTGAAACATATTTCATAGAATATCAATACTATCCAGCCAAACCATGACAACTTTGGATCTTAGTTACCATTGTTGTCCTAGGCCAACATTCAATAACTTTTATTTTTGGTTGATCCATAGATATCCACTCTCTTAAGATTATGTGACTCAAAAATGATACTTTATAAAGACAAGAATCACACTTGGTAAACATTTCAAAATGATTCCCCTTTCTCAAGGTCTTTAGTACGATTCTCAAGTGATCTTCATTTTCTTGGTTACTTTTCAAATATACTAGAATATCATCTATAAAGACTACCACTAACTAATAATGATAGTCTCTAAAGACTATATTCATTATATCCAGGAAGACATAGGGAGAATTATTAAGACCAAAAGAAATGACCTTAAATTCATATTGTTCATACCTTGTATGAAATTACATCTTTGGTATATCATCCTTCTCGAACCTTAATTTATGATATCCTTAATGAAGATAAATCTTGGAAAAATATTTATCTCCATGTAGTTGGTCAAATAAGTCATCAATTCATGAAAGATAATATTTTTTATTGATAGTTACCTTGTTATGTTCTCAATAATCAATGGAGATTCTCATTGATCCATTTTTCATCTTAACAAATAGAACATGTGCACCCCAAGGTGATGAAGTAGAGCTTATGAATCCCTTGTCAATATTTTTTTAGATTCACTAATTCCATTCCTACAACTCAATTGCGTTCACTTTATAAGGTTTTATTGAAATAGGCATTACACCCGCTATGAGTTCTATTTAAAACTCGACTTAATGATTCAGTGGAAGACATAGATATTCATCTGGAATGATATAAAAAATTCTTTTACAATATGTATATTCTTAGTGGTTAGTTTCTCCAAAACCATTTGAGATAGATAACCTTCATTTATAGGAATCAAGACCTATATGATGGAGGAAATTTCCACTATAAGGTCATATTCATCCTTGAATCGATAGATGATAATAGATTGATCCATAATATGACATGTGACTAACCTTTCTTGGAAATTGATATGAGATCCATATATGGAAATTCAATCCATTCTAAGAATCACATAAAATTTCAATGAAGGAAGGATAACAAGAATTGTTGGAAGTACTTTCTCACAACCTTCAAATGGAGAATAATTACATGATTTTTATGTGATAGTGGTTCCATTAAGTGTTTTCACAACTAACTCAATATCTAATTGTTGAGATAATATGGTGATACCATTATAAAATTCTTTATAAATAAAAGATAGAATGGATCTAGAATCAAATAGAAAATTTTCTACTTTAGAGTGGATGGTAAGTGTACGTTTCACCACTTCATTGTCGTACTGCATATCACCGATAGTTATCACATTTGTCTTTCCCTTGTCTTTGGCCTTATGATTTTGATGATGTTGATCATTATATACAACCCTTTTATTAGATAATTGGTTTGAAAAATTCCACATTTCCTTGAAATTGTAGCATTGATCTATGAGAGGTGCATTCTATGTATACTTTTCTCTCTTCACATCATTATAAATCTTTTTTTCCATCACATCGGCATTTAACTACCTGATGACTTTCTCTCCCACACTTAAAACATTTTCTAGTACCTTTAAGAAAATTTACCCCATGTTTCATTACACACTTTTATCACAATGTAAAACTCATATTATTTTCTATGTGGTCTTTAAAATCTCCCTTAAATTCCATTTTTATTTTCTTATTAAACCCATCAGAATGATGGGTTACTCCAATATTCATATCAACCTTGAGAGCACATTAAATAATTACCTCACAACAATTGAAGTCCCCTATGTTTAATTTCATTTATATATTTGTTTTAAGACATTAAAGAATTGAAAAAGATTACTCTATTGTAAGATTATAATTCCAGAATCATACCTTGAAGGTTTTGTAAAATTTTATTCATAGGTACCAACAGATTTGTCATCCTTTTTCATAAGCTCAAGTAACTACTTCTCCATCTTTGTTTGAAGAATATGAGGGAAGTACTTATTGAAAAATACATTCTTGAACTCCACCAATTCCATTTATTCAATTTCATCTATTTTCCTCGCATTCTTGAAGAAATTCTACTACTGATCAACTTCAACATCCAAATGATAGACTGTTAAGATGAATTTATCATGTTCTGAAGATTAATGAACTGAAAATATATTATTAGTGGTACTGATCCATTATTCATCCACATGTAGATTAGAAGACCCACTGAAAGAAGGTAAATGATACCTCATGAAGGATTCAACATAATGTTATTCCCTCCTTTTCTCACTTGGAAGTCCAACAAGATTCATAGCTTGAGATTGTTGTGTGAGAATAATGATAATATTTTTCAATCCAGCACCCATAACATTTGGTTTCTCAAGAGGAAAATCATTGCACTACCCCTCAAATTCATCATTATTTCAGTTCCATCGGGTTCCAGCCATTTACTCAAATAAATAAGAATATTCTGAGAAACACTAATTATAATGGGAAAAACCACATAATCAGGAATAAAATTTTAATTTAGGACAACTTATGTTTTATCCTAGGATATTCATGATAATTTATAAAATAATAGGATTGTAACCTATACTTCAGCATATCCTTAGGGTTTTTACTATAATTTTCACATCCTAATTTTCAATGGTTAACTACCTTTAATCTAATACCAAATATAACTACACATAACTTATATACATAGAAATTACTTAAAAAATGAATAATATTCAATATAAAACATTAAAAAACCAAACCAGGACCATATAATATTTTTATATGTAAAAATTGGGTAATATAAACAATTGTTTTATAAGATATCTACATTGTCTCCCTCTTATTCCTTCATAACTAGACCCCTTTTTGACATATCTTACTTAATACCCTTATTCACATCCTGTGAAAAAGAAACATAAGAAAGAGTGATCTTAGATTCTCAAGTAGGGTAAAAAAGGTATATATAAATCATATCATAATCATAAGACATAAGAATATAAAATTTGAAAATCGTATCTTTCATATGAAATATTATGACATAATGTCATAGAATAACCCATAAAAGTTCATAAAGAATCAACAAACATATTCCCAAAAGTCATAATAGAAGACATGGAATTTGTGGCATACACATAAGCATTGAAAATGATTAAATATAATTCAAGGATCTTTTCCAAGGCTAATATAGAGGAAAAATTCTAGAACTTAATAAAGGTCACTCCTCGTTCCAGCCCTGTCTATATTCAAGCCCTGTCTATATTACTGAATCAGGTTTACTTCTTGTTCTTGCCCTATATTACTGGACTGAGATCATTTCCTATTCTAAACCTATCTATATCATGAGATATAAATCATTACCCGATGAATTGAAGGGATATATAGGTTACACCCATCCCATAATTAAATCATTCTTATATGTTCCATAAAAACATAAATCATTTATCACAAAATAACTAAATGAATAAAATAGGCTTCTTAAACATCATTAAATCATAACATAATCCATGTAAAAAATTGGATTTCGTAAATAGAATTCCATTATAAACATAATAAACCCATAGGAATAATAGGGATAGTATACATGAAACAAAACCATATTAGATAATTCCATATTAGATGGAAAATAATTTTGATAGAACACTCAAAATTAATTCTTGAGGAAAATATCCTTTCTTCTTCAAAAATGCTTTCTTTCTCAAAATGTCATAACATTTTAATAGAAAAAAATTATTTAAAAACAACATTTAAATCTTATTATGTAATCTTCATGGAAATAAGGTGTTATGAAAATGTTGAATTCTGTTAATGCTGTATAAGTTAAACATTATTCTCGTACTTTTTTCGGATGAATAAAAAAGTACCTCCTATCAAAAACAACAAAAGATTAAATTCATACCATTTAATAAAAGTTAAACAATGGGTAAAAATGGATTTAAAATTTTCTAGAATAATAGAAATAATATTTTGGAATACATATTTAGAAAACTTGGATATGGATGATAAATATAACCCAATAAATACTTTTTTTATAAACAATCTTGGATAATAACGAGATTTTGAAATTATCCATTACCTTAGGTCCAATACCCTTTGAATCTATATAAACCTTCCATATAATGATTTAAATATTGTTATTGAATTATTACATAATCCTAGGTCATATTTATGATATCATATATGATCATATGATCATATGTTTTTTAGTAACACTTCATTATTACTCCTTATTAGGGTAGTAACTGCTTCATTTTATTCTACATGTTTGGTCAAATATGGTCAAGTTATCCTTATTATGTTATAGTAATATCATTTACAGTATGATATTAATATAATATTTATTAATTATATAAATTTATATAATCATGAATTAATGGGTATCATGTATAATAAATCACATCGCATCGTGGAGACAGAACATCTTACATACGAATGAGAGATGATATCATTCCCATAATTGTGAAATGGTATGGAATTGGATGGTATATATATTTTTTCTATAATCTATATAATTTTATAATAATAATATTTATTTATTATTTCCATTATTTTACCCATCCATGTAAGGTGGTCGTGAAAATATATTACACTATGACATGTATACTACAAGCTGTATGTACACACATGTGGTGATTTCATTTTTCGTAGGATGATTAGAAGGTGGAATATGGTTGTTATATAATCATAATAACATATAAATATAAAATTTATAAAGGATGTATTACTTTATAATGTAAAGAACACAAAAATAAAAAGCAGTAGAAGAAATAAGTTTGAAATAATTGGTCGATAAGATTATCTCTTCTTTGATGTGCTCCCTCCACTTAAAGAACTAGAGTTGGTATTTGGAGATGTCCAGAACCTTTAGAATGTGAATTGAAAAATTGAGAATGGAAGTATTTAGGGGAATGCTGAGCTTTAAGGATCAAAGTGAAGTGAATAAGTGAGGGAGGAGGTTCCCTTTTATAATTGAGGTGAGGGGCACTTTCAGAATCTCCAAAATATTAATTTATAATATAATAAAACCACATAAAAAACATAAAAATTGTCCTAATAAATAATATTTTAGGATATATGGTTTTAATATCATTAAAAAATAAATTTTAGTCAATTTTTATATAAATTTAAACCTTATCATCTTTATTAACCCATAGTTATTCTATGTAATTGTAACTAAGGTAACATATATTTTAATACTAAAATAGTGAAATATTTAATTAATTGATGTAAATTAGACTCTAAATAAATAATTATGAAAATTTTAGACCATATATTAATTATTATTTAGTTTTTTAGTATTTTATGATTTTTAAATAATTTAATAATACATTTTTTTTGATAAAAAATCAATAGTGTCAATTGTGACAACATTCATTTCATTGATTTAAAAAAAATACAATGATAAAAAGTTAGCTTCAAAAAATATTTTATTATATTATTAATAGGTAAAGGTAATCTTAAAAATTCATTGGATATATTACTTATAACAATTTATATTTATTTTAATATTTTTTAATAACATTTATTTGTAATCCCCATTAATAAAATAATTACAACATCTGTTTTGTGTAATTATTTAACATATTTATTTTTTGAATAATAATTAAAAATAAAATACTATGAAGAAGATTAATACTCTAAATTTCATAATAATACTTATGGTTAAATATAAATTCTGTAAAATCCAACATAAAAATGGTATATGTATTAAAATATGAATGTGAAAACTTTAACTTCAATTTAAATAAAATATTATAAGTGTCATAATATATTCCATATGGGGCCCAAATGGTTAATAACATGACTCCTGGATAATTATGGTCAATATATAATTAAAAAATAAGATTTGGTTAAGTATTTTGGTCTTTTAATTGTTATTATCATTTAAAAAAAATTATTTTATTTATTTTTCATCAATTAAATAATTTCTTCATCATCAATGTATACGCCTTTAAGGTAATTAATTTTTTTCTAAAAATTAAAAATAAATCACATGATAAACTAATTTTTTTTAAATGACTATTTATAGTCTAATTTATTTTCTCTATAAACTTATATTAAAGATGATATAATTATTAAAATTTGAGTTTGACATATTTAAATTTTCATTAAATAAATTAAATTAAATGTCCCAATCTAATTCATGTGAATTCCAAAGGACACAATTTCGACCCAAGGTTTATTAAGTTCCAAAAAACTCATATAGTGATATTATTAAAAGTGTTAGGTTAATTTTATAATATTATGTTTAACCTTAATTACCTGATTTACTGTTTAACCATATTAATAAAAATTTCCAAAGTTACTATTCATAATGCCCAAAAATAAAATAAATATATTTACATAATTTGAACCTAATAATTCTAATTATGGAATAAATTTTTAAAAAAGTTAAAACACACATGTTTCCGTAATTAATTTAAAATTAATCTCATTGTGAGAATGAGAAAATCAGTTTTTAAAAGTTAAAATATTGTAAAAGATTGAAATGTTCTTACATCTAAATTCAATGTAAAATTAATGATAATGACCAAAATTATATTATATTATAAAAAATTAATCTATTTATACTTTAAATAAATTCAATAACATAATTGAACCATTTAAAATTTTCCAATGGAAAAATGTGGTTTTCAATTAAAATTAAGTAATGTTTTACTACTCATTAAAGCTTGAAAGTTATCATAAAATATCAAAAATTAATCCATAGTAAATATTTATATCCCACATACAAATAATAATTTTATGATGTCAAATAAAAATTAATAATGTGTCAAAAGTTTAATTTAAAATGGGTTATATATTAAAATCTAGTAAACTTACCCTTTTAAAAAATATTAGTTTTTATACATAAAATATGGTTTATTCATACCCTATGACTAAAATATAAATTATATGAATATAAAAAATATTTTATTAAATATATAACATATTTATTTCATTAATTTCATTTAATAATTGTAATTCACTTTATTTTTTAATAAAAAATAAAAATATATTATTTATATTTAATTCATTTATAAATAATTGATAGTCAATGAATTCACCACACATTTTCACAAGTTATATTTATTCATGATAACTTAATGAAAAAATTACAATTCTCATTTTATATTAGTTGCGTCTCATGGTTTGTTTAAACTCACGATTTCATACAACACAAGTTATTTAAGAAATAAAATTATTTAAAGAAAATATTTCATAAAAACATCTAGGTGTTATAATGTCTACTACATTGTAATGAAACAACCCCAGAAATCCCATACCCAATTCATTACTTTATTATATTGGCATAGATCCAAGATTAAAATTCCATGTTACCAAATAGTTTTGTTGCATTGAAAATCTAGATTATATACATGAAACCTATAATACATTGGGAAAAAATCAAAACATAAAACAAAGTAAAATGAAATAAACAGAATCCTAGAGACTCATTCAAGGGAATCCCATTTATAACCTATGTAAAGGAAACATAATAAGGGTGATATCAAATTCTCAATAAGGGTATGTAAACAGGAATCAATAATGAATTGATGAGATTAAATCAGCATGTCAAGGTAAATAATTGATAATATATGTTATTAAAACAACTAGATAAATAAAAACAAATATGGAAAGGTGAGACACTGAAACACATGAAATTTAATCTATAAAATGAAAATGAAAAGTATTCGTAGATATTCCAACACAATTATATCCTGAATAATAATAAAAAATGAATTCTTAATAAAGTAAATTCTTAATTATTGGATGTCATGTTCCATAGGCACATGATACCTTTACCATCAAGATATGAATGTTTAAACTATACTGATTTGATCAACTAATTTGTCTCATTAGACTAAATATGCATAAAGGGTCCTATAATAACTAGTCCTTGACCCATATCTTACTAGTCTATTCTTCTTGGAAAAAACATGAAGGGGTTTTCACCAATTAATTTTGTCCCATGAGACTATAGATACATCGCAGGGGTTTAATTGACCAGTACCTAAACCATAGGGCTTAAATTAAATGGCCACCAACCATTATATTACATGTAAAAATCATTCCTTATATATTGAATAATTGATTCATTTCTAAAATAGTGCACCTTATAAAATGTATTCATATTTAATAGAAGATACATATTTATCAATAATTCCCCAACTAGTCAAATATATATCAAAGTGAAGTCCATATGTAAATATGATATATGGTGTAGGAAATAATAACATCAATCACCAATTAATGTGGATATTTAAGGAAATATCCAATAAAAAATTATTATAATAAAGTGATTTTATCAAGAGAAAGTTAACAGTTGTAAAATAAAGTAAGATTGAAAAGGTAACCTTTCCCACTTGGAAATTTTCATGATAAACCCTTTGGGTAAATTAAATAAAATTAAAATATAAAATACCAAGATATATGGATTAATCATGATATTAAATAAAAAATATTCAGCATATACACCACAATAAAGTGAATTGGTGTATAATAAAAAATAAGTCTTAATGGAATGTAAATTGATATGAAACCCTTACCATGAGTCTCACTTGTTATGTGGGTTTTTATATTCATGAATAATAATATTATGTTATTTATTTAATTTATTCAGAAATTTTTTCATGTATAGAATTTCATTTATTTCACTTAATTACATTGTTGTAAACAACTTCTCAAACAATTTATTTTTGGTTGGGTGTTTTGACTAATTTTGGTTTATGTTTTAAAAAAGACTTTTGTAGGTAAACTATAGTCCATGGAGTTATTATAAAAAAAACTCCCCAATAATAAAAATTTTATAAGTATCATATTTATACAACAATAATAATTTTAAAACCAATCATTAAAATGGGGTTATGAAAAATAAATCAATGTTACAATCATGGAGATAGTATGCCATATATACACATGAGTGATGTTCCCATTTTTCGAGGATCGTTATGGAATAAAGCTAAGTAACAATATATATATATACATTATGTTAATTATATCATAAAAAACATGTTTTTTAATCATATATATACTTATATATATAATTCTTGTGATGTAAGTGGAATATCATCATGTAGGGGAGGTAGCAGTCCTCACCTATACGACTAACATTATCAATTTTTAGTGTGTGTAAAGGGTAATAAATAAAATGATATATTATTCTTTAATAAATGTAATTATTTCATGAATATAATATATATTTCATTTATGTTTCAAATATTTAATTACAAATATCACATATATGCTTGATCAATATTGTGAAAAAATCACATCACATTAAGGAGGGTGTAGTCCACAATTCCACAAATAATGTAACACCCTGACCCTAGTTACCTAGTGTTGGTTCATTATTACGTATCATTGGCATGATCACAATAGATCAAGTCTCGAAAGACTGATTAGTTTAGTAGCCTTGGAAGTACTAGATACATTCATAAGGTTTACATTACATCATAAAATAGAAAATTAAAACAACATTGTTTCCAAAGACAACACGGAGATCCCATAGACTATCCCTGCAGGTCATTCATAATATACTTCTTCACATCCTGGGAAAAATAAAACATAGAAAGGGGTGAGCTCAGATGCTTAGTAAGGATAGAAATATAGCAGAAATTTTCATAAATAAGCATAAACATTTAAGAAAGTGTATAAGACTAAAACAAAATCCTTTTAAACATGAACTTTAGAATAATTTGGAAAAGTTAAAAATCAAATAATTCCATTTACTTATTCACATGGATATTCTACTAGTCGAATAATCACATGCAATATCAATAGCCACTTTCATAATGATGGAATGTATAATTCCAGACTTTCATAAACACATAGTCAAGGCCTTGTGCCAAGATGAAAAATAATATTTTTTAAGGCCTTCTTCCAAGGCACTAGTTTGTCTCATGAGACGTACCGATGCATCATGGAGCTATAACAGGATCCACCCGTCACATACTAAGTCCAATGCATTCCTCAAATGAAGGGGGTTAAACACAACATAAACATTCATATTAAAACTAGAATAATAAATGCCAATACTTTATCCATAAACCATGAATTGTATAAAAATAACACATCCATAGTCAAACATATCACAAAACCTACAATACAATATGGAAGTTTTGTATCATAATAAATCAACTTCAAATAAGCTTAAAATCCATCAATGAATGTTGACATAGATGAAATCAAAACCTTTTTATAGAAATATATCTTTCTATTTAGAAATCATTTAAAAGTCACATAATTATAAAATAAAACATTTATATTTGAAAATATTCTTATAAGCTTGTAAGGGAAGATTTTATGATGTTATAACGGCGGAAAATAGCCGCACGTTCCGTATAAGTTAAAAAAAGACATTCTTAACTTAATTTTGTCGAAAAGGTTATAAAGTACCTGATAGAGAAAATATTCTCAATTAATTTATATTGAATATCAATGTTTTAAAACCAAAAAATTGTTCCACTAAGATGAATTGTTTCATTTTTATGATAATGGTGTTATTTTGAGCTGAATGGTAAAAATTGGCCATTTTGGTTTTTTAAAAGTATATATAATTTCAGTAGTTTGGACATAACATTATCTACACTTATCCAAATTTCAAAATTCTTTCTTTTCCAGATTCTAAACATCTAGGGATTTATTTACTATTTTTGTAATAAAAGCTGAATCGGCCATATGGAAGCTCAAAAGAAGCTCACAATTGGTAGAAAGAAAACTGTTTTCAGTTCTTCCTAGTTTTGGTGTGGGATCCATAACTCATCCATGGTGGGCCCAAATATTGTGTTATTCGGTGGGTGGCCGCAAAAGGGGTTTTGGAGAATCTTTTATGAATGAAGGGTCATGTGAATTGGCCGTTTATGGGGTAATTAAATCACCCTAATTCGGAGGATTTCGTTTTGGAGAGTCTGACTGGACAGAATAAATTCTCAGAGTAAAACGGCCATACCTCTCGAGCTAAATGTTCAAATCCTCTGAGATTTTGAGGGGACAAGTAAAAGGTAATTATGAACAACATTGTAGAAGGGATAAATGCGTGAAGATGTAATTTAAAGGGTCTACAATGCGTCATAATTCGGGGGACAAATTATGGATATAAAAGGAGGAGAGCTCCACCCTCTCAAATCATCCCATTCTCCATCCCATTCCTTCCGGGACACCAAGAAGGAGATCTTTTCGGATTTATTTTTTATTTCTTTTATTTTCCATAGTTTTATAATTTCTTCTTCTTCCCCATTCATATCGATTACCCTTACCATGGTGGGGTAAAATTTTTGAGTGATTGGGGAAGGGTTGGTTTTCTATATTGTAATGCCTGAGTTCTTGGATGCAATTGAATAAATTTCTTTTTTCTCAAAGTTGTTTTCAATTTATTATAGAGGATTTTATTATCAAGTTTGATCGTTCTTGAATATTAATTCCGTTATTGATTTTTTCCTTGGTAAAATAATCAATACATCCCTCCTCTAATTTCTGTTTTATATACGATGGAATAAACTAGGAATTAGGGGTGAAGTACTCGACGATCGTCAGTACGTGTAAAAGGTGTAGTGAATGTTCTTGATTGTTTGGGATAAAAAAACCAATCGGGTACTTCCCATTTCAATTAAGGATATTCAATACAACTATTTTACACATGGAAGGAGAGTTGACCAAACCGAGATCTTTGTAAGGTTTTCTCTCCCAATAATAATTCCACCAAATAAGTGAGAGGAAAAAATTCTGGAATCTCACTTTAACCAACAAAGAAGAAGAGGTTTGAATTAAATTGAATAAGGATAGCATTAAAATTAGGAAACCAACCCAAACCTAATCAAACTTTTTAATATCATAGTTTTTCAATCATTTTAATTTCAAATTTCATTTCAAAAACACAACATTTGTTTACCCTTGTTTTAAAGTGACAACTCATTTTGTGTGCACTCCTCTTCGGGAGACATCCTAGGGTTAATCACTAGACTATACTTAGGAAATTTAAAAATTGTTTTGCCATGCCCTATGATAGGCGTGCAACAAACGTGGCACCGTTGCTGGGGAGGCAGTGCAATAAAACAAATCAAAATCGAATGACCCTTACCTCAAAAGAACCATTAATTGAATTTGATCTAGAAATTGAAAGAACATTAACCCAACTAAGAAAAAGAAATCTACAAGAAATATTTGAAGAAATAGATCTCTCAGATTCAAGTGAAACTCTTAGTGTTCACTCTGAACCTGAAATCATGACCAGAAATCCCAACCAAACCCTGCGTGATCTATGTGCACCACAATTTTCCATTCAAAATAACCAACTTATTTCACCCACTGAACCAAATGATTTTGAATTACGTTTCAATATGATTCCTATTCTTCCAAAGTTTCATGGTCTTGTAGGAGAAGATCCAAATCAACACATGCATGAATTTAGATACACTTGCTCACACTTCAGGCCAAGAGGAGCACCCGAAGACCAATTTCAGTGGAGGGAATTCCCCTTCTCACTTGAAGGAACAACTAAATAATGGTTTTAAATCCTGAAAACAGGGGAGATTAGTGATTGGGAAGACCTAAAAATAAGTTTCATGCAAAGATTATTTCCCACATCGAGGAGCACTGCCATCAAGAAGGAGATTTACATCATATAACAATCAACTGGAGAAACCCTCTACGAGTACTGGGAGCACTTCAAGAAGCTATGTTCCAGCTTCGCATATCAAGAAATGGAGGAACACAAATTAATTGTGTTCTTCTACCAAGGACTTATGGATAATGATCGAAATCTTCTAGATGCCTCATCAGGGGGGTCCTTGATTGACAAGTCTCCTGCAGATATCATAATACTAAATGAGAAGATTGCTCAAAACTCAAAATAATTTGGACAAAGAGGAATGGGAACTAGGGGGATACATGAGGTAAAAACATCCGATTAATCTACATTGATTGAAACCAAAGTTGATGACCTTGCAAGGTTAGTCCGTCAACTGGCTGTAAAACAAGAAAATGGACAACAAGATTTAGATCACGTATGTGGTTTATGTTATTCTTCCACTCATTATACTGACCAATACCCTGGGCTACAGGGGACAGAATACTGTGCTGCGACCTTTCAACCAAGACAATTCCAACAAAATCAACTGTAAGCCCAACAAGGAGCTGGACACCAAAAAACCCAGATGAGACCATTTAACCAGCACCCCAGTCAACCTCATTACCACCAGCAGCAATACCAGAACCCCCCTCCCTTCCAACAATCTTATAAACAACCCTTCCAACAAAAAAATTCTTTTCAGCCACCACCATTCCAGATAAAGACATATGAACAACCATCCACCAACACACAACCTTCTATGGACAGCTACAATCCAAGTATGAGGGCCTAGAAGATAAGGTTGACAAGCTAGCAGACACAGTGGGAATTATTGTTGAAATAATATCCAATAATCCAGGAAAGCATCCATCCCAAACAGTTCCAATTTTTAAAGATAATGTTAGTGCAATCATAACAAGAAGTGGAAAAGAAATCCCACCTCTATCCAACCCTGAACCTGAAATAATACCACCTATTTTGAGGGAGAATGATTCCTAAAGTCTTTTGAAAATCCACTAAGAAGATGAAAATGAAGAGGAGGAGGGGAAGGATAGGCCACATAATAAGAAACAAGAAACACCAATGCAAAGAAAACAAAGGGAGAAGAAATAATTACCCCCACCATTTCCAACAAGGATGATCGAATCAAAGAAATTTCATGAAGAAGCACTTCAAAAAGAAATTCTCGACACCTTTCAGAAAGTGGAAATCGATATCCCCCCTACATGAAGCTGTTTAAAAAATTCCAAGGTATGCAAATTTTTTGAATGATCTTTGAACCAAAAAGAGAAGGCTTCATCGGAATGAAAGAATCAACTTGGGAAGAAGTGTCTCAGCCCTTATCACACCGCAGATTCCAACCAAATGTCAAGATCTAGGGACGTTTTCCATTCCATGCACAATTGGTTCATTAAATTTCACTAATGATTTGTGTGATTTAGGTGCTTCAATTAATGTATTTCCTCACTTGGTATACACTTCTTTGAAGATTGGAGAATTGAAGCCCACAAGAGTGGTGGTCTAACTTGCAAACAGATCCATAGTTTTTCCTGCAGGAGTTTTGGAGGATGTCCTTATGAAAGTCAAAGATCTCTTATTCCCATCTGACTTCTACGTTCTCAATATGTAAGAAGATAGGATCCCGTCACATTCACCCATCATTTTGGGGAGACCTTTCTTGAAGATAGACAAAACCATCATCAATGTCCACGAGGGGACACTCACCATGGAGTTTGGAGAGAGCACGGTCCACTTCAATATTTTTGAATCTATGAGGCATCCATCAGATGATCACTACCTCTTTCCGATTTCCCATGAAGTTGGTGAAGAACCAATTGAAGAATCAGGTATGCTCTATAAATTCTTAGACTTAGGAGAGACTTATTCCCTTGGAAATATCATTGAACATGTGGATGTTGAAGATGTTGGAGCTTCTGACTTCATGTGGAAGGAAGAGGTAAAATCTTATTTCTTTGATGATTTGGTAAATAATGAGAAAGTTGATATGGTTTCTTGTGTGCAGGAGGTCCAAAATTTGGAAGTGGAAAACGTCAATTTAGTCTCATCTCTTGAGCATCCCCCTAATCTGGAACTCAAACAACTCCCCACTGATTTGAAATATGTTTACCTTAGGGAGGGAGTAAAAATACCAGTGATAATTGCTAATAATCTTTCTAAAACCCAAGAAAAATCATTGATTGATCTTTTGAGAGAGAATGTAAAGGCAATAGGATGGATCTTAGGTGATATCCCAAGAATTATCCCAAAAATATGGTCACATAGAATTTTTGTTGAGGGAGATTCCAAACCTGTTAGACAGCCCCAAAGGAGACTGAATCCCACCTTGATGGAGGTTATGAATAAGGAGATTGAGAAGCTCTTGGAATATGGGATCATCTATCCCATTTCAGATTCGCAGTGGGTCAGCCCTATTCATGTCGTTCCAAAAAAACTGGCCTGACCACTATTAGGAATGAAAAGAATGAGTTAATCCCTATGAGAATTCAAAACAGCTGGAGAGTGTGCATTGATTTTAGGAAATTGATCTAATTCACTCGAAAAGATCATTTCCCCATCCCCTTCATTGACCAGATGTTAGAAATATTGGCAGGTAGAACTCATTATTGATTTTTGGATGGATTTTCAGGTTACTTCCAGGTACCCATTGCTCCCGAGGATCAAGACAAGACGACATTTACATGCCCTTTTGGTAGTTTTGCATATAAAAGAATGCCATTTGGATTATGTAATGATACAGGTACATTTCAGAGGTGCATGGCGAGTATATTTTCTGATCACATTGAAAATTTCTTAGAAGTTTTCTTAGATGATTTCACAGTTTTTGGAGATTCTTTTGTTCATTGTTTGAAAAATATGGAATTTTTTTTGAAAACCTACATTGAGAAAAATCTTATTTTAAAATTTTAAAGTGTTGTTTCATGGTTCAAAGAGGAATTTTTCTTGGACATGTCAATTCCCAAAATGGAATTGAAGTGGATAAATAAAAAATCAAAGTGATAAATTCATTGCCTTACCCTAGTTGTGTGAAACATGTTAGATCATTTTTAGGACATGCAGGATTCTAGAGGAGGTTTATCAAAGATTTCAGTAAGATTTATCTCCCTCTCTCTAGATTAATTTTGAAAGATGTTGATTTTGATTTCAATGGTGCATGTAGGGAATCCTTTGATGAGTTGAAGAAGAGATTGATTTCACCACCCGTGATGCAGCCTCCAAATTGGGAAGAACCATTTGGACTACTTTGTGATGCCTCCAACCAAGCAGCTAGAGCAGTCCTTTCTCAGTGAATTGAGGGTAGACCACAAGTCATTTCATATGCCTCGAGAACTTTAGATGCGGCCCAATTCAATTATACAGCCACAGAAAAAAGTTCTTTGCAGTTGTTTTTGCTTTAGAAAGATTTATATCATATATTCTTAGAACTAAAATCATTGTGTTTTATGATCATACAGCTTTGAGGTACTTGATGAAGAAAGCTGATGCTAAACCAAGGTTAGTGAGATGGATGATACTACTGCAGGAATTCAATATAGAAATCAAGGATAAGAAGGGATCTGAGAACGAAGTGGCTGATCACTTAAGTAGACTATCAAACACTACTGAAATTGAAGTTCCAGAAAGAGACCCACTAAATGATCAAATTCCAGGAGAGCAGTTGTACTTGATTGAAGGAGAAGTGCCTTGGTATGCTAACATAGTTAATTTTTTGGTAACATATCAGGTCCCATATCATTTCAATTCTCACCAAATTCAAAAACTAAAAGATGAATCTACATATTACATTTGGGATGATCCATTCCTTTGGAATATTTACAATGATCAAGTAATAAGAAGATGTTTACCGGAAAGTGAAGTTAAATCTATCTTTGACTTTTGTCACACTTTAGCTTCTAGAAGCCACTTTGGACCTCAGAGGACAACAATGAAGGTTTTAGAATCTGGAATTTATTGGCCCACCATTTTTAAATATGCTCATCAATTTTGAAAAATATGTGAAAAATGTCAATTTTCCGGAAATATTTCAAAGAGACAAGAAATGCCCCATAAGACATTGAATTTTTGTGACATCTTTGAAGTTTGTGGGATCTATTTTATCGGACCTTTCTTGATGTCATTTGGAAATTCTTATATCTTGCTTATAGTTGATTATGTTTCCAAATGGGTGGAAGCAAAAGCACCCAGAATTGATGATGCTAAAGTTGTTTGTGATTTTGTCAGGTCTAACATATTTTGTAGGTTTGGAGTGCCCCGAGAAATCATCAGTGATCAAGGGACTCACTTCTGCAATTTCAGAATAGAGACGTTGCTAAAGAAGTATGGGGTGCATCATAAAAAATCAACTCCCTATCATCCACAGACTAACGGGCAAGCTGAAGTTTCAAACAGGGAAATCAAGGGAATTTTGTAAAAGATCGTTAATCCAAATAAGTAGGATTGGAGCCAAAGGTTGGATGATACCTTATGGGATTACAGGACAACCTACAAACCCTGATTGGAATTAGTCCATATAGGCTGATTTATGGTAAAAGCTGCCACCTACCTGTGGAATTGGAGCATAAGGCGTATTGGGTTGTGAGGAAAATGAATTTGGACCTTGAAAGTGCTGGGAAAGAGAGAAGATTAAAGTTGCAAGAGTTGTAGGAAATAAGAAGGGAAGCATTTGAAAATTCAAGGATTTACAAAGAAAGAACAAGAGTGGACCATGACAAGCTGATCCGACCAAAAGAATTCTCTCCTGGAGACAAAGTGTTATTATTCAACTCAAGACTCATGCTGATGCCAGGTAAACATCGTTCCAGATGAGAAGGTCCATTTATAGTTACTCATGTATATACTTTTTGTGCTATGAAGATTATGAAGGATGGAGAGCAGGATCCATTCACTGTGAAGGGACACATGTCGAAGAAATTCCTTGGGACCTTGTCATCAGAGCCAGTAGAGGAAATCATGCTCCTCCAACCTATTTATCAATAAGATCCATCAGTTTGTACCTCTCCTTCACATTTTCTTGCTGTTGTGATTCAATCAGAAATCTACTTACATGTTAAATCCACTTGAATTCATCGAGGACACTACATCAGTTATGTGTGGGGGAGGGAACCTTTGTAGTATAGGATTTTCATTTGATGTTTCTTTTCACAAAAAATAAATAAAAAATTTGTGTGTTTTCAAATTTTTGTGTGTTTATTTTTCAATTTTTGGTGTGTTTCTGAAACTTTAGAGCTGAAATGATTATCAATACCATTTTTTAAATCCATTTCAATGAGTGAACCAATCTATTTCATGAAAAAGAGCTTAAATGAATGCTGAAATGACTTATTTTCAAGTTCAAATCTTTTAGAATTTCATGAAAAGTACACTGATTTTTGAAACCCATGCCATATTTCACTTTCTATATCTTTGAAATCACTTTCCTGTGAGGCTTCTGAACCATTTTTTCCATATTCTTTTCATTCACCTCATTTCTTGAGAGAATCATACCATGCTTTCTTTAACCAGAATTTGATTTATTCCTTTCAAAACATGAGGGTTTGGGGTAAGTATGTTTTAAATTATTGAGGAATTTATTTGGCTTGAATCCCCCTTTTCAAAATAATCCTTTTCATTATGTCCCACCTTTACATTTATCCTTCATTGTTGCCCCTAGTAGCCTTGAATTTCTTGTTAGGTTAGCCACATTACAAGCCAATTTTCCCTATCCTACCTGCTCTTGAAGTGAAATTTCATGATCTAGTTGAACTTAAGTGTGGGGGAAGATGTGTTGTGGTGCACTACATCATTTGGTTATACTTTGGGTGGAAAATAAATTGTGGAAGAGATGTGTGTGATGCTGAAAAATTATTCTGCTGAAAGCTGTGCCTTTTCTGGAGCTTTTATGACAAGAGAAGTTGTGCCTTTCTGGAGCTTCCAATGTAAAAAAAGAAAGTCGTGCCTATCTGGAGATTTCAAGAAAAAACATGTTTGAAAGGATTGAATTTTTTTCTCCTGAGCTGATTGAATGTTGATGGAGCCTATTTTTTACAAAGGGGAATTGAAGGAGACCATACTTGAGTAAAAATTAGAATCTTGCAATTTTTCTTCAAAAAGAGCCAAACCCTCCTTTTTCAGCCTCAGAAGGTTTAACATCTATATCCTACCAACTAGAAGCCACAGAACAACCCTGAAAAGTCCTCATGAGAAACACATGTCCTTAACTCACATCAGGTGGAGAAGTAGGAATTTATCAAGCCTATGGTGACTCTTGTGTGAGTTTGGATGAGAAAAGCCTTGTTCAACATTTACATTTGTGAGATGAGAGAAAATTTCATGTGAGGTAGGTGTTTTGTGTGCATGGGATAAGAAATGAAGTGGAAATATATTAAAATATTAAATTGAGAACTTGAAATAACTATTTTTGATGAGGCGTGATATCTTTTTGTTTCTTGTAATTGATTTGATAGATCTCATTGATATGTGTTTTGGATTTGATTTGATTTGATTTTTACTTGTCCAGGAGTCCAAGTGCTAAGTGTTGGGGAATTGATAGAGAAAATATTTTCAATTAATTTATATTGAATATCATTTTTTAAACCCAAAAAAGTGTTCCTCTAAGATGAATTGTTTCATTTTTATGATAATGGTGTTATTTTGAGCTGAATAGTAAAAATTGGCCATTTTGGATTTTTAATAGTTTTAAATTATTTCAGTAGTTTGGCCATAAAATTATCTAAACTAATCCAAATTTCAAAATTATTTCTTTTCCAGATTCTAATCATACATGGATTCATTTACTATTTTTGGACTACAAGCTGAATCAGCCATATGGAAGCTCAAAAAAGCTCACAAGTGGTAGAAAGAAAACTGTTTTCAGTTCTGCCTAGTTTTGGTGTGGGATCCATAACTCATCCATGGTGGGCCCAAATGTTGTGATATTCGGTGGGTGGATGAGAATGGAGTTTTGGATCATCTTTTATGAAGGAAGGTCTGCGTGAATTAGCTGGTTATGGGGTCATTAAATCACCCTAATCCGGAGGATTGCGTTTTGGAGAGTCTGACTGGACAGAATAAATGCTCAGAGTAAAATAGCCATAACTCTCGGAATACATCTCCAAATCTGATGATATTTTGAGGGGACACGGCCAAGGTAATTATAAAAAAAATTTAATAAGGGATCAATGCGTGGAGATGTCATTTAATGGGGATAAAACACGTCAAAAATAGGGGGACAAATTCTAGATATAAAAGGAGGAGAGCTCCACCCTCTCAAATTATCCCATTCTCCTTCCCATTCCTTCCGGGACACCAAGAAGAAGATCTTTTCAGATTTATTTTTTATTTATTTTCTTTTACATAGTTTTATAATTTCTTTTTCTTCCCCATTCATCTCGATTACCCTTACCATTGTGGGATAAACTTTTGAAGTGATTGGGGAAGAGTTGGTTTTCTACATTGTAATGCTTGAGTTCTTGGACGCAATTGAATAAATTTCTTTTTCTTCAAAGTTGTTTTCAATTTCTTAAAGTGGATTTTATTATAAGGTTTGATTGTTCTTGAATATTAATTCCTTATTTATTTTTTTCCTTGGTAAAATAATCAATATCTCACTCCTCTAATTTCTGTTTATATACCATGGAATAAACCAGGAATTAGTGGCGATGTACTCGACGATCGTCAGTACATGTAAAAGGTTTAGTGAATGTTCTTGATTGTTTTCGATAAACAAAACCCGATCGGGTATTTCCAATTTCAATTAAGGATATTCAATAAAACTATTTTTCATATGGAAGGAGAGTTGACCAAACCAATATCTTGGTAAGGTTTTCTCTCACAATAATAATTTCTCGAAGGAAGTGAGAGGAAACGATTGTGGAAACTCACTTTAATCAACAAATAAGAAGAGATTTGAATTAAATTGAACAAGGATAGCATTAAAATTAGGAAACCGACCCCGACCTAATCAACCTTTTTAATATCATAGTTTTTCAATCATTTTAATTTCAAATTTCATTTAAAAAACACAACATTTTTTTACCCTCGTTTTAAAGTGACTACTCATTTTGTGTGCACTCCTCTTCGGGAGACATCCTAGGGTTAATCAATAGACTATAATTAGGAAATTTAAAAACTGTTTTGCCACGCCCTATGACAGGCGTGCGTCAGTACATTTTTTGGAAAACGATGGAAATATTCCTTTATAAACATATTCTAAAAATTCAAATATGGTATAAATGACTTTAAGCCATAGTCTATAAAATAGTAAGAATTTTTTGAAAGATATTTTTATGAAACATGGATGTGGATGATAAAGAGGTCCCTGTTGATACTTACGTAAAAACAACCTCAGATAATAAAGAGATTGTGCAATTAACCCCTACCTTGTAAATTTTCTTGTTCGAGGTTAGGTTAACCTCTAGTATAATGGTGAAATAATTTTTATTAAATTATACAAGAATCATATACATTAATATTTTATCATATATGATCTTTTAATATTTCATTGTTAATAACATCATAGTATTATCATTGTTTCAGGGGTTAACAGATTTGTTTTCCTTTATTTTCATTGTTATGTGAGTCATATTTGTTATAGATGGGATGTATATTATTCATATCTTGAATTATATCAAGTCTTTAAACGTTATTTTTAGTCATCTAATGAAAATTTGTCTTTAATGGATATGATGTGGAATGAATCTCATCATGTTCGTAGAGACGATAATCCGTACGTACGCACGAGCGACAATATCATTATTTTGATATTAAAATAACATAAACTTGGATGGTATATAATATATAAATAATCATTATCATGTTATATTTATTATTTACATCAATTACACATCATTATTATACCCATCCAAATAATAATGTTTTGAATAACAATTACTCCACGACGTGGAGACGGTAAGCCGTACGTACACACGTATGGTGAAATGTCATTAAAAGGATGGATAGAATAATGAATTTGGTTGTACCATACTTATAATAACATCACAGTATATGGAAGATACTGGAGTTATTATTTTAGAATGGAAACAAAAAATAAAAAGGAAGTGGAAGGAAAATGGAACTTGAAAGAGGTTATGAAATATTTACCTCTTCTTCGGGTTCTTCTTTTTGATTTGATAAAAAGAGCTCCTTAAGATGGCTTTATGAATAAATGAAGGCCTCTAGGATAAAGGTAAGACAATTTAGAGGGTATTTTGGTTGGGTTTGGCTGATCCAAATGGCTTTGAAGGTTTTAATTAGAGAGAAGTGGGAGTGCCCCTTTATAAGAGGGGTGAGGGGAACCTAAGGAAAAGCTGGAAATATTATTTTATAATAAAATAATGTTCGGTTTCTAATGGATCCCAAATGTATTATTTAAAGAATAAGGTGGGGATGGGTCAAAAATAACTCAACCAATAGGTTTTAGACAGGTTTGTGTCCCTATATTAACTTTATCTTTTAAATTTAACTCTTAGTAAAATAGTTTTACATTTACCATGTCTCTTTGTATTTTTATATTATGTGGTTAATAAAATTACTATATACTTCCAATATAACCACCCAAGTGTTTCATTAATGATGCAACTATCATTATATAATTTGTTTAGCCAAACCTTATATTTTTAGGAATATAATATCAATTAATAATATAATATTTGTTTTAAAAACTCTTTTATGTCAATTTTGACAATATTTGGTATTTTGTTTTTTCTAAATTTATAAAAGCATTATTACTTCTAAAACAATTCATATAACCAAACCTAACATGTAATATTAACCTATAAAATTAGTGGAATTTATAAAAAGTCTCAAATTACATTTATTTGGATATTTATAATATCAATTATTTTAATATTTCATTAATTAGGTAATTGCTGCATCATTATTGTGTCATAAATAAATTAAAATATTTAAAGTCTAAAAAATATAAATAAAATAAAATTATGTAGGAAATATTTTCTTCTTTATAATGGATATTTATAGTTGAATTTATCTTATGTATTTCCCTATATTAAAAATGTTTTAGTTATTAAACATTGATTTTAACTCTTTTAACTATTCCTTAAATAAAATAATAATAAATGTCCTAATCTAATCCACGTAGACCAAATATGTTCATATTTTAATGATAAGGTTGTTTTTTGGTCTAATTATACTTATCCAATAGAATTAGAACATGTGTTAGGTTAATAATAATATCATTTTTACCCTTAATTACCCTATTTACTTTTAACCATGTTAAATAAAAGTAAAAAGTTACTATTCAAAAAAAATTATTTTCATCTTATTGAACCAAATTTTTCTTACTTATATAAACAGAATCTCTCATATTTTTGAAATTCCACTCACGGAAGTGGTAAAATTAAGTTTTTTCTGAATTTGCAAATTCTCCTTGGAGGTGGGTAAAAGATGGTGAAAAGTTCAATAAAATTTTTATATATATAAAATTATTATCAAATAACTCCAATGAATTAAATTGAACTTATATAGGTATTATATATCTATTTTCACCCAAAATTATTTTAAATAAAATAAATATTTTTTTTAAATAAAAATTCGGTTTTATACTACAACTCAACGTTTTTCACTATTCATCAAAAATTGAAAGTTTTCAGAAAAATACCAAAAAATCACCCTAAACTAATTTCAATATTCCGAATCCGAAAATGAAGTCAATTTTGAAAGATAAAATTTATAAAATTTCAAAAAGTGGGTATTACTATTCATAACGTCTAGTTTGATTGGTTTTTGTGTGTTAGAACTCGATGTTGCGTACAAAAGACGCAATTGTATTTTTCTAAGAGAAGCGTACTATGGAAGCTCAAGGTGTTACATTCTCCCCTCCTTAAAATAATTTTTTCTTCAATGTTTCTAGAGTATTACAACATAAAAAGGCTCGGGCGGTTCTTCATCATAAGTTTCTCGGGTTCCCACGTTGCCTCTTCCATCTAATGGTTTCTCCATAGAACTTTTACCAAATGAGTCATCGGGTTACTCAGCACTTGTTCTCTTGTATCAAGAACCTTGACTGGATCTTCACAATAAGACAGATCAGGTTCGAGTTATAATTATCCATAGGTGAGTACATGCATTGGGTCATACATGTATTTTCTCAACAGTGATATGTGGAACACATCGTGGACTTTGAAGAGATTTGGCGGCATTGCCAACCAGTAAGCTACAACCCCAATTTGTTCTAAATTTCGAATGGTCTGATGTACCTGGGACTCAATTTTCCATTCTTACCAAAACTTATAACACTCTTCCATAGAGATACCTTCATGAAGACATGACCTCCTACCTAAAATCCCAAATCCTTCCTTCGATTATCTTCATAGCTATTATGCCTACTTTGAGCTTCCTTGATGTGGTTTTGTATTACCTTCACCTTTTCCATCATTTCCTTCACAAGTTCTGGGCCAACAAGTTTTCTTTCACCAACATCATCCAAACAGGTTGGTGTGCGACATCTCTTTCCATATAACGCTTCATATAGTACCATCTGAATACTTGAATGGAAGCTATTGTTATATGATAATTCTACCAGTGGTAAATGTTGATCCCACATACCTTTAAAGTCAAGTGAGAATGATCTCAACATGTCCTATAAGGTTTGAATATTCCGTTCTGATTGTCCATCAATTTGGGGGTGATGGGCAGTGCTCAAACGAAGTTCAGTATCTTGGGATTTCTAAATACTTTCCCAGAATATTGATGTAAAATGTGGATCATTATCAGAAACAATCGATAGCGGTACTCCATGAAGTCTAAAATATTCATTAATATATAGTCTTGCCAATCGTTCAAGTGGTAAATCTTCTATTATAGCAAGAAAATGTGCTGACTTGGTAAGACGATCAACAATGAACCATATTGAATCATTCTTTCTAGGAGACTTTGGTAGTCTAACGACAAAGTCCATAGTAATATTATCCCATTTCCACTCAGGTATGGGAAGAGGTTGCAAGACTCCTCTAGGTTGTTGCCTTCCATCTTTCACATATTGACAAACCATATATCTTGACACAAAATCAGCAATCTCCCTCTTCATGTTGTCCCACTAAAAATGTTCCTTAAAATATCTCTACAATTTGGTACTCCCATGGTGTATAGAGAAATTGGAGCTATGAGTATCATATAACAATTCCTTTTTCAGATCATGTATATCGGGAACACAAAGTATCTTACCAAATTTCAAAATTCCATCTTCATACACAAAGTCACTCAATCTCCCATCATTCACAACATTAATCTTCTATTGAAACTCTTCATCACTAGTATGAGATATCATTATCCTTTCTAATAAATATGGTTTGGAAACCATTTCAAAAAGTATTGATATTTTACCTTCCATGGTGATTCCCAAATCCATCTTTACTAGATCCATATATATATGATCCTTTTCAACTCTCATCTTGTTCAAAACTCCATGATCCTTTCTACTCAAAGCATCTGCCACCTTATTTTCCATCCCCTGGTGGTAGTGTATCGTGAAACCATAATCCTTGAGTAGTTCAAGCCATCACCTTTGCCTAATGTTATGTTCTTTTTTGTGAGAGAATATACCTCAAACTCTTGTGATCGGTATATATCTCACATTTTCAACATAGAGATAGTGTCTCCAAATCTTCAAAGCAATGATTACAACTGCTAACTCAAAATCATGAGTAGGATAGTTTTTCTCATGAATTTTCATTTTTCGTGATGCATAAGCAATAACTCTATCATTATGCATAAGGACACAACCAAGTCCTTTCTTCAATGCATCACTATAAATAACAAATCCATCATTCCCTAATGGTAGAGTCAAGATATAATAATTGACTAATCTTCTCTTAAATTCTTCGAAACATTCTTCAAACTCTTTTGTCCAAACAAATTTAGCCCCTTTTCGTGTGAGCTTTGTTAATGGGTTAGCCAACTGGGTAAAATTATGGTCGAAACGTCGAAAATAACCTGCTAAACCAATAAAACTGCATACCTCAGTTATACTCGTCAGTGTTGGACATTATAGGATTTACTTGGTATTTGAAGGATCAACAGAGATTCCATCCTTAGAGACAATATGGACAAGAAAAGAAATATCCTAAATCCAAAATTCACATTTACTAAACTTCCCATATAATTCATGTCTTCTAAGAGTCTTCGGGATAATTCTCAAGTGATTTTAATTATCATTGTAGCTTTTGGAGTATACCAAGATATCATCAACAAATACCACTAAAAATTCATCGAGATATTCATTGAAAACTATATTCATTTGATCCATGAAGACAGAGGGTGCATTAGTCAATCAAAATGGCATTACTATTAAAATCGTAATGCCCATACCTGGTTTGAAATGCTATTTTCAGAATTTCTTCCTTCTTCACACACAACTGACGATATCAAGATCGAAGGTCAATCTTTGAAAAGTATTGAGCTCCATGAAGTTAGCCAAATAAATTATCAATGCGAGGTAGGGGATACTTGTTCTTTATTGTTATAGCATTGATCTCCCTGTAGTCAATGCACAACCTCATAGATCCATCTTTCTTCTTAACAAAATGATAGGGTATCCCCATGGAGAAACACTAGGGTAAATAAATCCTTATTAGTCAATTCCTATAGTTGTTTCTTTAATTCCACTAATTCCACTGTGGCCTTTCTATAAGGGGTCTTCGATATGGGCCTTGAAACAGGAATTAAATCAATGGAAAACTCAATTTATCATTCTAGAGGATGTCTAGGTAAATCTTCTGGAAACACATCAACATATTCTTCTACAATAGGTAAATCCTCTATTTGAATATTCCTTTCCTCACCCACAGTTATTCATTCTCTTCCTCCCCAATAATTGAATTTAGTTGAGATACTGGGGGTGGATCTAGATAAGAATCAGGTGGTGACGATTCTACTATAAAGATAAGGTGTTCTTTATCATCGTCATCAAAAATCATAACCTCCTTATTCTTGTTTTTTTTTCATCATGGTCAGAAAACCAATCCATACCGAGGATTATATCAAATTCAATCATGGGTATGACGATGATATCAGAAGATAAAGAACATTTATATCCTCTAATGGGAACTGATTCACAATACTTTGTTGCAATTATACTTCCCTTAGGAGTTTTGACTAACAACTACCTTATTAAATCAAATTGGAAGTATCTAATTTTCTTAGCAAACATGGAAGATATGAAATAACGCGATGATCCAGAATCAAATAAAGCATTTTCTAAACTTGAGGAAACCATTAAATTACCTTCTACTACGTCTTTCGGAGCTTCAACCTCAGCAGTAGTGATAACATAAGCTTGGACATGATCCCTTCACCTTTTCTGAGGTATGTTCCCCTGATGCTTAGGACATTCATTCTCACAATTCCTCCTTTCTCTATAATTATATCATTCAACATCGACATCCTCTTTCGTCCCCTTATAATCCTAAGCTTAGTGGCCTTTTTCACCACACTCGTAATAGACTCCCATTACCTTCAGGAAAGTACCGGGGTGTTTCTTCCCACATTTACCATAGGATGGATATTCAACTTTTCCCTTCTTCAACTTATTTCCATTTACAGAGTGTTTAGAAGATCTCTTCTTCTCTTTCTTTTCATTAAAGTCGTAGGAATTAGAGAATTCTTTTTCTGTCTTCATAGCACCTGAGACAATATCTTCGTACGATGAGAAGGATTGTGAGACTAATGCTCGATGGAGAAATGGTTTTAACCCCTCAAATAAAAAATCAATATTACTTCTTGGTTTATGTATATAATCTACAGCATGCCTCTCTAACCTTGTAAAGTTAGCTTCATACATTGCGACATTCTCATCCTCCTTTTGTCTGAGAGTCAGAAATTTCCCTTCCATATCTTCTCGATGGTCACGAGGAAAGTATTTTTATAAGAAAATCTCTTTAAATTCCCTTCATTCAATATCTTTTACATCAACATCTTCATTTTTATTTTGAATCAATGACCACCATTGATCAGCATCTCAAGTGAGGCTGTAAACTGCCATGACAACTTTTTCCCTTTCACTACTCCCCAAGGCGTGGAATATTTTCTCTAAGGAATTTATCCATTGCTAAGAAACTAATGGATTTGTACCCCTATTGAATTTTGGTGGTTTTTTCCTCATTAAGATATCTAACATTGATCCTCCACGATGTAGATCAGGGTTCTCCATACGGGTAAGGTGATTATTCATAACCTGAGTGAGTTGTCCTAGTAAGATGATAAGATGATCAACACCAGTTGTATCACCAGCTCTACTATAATTATCTTGGGTAGGAGGGAAATCCATAAATAGAGTGCATGCATTGATATAGTTTCTATTCCTTCCACTAGGAACCATTTCTAAACAATGTCATAAACTAGATTAGTTTATGAATCAAAATACATAATTCCAAACTTGTTAAACACTTAACATAAACTGAACAGTTTATGGATATAATCCATAATCATAAAAAAAATATCTTTGAAGATGTATATACTCATAACCCTTAATAATGGTTTTTAAGGAAAATGCGAATTATCCAAATCATGTCCTCCAGGAGTTTCGTAACCCAAAGTGCAACAAGGCTCATTATCGTGCACTAGTTCTCGTTTGAGTCTAGCTCAAAGCGGTGTTTTTGGATTTTACCCCTAGGTACATCTATGCCAGAGCCACCTATACCTTCTCATACCCAGACATGGATGTATTTCTTGTAAAACTCAAAAAATATATACAATACCAAAATTCTAGGAAGTTCTTCTATAGTAATCCTCAAAGTCTATCTTAGGGCTATGTACTTTAATCAGAATTTGTCTAAATCTAGATTCCAAGGATTGTACTAAACTTTCTCTGATACCAAATGTAACACCTTGACCCTAGTTACCCTGAGTTGGTTCATTATTACATATCATTGGCATGATCACAAAAGATCAAATCTCGAAATACCAATTATTTTAGTAGCCTTTGATGTACTAGATACATTCATAAGGTTTACATTACATTATAAAATGGAAAACTACAACAACATTGTTTCCAAATACAACACTGAGATCCCATAGACTATCCCTGTAGGTCATTCATAATATACTTTTTCGCATCCTGGGAAAAATAAAACATAGAAAGGGGTGAGCTCAGTTGCCTAGTAATGATAAAAATATAGTGGAAACTTTCATAAATAAGCATAAACATTTAAGGCAATGTATAAGACTAAAAAAAATCCTTTTAAACATGAACTTCAACATAATATGTCAAAGAGAAAAATCAAATAATTCCATTTACTTATTCACATGGATGTTATACTAGACGAATAATCACATGCAATATCAATAGCCACTTTCATAATGATGGAATGCATAATTCCAGACTTTCATAACCACATAGTCAAGGGTTTGTGACAATACTACAAATAAGATTTTTTCAAGGCCTTGTGACAAAAAACTAGTTTGTATCATGAGACTTACCGATGCATCTAGGAGCTATAGTGGGCTCCACCCATCACATACTAAGTCCAATGCATTCCTCATATGAAAATAGTTAAACAAAACATAAACATTCGTATTATAACTAGCATACGAAATGTCAATAATTTATCCAAAAACCATGAATGGTATAAAAATAACACATCCACAGTAAAAAATATCACAAAACCATAAATACAATATGGAAGTTTTGTATCATAATAAATCAGTTTCAAATAACCTTAAAATCCATCAAAGGTTGTTGACATAGATGAAATCAAAACCTTTTTAGAGAAATATCTCGTTCTATTTTAAAATCATTTAAAAGTCATGTAATTATAAAACAAAACATTTATATTTGAAAATATTTTTATAAGCTTGTAAGGGAATATTTGATGAAGTTATAATGGTGGAAAATAGCCGCACTCGCCGTATAAGTTAAAAAATACATTCTTACCTAAATTTTTTCGAACAGGTTATAAAGGACCTTGTTTGGAAAACGATGGGAAGATTCCTTTATAAACATCTTATAAAATGTAAAACAAGGGTATAAATGTCTTTAAACCATAGTCTATAAAATAGTAATAATGTTTTGAAATATATTTTTGAGAGACATGGATGTGGATGATAAAGAGGTCCTAGTAGATACTTTCATAAAAACAACCTTAGATAATAAAGAGATAGTGAAATTAACCCTTACCTTGTACTTTTACTTGATCGAGGGTAGGTTAACCTTCTATATAATGGTGAAATAAATGTTATTAAATTATAAAAGAATCATATACATTAATATTATTCCATATATGATCTTTTAAAATTGCTTTGTTAATAATATCTTAGTATTATCGTTTTTTCGGGTGTAAATAGATTCATTTTCCATTATATTCTTTGTTATGTGAGTCATATTTGTTAAGGATGGGATGTATCTTATTCATATACAGAATGATATAAAGTCCTTAAAAATTATTTTTAATCATATAATGAAAATTATTCTTGAATGGATACGATGGGGAATGAATCTCATCACGTTCGTGGAGACAGTAATCCGTACGTACGCACGAGCGACAATATCATTATTTGAATATTAAAATAATATATAATTAGATGGTATATAATATATAAAGAATAATTATCATTTTATATTTATTATTTACATCAACTAAACATCATTATTATAGCCATCCAATTAATAATGTATTGAATAACAATTACACCACGACGTGGAGACGGTAAGCCGTACGTACACACGTATGGTGACATGTCATTCAAAGGATGGATAGAATAATGAATTTGGTTGTAACATTTTTATAATAATATCAAAATATTTAGAATATACAATATTTATTATTTTATAATGGAAAAAACATCGAAAAAGGAAGTGGAAGAAGAAAGGAACTTGAAAGAGGTGATGGAATATTTACCTCTTCTTTGGGTTCTTCCTTTTGATTTGACCAAAATGGCTCTTTAGGTTGTCTTTCTGACTAAATTAAAGCCTCTAGGATTAAGAGAGGACAATGGAGAGGGTATTTGGGAAGGGTTTGGCCAAGAAAAGGGATTTTAATGTGTGAATTAGAGAGAAGCGGGAGAGCCCTTTTATAAGAGGGGTGAGGGCCACCATAGGAAAAGCTAGAAATATTATTTTATAATAAATTCATTTTTGGTTTCTAATTGCTAAAACATATATTATATAAAGTATAAGGTAGATATGGGTATAAAACCACTCAACCAATAGGTTTTAGGTAGGTTTGGGTCACTATATTAACTTTATCTTTTAGATTTAACTCTTAGTTAAATAGTTTGACATTTACCATGTGTCTTTGTATTTTTATATTATATGGTTAATAAACATACAATATAATTCCAATAAAACCCCAAGTGGTTCATTAATGATTCAACTATCATTATATAAGTCCTTTGGACAAAAAATATATTTTTAATAATATAATATCCATTAATAATATAATATTTGTTTCAAAAAAACTTTTTTTTGTCAATTTTGACACTATTTGGTATTTTGTTTTTTCAAAATTCAGAACTGAATTATTACTTCAAAAAAAATTAATATACCCAACACTAACATGTCATATTAACCTATAAAATTATTGGTATTCATAAAAAGTCTAAAATTACATTTATGTTGATATTTGTAATATCAATTATTTTAATATTTCATTAATTAGGTAATTACTGCATCATGATTGTGTCAGAAATAAATTAAATTATATAATGTCTAAAAAATATAAATAAAATATCATTATTTTGGAAATATTTTTATCTTTCTAATAAATAGTTATAGTTGAATTTATCTTATGTATAACTCTATATGAAAAATGTTTTAGTTCCTAAACATTGATTTTAACTCTTTTAACTCTTCTTTAAATAAAATAATAGTAAGTGTCCTAATCTAATCCAAGTGGACCAAAGAGGTTTATATTTTATTCATATGGTTATTTCTGGTCGAATTATACTTATCGAATAGAATTAGGACAAGTGTTAGGGTAATAATAATATCATTTTACCCTTAATTACCCTATTTACTTTTAACCGTGGTAAATAAAAGTAAAAAGTTACTATTCACCAAAAAATTATTTTCATCTTATTGAACCACATTTTTCCTACTGATATGAGCCGTTTCTCTTGGATTTTTGAAATTATACCCATAGAATCAGTAAAATTATGATTTATAGGAATTTTCAAATTCTCTTTAGAGGTGAGTAAAAGACGGTGAAAAGTTCAATAAAAATTTTATATATCTAAAATTATTATAAACCAACTCTAATGAATTACATTGAAATTATTTATGTATTATATATCTATTATGACCCAAAAAATTTAAATAAAATAAATAATTATTTAAATAAGGATTCGGTTTTAAACTATAACTCAGTGTTTTTCACTATTCATCAAAAATTGAATGTTTTCAGAAAAATACCAAAAATTCACCCTAAGATAATTTCGATATTCCAAATCCAAAAATGAAGTCCATTTTGAAAGCTAAAATTTATAAATTTTCAAAAAGCTGGTATTACTATTCATAACAGCTAGTTTGATTGGTTGTGGTGTGTTAGAACTCGAAGTTTTGTACAACAGACGCTACTGTATTATTCAAACAGAAGCGTACCGTGGAAGCATGGGGTGTTAGAAACAATGTAATCATATTCACATAAAATGGATTTCATAAAGGAATATGTTAATAAATAATTACATAATCATAAAAAAATTATAAAAATAATATATATACCATATATAAATAATTTTTCCATCACAATTTCCACACATGAGAGGTGGTAAAGGATAAATGAACTATACCATTTTGCGAGGTGGTAGTTTGACGTATGCATAAATTTTAAGTTCGTTAGCCATTAGATGGAAGTGTTTTTAATTATAGGTATAAAACTTATAATTAAAATTTATAATTATATTTAGGATAATTTTTCTTATTATTTAATCATGTAATAAGAATATTTAAGGGGGTTTAGAATGAAAATAATACCAAAGAGTTTGAGGATGGATGTTACTACTTCTTTGGGTAACTCATTTTAGATTCCAACAAAGGGATTCCTTGGATGGATTTATTCCCAAAGAGATTCTTATAGTATTAGGAGAGGGATTTTGGTAGATTATTTTATCAGATTTTATATGTTAAAAATTCCTTGAGAGGTGTGCATAAGTGCGAGGGTTGAGTGGCTTTTATAGTGTAGGAGAAGTGACATTCTGGAGAATTTTGGGAAAGGGAATTCCACTTGTGTTTTTCTTATGAAATGTGGCTCCAATAATTTTAAAAAACCATGAAAATGGATTATAGGGTTTATATATGGATAAATAATGAATTTTGGAAAATTTTCTAGGAAATTTTGGGCCTTAAGTTTAAGGTTTAGTCAATTATTAAGTTATTTTTTCTTTTAATCGCTATAATTAATTTTAACCACTTTCACTAATCATTTTGAAAAAAAATATGTTAACTTAATTAAAAATTAAAAATTATTCTATTTACAAATATTTAATCCATTTTAAATAATTCCAAAAATATAAGTGGCATAAATTAATTTATAATTAATCTCACAGATGATAAGACAATGCTAATTTTTAAAATAAATACGTTCAAAAGTTTGAAAAGTTTTTTTATCAAATTTCAAAGTGAAAAGGATTATAATAATAATAATTGGATTAAATGATATATAATTTATCTAATGATACATTAAAGAAATTTATATATGATTTAACATTATAAATAAATTAGTTGAAAAATAATATTTGAATTAAAATCAATTATTGTTCATTATTCATAAAAAATGGAACTTCATAAAAAATTAAAAAAATTCCACCCTTACATAATTTTTATGTTTATTTTTCAAAAATGAAATTTATTTTTGAATATTAAATTTATAAAATTTCAAAATTCATATTTAAATTAGTTTTACTATCAAAATGTTGTAAAATCTCTTTTAAAAAAATATAGGGTTTTATGTGTAATATTGGTTTTGTTCTTATATTATGTCTATAGAAAATATTACATAAATATTAAAAATATTTTATTGGTTATATAATAAATAAATTTCATTAAAATCATAAAAAATAGTAATTAACTTAACTTATTAAGATAAATTTCCTTTTTTACATAAAAATAGTATTTTATAAAATCACCACCTTTATACTAATTTGATTTCTATTTTAATTTATAATTAATAGAAAACTAATTAATTAAACCATATATTTTCAGAATTTAGTTAATAAAATCCATAACCATAAATTTAATAACTAGGTTATATCTTATTATATTAAATAATAATATATTTAATAATATATTATTATTTGATAAAAATCAGTCTTCCGATTAGGCAATCCATTGAGAAAATTCATTGTTAAATGTAAGGAAATCTATCCTCAATGTTCTGTATAGAGAAAGATAAAATTTATTACACATGTAAGATAATATTACCTTGTTTTTTGTATAAAGGAAGTTAGGAACGAAATCAAATTCATTCTAAAAGAAAAACATTGTAAATTCTTGGGGTGCTATATTCTCCCCACCTTAATTAAATTTCATACTCACATTTTAAAATTTATTTAAGTAATGTAGGGTTTGATATTAAAAAAAATTATTTAAAACACCAAATTGTAAATAGGATTAATGAAACAACTTCTTAATAAGAGAGATATGAAATTATGAAGGTTTCATGAGTAGGGTCCTAAGTAGAAGAACATAGGTGGGAAATAAAAAAATGGACATGGGTGAAAAGATAAAATAACTATAGTCATTGGTCATATGAAAGTAAGTGATCAATGAAATTTTATTGTACTCAAAACCGTATATATTTAATGATCTAAAGGACTATTTGATTCATTAGATATGAACATAATATGATAACATTTTTATTTGAAGCCGTGTTTTCTAGAGTTACATGATTCTTTCACTCTCTAGGAGTATAAGTAAATATATGTTTCTATAATCATAATATTTTCATTTGATTATCCCTTGAACTATTTATACCTCATCTCTTAGAAACATATGCTTTATATAGTCAATTAATAAAATAATCTCTAGCACATGAGCCTCAGCCCAGTTGGTGAGGTATCCTTACGTGCATCCACAAGACCCAGGTTCAAAACCAGGTAGAGGCATATTCACGGGGTACTACATCAGTACTATAGTACTTACTGTAGCAGGTACTATTCGGCATTGTAGCATCTGGAACTATTCACCTTGGGCCACCGGTTTTATCTTGGAGTCCTTAAGGCTTTAGAGCCACCCAGACCTTCAGGTCAGTTGGGATTTCGGGCCACCTTTGAGGGCCATGGGCCACCTCAAGGCCTTCGGGCCACATGCAGTTTCCCCAAACACACTACCAAAAAGGAGCAGCCCCAGAAGAGGATTTAGAGCAGGTGCACCTACCAGAGCAGAGCCAAATGGATTTTTCAGAATTTTAGGGTATGTCTATGCCATCAGGACCAGCCTGTGCTTGCATGGGAAGCCTATCCAGATGGACATGCAAAGGTGGAGAGCAATAATCATGACGCAGATGCTGGGTAGGGGCAGTTCCTTGTAGATTGTCTGATGGAATTCCCTAAGACCTTTGGGTCATGTAATCTCCTAAGCCTACGGGCCTTGTAATCTTTGAGCCTATGGTCCTTGTAAGGGTTCCCCCTCATCTCTTGAAAAGAGTGTTATCAAAATCAATAAAAAATGAAGTCCTTCAGGCCATTCGGGGAAAATAAAATAATCTCTAAAACCATGTCCAAATATCAACTTAAACTAGTTCAAAAATGGTTTACCTTATGACCCTTATAAGTAATATGATCCAAAACACAGGAATCTATTCCAAGGAGGTTAATCATATGAAATTTAATTTATCCATATCAATCATATATTTATCCAAGAATCATTATCTCAACATCCAGAATATATTAGGGGTTATCTTTCCCTCAACTGTGTGTTTTGTTCAAAAAACGTTTCTTCCTACTGAATCACTTTTCTTGGTTCTATTAAACATATGATATCAAATTGTTATTGAAATAGTATAATAGTAAAATAATAACTTATTAAAAAATTATTATAACCATTATATAATTTATAAAATAATAAAATAACATAATTATTGAATCAAAACATAAAAACCTTAATCATTCCTCTTCGTCTGTGGAAATATCATAATCATTACCACGATCCATCAGCTTCTTTTAGGGTATATTATTTTTACGCATGAGACACTGATTTGTGTAGTGTCCCATATCCTTGAAGTGGGATCATTTCACATTGTAATTTTCTTTATATCCCACACACTCTCAAACTTGGTTTCCTTTTTCTCTACACATTTAACAAACTCTAATTCGCTTCAAGAAAATAGTAGGGTTTTCATTCCATAATTATCACATGTGGGAAAATACTTCTTTTTCTTATTCCCTTCATACATATTTTGACCTCTCATCCCCTTATTTTATTACTTTTATTAGAATCCATAGGACTTTGATAGTTCTTTACCCATATCATTATCATATTAATTTATGTACTCATATGATGAGAATACTTTGGAGACTATTTCCCTCCATAATATTGGCCAAAGAACATAAAGGTATGATCCTTCTTACTCTTTGGATCATGTACATTGGTGATGATCATGTTCCTTCTATTAGGATCCATTTCTGAATGACTACATACACTAAATTATATCATATCATTATAGAACATATTTTATATCCCAAAAAAAGTGAAATAGTAAACATTAATTGAAAATTTTATACGTAGCTAATCTAATAGTCATAAACATTGTTTCTTTGGAGAAATTTATACTTTTAAATCATTCTTAACAGTTTTTAAAGAAAATTTGTATTTTCATAATAATATATCCCTAGAGAGTCAAACTAGGTTTGTAGTAATTCCCATTGCTATGTAATAGGACACACTCGAGTCAGGACAGACACAACTTGTTTGAGTTGTTACCCCTAGGTACATCTATTCGAGAACCCCATCCACCTGTAGTATCCAAACATGGATTTATTTATATTAATACCCACATAATATATACCTTACCAAAATTCTGGTATATTCTTATATTAATATCCCCAAATTCTATATTAGGGTTATGTTCTATAATCATTGTTTTCAAAATCTAGTTTCTAAGCTTACTACTAAACTTGCTCTAATACCAACTATAAAGACCCAACCCCAAAAATCCTAGAGCTAGCACATTAATGTTTTACATTTTCCTAGATACAAACTTCAAATACCAAGGAACAAAAAAAGTTATCGGTTTTTGAGAACTAGATTACAAACATAATACCCATAATAAATTGGGAAAATAAAATAAAAACATGATACAAAATAAAAAGAAATAAATAATATCCTTGAAACTCAATAAAATGAATATTATTTATAACCTAGGGAAAGGAAATATAAAAATTGTGAGATAAAAAGATAAATAAGTCATATTATAGTGGATGAGATAATGAATTGATGTTATTAAATAAACATGGAATGGTAAATAACTGATAACACATGCCATTAAAATAATTATATAAGGAATAATCAATACGGAATGGTAAGAAGCTAAAAAACATACCATTAAATCAATAAACTGATAATGAAATTCATATGTAGATATTTCAAAATAATAATCTCATGGATAATAATAATAAATTAATTATCAATAAATTCAATGCATAATTATTGTACGACATGCTTCACAGGAACATGATACCCTTACCATCATGATAATATAGTTTAAAACTATTTAGATTTGGACAACAGATTCACTTATCGAGACTATCAATGCAACTAGGAGATTGTTTTAATCAGTCCCCAACCCATTTTTTACCAGTCTATTCTACGTGGAAACAAATGTAAAGGATTTCACACCAATAGATTTTGTCCCATGAGACTTCCAATACATAATGGGGCTTTCATTAACTGGTCCCAAACCTATAGGGGTGGCACTAAATAGTTCATAACCCTTTTATTTCATGTCAAAATCATTACTCATATATCTAATAGTCAATTTAATTAAAAAACAATGTTTCTTATCAAAATGTATCCATATTTAATAGAAGATACAAATTTATCAATAATTCCCTTGTAAATTAAATATCTATCCAAGTGAATACCATATGTTAATATGGTATATGGTTTAGGAAATAATAATTTCCATCACCCAATAATATAGATATTTATGTAAATATAAAACTAAAAATTATTACAACATAGTGTTTTCCTTAGGATAAAGTTAATGATCAAAAAATAAAGTAAGATTGCAAAGCTAAATTTAACAACTAGGAAATTTTGAAGCTAAACCCCTTGGGTTTTATAATTCAAAGTAAAACATAAAAAACCATGAATTATGTGTTCATAATTATATTAAATTAAAAAGGGGTAGTATATACACCATATTAATGTGAATTGGTGTATAGTAACAAATAAGTCTCAATGGAATGTATATTAAGACGAAAACCATTACCTTGGGTATGACTTGTCATGTGTGTATTTATATTCCTAAATAATAAACTTATATTAATTATTTAATTTATTCAGAAATTTTTTATTTTCATCATTAAATTTCTTTCACTTATTATAATGTTGTAAATAACTACTTAAATAATTAAGTTTACGTCGGGTGTTTTGACAAGATTTGGTTTATATGTAGAAAATGACTTTGGTAGGTCATCGATGGTCATAGAGGTCGTTATATAAAAATAAAAATAAAAATAAAAATAATTAAATAATTATCATATTTATACATAAATTATAATTTTAAAACCAAACATGGAAGATGGTTTTGAAAAATGAACCATCATTGCAATCATGGAGACGGTATGCCGTACCTACACATGAGTAAGTTCCCGTTTTATGTGATTATTATGGAAGGAAGGTAAGTAACACTATATATTTATAGAATGATAATTATATCATAAATACCAATTAATTTATTCATATATGCTTATATATATTATTCTTTTTATGTAAAATCAATTTCATCATGTCGGGGAGGTGGTAGTCCACATGTCCACAACTGCTGTTATCACTTTTTAGTGTGCGAAAATGGTAATAACGAAAATGATATATTTTTTATAGAAAGTAACTATGTCATGGATAACATATATATGTCATTTATATTAATTTTTTTAATTAAATCAATCCTTTATTATTTCCATGTATAGAGTGAATGAATCAGATAGCTTTGAGGAGGCAGTAGTCCACACTTCCACAAATGATGTTATCGTATTCCCACAGAATAGAGTACAAAATTGTATATGTTATTAACGAATTATAGAAGAATAAAGACTTTATAAATATCAAATAAATCATAGATAAATAATTTTTCATGCATTATTACCACCTATGATAGGTGGTAAATGTAACACCCCAATATTTCATAGTACGTTAGTTCTTCAATGTAATTCAATTACTTACACTACACGCAACATGAAGTTCAAGCGCACCACGACTTACCAAACTAACAGTTCAGAAGAGGTTATGAATAGTATTAATAGAATTTTGAACTTTATATAACCCTTATAATTTTAGAATCCATATTATGAGTTTCTTATACATAATGTAAGGACAAATTCTTTTTTTCTAGATAAAACAATTATTTTTCAAAAAATGCAATTTTACCGCCTTTTAATGGAGAATCCTTTTAAAATTAAATATTTGAAACATTTATATATCTAATTTTAAAAAATGAAATTCGTATTTGGGATCGTTACATAATAATTTTGTTTCAATAAATATTTTGTATTTTTTCTGATAACATTCATATTTGGGTGAATAGTGAAAAATAAAATATTTTAACTGAAAACAACTTTTTTAATAAAAATAATATATTGTTTTCAACTATAAATATGAATGGTTTGGATGTATAATTAGATTATATTTTTACCATTTATTCCAATGTTGTTCATTGGAAGTAATTTCACATTGAAATTGGACATAAACAAATATCAATCTTTTGGTAGTTATTATTTCTTAAAAATACGCTTTTTGGTTTTGACAACGGGAATTAATTTTAAACTAATAAATGAAATTTATATTTTTTTAATCTGTTAAAATAGACTTAATTTTTGAATTCATAATATCAAAATTAGCTTTGGGTGAATTTTTGGTATTTTTCTGAAAACATTCAATTTTTTATAAAGAGTGAAAAACACTGAGTTATAGATTAAAACCGAATTTTTATTTAAATAATTATTTATTTTATTTTAAAAAAAATTAGGTCAAAATAGATAAATAATACCTATATATGTTCAATATAACTCATTGGAGTCATTTTATAATAATTTTAGATATATAAAAAGTTATTGAACTTTTCACAGTCTATTACCCACCATCTAGGAAAATTTTCAAATTCGCATAAAACTTAATTTTACTGCTTCTGTGAGTGTAATTTAAAAAATACTAACAACACGGTAGATATTAGTAAGAAAAATGTGGTTCAATAATATGAAAATAAATTTTGGTGATTAGTAAATTTTTACTTTTATTTACCATGGTTAAAAGTAAATAGGGAAATTAAGGGTAAAAATGATATTATTATTACCCTGACACATGTACTCATTCTATTGGATATGTATAATTTGACCAAAAAAGACATTAGGAAAAAAATATGAACCTCTTTGTTCCACTTATATTAGATTAGGACATTTACTATTATTTAATTCAAAGAAGAGTTTAAAGAGTTAAAATCAAAGTTTAAAAACTAAAACATTTTTAATATAGGGTTACACATAAGATAAATTATACTATAAATATTAAATAGAGATATAAAACTATTTTATAAATAATGGTATCTTATTTATATTTTTTAGACATTAAATAATTTAATTTATTAATGACACAATGAGTATGAAGTAATTAGCTAATTAATGATATATTAAACTAATTGATACTATATATATCCAAATAAATGTAATTTTAGACTTTTTATGAATTAAAATAATTTTATAGGTTAATATGACATATTAGGGTTGGTTAGATGAATTTTTTTCGAATTAATAATTCTGTTATGAATTTAGGAAAAACAAAATACCAACTAGTGTCAAAATTGACATAAAAGAATTTTTAAAATAAATATTATATAATTAATTGATATTCTATTCTTAAAAATCTATGGATCAGAAAAAAGACGTATATAATGATATTTGTATCATTAATTAACCACTTGGGGTTCCCATGGAAGTAAATAGTATGTTTATTAGCCATATAAAATAAAACTTTAGAGAGACATGGTAAATGTAAACCTATATAGCTAAGAGTTAAATTTAAAAGATAAGGTTAATATAGTGACCGAAACCTGTCTAAAACCTATTTGTTGAGTGTTTTTCGACCCATACCCACCTTATAATTTAAATAATCCATTTTGGAGCCATTAGAAACCGAAATATATTTTATTATAAAATAGTATTTCTAGTTTTTCTTAAGGTTTCCCGCACCCCTCTTATAAAAGGGCACTCACCCTTCCCTCAAATTTACACCTTCAGTGTTTTTTGTCTTAGAAAAACAATGCCCAAATACCCTCTCAAATTTATTACCTTCATCCTAGATTCCCTCCTTTAGTCAGAAATCAAACCTAAGGAGCCTTTTTGATCAAGTCAAAAGGATGAACATGAAGAAGTGGTAAATATATCATCACCTCTTTCAAGTTCCTTTCTTCTTCCACTTCCTCTTTCTTTGTTCTTTACATTATAAAATAATAACTCCAATATCTTCTATATACTGTGATTTTATTATTAATATGGTACAAACATATTGATTATTCTTTCCATCCATTGAATGACATGTCACCATATGTGCGTACGTACAACTTATCGTCTCCACGTCATGTTGTAATTGTTATTCAATACATTATTATTTGGATGGGTATAATAATGAAGTGTAATTGATGTAAATAATAAATATAACATGATAATTATTTTTAATATATGATATACCATCCTATTAAATATTATTTTAATATCAAAAGAATGATATTGTCGCTCGTGCGTACGTACAGATTATTGTCTCCACAAACATGATGAGATTCATTCCCCATAATATCCATTCAATAATAAATTTCATTTGATGATTAAAAATAATTTTTAGAGACATGATATCATTCTGAATATGAATAAGATACATCCTATCCATAACAAATATGACTCACATAACAAATAATATAAAGCAAAACGAATCCGTTAACAACCAAAACGATGATAATACTAAGATATTATTAACAAAAAAATGTTAAAAGATCATATATGATATCATATTAAGGTATATGATTCTTGTATAATTTAATGATAATTATTTCACCATCATACAGGAGGTTAACCTACCCACGACCAAGGAAAAAGTACAAAGTAAGGGGTTTCTAATCTCACTTTTAATTCTGTGAGATTTTCATTATTCACCACTTATTTATTGCATGTGGTGTGTTTACTTCCAATGATTGTATTCATTGTGTAATATACTTTAATTCATGTATATTTACATCATCATTGTATGATCCTTCTCTCATGGGTGTATGTTTCGTAAGTATCCAAATCGATAAGGGAATTTGAAATTTCAATTTCCACTCATTTGGCTTTACGCAATCTTCGTTGATTATATTACTCCAAGATTATGTGTGGAATCACTATTCATTTTCATATGTCATAATTTCCACTAACCTTTCTATGGATATACTTTTGATACACATAATCACTCCATTGATAAATTCTCAATTCATCGATATGAACTTGATAAGAGTAATTTTAACTCAATCTCCATTTGTTGAGTTAAATATCCAATTCATTGGTGTTGTTTTTACAAGAATATGTGTGAATGTCCTCAAATTGATTTACACTGAATATCCAATCATATTGAGTTTATTTATATTTGTCACATATAATTATTTCATTGATTTATCCTTAACCTAAGGATATGGTCTGTATAGGAGATTTCATCTCAATTTACATTCCATTGAGACTTCCTTGTTGTTATACACCAAATCACTTTTATATAGTGTATATAACGTACTTTGATATAGTATATCATGAATCCATTTACTCTCATGATATTAAAAAGTTTTGATCACTTAAATTATTTGTATTCATGTTTCTCTCTTTTGGTTAGGAACTCTAACTAAAATATCATTTTAAAATGTTTTAAAGATTTATTATTCAAAATATTTCTCCTTAATGTCCATGTTTTAAAAATGGTTTTAAGGATTTATTTATATGGACATTAAAGTTTTAAAATTAAAATTCCTTTTAAAAGTTTCAAAGTGGTTTGGGACACTTTGATTCAAAAATATATTTTAAACGGCTTCTTTATAAATAATGAGACTCTTAAATGTTTTCAAGAAAAAGGGGGATATTTCTTTTAAATAGTTTTGATGATTATTTTTATCATTGTCAATATCATTAATTTTTATCTATTGAGGATTATCTATTATAATAAAATATTCCATATTGTATTTAATTGGTTATGTTTGACTATGGATGTGCTATTTTTATACCATTCAAGGTTTGTGGTTAAAATATTTACAGTTTATATGTTAGTTTTAATACGAATGTTCAGATTATGCTTCAGCCTTTTCATATGAAGAATGCATTGGACTTCGTAAGTGACAGGTGGAGCCTACTATAGCTACTTGATGCATCGGTAGGTCTCATGAGATAGAATAGTGCATTGGCACAAGGCGTTGACAAAATCTTATTTGTAGTCTTGGCATATGACCTTGACTATGTGGTTTTGAAAGTTTGGCATTATGCATTCCATAATTATGATAGTGGATATTTATATTACATGTGATTATTAGTCTAGTAAAATATCCATGTGAAAAAGTAAAAGGCATTATTTGATTTTATATTTTCCATATTTTTCTGAAGTTCACGTTTAAAAGGCTTTTGTTTTAGTCTTATACACTGCCTTAAATGTTTATGCTTATTTATGAAAGTTTCCTCTATAATGTTACCCTTAATGAGCAGTTGAGATCACCCCTTTATATGTTTTATTTTTCCCAGTATGCAAGAAGTATATTATGAATGACCTGTAGGGATAGTCTATGGGATCTCAGTGTTGTCTATGGAAACAATGTTGTTGCAGTTTTATATTTTATTATATAATGTAAACCTTATGAATGTATCTAGTACTTCCAAGGCTACAAAACTAATTGATCTTTCGAGAATTGATATTTTATGATCATGCCAATGATACATAATAATGCACCGACTCTGGGCTTCTGAGGTCAGGGCGTTATAGTTGGTATCAGAGGAAGTTAAGTACAAACCTTGGAAACTTAATTTAGATAAACTCTAATTAGAGAACATATCCCTAATATAGACTTTGAGGATTAGTATAAACGAACTTCCTAAAATTTTGGTATTGTAGAGATTTTGTGGGTTTTCCAAGCAATACATCCCTGTCTGGATACGATCAGGTAGATGCAGCTCTGGCACAGATGTAACTAGGGGTAAAACCCAAAAACACCACTTTGAGCTAGACTTGAACGGGAACTGGTGCATGACAACGGGCCATGCTACACACTTGGTTACGACACTCCCGAGGGATATGGTTTGGATAATTTACATTTTCTTTACAAACCGATTTGTCGTATTTTAATATAAGATGAGAATAAATGACCTTGGTTAATCCTAAGGTGTTTCAATGTAAAAATATGGTGTCATGATTTTCTCTAAATGATTTTATGACTACTGTTACTCACACAATTCTTTCTGGTTTTAGTCAATGGATGGATTCCAAGGAAGTCATAGTAACTTTGAGAATGATGTACAAGGTGGGAATGGTGGTGGAAATGAGTAAAAAATTGGAATTTTAATAGGATTAAAAGATATCGTGTTCATGCCAAATCGGTTTTCCAAAAATATGATCAACAACATATATATTAACCAACTCCCAGACTCAAAAAAGAAGAGAAATGTGATGAATGATAAGATCTCTAGCATTGGTGACCATGGAGAAAACAATCCTAAATTTACATCATGTAGGAAATGTGGAAGGAGACACCCCAGAAAGTGTCTCAATGGAACAAAGAAATTCTTTACGTGTGGGGAATAAAGACATAAAGTGAAGAATCGCCGAGGAAAAATGAGGAGTATTATGGAAGATAATAAAAATGGTCTTAAGAATCCATTTACAGTCATTTTTTGTAAATTTAGGGGACCTGGCCATTAACCGAGTGAATGCCCTACTCTGTAGGATATTTTCTTGGTCAAAGAAGAAGCTATGTGGAAATAAATGGTTGGAGAAATGTTTAAAAGTATTAATGCTCCTTGTTAATGGGATTACATTGGAATAATTTTCTCTTGTATTTGTAACCCTGATGTTTTTTTATGTGAAAATGGTATTTGAGGAATAATTATATTTTCTCTGGTGGATATAGTTATAAATAACCATTTGGTTTTATATGATCATTGGGTTTGAGGAAATTACAAGTTATTATATTTTAGGATGAAAATGAAAGTTATGAGATAACATTTGTGGTTAAATTATGTTATGGTTATTTTTAAGAATTTATATAATTTTGGTAATGTTATAAAATATAGTTTTTGAAAAAGGACAACACGCATACTGTGTGACGACCCGTCGTGTCGGATAAAGTTGTGGGAATCGAACCCACAACCAGAGTGTGATTGGGATTTATCGCTTACCACTAGAATACGTGAAGTCCCTGGTTAGTGTGAGTTATTATTTTTAGTTAAATGATTTTATTGATCAATAATAAGTTGATTTGGGGTCTTATGTCTTATCAAATGAATACCCTTATTATAGAAAAATGATTTGGTGATTAAGTGATAAATGTTATTTTGGAAGACGTTCAGTTTATTGGGAACACTGTATGCCCAAGGAAAATAGAATACTATGGGACTTCATTTGAGGAGTAATGATGGATTTTTATCTATGTTTTTATTGTGGATATATAGTGATTTTGGTTATTTATGGAAATGATTAACCTATAATAGAGAATATGTGATCAGGTTAATTACATTTAAGTTTGTGACTTTAAGAGTAGTTGATGTCATTTGGAGATAAAATATAACATGGAAGACTATATACCAAATTCTTCTAAGTTTTGGGTTTCAATATTAGTTTGGATTATACTTAAGGAAATTAAGGACAATTTTTTATTGAATGGTATTTATTTAACTTTGGGGTATTGTTGGTTTAATTTTAGAAATTAAGATTAGTGTTTCTTTCTCTAAAGGAATATCCTTTTGGGGGATCATTAGATCTTGTACTAATGATTTTGGTTTTGATTAATCTCTAAAGATAAGGTAAATATATATTTTATCCTTTGTGGATCATGTGATTCTATAGAAGTTTATGCTAGCTCTTCCGGTGTGACCAAGTCTTCTTGAATACTCATCTTTAAAAAAAAATGAATTAGTGGTAGAAATATTTTAATGAATGAAACTCTAATTAAAAAATATGTATATCTCTTTATGTTCTTATTCAATCTCATAAATAAATTCCTCTTCTTTATGAAATGTAACATAAAACAAAAAAAATGTTCCATGTTTACTTTTTGTACTGGAAAAATAATGACCGTTTGTCCCATCACAAGTTTGTGGTATTCTTGTTGTTAACTTTTTCCTGATAAGGTTTTCTATCCCTCTCTATCGGAACATGACACTTAGTTTATCATCCATATCCATGTTTTTCTATATGGAATCCTAGTATGAGTTATCTTGGGTGACCTTTGTAACTCTCTTTCTTCCTTTTAACGTGATCGTTTTATTGACTATTTTTCCGATGTGGGATTTTCCATTATATTCCCAAGCAAAATTTTAAAAATTGTGAGGACACAATTTATTGAAGGAGGGAATAATCTAAAACCCCAAGATTTCATAGTATGGTAGTTCTTCAAAGTAATTCAATAACTTAGACTACACACAACATCGAGTTTAAGCACACCACGACTTACCAATCTAGCTGTTCAAAAGTAGTTATGAATAGTATTAACAAAATTTTTAACTTTATATAACCCTTATAATTTTAGAATCAATATTATGAGTTTCTTAGACATAATGTAATGACAAATTCATTTTTTTCAGATAAAAGAAGTATTTTTCAAAAAATGAAATTTTACCGCCTTTTAATGGAAACCCCCTTTTAAATAAAATATTTGAAACTTTTATGTATTCAATTTGAAAAAATAAACTTCTTCTTTAGTATCAGGACATAATAATTTAGTTTCAATACATTTTTGGTGTTTTTCTGAAAACATTCATATTTAGGTTAATAGTGAAAAATAATATATTTTGATTGAATTTTTTCAATAAAAATAATTTATAGTGTTCAAATATACATATGAATGTTTTTTATGTATAATTAGATTATATTTTTGCCATTTAATCCAATTTTGGACATTGAAAGTAATGTCACTTTGAAATTGGACATAAACAAATGTCAAAATTTTGGTAATATTATTTCTAAAAAATACGCTTTTTAGTTTTGACAACAGGAATTAATTTTAAACTTGTAAATGAAATATCAATTTTTTGAATTTGGTAAAATAGATATCATTTTTGAATTCATAATATAAAAATTATCTTAGGGTGAATTTTTTGTATGTTTCGCAAAACTTTTAAATTTTGATGAATAGTGAAAAACACTGAGTTATAGTTTAAAACTGAATTTTTATTTAAATAATTATTTATATTATTTAAATTTATTTTAGATCTAAGTAGATACATAATACCTATATAAGTTCAATATAATTAATTGGATTCAGTTTATAATAATTTTAGATATATAAAAAATTTATTGAACTTTTCACCGTCTTTTACCCACCTCCTAAGAGAATTTACAAATTCGCATAAAACAGAATTTTACCACTTCTGTGAGTGGAATTTAAAAAATACCAGAGAAATGGTTGATATCAGTAAGAAAAATTTGGTTTAATAAGATGAAAATAATTTTTGATGAATAGTTACTTTTTACTTTTATTTACCACAGTTAAAAGTAAATAGCGTAATTTATGGTAAAAATGATATTATTATTACCCTAAAACATGTACTAATTCTATTGGATAAGTATTAATCAACAAAAAACAACCTTAGAAATAAAATATGAACCTTTTTGGTCCACTTGTATTTGATGAGGACATTTATTATTATTTAATTCAAAGAAGAGTTAAAATATTTATAATCAAAGTTTAATAACTAAAACATTTTTAATATAAGGTTAGACATAAGATAAATTCATCTATAAATATTCCTTAGAAAGATAAAAATATTTCCTACATAATGGTATTTTATTTATATTTTTTAGTCATTAAATATTTTAATTTATTAATGACACAATGATGATGCAGTAATTACCTAATTAATGGAATATTAAACTAATTGATACTATAAATATCCAAATAAATGCAATTTGGGACTTTTAATGAATTAAACTAATTTTATAGGTTAATATGACATATTATATTTGGTTATATGAATTGTTTTCGAAGTAATAATGTTATGAATTTATAAAAAATAAAATACCAAATAGTGTCAAAATTGACATAAAAGAGTTTTTAAAACAAATATTTTATTATTAATTGATATTCTATTCCTAAAGATCTAAGGTTAGGAAAAAAGACTTCTATAATGATATTTGTATCATTAATGAAAAAATTGGTGTTTACTTAAAGTATATAGTATGTTTATTATACATATAATATAAATATATAAAGATACATGGTAAATGTCAAACTATTTAACTAAGAGTTAAATTTAAGAGATAAGGTTAATATAGTAACCAAAAACTTTCTAAAACCTATTGGTTGAGTGTTTTTCGACACATCCCAAAAATATAATTTAAATAATCCATTTGGGAGCCATTATAAAAGGAAATTGATTTTATTATAAAATAATATTTCTATTTTTTCCTTAGGGGCCCATCACCCCTCTTATAAAAGGGAACTCCCCCTTACCTCAAATTAACACCTTAAAAGCCTTTTGGCTTGGCCAAACGCTACCCAAATACCCTCTATACGGTACTCCCTTCATCCTAGAGGTCCTCCTTTAGTCAGAAAGCCATCCTACAGATCCCTTTTGATCAAATCAAAAGAAGAACACGAAGAAGAGGTAAATATCTCATCACCTCTTTCAAGTTCATTTTTTCTTCCACTTCCTCTTTATTTGTTGTTGACATTATAAAATAATATCTCCGGTATCTTATATATACTGTGATGTTATTATGAATATGGTACAACCATATTCATTATTCTATCCATCCTTTGAATGACTTGTCACCATACGTGTGTACGTATGGCTTTCCGTCTCCACGTCGTGGTGTAATTGTTATTCAATACATTATTATTTGGATGGGTATAATAGTGATGTGTAATTGATGTAAATAATAAATATAAAATGATAATTATTATTAATATATGATATACCATCCAATTATATATTATTTTAATATCAAAAGAATGATATTGTCGCTCGTGCATACATACGTATTACCGTCTCCAAGAACGCGATGAGATTCATTTACCCATCGTATCCATTCACGATTAAATTTCATTTGACCATTAAAAATAATGTTTAGGGACATGATATAATTATGGATATGAATAAGATACATCCCATCCATAACAAATATGACTCACATAATAAAGAATATAAAGGAAAACGAATCCATTAACACCCGGAACGACGATAATACTAAGATATTCTTAACAAAGAAATGTTAAAAGATCATATATGATATCATATTAATGTATATGATTATTTTATAATTCAATAAAAATTATTTCACCATTATACATGAGGTTAAACTACCCTCTACCAAGGAAAAGTACAAAGTAAGGGGTTTCTTATCTCACTTTTAATTCCGTGAGATTTCCATTGTTCACCACTTATTTATTGCATGTGGTGTGTGTACTACCCATGATTGTATTAATTGTGTAATATAATTTAATTTATGGATATTTACATCATCATTTTATGCTCTTTATTTCATTCGTGTATGTTTCATAAGTTACCAAATCGATAAAGGAATTGTAAATTTCAATTTCCACTCATTCGGCTTTACGTATACTTCATTGATTATTTTACTCCAAGATTATGTGTGGAATCACTATTCATTTGCATATGTCATAATTTACACTCCCCTTTATATGGATATACTTTTGATACACATAATCACTCCCTTGATAAATTCTCTAGTCATCGATATGAACTTGATAAGAGTAATTTTAACTCAATCTCCATTTGTTGAGTTAAATTTTTAAATCATTGGTGTTGTTTTTACAATAATATGTGTGAATTTACTCTGATGGATTTACACTGAATATAAAATCATATTTAGTGTATTAAAAATTTTTACACATAATTATGTTGTTGATTTATCCTTAACCTAAGGATACAGTGTTTATAAGAGATTTCATCTCAATTTACATTCTATTGAGACTTCTTTGTTGTTATACACCAAATCAGTTTTATATGGTGTATATAATGTACTTTGACATAGTATATCATGAATCCCTTTATTCTGATGATATTACAATTTTTTTATTACCTCAATTACTTGTATTCATGTGTCTCTCTTTTTTTTAGGAACTCTAACTAAAATATCATTTTAAATTGTTTTAAAGATTTATTATTATAAATCTTTCTCATTAATGTAAATGTTTTAAAAATAGTTTTAAGGATTAATTTATATGGACATTAAAGTTTTAAAATTAAAATTACTTTAAAAATTTTCAAAGTGGTATGGGACAATTTGATTCAAAAATTTATTTTAAATGGCTTCTATATAAATAGTGAGATTCTTAAATGTTTTCAAGGAAAAGGGGGATATTTCTCTTAAATGGTTTCAATGATTATTTTAATATATGTAAATATCATTCATTATTCTCTATTGAGGTTGATATGTTATAATATAATCTTTAATATTGTATTGAATGAGTTATTTCTGAATGTGGATGTGCTATTTTTGCACCATTCATGGTTTGTGGTTAAAATATTGACATTTCGTATGCTAGTTTTAATACGAATGTTCAGATTATGCTTCAACCTTTTCACATGAGGAATTCATTGGACGTAGTAAGTGATTAGTGGAGCCCTATATAGCTCGTCGAAGCATCGGTAGGTCATAAAAGACAAACTAGTGTCTTGGAACAAGGCCTTGAGAAAATCTTATTTGTAGTCTTGGCATAAGGTCTTGACTATTTGGTTATGAAAGTCTGGCATTATGCATTCCATCATTATGAATGTGGATATTGATATTGCATGTGATTATTCTAATAGTAGAATATACATGTGAAAAAGTAAATGGAAATATTTGATTTTATCTTTTCCATATTATGCTGAAGTTCAAGTTTAAAAGGCTTTTGTTTTAGTTTTATACACTGCCTTAAATGTTTATTCTTATTTATGAAAGTTTCAGCTATAATGTTATTCTTACTGAGAATTTGAGCTCACCCATTTCTATGTTTTATTTTTCCCAAGATGCAAAGAAGTATATTATGACTGACCTACAGGGATTTTCAATGGGATCTCAGTGTTGTCTATGGAAATAATGTTGTTGTAGTTTTCCATTTTATGATGTAATATAAACCTTAGGAATGTATTTAGTACTTTCAAGGATACTAAACTAATCGGTCATTCAATACTTGATATTTTCTGATCATTCCAATTATAAATAATAATTCTCCAACTCTAGGCTTCTGGGGTCGGGGCTTTATAGTAAAGGAAAAATGAATTGGTTTATTTTGCGAGGCTGTAGTTCACTGTACACATATATGGTATGTTTGTTTCCCATTATATAGAAGCGTGTGTAAGTATAGGTATAAAAATATAATTTAAACATATCATTATATTTAATATTATAATGTTATTATTTAATCCAAGAAAAATAATATTTTAGGTACTGGAGAATGAAAATAAAACAAAAGAGTTTGAGGAAGAATGTAATATATTCTTTGGGTAAATATTTTTGGTTTGCAACGAAGAGATTACTTGGATAGATTTTTTCTAAAAGGGTGTATTTTAATATTATGTTAAGGATTTATGGAGATTATTTGATCATATTTTGGGTGATTCAAATGGATTGATAGGTGTGAAAAATTGGGAGGTGTGAGTGTCATTTTATAGCAGAGGAGTGATATTCTTATAAGTTTTAGAAAAGGAAATTCCATCAACGTTTATCAGAATAAAGGTGGAAAAAATGTTCTAAATACAATAAAATGGAAGATATGGTAGAAATATTGACAAAAAATAGATTTTGGACAAGGTTATAGGATATTTTGGGTCTTAACAATAAGGTTTAGTCTCTTGTTTAGAAATTTTTTCTTTTAATCAATGTAAATGATTTTAATCACTTCCACTACTAGTTGAGGTTGAAAAATAATTTTAAATTAATAGATATTATAAAATATTAAAATTTAAAATATTGATTCCATATTTAATAATTTAATTGATATAAGTGGCAGAAATTAATTTATAATTAATCCCGCAGATGGGACAAAAATGCAGTTTTTTAAAGTAAAAACATTCAAAATATTTCTATGTTTTTATATCTAATTTCAAAGTGAAATTGTTTACAATAAACTAATCTGGATTAATTTATATATATTTTATACAATTTTAATTTAATACTTATTTAATACATTATTTATCCATATAAACAAATTAAATGAAAATAAAATTTTGAATTAAAATTTAGTATTTTTCACTGTACGTCTGAAAATAAAACATCATAAAACATAACAAAAAATTCACCCTAAACTAATTTTAATGTCTCGATTAAAAAAATGAAGTTAATATTTTTATATTAAATTTATAACAGTGTTAAAATTAAAATTTAATGTATGTGTTCAATCAAAAGGTAGTAACAGTTCTTTTATTAAAATATAGGGTTTTATGCATAATATTGGGTCTGTTCTAATCTTATGTTATAAAATATATTAAAATAATATAAAAAATATTTTACGGAATTTATAATATATAATTTTCATTAAAATCAGCCACTAACATTAATTAATTTACCTTATTAATATAAATAATTTTTTCACATAAAAATAGACTTTTTTAAAATCATTCCCTTTATATTTATTTGATTTCATTTTACATTTCTAATTAATAGGTATCCAATGATCTAAAACATATATTTTCTTAATCAAGTAAAGACTATAAATAACTTTTAATTTAATAGGTAGGTTATATCTTATTATATTAAATACTAACATTTTTAATAATATATTACTGTTCGGTAAAACTCAGTCTTCCATGTTATGAAATCCATTGAGGAAAGAGATTTTTGTGTGTAATATAAGATAAACTCAGTGTTTCATATAGATCAAGCAATAATTTATACCATGGGAAACATAATCTTAACCTTGTGTTTTGTATAAAGAATGATGAAAACAAAAATAAATTGATTCTAAAATAAGAATATTGTAAAATCGTTGGGTGTTACATGGTTATTCTGGATAGAAATATTATATTGATCACCATTCAATACCTATGGATTTTGAGGCTGAAGATCAATTTTTGTTATGGGTATCACCAAAACATTGGCATAATAAGATACAAAGGAAAGCGAAGTTGAGACCACCCTTTTTCAGGCTGTTTGATATTTTGGAGAGAGTTAAGATGGTAGCCTATCAATTTTTATTACCTCAGAGGTACCATGCCAGGCAAGATGTCTTCCACATTTCACATCTTCACCAATATCATACTGAACCGTCTAATACTTTTGATACCAAGGATGTTTTCTGAGATGCTGATACTTATTTTGAGGAGTATCATATACCCATCGTTGACCAGAGAATGAAGGTTCTCTGTGTAGAGACCCAAAGCTTGACGTACATGGACATTAAATTACTTTTGTGGAATACTTAATACATAACAAAAACAGACACACAAGGACCGTAATAGTTTAGTGTCTTTGGAAACTCGGAATGTAATCTTCTAATCATGGTGAAAGATCTTCAACATCTCCCATAAAGATCTTCCCCTTTTGGTTTTCTCACCTAAAACATTTCTTAAATTACTGGGTAAAATAAAACATATAAAGGGTGAGCTCAAATGCTCAGTAAAGGTAAGCATGGATAAAATAGAACAAATCATATACATTTGAACTTAAAAACATGAACATAATGTTTAAACATCAAAATATTGGGAAATGACATAAAACATGGCAGTACATAAGGCATAGAACATAAAGAAACATTAATCATGATAAAATAGAATGGGAATAAAACCTGTGATTGTGGAAATCATTAACCACATGATATTATTTCCATAGTAGCCAATGCATTTCTTCCAAGACAATCTTAGTTGACAAAGTACCTTTCTGAATCAAGTTCACTCCTCGTTCTAGTCCTGTATTACTGAACCAGATTGACTTACCATTCCAGCCATGTCTATCTCATGAGATATAAATCTTTACCCAATGCATTAGAGGGAGATATAGGTCCCACCCATCTCATAATGAAATCATTCTTTCATGTTCCACAAAATCATAAATCATACATCATAGCATAACCCATGTAATAGAATGGGATTCTTAAACATCATGCCATCATAACATAATCCATATAAAAAATGGATATCATTTCATCATATGAAGAATCAAACCATGTATGTAATGGAGACGTTATACTTGAAACATAAACATATTAAATAATCTCATTTTAGATGGAAAATATTTTTGATAAAACACTTGAAATGAAATATTGAGGAAAATATCCTTTCTTCTACAAAATCATTTTCTTTTCACAAAATTCCATGAAATTTTAACAAAAAAGGGTTTTTTTTGAAAATAATCATGCAATCTTGTATAGTAATATTCATGAAAATGAGGCGTTATGAAATCGTAAAAATCCATTCACGCCGTATAAGTTAAAAATAACATTCTTCTCGTACTTTTGGCAGAAAAGTCAAAAGTACCTCGTATGGTAAAAAAAAGAAAGATTCCTTACATACCATGTAGTAAAATTAAAAAATGGTTAAAAAGGAATTTAAACATACATGAAACCATTTTAAGGAAACATGGACATGGATGATTACAATAACCCCAGTAAATTTTTACGAATAAACAATCTCGGATAAGAACGAGATTGGAATAGTTATCCCTTACCTTACATCCGATATGCTTTTTATGTATCCGAAACTCCTGTATAATGATTTAAATAATGTCATTGAATTATTATAGAATCATATTCATTGTTATGATATCATATATGGTTCACTTATGACTTTCTATTACCCGTTCTTTGTAAATTCCATGTTAAAGCAGCATTTTGGGTAAAATCGTTTCATTTATCGTACATGTTTTGACTTGTTGTTCTTGATATTATTACTTATATACTGATTTAAATAATTCCAGAATGTAAAACATGATTTATATATAATATATATTCAACATATACATATATATATATGATAGATCGATAAATGGAATGAAATACACCGTTCATGGAGACGGTAGGTCGTACGTACACATGAACGTTGTTTTCGTTTCCTTAATGAATTGAATGGAATTAAGTAGATGACATACATATATATATATATACATAAATCTAGTATCATTATTATTCCATATATTTTATGATTACTTATTATATATATACTTTATAATCATTCATGAATGGTTAACTTGAAGAACGAATCACATCGCGTCGTGGAGAGGGTAGTCCGTACGTACGCACGAGCGATGATACCATTACCATGATCGTGGAATTGTATTGAAGTGTATGTATAATATTTAAGAATCAATATCAATTTAAAATAATCATATATAGTTATTTATTTACACCATTATACCCATCCATGTAAGGTGGTGGTTGAAAATAGATTACACCACGGTGTAGAGACGGTATTCCGTACGTACGCACGTGCGGTGATTTTGTTTTCTGTAGGATGGATAGAAGGTGAAATAAGGTTGTTTCATATTTATAATGACATATCAGTATAAAAGTAATACTTATGTTTTTACTTTATAATGAGAAAACTAAAGAAGAATATGTAGAAGAAGAAAGAAACTTGAGAGAATCGGAAGAAGAGATTATCTCTTCTTCGACACACCTCTTTTAAGCTTCATCTTAAGGAAGTAGAGATGGTCTTTTGAGAATACCAGAACCTCCAGAATGTTGCTAGGGAAGTGGAGAAGAGAAATGTGCAGGGTATGGATGAGAATCAAGGATCAAAAGGGTGTTAATAGAAGAGATAACAGGTGCCCTTTTTATAAGGGAGGAGAGGGGCACCTTTGGAAAAACTTAAAATATTATTTTATAATAAAGTCATATTCGGTTTTTAATAGCTTAAAATTAATTTATTTAGAAGATAAGGTGGGTATGGGTATACATCCTCTCAACCAATAGATTCTAGACAGGTTTGGGTCATTATATTTTCCTTATCTTTTAGTTTTAACTCTTAGTTAATTAGATTGACATTTACCATGTCACTTTGTATTTTTATATTATATAGTTAATAAACATACTATATACATCCAAGAGACCCCCAAGTGGTCCATTAATAATACACCTATCATGATATATGTATCTTGGCCGAACCTTAAACTTTTACGAATATAATAAAATATAAAAATATAATATTTGTTTTAAAAACTATTTTATGCCAATTTTGAAACTATTTGGTAATTGATTTTTGTGAAACTTATAACAGCATGATTACTTCTAAAAAATTAATTAATTAAATACTAACATATCATATTAACCTTTAAAATTTGTGTAATTCATAAAAAGTCTCAAATTACATTTTTTTGGGTATTTATAACATCAATTATTTTAATATTTAATTATTTAGGTAATTAATGCATCACCATTGTGTCATAAATAACATAAATTATTTAATGTCTAAAAATTATAAATAAAATACCATTAGGTAGGAAATATATTTAGATTTCTATTGAATATTTATAGTAGAATTTATGTTATGTATAACCCTATATTAAAAATGATTTAGTTGTTAAACTTTGATTTTAACTATTTTAACCCTTCTTTAAATAAATTAATAATAAATGTCCTAATCTAATCCAAGTGGACCTAAATGGTCATATTTGTTTTCCAAAGGTTGTTTTTGGTCAAATTACACTAATCCAATAGAATTAGGACATGTGTTAGGGTAATAATAATATCATTTTTACCCTTAATTACCCTATTTACTTTTAACCGTGGTAAATAAAAGTAAAAAGTTACTATTCACCAAAAATTATTCTCATCTAATTGAACCACATATTAGTCTTTGATATTAACTGTGTATCTCGGATTTTCGAAATTCCACTCACAGAAGCTGTAAAATTAAGTTTTATGTGAATTTCTAAATTCTCCTAGGAGGTGGGTAAAAGATGGTGAAAAGTTAAATAAAATTTTTATATATCTAAAATTATTATAAAATGACTCCAATTAATTAAATTGAACTTATATAGGTATTATGTATCAATTGTGACCTAAAATAATAAATAAAATCAATAAATATTTAAATAAAATGTCGGTTTTTAAATAGTAACCCAGTGTTTTCACTATTCATAAAAAATTGAAAGTTTTCAGAAAAATACCAAAAAATCACCCTATGGTAATTTTGATATTACGAATCTAAAAATGAAGTCCATTTTTGAAGATAAAATTTATAAAATTTAAAAAGTGGGTATTACTATTCATAACGGCTAGTTTATATAATATTTTAATAACATATCGTTGTTTAGTGAAACTCGATATTGCATACAACACACGCAATCGTGGAAGGTCGCGATTGCGTGTAAAGAAAGACAAGTCAGGGATGCATGTAGTGAAAGGTCCTTTTTGTGTAGCGTAAAACACAAGACATCAATGAAATTAAAAATAATATTTTTCATAAAATCTCGGGGTGTTACATTCTACCGACCATAAAATGAATTCCGCCCTCGAAATTCGTCGGGGTTTTAAATGGTTTACTATTTGAAATTTACTTTCATAGAAACCCACATCGTAAAAAGGAATACCAACACCTGACTTTAAAAACTAAAGTGTGAAACGTAACAGTTACCCAAATTAACTAATCACGGGGTTTCCAGATGGGAGAACATAGGTGAAAATATGGATATAGAAGAGAAATATAACCATCAACTTCTGATGAAGAGTGGTAGAGGACATGGCTATGAAAAAGCCAACAATCAAAAAGTCATAAATTTGTGATAATATAAGGTACCATCCGATTCATCAGATATGAGAGCACTAGGACAACATTTTTTGTTTTCAAGATCATTTCCTTAAAGTTGAAGAATTTGAATTAAAATAAATACTTACATTATTTCAGTATCATCTCATCGTTGCTCGTGCCTCGAACAATTTCCACTTCATATCTTAAATAAATGAAGTTGAATTTTTCATTCGTGAAGTGTTATAAGATCATGTGATAGAATGATGAGTCATTCCATCTATTTCAAACAAAAAGGTTAGAAAAAGTTATCAAATATTCATAAGTCCATCTATGGTGTGGTTAATCACACATGATTCCAAAAATGGACGTATACTTCATCTATCATACCGATTAAAAAAATAAAACTAGTTTCTACAAACAAGGGACTTCCTGTAGGCCAGTGGTAGGCGATAAAGGCCTGTCGTACTTCGGTTGTGGGTTCGATTCCCACAGCCTTGTCTGACGTGATGGGTTGTCGCCCGTTTTGCATGTTGTCCCTTTTCTTAATCTACACTATTATAACATTCCATCAATAATATCGAAAAAAGTTCTATCATTAAACAATACTAACTTATTTCCAACATAATTCATTTTAATCTTTAGGATTATCTAAAATACTTCTATCCAAGCTCATAGTATAAAGAAAACAATTACTAGAAATGTCATCTGCCGAGCATGTGAATACCATCATTTATCCCCCATATATCATACGATATATATTTTTGTTCAAATTACAAACATTTTAATACCTTAATCATTTATTCTCTTTAAAAATTAATACCCATTGAACCTTAGTGAAAACATTAATGCTGTCAAATTTTAACACTTTCCACATATTAAAATCCCAAAATTTTCTATATACTCAAACGATGATATAACTTTGTCCTTATATTAGTCATGGGATCATTTCATTTTTTCTTTATCCCTTCATTATGCGCATATCATCTTCTTTCCAAAAATACTTTAATAACTTTTCATGGTTACCGGTACAATGTAATTATTGAAAACCAATACTTTGATATTCCAAAATTCCACGATGCCATAAATGAGATTCCATGATACTATTATGAAATCCCATTACATAAACACTTAATCATTACACAACATCATTGTTATACTCAACATCAAAAATAGTGATCGCATGTGACTTCATTTTATCCTTTGTCTTAAGTGGTTTATCATGTTGATCATCATTAACCCTTAGATTAGGGCATTGATTAGCATAATGCCCCATTTCCTTGCACTCGAAGCATTGAAGTTTTGGTTGTGCGTTCTCTATAGTATTTTCTTTATTCACATCATTATAAGACCTTTTTCTATTACTTAAACACTAAGATACTCGATGAAGTTATTTTCCACACTTAAAACATTTTATAGTCCCTTAAAGACAATCTCCACCATGATTCTTTCCACACTTTGAGCATAAAGAAACACTCATCTTCTTTTCACCATTATTCTGAGATTTCTCCTTAAACTCCATCTTTCATTTATTGTCAAAACCATGAGATGGATATATAACACCAACTTCCATTTCTACCTTGACATCACTACGCACAATTTCTTCATAGCTACTGAAGTCTCTTATAGCTAATTCCCTTAGAAGACTTGGTTTTAAGCCACTGAAGAATTCATCAACTTTACATTCAGGTTGGATGATAAAACCAGATGCATATCTTGCAAGTCTTGTAAAATTTGCTTCGTATATACCAAAAGATTCATCATCCTTTTGCTTAAGCTCAAGGAACTCCTTTTCCATATTTGTTCGAAGAATACGAGGGAAGTAATTACTGAAAAACAAGTTCCTGAACTCGTCCCATTCCATGGATTCAATTTCATCTTGGGGCCTTGTATTCTAAATTAGAATCCACCACTAGTCTGCTTCACCTTTTAATCGGTAAACAGCTAGAATGAATTTATCATGTTCTGAATAGTGAAGTATGGAAAATATATTTTCAATGGTACTGATCCATTGTTCAGCAAAACGTGTATCAGAAGACCCATTGAAATAAGGTGGACGTTGCCTCATGAAGGACTCAATAGAATATTGTTCCTTTCTCTGCTCATTCAGAAGTCCAGAATGATTCAAAGCTTGCGTAAGTATGGAAATAATATTTTTCACTCCATCTCCCATAACATTGGTTTGTTCAAGAGTACAATCATTTCATTGTCCATTACATTGATCAACACGGTTCCTTCGGGTTCCAGCCATTGTCTAAAACCCAAAAAGAATAGCGTGAGAGGCCAAAATTATGCTAGGGAAATCAAAATAATAAATGGGGAGTACCTTCGATATCTAACATCTTAGGTTTAATTATAATATCATTACCATAATTCTAGGACTATAACCTATACTTATACCTAACCTTAGGGACATCCCTAGACATACCATAGAAATATCTCTAGGGATCTCAATAAATTTTTTGCATCCTAGTTTTCAAAGGTTAACTAATCCTTTCCTCTGATACCAACTGTAGAGACCCAAAGCTTGACGTATATGGACATTAAATTACTTTTTCAGAATACTTAATAAATAACAAAAACAGACACACAAGGACCATAATAGTTTAGTGTCTTTGGAAACTCAGAACGTAATCTTATAATCGTGGTGAAAGATCTTCAACATCTCCCATAAAGATATTCCCCTTTTGGTTTTCTTACCTAAAAGCTTTCATTAAATCTTGGGGAGAAGAAAACATATAAAGGGTGAGCTAAAATGCTCAGTAAGGGTAATCATGGATAAAATAAAACAAATCGTATACATTTTAACTTAAAAACATGAACATAATGTTTAAACATCAAAATCTTGGGCAATGACATAAAACATGGCAGTACATAAGGCATAGATCATAAAGATACATTAATCATGATAAAATAGCACGGGAATAAAACATATGATTGTGGAAACCATTAAGCACATGATATTATTTCCATAGTAGCCAAGGCATTGCTTCCAAGACCATCTTAGTGGACAAAGTCTCTTTCTGAATCAAGTTCACTCCTCGTTCCATTCCTGTATTACTGAACCAGATTAACTTAATGTTCCAGCCATGTCTATCTCATGAGATATAAATCTTTACCCAATGCATTGGAGGGAGATATAGGTCCCACCCATCTCATAATGAAATCATTCTTTTGTGTTCCACAAAATCATAAATCATACATCATAGCTTAACCCATGTAATAGAATGTGATTCTCAAACATCATGCCATCATAACATAATCCATATAAAAAAATGGATATCATTTCATCATAAGAAGAATCAAACCATGTAAATAATGGATACATTATACTTGAAGCATAAACATATTAAATAATGTCATTTTAGATGGAAAATATTTTTGATAAAATAGTTGAAATGAAATCTTGAGGAAAATATCCTTTCCTCTTCAAAATCATTTTATTTTCAAAGAATTCCATGAAATTTTAAAATAAAAGGGTTGTTTTGAAAATAATCATGCAATATTTTATAGTAAGATTCATGAAAATGAGGTTTTATGAAACCGTAAAAATCCGTTCACGCCGTATAAGTTAAAAATAACATTCTTCCCGTACTTTTGTCGGAAAAGTCAAAAATTACATCATATGGTAAAAAAATAATGATTCCTTACATACCATGTAGTAAAAGTAAAAAATGTTTAAAAAGGACTTTAAACATACATGAAACCATTTTTAGGAAACATGTACATGGATGATAACAATAACCCATTAAATATTACGAATAAACAATCTCGTATAAGAACAAGATTGGAATAGTTATCCCTGACCTTACGTCCGATATGCTTCATATGTGTCCGAACCTCCTGTATAATTATTTAAATAATTTAATTTTCTTATTATAGAATCATATTCATTGTTATGATATCATATATGGCTCACTTATGACTTTCTATTACCCGTTCTTTGTAAATTCTAGGATAAAGCATCATTTTGGGTAAAATCGTTTCATTTATCATACGTATTTCGACTTGTTGTTTTTGATATTATTACTTATATACTGATTTAAATAATTCCAGCATGTAAAAAATGATTTATATATAATATATATTCAGCATATACATATATATATGATAGATTTATAAATGGAATGAAATACACCGTTCATGGAGACGGTAGGCCATACGTACGCATGAACGTTGTTTTCGTTTCCTTATTGAATGGAATGGAATTAGGTAGATGACATACATATATATATACATAAATATAGTATCATTATTATGTCATATATTTCATGATTACTTATTATATACACACTTTATAATCAATCATGAATGGTTAACATGGAGAATGAATCTCATCACGTCGTGGAGACGGTAGTCCGTACGTACACATAAGCGATGATACCATTACCATGATTGTGGAATTGTATTCAAGTGTATGTATAATATTTCAGAATTAATATCACTTTACAATAATCATATATATTTATTTATTTACACCATTATACCCATCCAAGTAAGAAGGTGGTCCGAAACAGATTACACCATGGCGTGGAGACGGTATTCCGTACGTACGCACGCGCGGTGATTTCGTTTTCCGTAGGATGAATAGAAAGTCAAATAAGGTTGTTTCATATTTATAATAACATATAAGTATATAAGTAATACTGATGTTGTTAATATATAATGAGACAAATAAAGAAGAATAAGTAGAAGAAGAAAGAAACGTGAGAGAATCGGAAGAAGAAATTACCTCTTCTTCGACGCACCTCCTTTAAGCTTCCTCTTAAGGAAGTAGAGTCGGACTTTTGAGAAGACCAGAACCTCCAGAATGTTTCTATGGAAGTGGAGAGGAGAAATGGGCAGTGTTTGGACGAGCTTCAAGGGTCAATAGGGTGTGAAGAGAAGAGGTAAGAGGTGCCCTTTTTATAAGGGAGGAGAGGGGCACCTTTGGACGAACTTAAAATATTATTTTATAATAAAGTAATATTCGGTTTTTAATAGCTCAAAATTGATTTATTTAGAATATAAGGTGGGTATGGGTAGAAATCCTCTCAAACAATAGATTTTAGATAGTTTTGCATCATTATATTATCCTTATCTTTTAGTTATAACTCTTAGTTAATTAGATTGACATTTACCATGTCACTTTTTATTTTTATATTATATAGTTAATAAACATACCATATACATACAAGTGACCCCCTAGTGGTCCATGAATGATACATTTATCATGATATAAGTATCTTGGATGAACCTTAGGGTTTTAGGAATATAATAATGATTAATAATATAATATTTGTTTCAAAAACTATTTTATGTCAATTTTGACACTATTTGGTAATTGATTTTTGTGAAAATTATAACTGCATGATTAGTTCTAAATGAGTTAATTAATTAAATAATAACATGTCATATTAAGCTATAAAATTTGTGGAATTCATAAAAAGTCTCAAATTACATTTTTTGGGTATTTATAACAACGATTATTTTAATATTTCATTATTTAGGTAATTACTGCATCACCATTGTGTCATAAATAACATAAATTATTTAATGTCTAATTTTTTTAAATAAAATACCATTAGGTATGAAATATTTTTAGATTTCTAATGAATAATTATAGTCTAATTTATCTTATGTATAACCCTATATTAAAAATGATTTAGTTATTAAACTTTGATTTTAACTATTTTAACCCTTCATTAAATAAATTAATAATAAATGTCCAAATCTAATCCACGTGGACCTAAATGGTCATAATTTATTCCTAAGATTTTTTTTGGTCGAATTAAACTTATCCAATATAATTAAGACATGTGTTAGGGTAATAATAATATCATTTTACACTTAATTACCCTATTTACTTTTAACCGTGGTAAAGAAAAGTAGAAAGTTACTATACACAAAAAATTATTCTCATATCATTGAACCACATTTTAGTCCTTGATATTAACTGTGTCTCTAATATTTTCAAAATTCCACTCACAGAAGCGGTAAAATTAAGTTTTATGTGAATTTCCAAATTCTTTTAGGAGGTAGGTAAAAGACGGTGAAAAGTTTAATAAAATTTTTATATATCTAAATTTTTTATAAAATGACTCCAATTAATTACTTAGAACTTATATAGGTATTATGTATCAATTTTTACCTAAAATAAATTTAAATAAAAAATAATTATTTAAATAAAAAGTCGGCTTTTAAATAGTAACCGAGTGTTTTCACTATTCATCAAAAATTGAAAGTTTTCTTAAAAATACCAAAAATCCACCCTAGGCTAATTTTGATATTCCGAATAAAAAATTATGTTCGTTTTGAAAGATAAAATTTATAAAAATTTCAAAAAGTGGGTATTACTATTCATAACGGCTAGTTTACATAATATTTTAATAACATATCGTTGTTTAGTGAAACTCGATATTGAGTACAACACACGCTATCGTGGAAGGTCACGATTACGTGTAAAGCAAGACAAGTCAGGTATGCGTGTAGTGGAAGAACTTTTTGGTGTAGAGTACAACACAATACATCAATGAAATTAAAAAGAATATTTTTCATAAAATCTCGGGGTGTTACACTCTGAGCCCAGTCTGTTCCTTTAGTATGAGTGCTATGGAAACACAATCGAGTAGAGGAAGTGAATTGAGAGAGAGGATGATGTATGTGCCCATTGGATGGAATTATTATATGGTGAATTTCTTACTCCCTTGTATGGTGAACTCATGGATGCGTTCCTTTAATAGGGGAATAATCTAGGAACCCAGTTTTTATCTCAGATTTGGATCCTTTTAATTTTAGTCTAATTAATTATTTTGAACCTTATATGGATTCCCTATGTGGTTATAAATGTTAGAGGAGAGTTCGATGATTTTTTAGAGCTAGATACCTCTGATGATGGAGAAAACCATTGGGCCATATGGTTAGTGGAAACTATGAAAACAAACCAACATGGTCTCTCCAAACTATGTGAGGATGGATGGTGGTGTGAAATATGGTGTAAGGAATTCCCTAACCATTCGATAGGGGATGCATGCCCATGTGAAATATCTATAGTTATTAGAAAAGAAATATCACATGTTTGGTACATGGTTTCTCAAATCATGCATCATATCCATGTGGGTTCCCTCCTTATGTAGTGGGAGGCGCACAATTAGTGCATGGTGTGGCCAACCGTGCGGCCTGACCGTGCGGACTAGGAATTCTTGAGGAGATTAACATTTCACCATTAATGATTTTAATGTTTGAACCTTATTTTTTTCCTTGGTTCCTCCCTCCATGGATAGCTTCCCCCATTAGTGATCCCTCTTCAATCCTAATTTAGGGATTGAGATAACTCCTCTATTTGAAGTATGATCAAGCTTCTGTCTATCTTTTTGGATTATTCTTAGTATGTTATTCATTTCTTTTTAATAAATTATTCATTTCCATTCTCCTTAAAAACTTTATAGATGTGTGGGATCATATGCTCTATTTTCAAGGAATTTATCCATTCATCATATTTATTCTAATCTAGGCCAGACTAAAGGCTAATACTGGATGTGGAGAGTTTTATGATTATGGGTTAAGTGTTATAAAATTTATTCTTCACGTTTATGTGTTCTATAATATGTTTTGTTGTGAATTATGACAACATAATTCTGCATTGCCTTTAATTTATGTCTCCCAAGAATTATTTTCATTATTTTGAACATAAAGACTTGTTAGAACCCAACCTTTTATTGGGATGGACCACCTAAGAGAGAGTCATCCCTTGGGGTGTGCCAACCAATATTCCTAATTATACCTTCAATATATTATGTAAAAAACCCCAAATGTGTGTTTTTACTTAAATTAAAATGATGATACCATGTTGATTAGGATGTATTTATTGGATTAATGAGGCCAACTATCTTCCCACAAATATTGAATTGAATTGATTAGAGGTGAGTGGTAAGACCAAGTCACCTAATTAAATGGAAAATGGTTATTCCCTTGTAATTATTAAATCTAATTGAGAAATAGATTATAACTTAGCTCATATTAAATAAAATGTTTAATTAATAATTATACGGAATAATGGCATGGGGACCCTAAATAATTATGGAAACTGTGCATAAATACCCTAATGCATGTTTAATATAAATGGGAATGGATACCTTTATTCATAATACTAAATGGGAATGACGGACCTCCTATTTATTACTAAATCGGAATGACATCCCTTTATATAAAAGTGATATGTTCTTGGTGACCCATGTGATACTATATGGGTATGATAAATGATATTATATGATTATGGGAATTGCATCCCTTACTACTATGATACTGGGAATGGTGTCCCTATTCTATGATACTGGACATGGTATCCATTTTTTTCATAATGGGAATGGTATCCCTTATAATTGTGATATCGGACATGTTGTCCCTTATAAATTTGATACTGGTCATTGCATCCCTTGATACTTGTTCAAAGTTATTCAGGCATAGGCCAAAGGAGGTAGTGTCATCCCGGATTCCTTTAGTAACTAGATGTGACCCATTTACAGATATTATTACTATTTTACATTTTAACATATGTGAACTTCCATGTAATATAAAAAACTGGATATTTATATATTTTATTGGTGGTGGCCTACTTATATTTATCTCTCACCCCATCCAAGGCACCTATGGAACCTATCCATAGTACATTCTATCAGGTGTAGATAAGGGGTAGAATCCTATTACAGATTCAATAATTCTTGTATTTATTAGGATGGAGGATTGGTGGTAGATGACCAAGTAGGAGATCAGGATTCTTGGATAGACTTTTGGATTTTGTTTACCATTTTTTATCTTGTAAAACATGTATTTTATGCTTCTTGTAAACATGTTTTACTATTTTGTAAACACATGAAATTATCATACATTGTATATAATTTAGTTTAATATATTTGATTATTATTTAGTGCTTGTTTATTCATGTATGTTTCCTCTATTTATTCAATGTTATAATACTTTCTATATTTATATAATAATTATACTATTGTGATACTCTAGTAATGAGGACATAGTCTCCCTACAGACACACCCAATGACCTCACTATTATTTTGTAGCCTCCAGAATTTGGGATATGTACTTGAGGACATATGGACAACCATGATAAGATAATATTTTAGTGGAATCTGAGTCTAGGAATTCAAATTGATGTAAAATAAGGATTTATATGATCAAAGTGTTTGCATAAATCACCATCACATAGATGATTTAATATTTTAGTGATAGAAATATTTGATTTATTCTATGTCATCAATGCAACTTTATTGTGAGACATTCATAAATTTGGGGAATTAGGTGTAATTAGAAAATATGTCAATTGTTTCATAAGAAATTATGACTTTACTTATTTTTCCACTTTATAACTTGAGTCTCTACATTATGGAAAATCAACTAATGATTCATAATCACCATAATATAAAATGAAGTCATTTGAAAAACCATGGATCTTCTGATAATTAAGACCTAAATTATGGATCAAACACTTACTTTCATAGAAACATGTATGTAATGTATTTCTTCCAAGAAATAATGATTTAAAAAAATAAGATATTTTATCGAAGAAACTATTTGGACATATGAAATCTAATTTAATAGCCGTAAATTTTGTAAAATCATCATGTTTTCTCATCTGAAATCCCATATATATAGACTCTTCAGTTGATTTCAACTAATAAGAAATTTTAGAAATTTTAGATATAGGATATTGAAAATAATTTTGAATTAGTTTCCCTGAATGGATGGGCCAAAATACCCTTGTACTAAATTCTAAAATGATGGATCCAAAACCAAATTATTTTATTGTGTATTGAATTCTATTCACTATGTTGATACAAAAAATATAATATTTCTAAAAACCAAAATGCATTATATGATTCCCAACGCTGTAAAAAATTTCGAGTATTCTAATATAAGATTTCATACATGGACATTTAATGGTTCCTCTAGAAACATACTTTTTATCTGATGATGTAAATGATATAAATATTTCTATACCTTCAATATTGAATGGATTTATACAAGATCAATGGGGTTTTTTGAGATGATTTATCCAATTATGATTACGCAATAGAAACTAATGACTACTTTATGATTCAATAATTATCAATAAAAACAATATAAATAAGAAGAATTATTACTTATTGTGGATAATTACAATTTTTTTTATATTTTAGTTATGTCTAATTAGTATTTCATATATATTATTTGTACAATTTATTACAAATTATAATAATTTACTAACATTTAATAATTATTAAAACAATTTAGTAATTAATGCTAACATTTTCAAATATTTACTAATATTGACTTATTATTTATTAATTATTAAAATTTATATAATGATTAATACAAATATTTTTAATTAATACTATATTTATATTAATTATTGTGAATTTCTTATATATATTATTTTTTATATTTTTTACAAAGTATGATTTTTTTAATAATTATTGAAAATATTTTTTTAAATTTTTTTACTAATTATTAAACTTATTTAATAAGAAATATAATTATTTATTAATTTTAATGTAATTTTTAATAAATATTACTAATTTTAAATAATTACTTGTATGCCTTTTTTCTCTTTTACAATTTATTAAAAATTATTACAATTTCTTAAAATATACAAATTATTAATAACATTTTCTAATTAAATAAAAAAATTATTACTTATTTTTAATATTGAAAAATTAATTATTAATTTCTATAAATTATTTACTGATTATTACTAATTATTTAAATTATTAGTACATTTTTAATAATTACTACTTTTTTGTGATTTTTTAATAATTATTAGAATTTTTTTATTTTATTACAAGGAATTACAATTTTTTACTAATTATTAATATGAATTTTTAATAAAAATTTCTTATTTTTAATTTGTATTGAATTTTCATTAAAAATTGAAAAATAAATTATATGAAAAAATTTCTTATAAATAATGTTTTTTTAAAATGATTTCTTTAAATTAATTTTCTCATTTTTTATAACACTCATTTAATATTTCTTTCATACGTTATATATATATATATATATATATATATATCAAAAACCATATATGTTTTTTAAAATTTTATTTATTTATATTCACATGTTTATATATATATATATATTAAAATATATCTTAATCAAATATATTTTTACATGTTTTGAAAAAAATATACATAGAAAATATCTCTCTCTCTATATGTAATAAACCTTACTAGTTTTTTTAAAATGTTTATACATACATATTCACATGTAATATATAAATATTTTACATGATTTGTTAATAAAATACATTTTTACATGTTTTTTAAACACATAAACATATCAAATATATATATATATATATATATCAATAACATTATACATTTTTAATTGATTATATATGTATATTGGCATGTTAATATACATACTTACATACACACACACACACACACATATGAAAAACCTTACACGTTTTTAAAAAAAATTTATATACGTATCATTACATAATATTATATATGTATATATATATATTAAAAACCTTACATAATTTTTTACATAAATAAATAAATAAATAAATATATATATATATATATTAAAAACCTTACACATTTTCAAAAAAATTATATATATATATATTCGAAATGTAATGTGTGTGTATATATATATATTGTACACAATTTCTTAATTAATCTAAATACATCAAATATATTCTAACATTTTAAAAAAAAATATACATATCAAATCTATAGATACACACACACACACAATCTTACATATTTTTTAAAAAATGTCTATATATGTATATTAACATGTTAATAAATATATATATACAGGCATATATCCATACATATGTGTCACAAGATCATAATACATTTATCATATTAGAATCCATGATAAGAAATGGTTTTCATAAACATTTAATTATAACATAACATGTATAAAAGAGAACAATTTTCATAATTATTCCGTCAATTCATCAAGGATCTTCATTGGGCACGTAAACATAAAAAATCCCGAAAAATGTTGAGATCATATCATAATACCATTACCACTTTGGTATCAAGGAATCATATACCCCATGAAAGAAAAACATTAAATGACACATAATATATAATTAATAGAAGGATACTCATGATATAAAAATTCAAAGGGGTAGTATATAAAACTCATAAAAACGATATGTGCATAACACAACATACGTCTCAAAGAAAAAAATTTGAGACAAAAAATCCAGACCACTTTGGTAACATTTGAACCGTAAACCGCTCGAAAGAGAAATCCTAAAATGGATATATAGGTCCCCATAATTTTAAGTATATGTATCATAATGTGTAATAATTATTAGTATATACATCACATAAAAGAAAAACATGGTGAATATGTCTTGTGTCTCATAGAAAATAAAAGTGAGACAAAACCCCATACCGCTTTAGTAATATTTGGAATTGTAAGACACAATAAAGAATAAAATAAAATGAATCCTTTAATATCATGAAAATAAGTGTATTCATGATATATTATATCAACAGGTCATTAGATACACCATAACAAATAATGGAGTGGTGAATTAGCCAATGACTCCATGAAATGAATGTGAGACTAGAATCCCCTTACCCTAAGTCTCAAATTACTTCATACACATTCGAAGCTCCTATATAATAAATTAAATTTTATCATACATATATTAAATAACCAAAATCATATGTATCATACAATATAATATTTACTTATGACCTTTTATTACCCGTTTTTCAATAATTCCATGTCAAAACCACATTTTGGGTAATACTCGCTTTTTCGTGTATGTTTTGATTTGTTATTTTTATGTTCCTCTTAATTAGATCACAATTTCATAAAATAAAAAATTCTAAACATGATATAAATATCATATATATTTATTATATATTTATTTACCATAATCAATAAAAGTTAGAGATTAAAAATGAAATACATCGTTCATGGAGACAGTAACTCATACATATGCATGAACAAAATTTCCATTTTCTCAACCGAAAGAAAGAAAGAAGGGTAAATAATATGTTACCAATAATGAATAATTTTTATTTCATATCAATATATAATATTTTTATTTATTAATTTCCTTATAACCTTCCATGTAAAGCGTACATGAAAAATTAATCACAACACTTTACAAGGCTGTAGTCCGCCATACACATGGGCAAAATTATCATATTCCCATGAATGAGAACTAAGAAGAAGCATGTGATTCAAGGTTTATATAGAATAATAATATCATAAATATCATATATAAATAATAAATCCATCAATAAATCCATATGTGAGAGCTGTGATGGAAAGAAAATAACATTGGATCACGAGACGGTAGTCCACCATACACATGAATGATGATTTTTTATCCCATTTAATGGAAGAGGAGATAGTTTAAGGTCATGCAATTAACATAAAAACAGATAATTATATGTAATATCATTTTTTTATATAATAATTATTTAAAAATAATTAAAGGGGTTTCACGAAGAAATATAATAAAAATCTCAGTTAGGGGTGTTAGCTCTTCTTCGGACGACTCCTTTTAGTTTACACCAAAAGGATTATTAGGTTGTATTTATGAAAAAAATAATTCTTTTAAGATGATTAGTGTGAATTAAAGATTTTATTTGGTAATTTATTGTTCAATAAAGTTTTTTTTGGATGTGTGAAGAGGAGAGGAGTAGGGGTGTGCTTTTATAAGTGAGGTGAGTGGCACACTTGTAAATTCTGAAAATAAAAAGGTGTACCCACATTTATCACATAACAAAAGGCTAAAATATAGATACTGAAAAATAATGTAAGATATAATGTCTAAATATTAAAATAAAATTACTTTTGTTCATGGTTTGGTTCATTTAGAACACTTATATTTTTAGTTTAACCCTGAGTAAATCCTTTTTTACCGTAAGAGAGGTACATATTTTTTACTCTATTTACTATTTATTATGGTAAAAAATTAATTTGGCCTTATTAGATAGTATAAATTATTATTTTTAAAAATATTTAATACATTTTTTCAAATTACATACACATAATATTTATAATTTAATTTAAAAAAAATCCCTTAGTCATGATGAGAAAGCGACTTTCCCAAGAGAGAATGTTAAAATGTTTAAAACATATTTATATCAAAATTAAATATGAAATTGATTATAATGAAATAAAATGGATTAGTAGATATATAATTGAACTAATTTTACCTTTAAAACCATATTAATTTTTTTATGTTTTTAAATTCCTTAAAATAAATGACAATTCTTAATAAAAATAAATAATTTTCACTATTATTCGAAAAATTTATCTACATAGAAAATTTTAAACAATTCACTCAAAGATAATTTTTAAATGATGATTTAAAAAAAATTAGTTTTTAAAATAAATTTTATAAAATTTTGGAAAACTTATTTTAAATAGGTGTGAACAAGGTGAAAAAACTACTTTTTCGAAAAATATTGTGTTAAGCGTAAAACTGGATTTATTTTTATTTATGGTCTAGGAAAGACATAAGATGAATGTTAATGTTTTTATTGATTTTATAATATATAAATTTCAATAAAACCATTAACCAAATGTTATTTTTTTTAATTTATTGATGTAAAATAGATTCTTCCACATAAAAATAAGTTTATATAAAATGATTTCCTTTATTTTCATTTATAATTTTTTGGACACAGAATAATTCATTTTAGATAAATGTGCATAAAATATATTTTCATTATTTATTTAGTATGTTTCATACCCACCACTCCAATGTCTTGGTGATAATTATCATATTAATTAATAATATTTTAATATCTTGTCACAGTTATTTTAAACTTAGTTCTTCATGTAATGAAAAATATTGAAAAGATTAAATTTATTTTAAATATAAATATTTTTAAAAAATATAGGGTGTTACAATATTGACGAAAGAATATGGTACATAAATACATAATCATCATAAACTATCTAGATAAAGAATAAATATAGTACCATTGGATCATATCCCTGGTAACATCAATTGGTGTTGTTATAATTTAACATACCTATAAAATATCATGTGAAAATATCTAGAGTAAAATACCATTTTCAATTTAAAATTTGTTAAAAAATATAAAAATAAAACAAATATTAAAGAATTAATTTTCATTTAATATAAATTTGGAATCATATAAAGGAATCTTCAAAGAATTGAGCAGGCGCGATGGTTAGAAATTCTATTCATACCATGTTTGTTAAAACAAATATTAATTTTACATTTTCAAGAAAAATTCAAAATTACATTATTCAAAAAATGACATGAATATTTTTTTAAATTTTTTTGGAAAAATTAAATAAATAGTAAAAATGAATTTAAAAAATATTACGATAATATTAAAAACATTATTTAAAACATTTTTAGAAAATGTGGACATTGAAGAAAAATATTTCTAACAAAAAAAGGAAAAATGTATATTTTTCTTGAAAATGTTATAAATATTTTTAAGTAGAAAAGAGAGGAAAATGGTTATATTGTTTATAATTACATGAATTATTATAGGATATAAAGTTAAAGGGTTTTATTATATATGTATCAGATTATTTTCCTCAATGGAAAGTCAAACATAAAATATCCTGATATAAAACGTGACATTAAAATAATTCCCTTAAAAATATCATATCATTGAAGTGATAATTGATCAATGAAGTAATTCTATGTAACAAATGTAAATCCACAGAAAATAAGTGGAAATAAAAAATAATAAAATCATAGTTAATTTCACAACTAATAAAGGTATAACATAGTCAACTAAGTATATATATATATATATATCCCATAGAAAATGATTTGAGAAACCCCTTACCTCAAGTACAATATTTATCATATTTAATTTTAACCTCCTGAAATATAAATTTATATTTATTATAATTACATAAAATAACCATATAAATATCTATAATATCATATATTATCCATTTATAATATTATATCACCTTTTTTTAACAATAATTTATTATTATCATCATTTCACGTGTTAATTACTTCATTTTTAGGTTCATTTTGGTTCGGTAGTTTTAGTCCTTGCATATTGCTCATATTTCCACCATATCCATAGTTTTATTCCTGATAAAATATCATATATATCCTACATATATATTTATATTAATCTTTAAAACATATATAAAACAATTACACATTTCTTGGAGATGGTAGGCTGTACATACACATGAACACTATTTTCACATTTCAAAAATAAAATGAAATAAAGGTAAATAATAATTAAACTTTTTAAGATCATTTTCATTTCATCTATATCTTATATATTTATTAAATATATCCTTATTACCATCCATGTAATGAGGAAATGAAAATGATATCACAACCATTCATGGTGGTTGTATTCCATGTTCTAATAGTGGGTTCCCTAGACCCAACTTGAAGAGTACATTTTCATTACCATATCATGTATAAAGTGAGTTATTCATGATATACACTTACCATGACATTTTTTAAATTTATTCATCAAAAAATTACATGGTATTTTTCATAGATTATTTTTCATATCAAAAGGTTATAGTAGCCCCCAGACTATAATTAGAACCTTGAGATACTAATACATTATTCTTAAAAAAATATCATATGGTCTAGATACATCATTCTGACTAGAAAAATATTATTTCTGACTAAAAAGTATGTTAGGATCATAAGTATTGATACATATTCTGACAAAGTTCACACTTTGAGATTTTGAGTAGATGAGATCAAGAAGACTATCCCACCAATAGGAATCCCAAATGTTTTAGGTGTCATTGGTAGTTCCTATCAAAAAACACATATAATGGTCTCTAGACATGAGATTATTATCAGTGTATAATATTTTTTTTCATGTACATTAATGCATGGATATAACTTTGAAAATGTACTCATATCATGGTATCTTTCATTAGTTGCATCATTGGTATTATGACATTGATCGAATAATCAAAAAAAATTTATTCACTTCCATTAGAAAGAGATATAATAGGCAATATTGATCAAGGAAGTAGTTCCATTAATAAACCCATTTCCATGGTAGAATAATGTAAGTCAATATACTAAGGTCTATAAATAATAAATAAATAAAGGATAATGGATTAAGTGTGTGCCTTTCTTTATGAGATATCATGATACAAATACATTATATTACATGGTGCATGTCTGTAGGAAGGTTATCATTTCTATGAACAATTAATATCTCTTTAGGGGCCTTGATGGGTTTCTAGACTCTAATCCTGGACTGTGAATATTATTCACTTCTATGGTGATATGGGTCTTGATGGTTACACACAATAACATATTAAAATGTTTGACATATTCTGATGAATATGAGTTTACGACATGGCAGGACTTAACACTAGGGTCCAGGAGATGTCTAAGACTATACGATCACCAACAAATAAATAAATTCATATAATTTGATTTTAGAATAATTAGTATTATATTTATTTATTAAATTTATTTAAAAGTATTAAAGTAAATACATGAAAAATATTATATTAATGAATATCATTTTAATATTACAATATTTTTTAATATTTGTGAGAATATCAAGTAGAGTTAATGGAATAATTATATTTTTTAAGATATTTGTTATATTACATGTATGTGATAAAATATATATTTTATTTATAGTTTAGTAAGTAAGTCGTAAGATGTTATTTATGAATTATGTTGTGGGTAATAAATATTATATATCCAGGGATCTCATTTTAGTTATTTTTGAACCACACAATATAAATGAGGAGAGGATATCAACCTAGAAACTATTCATTTATAAATTGGCGAGAGCCACATTCTCTACTATCTCTCAATTTAAGGATAGACACTCTCTTATTCTAAGAGCTCTATCATAGTTATTCTTCATGGATCGAGAAAACAGAGCAATGATGATTGTTTAGATGTGGAATGAGTCCTTAGAAATCCGTTATAGACCTAAATTCAAACTATTGATGCTCTCATAGGATTTTGAATCATGTGAAGTTGATCTATAGGGATTTAACTTCAGATCCTTTGATAAATTATCACAAGTGACGAGATGATGTCGATTGTGATTAAATTATTCAGACGAAGATATTAAGGTTGTAATTGGGTGGATCTCTACCAGATATTATATAGTTACCTCAATCACTAGTGAAAAAGTTTAAATTACTGATTTTCTAGGCTTCCGCTGTGCACCCAGTACCAGTAGGAACATACACACGAGAAGCATTATCATTTTCTAATAGATGGGAAGGTAAGAAGGTCGATATGAAATTTTAATCAAATAAGTATCATTTTTTCATAATTATCATATTTATTCATTAGTTACATATTTAAAACCATACAAGTATAGTTGTGATGAAAAACTAATTACACAGGTATGTGGAGGCAATTAGTCATACATAATCATGAGTGATGTTTTTTCTTACCTTGGGATTGATAAGAGATGGAAAATGGTTTTAATATAATAAAAATAAAATATCATTATATTCATGATACTGTAATTATTATTTTATGATGGGTAAAATAGATTTAGAGGAATTGGATAATGAAATACACTTGAAAGAGTCCGTAAAGATGATTACATATTATTCGATATACTTCCTTTAGATACCTTATTAAAAACCCTTGGAGTGGACTTTTAAGAAGAAACGAACCTCTAATTCATGGCTAGAAAAGTTGATAATATAATTGGATAGGTTTTGGTCAAGCTAGGTTTCCCAGAATGTGAATAGAATAGAGGGAAGGGGTTTTCTTTTATATTTGTGGAAAATGAGACACTTGGAATTATTAAAAAATTAAAATATAAGTAATGTATTTCTCAAGTATGATGCCTTAAAATAGACATGAATTATAATAAAAAGAGTAAATAGTAGAAATGAAATCATCCAAATAAAGTTATATTGGTTTTTAGGTCACTTGAAACCATCTCCTTTTATTTAAACCCTTTGTTAACCATTTTAAATCTAATCACACTAACCATTATTTCAATATTAAAGGGTTATAATCTTAATTATAAGGTGAAAATTAGCTCATAAATGGAAAAGGTATGACATTTTATACTATATCTTATCCCCATTTTCCTAGTTTAATATTTTTATAATTTTTATATAATTTAATTAAATAATATTTTCATAAAATGTCATTAATGTCATTTTGACACTATTCATTTAATTAGAATTTAATGACATCAAGAAAAATATGTATTTTTAATATAAACCTTTAATAAATCTCTATTTTTTTATATTTATCTAAAAAAATTCATGAAGCCTAATAATTCATCCAAATTTCATTAATTTTAATATTTTTTTAAAAATCATTAACTTTATTTTTTTCAATTAATTAAATAAATATTATTTTAATGTTGTTTAATAATATGTATTAATTAATATACCATTAAAAATTAAAAATAAATTACAATGTTAATTATGTTAATTTATCTATAAAATAAATATTTTGAACCTATCTTGTCATCTTTTCATCTTAATTTAATAAATTTAGAGATATTAAGGTCAAGAGAGTGACATTATGTATTTAGTATTTTCTTAAAAAATATAAATGTTAAAATCAAATAAAAATGGCCACAAGTTACCATATATTCAACACTTTGATGGAAATTTAATAAATATGATATTAAAATTGGATAAAAGAAAGTTTTAGAGAAATTTTAAAGCCTCATACTGAAGTTTTAATCCTATTTTACCTGGTTTACCCTTACCGAGGTTACAAATATTTTCCATGGTTATTATTCATGATGAAAATAAATAAAGGTAACTATTTAAAAAAATTAATCTACATTATTATAAATGTACAATTCATTTTCTATGTTCCAATTAATAAAATTAAAAAACATTAATTTAAAATTAAACTCAAAAAATAAAACTAGAAGTATTTTTGTAGAAAAATAAATTATATTATAAAGTATAATAGTTTTTATACCGAAATACAAAATAAAATTTATTTCAATGATCTTAATTACATTTTTAATAATATAAATTAACTATTATTTTTTTTATAACCATTTTAAATCAAAATGTAACTTTTAAAATTATTGAAAAAAATAATGTTTTCAATAAAAATTTGTATTTTTCATTACTCATTAAAAAATAAAATGATTTAGAAAATTCTCATAAAAATTACTGTAAGATAATTCTAACATGATGATTTCAAAAAAATTATGATTTTTTATTATATATAATTTCCTGATGTTTCATAAATTAATTATAATATTCACTCAAAGAAATCATTAAAAACATTTTTGAAGAAAACATATTTATAAAGGACAAAATGTCTTTAAAAAAATTGAGTGCCTATTTTTTAAGAATTAAACAATTAATTTGTATTAATTAGATCCTTTTTATATATTTCATAAGGTTTTTATAATCTTATCATACACTCCTATTAAAATATTGGCTTATAACAATCATATTTTAATAATAACATTTCATTGTTTTTTATGATCGGTATTGCGTAACATGTACACTATCAAACAAATCCTTCTTCAAAATATCATGATATTACGTTATAAATCCTTAAATAAATTACAACCACATAATATTTTCTCATTCATCAAAGGTACAACATTTGTTGAGAAACCATATCATATATAGGGATAATAAAACTTTTTTTAAATGGAAAGTGATAAAATTAAAGGTTTCCTAAAATATCACGAATTCAAGATCTTAGATAAGAAAATTTGTGGGGAGTAAAAATATAGACATGGAATATAATAAGAATATACAAGTATTAATATAGTGTGATATATAATATGGTCATGAAAAATTTAAGGACTACAAAACCATAAATCAATAATAGATTAAAAGACCATCAATTCATCAGAAATTAATGTAATAGAATAAAATTTCTATTTAAAAATCATTTTACTACATTTGAGAAATTAATTTAAAATTTATAATAAGAAAATAAATAAATATACTTACATGAAAATTATATTTTTTTCATTTAAACAATTTATATTACAATCAAATTTTTTTTATCCAAAGAATGAGTATTTTGGATGAATTTTTCATTCTTGAAGCACTAAAATAAAATTCTAAAAAAATCACATAAGTGATAAAATAATAAAAATAAATTACTCCTAAATTTAACAAAAACAAAAAAATTAGAATTAATAAATATAATACCATAAATTAATAAACCGTTATATGAAGATACAATACATTAATCTCTAAAATTAAATAATGAAACCAAAGGTTTGACATAGATTATTTCAAAAACTAAATATCATCCTATCCTAAAAAAAGGAAAAATTAAATAATTTTTTTACCTACAAGTTAATATCATACCCCTCATCCTAGATATCTAAAAAAGTAATAGCATTATTCATAAATAATAATTTATATTATACATAAAGGTTATATATAACACTCCACGATTTTAAAAGAGGAACATCATGTTCAATAGCATGCGTGGCATGAAACAAAAATATGAGAAGAAAGTATAACACTGTGAGACTTTACAATATATTTAGTTTTAAATAAATTCAATCCCTTTGATATCTTGTGATGCACACAACACCTAGTTTAAATGAAACACAATACTGTATTAAAATATTATTTTAACTTGACTAATATAAACTATCAGTTAAATTGGATAATATTAATAGGAATAAATATATTATTAATAATATATTTTTTACCCATTTTCATTTCTTATATATTTGTTAGATATAAAAATGAGAATAATTTTAAAGTAAAATAAATGGTTTATGAAAAACTATATTTTTTAAAAAGAAAATGGTTTTGTCGCTTCTCGTAGACATATGATAAAAATATTTTTTGAAAATTTTATGAAATTTATTTGATAAAATAAACTTCATTTTTGAAATAATCATATCAAAATTATCTTCTAGTCATTTTTTGTCATTTTTCTGAAAAGTTTTATTTTACGTTGAATGTTGAACAATACTGATATTTATTGAAAACTGCTTTTTCATTTAAATTTTTTACAAAGATATATTATATTTTGAATTTGATTTAAAGTAAAATTAGTTAAATGATATTATAATAAATTCAGTTTATGTAATTTTAATCAAATTTATTTTTAATTTTTATTTTCTATATTTCTATAATTATGAGAATTTACTCTTTAGAAAACTGTTTTTTCATCGCATCTATGGGTTTAATTTTAAATTAAAATTTAACACTTTTGTTAGCTGAATTTAATAAAAATATTTAAATATTTTGAATAAAAATAATTAATACTATATAATGTGGTCATATTAATTTTTTCTCTCAGTGAATTTTAAAAATTGTAAAATTAATTACCATAGTTATGTTTAAAAAAAGTTTATTGTGGTATTAAACTATAAAGATAAGGGTTAAAATAACCTTAAAACCTTTTTAATTCTTATTTTATGACCATATTTTGACCCTTATTATCTTAGGATCAGTTTTTATTAATTTTTGGGAAAATATTCATTGAAAGTGCCCTATATAATAACTTATGTAATGAAAAAGACAAAATGTCACCCTCATGCTTTTAAATTTAAATTATCTATTCACATAGAGGGAAAAATATGAGGTAAGTGACTATAGATGGTAGTTTTTACAATAATTAAATTACTTTTATGGGGGAAATTTATTTTTATTTTTTAGTAATCATGTAGTTAATATAAATTCTTAGGCAACACAAATAAAATAATTATTTAATTAATAGAAAAATAAAATAAATGATACTAAAAATATTAAAATTAAATTAAATTGAATGAATTGTTTTGTTATATTATTTTTTAGATATATATATTATATTTTATAGGTTTATACATAATATATTCAAATTACATCATTTTTTGATAGTTTTTAAATTAAAATCATATGAATAAAGTTAAAATTGAAATTAATGTTATTTTATAATAAATGATATTTAATAAATTGATTTAAAATTCATAAAAGTCATATATTATTCCAAGTGATTTTAAAATGTTTAAAAATATCAAATATGATAAATTATTTTAGAAATGAGTCTTTTGTAGTCATTATATTAATCCATAATGAGTAAAAACCATATTACCGTAGTTAAAGTTAAAATGGTATTTTTTCACGTTACATGTTGTTGTGTTGAAATTAATTTTCAACATAATAGTATTTTTATTTGATAAATTGGATTTAATATATATATTTTTGGGTCCAAATTATCTGATAAGTATCATTTAATTTTATTCTCAATGGAAAAATCACCAAGGATAAAAATACTAGTTACTTTAGTGAATAACTAATTTGGTAAATGTCATAAAAATTAGAAGATAAGAAAAAAACATGCTTAATGATGTTTTTTAGTGTTAAGGAGGTGTTGGTAGAACATATCATTATTTAAATCCATCAATTATTATTTTTTATCCACTTGGGGTGATAGTGACTTTCCATTATTGAATGGTTTTGTGTATTAAAAGAAATGTCATTCCTCTTCAATTTTTAAAGGAAACTCAATACCCTAAATTATTAACACATATCAAAATATTTGGATAAACAATTACCAACATAAATCCATCAAAAAATTTCATATCTACATTATATATTTTATGTTCTTCCCAAAATACTGAACCTAGGGGCCTTAAGAAGAGACCTAAAGGAGGTTTCTCTAAGAGGATGTAATTGTCTTTACAAAACTCTTTATCTTTATTTATTCTTTTACATTCTTCAATTATGTCTCAAAACTTACAATATAATAAAAAATTATATCACATAATATTATATGTTATTATTTATATGAAATAAAATTTATCCATTTCAAATTCCATCAAATGAAGAAAAATATATCAATCGTATGTACAACGGTCTACCACCACACGAATTGATGTATATCATTTTACATAAATATTTATCATGGTTAGATATAATGATGAATTTAAATTTCATATATAATATTTATGATATAATTATATCTTTGGAGTTATAATATCAAATATCACTTCTTAATTTCCATTCCATTTAAAATATGATAATGTCACTCGGGTATATGGTGAATAACTGCCTCGCGAAGAGATGTGATTCGTTTTTCAGTTACTAGTTACATGGAAAATAATAAGGATAAATTTAACTAATATATTTTTTATATATTAAATGATATAAATTATGGAAAATTAATATATCATACACTTCCTTATTATTTCACCTATTAAGTGAATGAAATCATCGATCATGTGTACTTACAACCTACCATCTCCATAAAGTGATGTGATTCATTTTGAATGCAAAATTATAAAGAATGGTTATAAGTGTTTATCTAATGGAAAAAATATTTATAAAACTAATATAATTATTTAGATTATGAAACTATATATTATATATAATAAATATAAATTTCATGACAAAACCTGGATGAGAAAACAATGTAATTAACACCCTAAACAATGAGAATAATGAAATTTTATTAACAAAAAAATGATAAAATGTTATAAGAGGATCATATATGGTATGGGATATATAAATATGGTTATTTAATATTTTTATAAAATACCCATATTTATTTTACAGGATGTTCAGACACATGTGACAGAATTCGAACATGAGGTAAGTGTTTCTCATCTCATATTTACATCCACGAGACACATGCCATATTCACAAATTATTCATTTTCATGGTGTATATATTTCCCATTTTGATATTTTACCTAATGATTATATTTTTCATTATGATACTTAAATGTTTCATTTGAAGTTATTTATTTTAGGGGACTTATGATTCAAAAGTTTCCAAAGTTATAAGAATTTATTTCACATTATCATCATTATTCAAGATTGTTTTTGTTTATGTCCCCATTGGAGGAATTAGTTGATATTTATATTGTCAAATAAATTTATTTTATTATAATATTTTAATTAATGAATTTTTTCAAGTAATAGTACCATTTTCTCTGTCTTTGGTACTAAAAATGATTAATAATTTTTTTAAGAAAATTCGACATAATTTCCCACTTCAATCATAAATATTTTTATTGAAAAATAGTGTTTTATAAATCTGTGTTCAAAAAAATTGTTTTACATTCTAAAAATGATTTATTGAATAAATTTTACCCATGATTTACTTTATAAAAAATGTTTTTAAATGAATCTCTATGATGTTTTCCAAATAATTCACATTTGGATTTTAAAAAAAATGTGAAAGAAATATTTTCTTAATGTGTATGAAATGAATATAAATTTTTTCCTAAATCTCCAATCAATTTTCAAAAGATTATTTTCAAATATTCCAAAGTTATTTCCAATAAAATTTATTTTCCAATTTTTTGTGAATTTTTTTAAAAGGTGATTTTCAAAGTTAATGTTTATTTTCCTCAAGAATATTTTTAATGAAATTTTCATGGTATTTATATTCATCAATGGAAATAAAACTTTCTTATGATTATGCTACAATGTGTATATATTTTATTTATATAATCCTTATTCTTTCCTTAGATGTTTTACGATCAGTTTAAATGCGGATATGAAATTTTATTAGCACTCAAAATATTACTTGGGATGGTTTATGATTATATTTATTGATTGGGGAAAGTATTAACATTTCATATGTCGATTATGTTTCACAACATTCATATGAGGGATGAATTGGACATAGTATGTGATGGGTATATCCCAGTTATATATTTACCTATGAAGAATAGATATGTCACATGAGACAAATCAGTTGGATAAATTAGATGGGAAACACACATATTTAAACTATCTCATGATAGGTCTCAATAGTATGTTTCAGATATCCTACATAATGTATTCCCTCATTACGTTATCAGTTATTGACTTTCATTTTATTATGCAATTAGTTATAATATCTGTGGATAATATTCAAGCTCGTGTGATTATTTATATGGATTTATTTTATTACTTTTTATTCCTTCTATATTATGCTCAAGTTTTTATTTAATTCACATGTGTTTCATTTATTCACCATTCCTTGTTTATTATTATTATTTATTCATGATATCTTTCATTGTATTATTATCCTTATTGAGTATATAATATCACCGCTTTATTATGTTTTATTTTCCACAAGATTCCAAGATGTTTTTTTAATTGATATGGAAGTATGTTCTAAGGGGAAATATGGTGTTATCAAAGAAAGCACTTTTTGTATTTTATTAAATTAATTATAATGTGAATTTTAAGTATGTACCGAGTTCACTAAGACAAAGAAACCATTCTGTCTTTTGGGATGTGATTTCTTGTATCTAGTTCCAATGTAAAAAAGTAAATATTGATATGTTATCATGGATCCAACATATCCCATTCCCATTAGGTTTTCATTCTCTTAAATACCCTTCATACTTTTTGGAGGATCTAATTTTTTAAGTGTATTTGTTAGGTTGTATCATATTCTTACATGTTCAATATTTAGTCTCTTAAAGTATAAATTTTGGATGTTTTTAGTTTAAGTTTAAATATTTATGGAAGAATCATCTATGTGATGTTTTTGGATACATGGTGAAAATGGAAATATAGAGAAATCTTCTATGCCAATCACCTACATGAATAAATTGGCTTTGTCAATTGGCTACATCGTCGAATCACCTACATGGAAATCAAATTTTTCAGTAATATCACCTATATGAGAAATTAGTTACATAGATAATTCAACTATGGAAATTTTTTTCATTGATTAATCAGTTATGTGAATCATGTACATGCTGATAATGAGTACATAATTCCAATTCATCTACATTAAGTAAAATCTGTCACGACCCGTCCTCGGGGCCCGTGCTGTGACTACCCCAAGCCCGCCTTCCATAGGCCAGGGGCTGGCGACTAGCACCAAGGCGTAAATCCCAACAAAAAGGGAAGGCATTGCCTTTGAAAAGTAAACAAGCACCACAGAGTAAGCAAGCGGAAAAGTAACACTAAGTAAAACTGTACAAGCTGTGCTGAAAGTAAAAAGGGGCCGGAAATACAAGCCCAACGGTAAAGTACAACTGAAAGGAAAAACAGCAACTGAAAAGGGAAAACTGCAGCGTCGAGCCGTCCTCTGGAAGTCCCACCTGAAGGGTGGGTACAGATAGCCTCCACTACTCCTCGGGTCCACCTAACCGCTCCGAGTACGTCCCGCCCAGTGGTCCACCTCCAGGTACTGTCCTGCTCCGCACGCCTCCTCCACGATCAGCGCTGTCCGTCGTCTGCAACCAACACCACGAAGTGCGGGCATAGCCCGTGCAGGGGTGAGTATAAGCTACTCAGTAGGGACCCCGAGACCCCCGAAGGTCTTCCGAAATCGACAAAGGATAATCCAAAAAGGAAAGATACAATCACGAAGTAACATCTGACACAGCTTAGGTATATGCCCATACATATACCTAAGTCTTCAATTCCCGTTCGGCTCCGACGTCCGAGCCCAAGCACAACCCAGTCCACACAGGAAAGCTAAACGTATACCCACACAGGATAGAACAACACAATCCACAAAAGAGAGTAACACAAGATTCAGCTCACACAGGATATACTTCTTCGGATGACGATAAAGATGATCATTGAACCATCTAAGTCGTCGGACCCACGAAGGATCGATAAGTACTAACCTTGAAGTGACCCACACAGGATCGGGCCCACGCAGGACCTGTAGGAGTTGGCTCACACAGAACCGCTGAGAGATGACCCACACAGGATCGAACCCACACAGGATCGGGCCCACACAGGACCGGGCCCACGCAGGACCTGTAGTCGCTGGCTCACACAGAACCGCTGAGCGCTGACCCACGCAGGATCGGACCCACACAGGATCGGGCCCACACAGGACCTGTAGCACTAATCCACGTAGGATCGCTGAGTGCAGGAGTCTTCGCAGTCCGCTGAGGATCTCTGCACAGTTGTCACCGCAGTCCAATGAGGATCTCTGCACGGTCGTCATCGGAGTCCACGGAGGATCTCTGCACAGTCGTCGCCGCAGTCCACTGAGGATCTCTGCACGGTCGTCGCTGTCGAAGTAGCAGTCGCAGCCAGCACTAGGGTTCCCGCATACAGCAAGCTCGTTCGGGAGGGTCCGCTTCACGAGCCGAGAGGCTGATACATCAACTGACACGAAGTCCGAAGTTGATGTATCCAAAAGTTCCGTATCATCAACAGGAACTCAACGTCGCAGACGGCGCGTCAATCGGACGCCCGGTCTGAGAGATATTGGCATTTTCGTCTCAGGGGCCCGGTTGCTTTTTAAGGCAAAACCAATTCGACCGCACTCCACCTGCGTCCAAACCTCGGGCGGAGTATTCCAAAAGATCCATCTCACTTAGAGGAACTCAACAAAGCTGACGGTGCGTCAATAGGACGTCCGTAGCTCAAGATATGAGTGTTTCCGCTCCGAGGGCCCAGTTGGTCTCGTGTACGAACCAACCCGGCCGAACTCAAAGTATTCCGAAACCTTGAGTGCGATATACCGAAACGACCGTCTTGATCCAAGGATCGCGTTGCCGCTGACGGCGAGTCGTTTGGAGGCACAAAGCTCAAGTTACGGGCGTTTGAACGAAAACGTCCGAAGATGGGGGGTACGGGCCCGGGCCGACCCGGCCCGACCCCCCCTAGGTCGGCCCGAACCGGGTCGGCCCGACCCGGGTCCGACCCGGTTGGCCCGACCCGGGTCCGACCCGGTTGGCCCGGCCCGGCCCGGCCAGGGCCGGTCCGGCTCGGCCGAGCGGCGCGGGTGGAAGCCGTGGGGGCCGACCCGCGGCCTGAGAAGAAACCGCGGCCCGCGGACGCGCTGAGCCGCGTCCGCCTGGACGAACCGGACCCGCGCGCCGCAGGTCCGTTGGCCACCGCCGCCGTGGCTTCAGCCGCGGCGGATCTTGTCCGGCGGCGCGCCGGGGCGCCGCCGCCTCTGGTCGCCGGCGCCGCCGCGCCGGCGACTTCCGCGGGCCGCCGGCGTCGCTCCGGTGGCCCGTTTTCCTTCCCGTATGCGCCTTTTCTCCTCCCGGGATCCGTTCTTTACTGCGGGATCGTCAAACGTCCGCTGCGGCACGTTCCGTCATCGACCGTCAAATCCGCACAAAACGAAGAACGGCGGAGGGTCATCGGGTCGTGTTCGTTTGGCCCGCACCCTCCGCATTAGAGATAAACAACCGGGAGAAATTGTTCAGCAAATGAACCGACAATTTTAATTAAAATAAAATTGTTCATTTGAAACCGACTTTTAAATTTTCAAAGAACGTTCACCGGAAAATTAAAAAGGGGTATTTTTCCAAAGTAAATCCCTACCTCGCCGATCGTCGTGCGCGGGCATTCTTCGCGGAAGATATCGTCGCCGAAGAGAGGGATCGTCACGGGGAGGCGTCGCGTCGTCGCGGAAACCGGCGTTGAGTCGGCGAACTCAACGAACCAAGAACAACAGATTTAAATTATTAGTATTTAAATCTGTGTTTAAACCCCAAGAAAAGAACCTTGAGCGGAAGTCCGAAATCACTCACCTCAAATGGTCGGTGATCGGAGATCGGAGATCGGAAGAACGTCTCGGGCGAAGGCGTCGTCGATTTTCGGGCTCGGCGTTCTTCGCGTTCTTCGCGTTCTTCGCGAGGGAGAAGAAGTTACGATGGTTCTCTCAAATCTTCTCAAGCGCAAATAACCATAGGTTAAGCGTTGGCCTTATTTTATTATTACGCCAACGAATTTGAAAAACTGGCTAAGAAACGATCCATCAATTCGTTGAATTAATTCAACGAAAGAAACGACCCAATTAATTCACGAAAGAAACAACCCATTTAATTCACGAAATAAACCGCCCAATTAAATGGTCTGTTAAGAATTTAGAAAACGCGTCGGTTGACTTTCATTAAGACGGGTTTTCACGGGTGCGTTTCTTAGCGGAAAGAAACGGCGAGGCTCGTGCGGGCCCCACCTCACAAATATCTTACCAAGGGGGTAGGATATTTCTGGATAGCATCCTATCCAGTTCAACTCAGTTCAAGCCGCCTTTAAGTGGCTTCAAGTGGCTTCTAAGTGGCTTAAGTGAAATAAAATAAAGTTGTCGCAAAATTATTTTATTTATTAACTTTAAGCCCGAAAATTAAAAACCACACCCGAGTAAACGCAACGCCGGAAGAGGCATTTCTAAGAGAATACCGGCGCTGTGATTTCATCGGTGCCCTCAGAATTCGATTCCGGGCACCGGCTCAAAAGTTAGAAAAACCCGCTCGTCCGTTCACTGAACGTACCCGAGCCAAACTTCGGAAAATGATTCCGGGCACACCGGGCCTCGGAATCAAGCACCGTCAAAAACTGCGTTCTTGTAAAATTCCAAAGAAAATTAAGAAAAAAAATTCCTTGAAATTTATTGGTCTTTACAAAATCAGCTACATTGATTCAGAAAAACCATATGTTATATAATGATTTTTGTTGGTATTTATTATCATTGAATAACTTGATTGAGATTTTAGTGTAGTTATACTATTTTTAAATGCCCATTTACTTATTTAAGATAAAATCAATTATAATAAGATCCATATACCAAGATAGAATACAAGTACAAAGATAGTTTTTTTCTCTACTATTGCCGGGTTATTTTAAGTAAAGGGTTGTGTCATTGATCACTGATTCTAAAGATCAAGTGTTTTAAATATAAATAATAATTAGTGCATGAATTTCTATGTGCTTAATTTAGTATGATAAGTACTCTCAAGTGAAAAGAAAATATAATGAAGAATAGATATTTATAAGAAAAGAATAAAGAACTCTTTCTATAAAACTATCTAAAATGATGCTGTTCAAATTATTAAAATAAAGAATAAGAAGTATCATCTCATTGTCTATAATTATTTATAATACTTGCTGAGTTGAGAAGACTTTCCCTGAGCTTCTTATACTTTAGATCATCTATATGGGAGATCACTTCTTTTTTGTTAGATGTATCTTACAATTGTGATCTCTAATATGTAAAAACACTCTCTATTTATTATATTTCGTTTTAAAGGTTATTGATAAAATAAAGTTTAAAGTCTATTTAGTATAAAACTCTTTGACATATTGGTAAACTGCTACTATACATGTACTAACTGTTTTCATCATGTACTTAGTTGTGAAATCATTGTAAAAGGACAGGAAGTCCCTAAAAAAAGGACTTGTTTAGTGAGAATAATCACACTCCTGGAGGAGAGTGGTGGTGGAGTGTATTATGAGACTTATATTCCTTAAACCACTATGAATATCAATATTTTATTCTCTTATTTTTTATTTTAATTATGAAATATGCCTTGTTCAAAATGGGAAATTCAAAGCACATGGATAATGAAATCTAAAGTTTCCCAATGCAATCCAAAGAAAGTGGATGAAAAATTCTTATAGGAAAGGCCATAGATATGGTATGGATAAAGACAACCAAAATGATGTTAAAGAAATAACTTGAGTTTTGAGGGAGGGGGTTTGTGTTCAATGAGAGTAAGTTGGGTTTTTTTGAGGAAGAAATTAATGAGTTCTTAATGAATGTTGAGTTTTAGTTTAATCTAATAGAGGGTGTAATCTCATCAATTGTTAAAGGAAATGAGTCATCATTTCTTGTGAAAAAATGGATGATATATTTCATTGTCCCCATAATGGGGATTTTCTTATTAATCATATTCTTATTAGGTAAATCATAATATGTCCAACAAAAGTGTTCATATTTTTTGGACCCTATGTTTTTTAAAAGTAACTCGTGAAATAGTTTCCTTATGGATAAAAGGTTTTATGTAATTTTTTGAGGATGATTATAACCAAAATATTTAGATACGTGGAGAATGTTCTTTTTTAGGATATGTATTTGATGTATTCCATGATCATTAAAGTAAAGTTGATTTATCCAACATACATGATGATATTTAAGCATCATTGTTGTGAAGGAAAAAGAAAATTGAACTACTATCATTATTTTAGATTAATTTTTTTAGATTTTAAGAAGAAAGAAATAGATTTTAATGAAGTTAATATGGTTATATTCCATAAATTAAAATCCTATTATTAGTTCTCTTAAAGAAGATTATATATTTCTAGTATTGTAATTCATGTTCTTTAAATCTAGTTGGTTAAGAAAGTGTGACTCTGGGGGAGTCAACTCAGAACACACTACCTAGTGATGAAAAAACTATTGTGATAATGTCTTATAAGGGAGTAGAGGAGACAATTTTTGTATAAACTAAGTCATTAGTTTAAGTTAAGAGTTTTATAGTTGGTGTTCCTTCCTAGATTCCAGAGGATGTGGCTACTTAGAGCGAAGATGTTGATGGATTTACTAAGTCTACTGAGGAAGATCAACATCAGGAATCAATAGTTGATAAAACTATCTATTTTTCTTATAAAAGGCTAGTTGATACTGAACTTTTGGGTTCTAATGTTAAGAGATGAAAAAATTTAGAGTAAGTACATAAATAATATTATTCAATTATTCTTGAACCATGTATTGATAATGGAGGGGGTGCTTATGTGGTTATGAAATATGAAAATCATTCCCACGCACCATCGATACAATCAACCCTTCATCTATTAAGGGAGAAGATCCTTCAATAAGTAAGAGCTCAAAATCATATAAAGGGGGTTTCTACAAATAAAGTGACGATGGAGCCTGAGATTCTAAGACTATAATATTATGACTTAAATTTAGAGATAAATTAATGCAAATAAGAGATTATGGAACTCAAAAAGTCCTATATCACTAAGTTAGAATATAATAAGTAAGTTATGATGGTGGCTACCCAAAAAATCATGATCAATAGTCTTCAGATAGATCCATATATGAAATATGATATTTTGAATTTATATTCAAAGGAAATTCAGGAAATGGATTATTTGGTAAGGTTATTCATAGGTTTTCTATCTAAAAATGATGAATTTAATGATCCTTCTACTTTGGTTGCATCTTAAACAAATATGTTTCACAATCCCCCATCAATGAAATATGATTTATCTCAAGAAGTGATCAATGTGATCAAATAATTTAGTGATCAAGTGAAATAGGCTCTATACACATTGAGAAGTATTATCTATTTTAATTTGTAAATAAATTCCATCCCTCTGCTACTGCTCCCTCAGAACCTTCGATTAGTCTATAATTCCATAATAGCGTTAATCGGAGGATATCAGAGTTGAGTTTTATTTATTATTAGATCCAATGTCTCCAAGATGATCCAATTTCCCCATTTATGTTGGATGAGTTGAAGAAAGATCTTTTTCTTAAGTTTCGAGATGCCCATGAAGCCATTATGAGTATTAGTATTGGGATATACATGTGCATGAATGACCATGTAAGTCATCTTGAAATGTATCTTGGTGATATGGTTGAAGACAATTTTGGTTGTTTATGAAAAATATATATATAGTTTTATGATATGCTAATCCAATTAATAAAATGACACAAAATTTCATATATGGTCAAAGAAAATATTTTTAGTGGTTGTAGATCTCTATTCTTATTCTTTAGAGGAAGAATCTATTTTTGAATCACAAGAAGTTCCAGAAGTGCCAGTTATAGTTACATTAAAGAATTAAGTTGTTTACAAACCTCTTAGGATAATTCCCCTTGTGGAATTGGTTTCTACGATCTTTGTCTTATCTATTTGATTTTACCCTAAACATCTTGATGTTAGTGCTCTTGTTTTAGAGTCTTATGTAATTACTTTTAAATAAGTCATTAAAATGTTAATAGATAAAGTGAAGAGAATATAAATAAATTTGTAATTAGTGAATGATATAATGGTTGAAATTTAAATTTTAATAGACCGGGTTTTGAAGAATATTTTCATGGATATCCCGAGAAATATTACAGTTGAATACATTGATCCCTTGTTCATACAACAATAATTCATTATGTATTCATATTTATCTGCTAGGAAAGTTGTAAATATGAATAATTTTATCCAAAAAAATTTTCCATAGTAGATCAAATGTATAATTTGGAATCTATTATAATTTTATAATTTTTAAATTCTAATGTTATTCTAGGGATCGACATGTGTGTTGAATCCCTATATCAAATGAGGATAAGAAGAATTATTAGTCTTGATCTTGGTAACACATATTAGAAAACTAGGAAAATAATAGAATGTGATTATGATTCTCTACTATCTATCATAATCAGTAAGAAAATTTTGAAAACTCTTAAGTTATTAAGAATTATAATGCAGAACCTTTTTCTTTTTAGACTTCAAGAAAGCACCTTTTCAGAATAATGAAACCTATGAATTCAGTGTAGGTCCAAGTCTTGTAGAAAAAATTCTTCAAGATCATGTTTAAAGTTCACACGTAAAAGTTACTATTGGATCCGGTAGTGGAACTATAGGAACCCAAATCTTCTTTTCATGTATGTTTTCCCCTTTTCTGGTGTTTTTGAGTAAAAGAGGAGTTTCTGGAAATTTTTTAACTACACGCCATGTAATTTATGAGTACACGCTGTGTACACGGTTACCACGGGTAGCAGGGTATGGCCATGTAGAGGCCCCGCACACAGCCGTGTGTGGTGACCTGGAGACCACCTAATGTAGGGGCCGATGAAGGCAAGTACACGCCATGTACTTATAAAGAACACGCCATGTATGTTTTTTTACTTAAATTCACTCGGGCCGCGTCTAATTGGCTGAAATCCCTCCTTCAAGGTCTAGTTCATCTGAGAGTGAGGGTATGACCATGATCATTCTCTGAGCTACTGATCGAGCTTCTGTTCTCTGAATCGACCGCAGTCGATTACATTGGGATCGCCTCGGTAAGCACTTCCTTATGCTAGATCTTAGTTTCCAGATTCCTCCTATTTCAAGATTTTTCACCAGTTGAACGTTTTTGATATTTTTGTAGATCTATGGTGTTCTTGGGTGATTCAAGGCTTGAGGGTCCCTTATATTGATCCTACAAAACTGAGGTAAGTGGTTTGTGCCTTTCTGTTGAAAGTCTTTGAGTTATATGTGAAACATTTCCCAATTCCCTTGAACAGGGAATTGAGTGTTTATGGTTTTAGCCCTTTTAATTACCTTCTATGATTGTATACTTGAGTAGAGGTTAATTTATTAGAATAGGGTTAATTTCTATGCTTTGGATGTGATTTCCCATGCATGTTTTCTGTTTTTGACCATTTGTTCTAGATTTTATGTTTGGATGCTCTTTACTTTCCATGCCTAGTATTTTACGATAGAGTGATTTTGTTTATGTACCATGTTTTTATGCTGTAGATTGTTATCCAAGTAGTTCTTGAGGTTTTATTTGGCTGATACACATTGCTATGATTGTTTTTACTTACACAGGGCCATGAGAAATTGGTATAGTGGACCATAGGGAGAATAGACGTAAGGGCTTTCCCAGAGTGTTTGTTATAACTGTTACGATGTGAGACCATAGGGGGAATTGATGTGAGTGATTCCTCAGAGTGTCTATAGTTCCTCGATGTGGGTCACAAGTGGAATGTGACCTAAGTGCTTCCACATAGTTCCTTTTAGTTACTAATACATTACTATAGGGGGGAATTGACGGCGAGTGCTTCCCTAGTGAGTCTATGTTAAATCTGATCTAGAGGGGTTAGACTGTGTGTACTTACCATAGGGTTTCTTGTGTTTGCTGGGTAGGACCAAATAGAAGAGGCTGTGAGTAAATAATATAGGGTTACCTATTTGTGATTAGATACTTTCTTGATATGTGGGATTGAATTCTTTGAAACTGTGGAAATTTTTACTGTTGAGTACGTCCTTGTTTACTACATAGTTTTACTTATTGCCTGTCATATATATTCACTGACTGTTAGGGACAAATCTTTTGGTGGATTCCTACAAGGATCAGTCTCACACCCTATTTGGGCCTTTCTTTTGGGCCTAAATAGATTATATCGTTGCAGGTATAGATAAGGTCAAGCACTCTTCTACTTCAGGTACTTGACTGCTTTGGAGATGGAGAGCATGGGACCAAGCCGAGGCTTGTGATGATGATGAGCTTTTTACTTTTTTTTCTTGTACTTTGGTTTAGTTCTATATTTCAGCATTATGACTTGTTTGGCTTATTTCCTTAAAATATGTGTCTTGCATCATTTATATATGTGTGCTCCAATTGTTTTCTTCATCAGTCTTCCACCGTTGTTTATATGTTTTTCTTCTACTGTGTTACTCTGCCAATGAGGGTATAGTTTCCCCACAATCACACTGAAGGACCTCGCTACTAGTCGGTAGCCTCGGGAATTGGAGGAAATGCACTTTAGGCCATGTGATCAACCAGGTACGGGTCACCTCTAGGCGGCTTTCAGAATCAGGATGTTACAAAGTGGTATTAGAGGAATTATTTCCTCTTGACTTACTATTTTGAGCCTATAAACATGGATAGAAAGAAATTTTTACTTGGTAATAAGTTGTATTGGAGAGTATATAAAACTTGTATAGGAAAATTTTAATCTACCTCGTTTATTGCAAGTTTTATGGTTTTATAATTTTAGAGTCGATTTTATTTTCACCATTGGGTGATTCACATGTATTGTGATATTGTTGTTGTTGTTGTTATCGAGGTTCTATTTCTGTTTCAACATGATGATATGAGGGTATGTCATCTCACAAATCATATAGGCACTTTCTAGGGATCAGATGTCATGCATTCTTGTCATGCCATATAGAGTTCATTTGCAATTGCATGTTTTTGTGATAGGTGTGGTGCTAGATATGCATGATTTTTTGATAGATGCCATGATAAAAATACTTGTTGTTTGATAGGGTGTTGATTGTGTAAGTTTTTGTGTGAATGAATGCCAAAATTTGATTCATGAGGTGTTATGGGCCCTCATAGATCAGAATTTGGTGGATCATTGATCTTTTATGCTTGTTTATGACATGTATAAGATTCCAAGATTTGATTAGCGGGGAGTATGGGCCCTCAAATATTTGAATTTAGAACTTTAATGTTAATTTATATGTTTTTCTAGGCTCTGGAGTAATTTCTAAGGCTAATTTTCTAAAAAAACACAGAATACATGCCGTGTAATGAATAATACATGCCACGTGTTCTTCTTTTTGGGATGAAATTTTTTTTCTTAAGAACTCACCGTGTACCTTATGTACAGGAATTGTAGTCTCTAACCATGTCCCAGACTATGTGGGTATGGACATGGGGTTTGGAATCTATGGTAGGACACACCGTGTACCAGATGTACACGCCTTGTTATAGAACAGTGTAACTGGCTGTGTCACTAGTAACACGGGCCAGTTGAATCTTTTCTAATACACGTCGTGTCCATATGGAACACGCCATGTAGTGTAACCTAATTACCGGCTATGTAATGAACAACACGGGTTGGAAAAATCTTCCTACTACATGCTGGGTCCATATGGAACATGACATGTTGTGTGATCCGTTTATCCAGCAATGTCACTAACAACACCGGTCAGCAAAGATCATCTAGTACACACTGTGTTTGGCACTAACAAGCCGTGTAGTCGAGTTCTATGAGAACCATGTGTCATAGCCGTGTAAGGGAACTTGATCAGGGGAAGAGGATTCAAGTACACATCGTGTTTTAGGACAACACGCCATGTATATGGGGTGTTACATGACCTGGTTTGGTAGAAGTACATGCCCATGTGAAGGCTTAAGGAAATACACTATATAGCCATTATACACGTCATGTATCCATGTTTTAAAAAACATTAATTCTTTCTTTCTCCTATTACATCCTTACTCTTCTATGTTTTAGTCTCTATTAATCTTGATCTAAGGTTTTCACTTGACCTTGAAGAGTCATGAAACCAAGACGTCCTTTGGTTGTCCACCAGTTACAAGGCAGTGATCAAACACCGGATATGGATGATCAAGGAATACCAGAAGATCCTCCAGTTGTGTTAGTCTTTCCACCGCCTATTATCCCAGACATAGGTGTTGATGCACAGTTCTAAAAGGGTTTTATGAGGTTCCTGCAGACTATCCAAGGAGTACTACTTCTTTCCCCTTCTATGGAAGAGTTGAAATAGGTTTTTCAGCAACAACATCCTCCCACATTTACCGAGGAAGGATGAACTCAAGTTGTAGATTCATGGATAGAATCCATGCTTTCCATCTTCGAGCATCTTGAGACGCCTCCAGAGAAGAGGTTCAATCTCACTATGTACATACTTCAGGATTTGACCAGGAGATTTTGGGATGTTATCTCATAGGAGGGACACCAACAAGTCATGGAATGGGATGAGTTTCAACATGCCTTCTACGACTACTTCTATTCGGAGACATTGAGGGCGGATCGAGCCTGGGAGTTCATGAGTCTGGAGCAATGTTCTCTTTCTATTTTGGATTATTCTTCACATATCACATATCTACAGTTCTTCATTCCTATTCTTGGAGGTGATGAGTTATTCATAGTTAGAAATATTGAGTATGGTCTCTGGCATGACATCTGATCTCAATTGAACATCTTCTTGTTGACTTCCATCACTTCTATAATCAATCAGGCACTGATCATGGATTGAAATATGAGGGATTTTGGAGTTGTGAGCTAGGGTGTCTTGACATATAGAGATAGTATCCCTCCTACTAATAGTTGGAAGTACCACATGGGGTCTTCTTATGGAGATTCAAGTAGGCGGGATGTACATTCAGGTAGCCAGGTGGTATGCTACAAGTGTGGGAGGGTTGAGCATACGAGGACACATTGAACGAGATACCCAGTGGAGTGTCGATATTGTGGAAAGATGTGGCATATTCAGCGTTTCTATTAGATATTCTCAACAGCAGCTGGTGATAAGGGTTCTTCTATGACTCTGTGACCATGAGAAGTGCCACCAGTTTCTCATCGGTCTAGGAACTGGAGTTGTTCTGGCCGTTTAGGCCGAGGTGAAGGTCACAGATATGGTTGTCAGTCACCAGGCTCTCAGTGACCACATGGTGGGTCAGCTCAGGGTTGTCAAGTAGGGTCACAGGACTACGGTTCAGGTCATACTTCTTCATTGGAATAGACCTAGTAGGAGGAGGATCCCATACCCTCTACAGTTTGAGGTACGATCTTAGTTTCCTTAGTTTTATCTTATTCTCTTTTTTATATAGGGGATTACCATAAATTTATATCAATTGTTGTTGTGGAGAGCCTTGATCGTTGTGTCTTTTCTTATTCCGATTTTTTGACATTGGACACACCATTGGGGACAAGAACGACTAGTGTACATCAGTGTAAAGGGTACCCTCTTGAGGTCGGTGGGTGTCACTTCTTTTGGGAAATTTATGTTCTAGAAATGATGGACTATGATGTCATTCTCAGAATGGACTAGTTAGTTCCCTTCAAGGTTGTTTTCAATTGCTATCACCATAGGGTGTGTTTCACATCATCTAAGGGAATATCGTTTCTTTATAATTGAAAATGGTATGTCCAGGTGAGCAGAGATGGACTCGGGCATCATGGGTTGGGAGGAGTTACAACCAAGATTGCTAGTCTATATCTGGATGACTGAGGGACTTCATAGACAGAATTTCCCCCAATGTTGGACCATTTCAGGGATGTCTTTCCAGAAGACTTTTCAGGTTTTCCTCTGAAGGTAAAAGTGTACTTTTCTATTGAGTTTTTTCCAGGAGTAGAACCAGTGTCCATTCCTCTTTATAGGATGGCTACACTAGAGTTACCGGAGCTCAAGAATCATTTGGAGGAGTTACAGGCTAAGAGGTTCATCTGTCCCAATACTTATCCTTGGGGTTTGCCTGTCCTATTTTCAAAAAAGGCTGATGGTACCTTCATACTTTACGTGGATTATCGGATGTTGAACCAGTTGATGGTCAAGAATAAATATCCAATACCGAGGATTTATGATCTCTTTGATCAGCTTTGAGGAGTCGGGGTGTTCTCAAAGATTGACTTGAGATCTAGTTATTATCAGTTGTGCTTGTGCATTAGACCATCTGATATACCTCTTACAGCTTTCTGAAGCATGTATGGTCTATACAAGTATGTATTTATGCCATTACATCTCACGAACACCCCTGAAGTCTTCACGGCACTGATGAACTGAGTGTTCCAACCATAAATGGATTCATTCGTGGTGGTTTTCATGGATGATATCTTGGTGTAATATTACACTAAACATGACCATGATACCCATATTAAGATTGTACTAAGAACACTGATAGAGCATCAATTATATGATGAGCTCTCAAAATACTACTTTTTATGGATCAAATTCACTTCTTGGGTCATGTTATCTTGGAGATAGGAGTATCTGTAGACCCAGAGAAAGTGAGAGAAGTAGTTTACTCGGAGATCTGAAGAATGTTTTTTAGGTACTAATTTTTCTAGGGATAGATGGATACTACAAAATTTTCATACAGGACTTTTCAAGCTTTGCAGCACCATTAAAGGGCCTGATTAAGAGGGGTGCAATGTTCTTGTGGTCAGATTCTTGTGAGTCAGTCTTTCAAGAGCTGAGAGAGAGGGTGACTTCAGCACCAACACTAGTTTTTACAGAGCCATGAAAGAGCTATAATGTGTACTATGACGCATCATGTATTGTCCTGGGAGTATTTCTTATGCAGGGTGAAGGAGTCATTTCATACGGGTCTCAGAAGTTGAGGCAACATGAGAGAAATTACCCGACACATGATCTTGAGTTGGTTGTAGTTGTTCATGCCTGAAGATTTTGGTGACATTATCTGTTGGGAGAGCATTTTTTGGTTTTCACGTACCACAAAAGTCTTAAGTATATCTTCACTCAGTATGACCTAAATTTGAGACAGTGAAGGTGGGTTGAGTACCTTCAGTCTTTTGACTTTGAGCATGCCTATATGCCTTGGAAAGGAAATGCAGTGACTGATTTGCTGAGTAGGAGGACTCAGATACATGCATTTCAGGAGGCCATTAGTGAGTGAGAACTTATGGATTAGTTCTATGAGATGCATTTTGAGGTGAAAGACAGACAATGACAAACGTTTCTTTCTTCTTTAGCTATTACCTCTACTCTTCTGGAACAAGTGTGAATGAGGCATCTATCAGATTCAGAAGGACTAGTCATACGGAAAAGCGTGTTTAGAGAGGACCCTATTTCTGGATGCACCATAGGCGAGGATGAGATCTTGAATTTTCATGGGCGCGTATGGGTGTCAACAGACATACATGAGGAGATGATGCAGGACTTTCATTCATCATTTTGGGAAGTTCATCCTAGTGTCACCAAGATGTATCATGATCTACACTGTTAGTATTGGTGGCCAGGTAAGAAGAGGGATCTTGCAGGTTCCGTCATAAGGTGTTCCACCTGTTAGTAGGTAAAGGCGGGGCATCAGGGAACAATAGGGCTTTAGCAGTAGTTACCCATTTCTGAGTGGAAATGGAATGATGTTCCAATGGATTTCATGATAGGTCTGCCAAGGTCTCCTTGAGAGAATGATATTGTTTGAGTTGTCATTGACAAACTCACGAAGGTTGCTCACTTCTTTCCAATCAAGGAGACTTTTAGTATTGATGAGTTGGTACAGTTTTACATCCAAGAGATCATATGTCTATATGGAGTTCCACACTCCATTGTTTTAGATAAGGATACTCGTTTTACTTATTGGGTCTGGCACGGATTACTGAAGGCCTTAGGTATATAGGTGCTTTTGAGTACAACTTACCACCCCCAGACAGATGGCCAGTCCGACCGTACAATTCAAGTGCTTAAGTACATGATTCATGCATGCATCCTAGATTTTGGAGGTTATTGGGATAATCACATATCTCTTGTGGAGTTTTCCTACAACAATAGTTTTCAAGAAACTATTTAGATGGAACCTTATGAGGCTTTGTACAGTAGTCCATGCTGATTAACCTTATGTTGGCTGGAGGTAGGAGAGGCAGCTATACTGGGACCTCATCTTGTCTAGGAGACCACATAGCATATAGAGTTGATTCATAAGAGGATGGATAATGCACAGTATCGATAGATGTCTTATGCTGATCAGCGGAGATGACCTATAGAGATCGAGGTCGGGGATCCGATTTTCCTGTGTGTCACACTGATTTTGGGACACAAGAGGATTAGAAGACAGGGTAAGCTTTCGCCTAGCTACGTCGGACCGTTTAAGGTGTTGGAGGGAGTTGGGTCAGTTTCTTATTGGTTGCAGTTACCTCAGAGGTATCAGGATATGCACGGCATTTTCCATGTTTCTCACCTTCAACGTTACTTCTCAGACCCGTCTCATGCTTTTCAACCTAAGGAGGTTTAGTTAGAGGTGGATGCCTCATTCATGGAGCATCTGATTTGGATTGTTGATCATAGTATGAAGGTTCACAATGACCAGTCTGTACCTATGGTACAAGTGTTATGACAACACGGGCGAGTATACGATGAGACCAGGGAGAGGGAGGCTGATGTGCGATCACGGTGGCCGGAGGATTTTGAGGATTCTTCTTCTACACCGCCTTGTTAGGGAAATTCAGGGAAGAATTTTTTAAGGGATGATTTTTTTTAGAACCAAGATCTTCTTTTAAATTATGTTTTCCCTATTTCTGTTGTTTTTTAGGAATGGAGGAGTTTCTGGAAATTTCTTAAGTTCACCCCTGGTAATTTATGAGTACACATCATGTACTCGGTTTCTACGAGTAGCTAGGTGCTGGCCGTGTAGCGGCCCTGCACATGGCCATGTGTGGTGCCCTGGAGACCACCTAATGTGGGGCCGATGAAGGAAAGTACATGACCTGTACTTATAATGTACACGCCATGTACTTTCGTTTTTTTATTAAACACACCGGGGTCATGTCTAATTGGCAGAAATCCCTCATTTGAGGTATGATTCATCCGAGAGCAAGGGTAAAACCGTGATCCTTCTCCGAGCTCTTGATCAATCATCTGTTCCCCAAATAGACCACCATTGATTGAATTGGGATTGCCTCTATAAGAAAATTCTTCTACTAGAGCTTTGTTTCCTGGTTCCTTCTCTTTCAAGAGTTATCACCGGTTGAATGTTTTTGACCTTTTTGTAGATCTATGCTATTCCTGGGTGATTCAAGGCCCGAGGTTCACTTTTATTGATCCTACGACCCCACTATAGGTGGTTTGTGCCTTTCCGTTGAAAGTATTTGTGTTATATGTGCAAAATTTCCCAATGCCCTTAATGGGGTATTGCGTGTTTATAGTTTTAGCCATGATAATTTCCTGCTATGCTTGTATTCTTGAGTAAAGGTTAATTGATGAGAATATAGTTAATTTCTATGATTTGGAAGTGATTTACCCTGCATGTTTTCTTGTTTTGACCATTTGTTCTAGTTTTCCTGTTAGGCTACTGTTTACTTTCCAAACCTAGTATTGTAGGATGGAGTGATTTTGTATATATTCCATGCTGTTATGTTGTATATTGTTATCCAAGTAGTTCATGAGGTTTACTTTGGATGATACACATTTCTATGCTTGTTTATCTTACACATGGCCATTAGAACCTGGTGTAGTGGACCATAGGGACAACATATGTAAGCGTTTATCTAGAGTGTTTGTTGTTACTATTACATTGCGAGACCATAGGGGGAATTTATGTAAGTGCTTCCTCAAAGTGTCTATATTTACTTGATGCGGGCCACAGGGGAAATGTGACGTGTATTCTTCTCCAAAGTGCCTTTTAGTTACGAATATGAGACTATATGGGTAATTGACTGCGAGTGATTCTCCAGAGAGTCTATGAAAAAATGAACCAGAGGGGTTAGACTGTGTGTAATTTCCAGAGGATTTCTTTTGTTTTAGAGGTAGGACCAGAGGTGATAGGCTATGAGTACATCCCAGAGGGTTATCTATTTTTGATTAGCTACTTTCTTGATATGTGGAATTTAATTCTTTGAAACTGTGGAAATGTTTACAACTGAGTACTTCCTTTTTTTCTGCTTTTTATACTTATTGCATGCCATATATATTCAATTACTATTAGGCATAGATATTTGGGTCGTTGCCTACTGGGATTAGTCTCACACCATGTTTGGGTCATGATTTTGGGCCCAAAAATATTATATTATTGCAGGTATAGGTATGGGAAAGAACCCTTATACTTCAGGTACATGACTGCTTTGGAGATGGAGAGCATGTGACCAAGATGAGGCTTACAAAGTTGAGGAGCTATTTACTTGTTTTTCTTGTACTTTTGTTTGGTTCTGTATTTCCGCATTGTGACTTATTTGGCTGCCTTCCTAGACATATGTATCATGCATCATTTATATATATGTTCTCCAGTTGTTTTCGTCATCAGTTTTCTGACATTGTATATATGTTTTTCTTCTATTGTGTTACTCTTCCAATGAGAGCATAGTTGTTCCACTATCAAACCCATGTCCCTCGATACTAGTCAACAAGATATGGTGTTGGAGGAAATGCGCTTGCGGTCAAGTGACCAACCAGGTATGGGGTGCCTCTGGGTGGCTTCTAGAACTGTGACTTTAGGGGAACTATTTCTATAGTTGAGATGGAAAAATCATCATAAAAATTCCTAATCCAACCACCTCGAGAATAGAAACTATGTTTATGTAACCTCCATCCAAATTACCATCTGATTTTTAACCAATTCACAAACACATTTTTACGACTAATATTTTGTATTTTTATTAAGTGGATATAATTTTTTATATTCATTTCAAAATCAATGTAATGTTAATTTATTTTATTTTATTTTCTTACTGATTGTTTTCATTTTATATTTTTCATTTATTTTATTTTCTTAGTGATTATTTTCACTTGATGTCTAATATCTTTATTTTTTTACTTAATTCCATTCTTTCTATATTTAACTATTAATTTTTTCCACTAATTTTAAATAGTTCATAACTTTTAATTTCTATATTAAACTATTTTTCATATATCCTTACCATCTATTTTAATGAACAAATGGGTAAATGCTTCAAACACTAAAAAAAGAGAAGTATTTAACTAAGGGGGATAACCACTACATTCTAAATGATATTTATTATATATTTAACATTTTGTTAAAAAACATTAAAATTTATTTTTTGGTATCTACTAGAATATATAATTATTTTGTTTAACATCAATAGAGGGGAGGTTGTTTGACTAAAAATATTGATCTAACATATCCAATGTACATTAGGTTTTGATGATCTCAAATAACACTTATAAATTTTGGAGGATATTTTTTAAGTGTGATCATCAGGTTTAATCCTAATATCCTATTTTAGGTGGTTAATTTCTTTAGGAATGAATTTTGGATGTTTTTATAAGATGTTTTTATATTTTTGAAAAAACTTTCTACATGATATTTTTGGATACGTTGTGAAATGGTTATTTCAAGAAATCATCTACATTAATTGCAAATGAGGTGGAATCATCTACATCAATTTATTATATAGTGGAATCAACAATGTGTGAATCACTTATGTTCATAAGATCACATAAGTGAGAATTCATTTATGTAGATCATTCAAATGTGTAAAATGGTTATGTGGAGTAACTAGTTACATGAGAAACCCATATGGTGAAATCGGTGATGTCATTCTAATTTAACTATATAAATAAAAATTGGTTATATGGATTCAAATCACTAATCTATTATGTCATATTATCAGTTGGTATTTATAACCATTAAAGAACTTGAGTGAGATTTTAATTCTTCTATATGGTCATTAAATTCCTATTTAGCTATTTAAGATAAAATCGATTATAATAAGAGACAAGTACTGAGATAAAACACAAGTAAAAGGATAATTTATTTTTCTCTAGTGTTTACAAGGTATTTCAAGGAAGAGGAAGTGTCATGGATCAATGATTATATGGATCATGTGTTTTATGTTTAATTAAGAATTAGTGAATGTATTTTTATGTGCTAAATTTAATATAAAAATTACAATCATGTGAAAATAATTATATAATTTAACATAGAACTACACAAGGAAAAGAGAAAAGGACTCCTCTAAAATTATATGAAACAGACCTTCAAATTCTATGAAAATAATGATGATGAACTTTCATCTAGTGAGATTTTATTAATGATGATCTGTATTATTCATAATATTCTCCTTGATCTACTTATACATAAAATAATATCTCTTGGAGATATTTCATTTATACTAGTTATATCTTTTAACCTTAAGCTACAATATGTAAAAAAATCTCTCTTTGTATCACATTTCATTGTAGAGGTTCCCAATAAAATAACTTATAAAGTATATTGATTTTGAATCATTTTTAGACCCTAGTAAAAAGATCATGTTCTTGTACAAAGTGTCAACTAATTTCACACAGTTGTGCAGTCCCAGCAAAATGACTGAAAATCCCCGACAAATAGATGGGTCTAGTGAAAATCATCACACTCATGGAGAATAGTGATGGACGAGTAAAGAAGGGGAATTATATTCCATAAAACACTAAATATCTATGTATTAATCTATTTTTATGATTTTATTTCCAATTTATTTGTTATTAAAAAATATATCACAAGTTATTCATAAATTACATATTGTAGTTTTTCTACGTGAAGAAAAATTCAAATAACTCAATTCACCCCTACTGAGTCTTAGTATGATCAGTCTCTAAATATAGTGACCACCAATTCTAGGTTATTGGGGTTAGGGACTTTATAGTTGTTATGAGAGAATGTTTAATAGAAAACATGGGAATTGTATTTTGGAAATTATGGATTATGAAATATAACCCTATGAATTACTTTATTGAAAATTCTACGTATAGGATAACATTGAAAATTTTTGGTAAGGTAAGGATTATGTATTTATTCTATAAATACATCTAGGTCTGAATACTAAAATTGTATGTGGTTATTAAACATATCTACCTAGGTGTAATTTCTATTAAAATGGAACATCAAGCATGACTTGAGCGTTACATGGTACATGACAACGAGACTTACATAACACAAGGTTTCACATTCTATGGGGATATTCTAGTGTTAGTTAATTTCTTTTTACAATCCATTATGAAGGATTTGAAAATATTTTTTTTCTTTGAAAACTTTTCCAAAGAAACCATGTCTATGATTTTGAGATTATCCATGCAATTGTTTTTACATTATGGTCAAGTGTTTCACTAATTTTTCGATAATACATTATGGTACATAATGTTATGATCTAGTATAATATATTCTAATAGTTATAAATGGAAACTAAAAGAATGAGTGAGAACTATATCAATGCATGTAATGCAATTAGTTAGAAGGATCATTTCATTGATAGGATTAAGCCAATTTTTAAAAGATAAATAATCAACCCACATTCTCACCATATGAGGATATATTATTTTGTGTTATATAGGAAGACAAATAATTCTATACATATTGTGGATTCTAAGGGAAGTAATAGAATAAAATTATATTTGGGTAAAAAAAGATAAGGGAAATAATGGAATTAATGGTTTTCTAATATGTGATAACTGTGGAAAGAAATACCCTGGTAGTTGCTTGAAGGGAATGCGAGTATTCTATAAGTGTGGAGAGAAAGGGAACCCTTATTTTGATTTAATGGTTAAGAGATAGAAATTTTATTTTTAGTGTTTCAATAATAAGTATATGAATAACTATGAAAATGAATTCACCAATCATCAAGGGAATATAACTTATAATAAGCAAAGGGATCGAGGTCAAGATTATTCTATTACTAAAAAAAGTGGCATTATTAAAGTGATTATATTTTTGGTTTCAAGAATTATGTTATAGAATTATTTTATCAATGATACTCTGGTTATAACAAAAATAAATTTTATTAGGATTGTACTGTAAATATTTTTTATGTATCTAAGAGAATATGTTAAATTCTACCAATGACCAAGAAAAGTGATTCAGCAAAATATTGAAATTCTTTAAAAAATGATTGGGGAAATATAAATATTAATATGTACTATATTTTGAGATAATAATGATAAAATTATGTTAATTAGATAATATTTTTGGCATTGAAATTGGTTAGTGATTCGATGGTTTATGTCATCTTTGTTGGAGTTTACTGCATTTTTTGGATTTATGGAATTTATTTTTTCAACCTAATATTGTTTTTCAATTATGCATGATTTCATTAATGTTTAACAGTGATCATGGTATCCACCCATTTTGAACATGAAGTTAAGATCCATTTTATATTTTATGGGTAATATAATGTTGATTTGGTGTCCTTCTATCTAAAAATTTGGAATTTAAATTTTGTCAGTCTTATTTTGGACAAATAATAAGGTTAACTATTTATAAAATGGATTAATATGAATTTTGTGAGTTACTATTGAGGTATTAGAGAATAATTTATTATATTTGAAAAATAGTATTAACTATTATGGTTTTTGAAAGTATCTATTGATAAGGTGAATGACTTGTCATTATTTTATTGATTTAATGATATGTTAAATGTTAATTTTAGTGATTTGAGCTTAAAAATTTATATTGGATATTCTTTTTTAGTTTAATAAATGAAATAAGAATTGATATAAGAATAATAAAAGGATGATATTGTGCATATACAATAGAAACATATCAAGTAAGTATATTTTCTTATGTTCTCAGTCTATATGCTAAAGGAATTCCAAACCACTAGGAAAAGGATCTTGAACCAAAAATGTTATCCTATAATATTCATTTTTGATGAATAAAAGGGTAACATAACAAATATATGATTTATTATTTTTTCATTAAAGTTTCTAGATCATTCAATTTCTTTTAATAAATGATCTCTAACACTATCTATAATTATTTTCACTTTTCTTCCATGTCCATTTAGTTACTTTCCACAAATGATCCCCTATTTGGAAACCTAGTATGAATTAATCTATATGAAATTAATTATTACAATCTTATATTATAAAGGTGATATTTTATTAACCATTTTCTACAATATGGGGGTTCAATAGGGGTATTTTCAAATGTCAAACCCTTGATTAATGATATCAATATTTAATTACGATGATGCAATTTATTTAAGGGGTAGAATGTAACACCTTGATATTTTATAAATGTAAAATCATGTTTGATAGAATTTATGACACATAAAATCAATATTATAATAAAATTTAACACCCCAATTGTTTTTGATATATTTATTTTTAAATAAATTCAATCTCTTTCATAATATCTGATGCATACAATAGTAGGTTTAAATAAAACACAATAGTATATTAAAATATTATATCCCAGCTGTTAGATTGGAGGGTATGAATAAGGATAAATAAATTATGAAATATGTGTAGTCTAAATTTTTTCATTATTTATCTATTTATTATAAATAAAAAAAGAATCATCTGAAAGTAAAATATTTTTTCCTGAAAATTGTATTTTTTGAAAGAAAACGAGTTTGTCACTTCTTGCACACATATAATAAAATAAATTTTGAATGTTTTATTTATTTCCATATATGATAAACTCATGTTTTGAAATAATCACATAAAAATTATCTCAGTGTTAATTTTTTGGATTTTTATTAAAAGTTTCATATTTTGATTGCTAGTGAAAAATATAGATTTTTACTGAAAACTGCCTTTTATTTAAATTATTTACAAAGATAAATTATATTTAAATTTTTTTTAATGTAAAATTAGTACAATTGTATTATATTAAATTTATTTTATTTTAGTTTAATAAATTTTATGTTTAAATTTGATATTATATATTTCTATACTCCTTAAGAATATTCTCTTTAGAAAACCATTTTTGGTCATGTTAGATGGTTTAATATTAAATTAAAATTTGAAACTTATTTGAATTAAATTTGATAAAAAAGATTAAATATTTCTAATCATAGAAAATTAATATTATATAATAATGTCAACTTAATTTTTTCTCTAAATTAATATTAAAAATAGTAAAAATTAATTACCACAGTTAAGGTAAAAAAAGGTTTATCGTGAGGTTAAACAACAAATATAAGAGTTAAAATATCCGAAAAAGCAAGTCATATTCATATCTTATGAAACTATTTATCCTATTAAATCCTTTGGATATATTTTATTATTTATTGGGACACTTTTCCAAGAATGTGTCCGATTTAATAATTTATGTAATGAAAAATACAAAATTTAACCCTCTTGATTTTAAATTTCAATTATGTGTTCACATAGGGATAAAAGAAACATGTGAAAAAATATGGATGGTAATATTGAGAATATTGAAATCATTTTCATAAGAGAAGTTTAATTTGAATTTTTATTAATCATATAATTGCATTAAATTCTTATGGAACACCATCACAATAATTATTTAATTAATATAAAAGTAAAATAAATGATACTAAAAATATTGAAATTAAAATAAAATGAATTAATTATTATGTTTCATTAACTTATTTATATATATATCATGTTATAGAGGGTAGTACATAGTATATTATTCATCGATCATGTCTTGATATTATTTAAATTCAAATTAAATGAATAATTTCAAAATTTACTATAATGTTAATTTATAATAAATGACATCTTTTAACGTGATTTAAAAATCATTAAAATCATACCTTCTTTCAACTAATTTTTAAAATTTAAAAAATATAAAAAATGATCATTTCATGGACCAATTTTTATTATATAGAGACTATATTTTCCCAAAAATAATACAAACTTTATTATAAGTTTTAGGGAAAAAATAATGTTTTTGCACGATGCATGCATTTTGTTAAAATTAGTTCTCAACACACATAGGATTTTTATTTAATAAATGGGATTTAATATTTTTTATATGTTATTTCAATTTATATAATAAATATAATTTTATTTTATACATAAATATAAATTATGTAGATTAAAAAGTCTAGTTACCATAGTGAAAAACTAAAATGGTAAAAGTAAGGAAATGTAGAAGTTATGGAACAAAATGATTATAACATGTGTCATTTTATATGTGTTTGATGTGTGTATTTACAACATAATCACTCAAACCCTTTAATTATGAAGTTTTTAGCCACTTGGGGTGAGTGTGACTTCAAATTATTGAATAGTTTTGGCTATTTACAAAAATTCTACCCCTCCTCAATTATATAAGGGAACTCACTCCCCTCACTTAATCACACTTATAAATACATTTGGATAAAAATTATACTACATAAATACCTCCCCAAAATATTTATACACATTCTAGAGATGATCTTATTCCAAAAATACCGACCATAGGATCCTTAAGAAGAGATCCAAATGAGGTTTCTCCAATTGAAGGTAATTGTATCCACTCAGCTCTTTCTCTTTGTTTATTCTTTTGAAATCATCAATTATGTCTTAAAATATACAATATAATAACAATATTATCTCACATATCGTTATATGTTATTCTTTTTATGTAATAATATCTATTCATCTCCACTTCTGTCAAATGAGAAATAAAATCATAAATCATGTTTATAGAGGACTACTGCCTCATGAAATGATGTAATTCATTTACCATCAACACTTATCATGATTGGATATAATAAAGGATTTAATGAATATGTAATATTTATTATATAATTATACTTTTTTAGTATCAATATCATGTATACCTTCTTACATTCTATTAAGATTCAAATACAATAATGAATCTCATGTGTAGGGAAAACTTCCACCTCACGAATCGATGTGAAACGTTTTCACTTATTTTTGTACATGTTAGTAATAAGGATAAATTTATTAATTATATGTGATATATATGAATTGATATATATTTTTTAAATTTAATATATCATACAATTCCTTACCCCTTTCCCCATTAATGGAATGATATCGTCGCTCATGTTTAGGTACGACCTACCATCTCTACGAAGTGATGCGATTCATGTTCTATTTCCACTTTTAAGAATGGTTATAAGGATATTTCCAATGAAAAAATAATTGTATTTATAAAATTATTATAATTATATATATGATGTAACTATATCATATTTCCAATAATCATAACATTTGTGACAAAATACCCCTGAGAAAACAAGGTAATTATCACCCCAAATAATGAAATATTATTAAAAAATAGGTTGTAAAATGTTATAAGAGGGTCATATATGGATTGAGATATATTATTATGGATTCTTAAAAGATTTATAATAAATCTTTATTTATTATACAGGATTTTCAGACACATATGATGGATGTAAAGCCCCATATTTTTAAAATGAAAAATTAGGTTCGACACCAGATACGACACACAACAGTGAACCCAAACGAAAAATGATTATTTAAATAAGACTATTATAAAATAGGTGTTAAATTTTAGGGTATGAATAGAATTAAATAATTTATTAAATATATATATTTTTTACTTAATATAAATGTATTTATAAATTTGTATTATATAATCACTAAATATTTAGTAATGTCTTCAAAATACATTTTCTTCAAAAATGTTTGCTATTTATTTTAATAAAAAATATATAATTATTTTATAGAATATTTATAAACTTTATTTGATAAAATTAAATTAGTTTTTTAAATTAACATATAAAAAATAAATTGGGGTTAATTTTTTGGTTTTTCTGAGAAATATTGACTTTTTGGTGAAGATTAAAAAATAACTATTTTTTTCGTAAAACATTCATTTATTTTGATAAATTAATTAATTTAAAATTACCAACATTATTTTAAATTTTATTAATTATTAAAATTTAATTATTTAGTTATATTTAATCCAATTAATTACATTTAAATCATATTTTTACCATATCTTCGAAAAAGTTTATTTTTAGGCATGAAAACACATTTTCTAAAAACTATTTTAAAATGCATAATATTTCTCAATATTAATTAATTAAAAATACCACTTAATGGGTAATGATTTAAATTAAATTTATAGATTATATATTAATAATTATTAATTTAAATCTATTTTATTAATATTACTAGTTATAGAGTTAAAGTAAAACCATCAATTCATTGAAGAAATGCATAGTTTTGGAGAAAACTGATTTCTATCTCATCGATGGGTTTTATTTTAAATTACTCAACCTTTTTTATTTTATTTTTATAAAATTTATTCCATAATTTGGATGATCATAACTAATATTTGGTAATAACTATTATATAATTTTTTAGACAACATGAATAGTAATTTTAGTAAATATTTATTACCACGGTAAAAGGAAAATGGGTTAATTAAGGGTAAAATAATTTAACAAGGACTAGAAACAATAAAACCTAACAGTGTGATTTTTTATGATTTCATTTAAATATAAATATTATTGTAAATTTTTTGTATTTTATTTATAAATAATTAAGAAATTATTTTGATAAAAATTAAATTTTGATACGATAAAAAACAAATTATATTTTTGTGTAACAATAATTTTCAATTAAGACATTCATTTTTGTTGAATTAATGTATTTTAAAAATAAAAGAATATTAATAAAATAAAAATATTAAATAATATTTATTAAATTTAAATGATAATATAATTTTTATGAAGTCAATTATAATATGGGTTTGAAAACTGTTATTGACAAAGAAAACACCACTTGTCAGTTAATGGTGAGTCTTGTTTTAGAAGTAAAAATGCACATATTTAGAAAATTATTTTTAGAAAATAATAATTATTTTTTTAATTATCACATAAATATTATCCATTAGTGATTTTTTCATAATTTTATGAGACAGTCGAATTTTCAGGTAAACATTTATTACAATATAATTATACATCTGTATTATGACATATTAATGACCCAAAAATGTTGTAATCAATTCCATAAAGGTAATGAAAAACCAAATATTTGTTTCACCTTAAAATGATTTTTTTGAGTTTAATTGATTGTTTTTATAATGCCTTTATGAATCCTACAAAACCTATATTATATTTTAAGGTTTTAAAATCAATTCTTTTTAAACATGACTCGCTTACAAATCACCAAGTGTAATATTTTAATAATCTATTTCCTTGGAAATATAAAATAATTATAACCAATACACTTTTGAAGGAAATAGGGGAAAACATGTGATGGTTTTTGATTTTTATTATTTTACTGTATATAAACCAAAACCTAAGTTTGAGAAATAATAATTAATCCATCACTATTTTCCTATATAAATCCACACAATATCATATTAAGATTCACTAATAAACCTTAGATTACATCCATAAAATTCACTCTCCTCCATAGATTCATCCCAAGGTTCCAAAAATCTCTCAATAAAATCCTCCCAATCTTTTTTAATCACCCTCTCAATGTAATGGATGTATCTCTCTTATTTTCCATTCAAGCACCTTAATTGTATTTTTCATTTTGAAAATCAATTGTATATGTTTTAATGATATTATAAATGTAACTTCATAGTTAAATTTATTTTCTTATAATGATATATCATTTATTCCATCTCATTATAACATTTACCTAAGATGAAACTATTATTAAATTTAGTAAGGGACCTATCTCTCTCTTCCTTTCAATTCAAGAACCTTTTTTGTATTTAACCCTTTTAATCTCAATTGGTTATGTTTTAATGAATTTATAAAGATACATGAAATATTTAATTTATTTCCTAATAATTATATATCATTTATCCTCTCTCAATACAGTATTTACCTAAGCCTTTACTATGCCAACATTTAGTAAGGGGTCCTCTCTTTCTCTTATTTATTCAAGAAACATATTTATATAATGTGAATTTTCTTAAAATTTATATTTATGTGATATTATCTTTCACACACCTCTTACTAAAAATATGGTTTCCATGTTATTAGTTACCCATTTAACTCTCATTAATCCCTTCTATGACTCATTATGTACCCCTGTTACACTGATGAAATTATCTTCTAATTTTTTCATGTTGTGTTTTTATTCAAGAACCCTCCTTATCTTATGACTATTAATTTAGAAATTTAATTTTTTATTATTTTACATTATATCCCTCATGATTTAATTTTTAATTCAACAAAATTATGGAACTAATACTATCTCATTGAACAACTTTATGAATCTTTAAGCACTATTGTTATGCTGCTAAAATGTAACTGCAATTTTCCATGCCAAACAATTGTGAGATGTATATGCACACCAATTTACAATCAAGGGTATTCTCCTTTTAATACCTATAATTCATTGATTTTGGATTTACATTTATGTATAAAAAAATTCTTAATCATAAAATTCAATGTGATGAAATACAATTATGTGCTGAATAATCTATGTGGCACACTTATGCATGTATATGATATGAAAGCAAAGGGTGTTCCCAAAATTATATAGCACTCCAATGCATTGGTTAATGTTTTAGTATCATGTATGGTCTTATAGATTAAACTTAATCTATTATGGTACTTTGTACACCATATTATGATTTCTTGGTGGTTATCCTTGACCTATGTTTATGATGTCTTGGAAGTTATCCTTGATATATGATCCTACGTTTATGAGGTCGTATTTATGATTATCACCTAGTTTTATGTTGTATTTAAATTTCAATCAACTAACATGTAATAATTTTTTATGGCATTATTATTTATTCCCTTATTGGGATTAATGTCTCATCACTTTCTTATGTATGTCCCATTTTATACCATATAGTTTTAGTATTGATGAAAAATTATTATCATGTTAAGGAATTTGTTAATAGTGTTGATGTACACCATGTTTTAAGTTGTTATGAAATGTAACTATTCACCCAAATAGATTATATTTATCAATCTTCTAGGTTGTATTATTTTTATAATTATATAATAAATAAAAAATTAATGTGTAATAAATACTATGCTTTTCATAGTTGGTATCAAAGGTAAGTCTAGTTATTTTTGGGATTATGAATAGAAACCTCTAGAGAATTACTTAGGTATAAGACTAAACATAAGAAAACATCTTAAAATTTGGAAAATTATAAATTTAGTGGTTTTAAGAAATTAAATCTCTCTCTGGATACTATAAGTGAATGTGGCTCTATTACAAAGGTACCTAGAGGTAATAATACCCAAAAGGGTTACTATTCTAGACTCGATCATCACCTGGTGCATACAAAAAATCACAACTAAACACCTCATTTGACACTCATAGGGGATACGATTTGGTAAATTAAAAATCTCACTATTAACTATTATTAATGGGAAAAATTCCCATAAGAGCCTATTTTAAGAAATAGATCATAGATAACTTAAATTAATTTCTAAAAACTCATAACTTAATGAATAAATTTAATTATTAAGTTATAAATGTTAATGTTATTGGATTCTTATTTGGGTGTTTAATAGTTTAAAAGTAATCATCCTTAATTTTCCCTTTATTCTAACTAATGGATGGAAAAAAGTGGAATTGATGAAATAATAAATGTGAAGGGATATGTGATGACAACACAAATGATATTAATAACATTATTAAATCCCAAGTAAGTCATATTATGATTATACCAAACTAGTTATCAAAAATCACAATTGAAAACTGGGACATAGTTGAATGATCAGAGACATCAAGTAAGAGGATTGTGAAATTTTGAGGAATTTCATTCAATAAAGTTAGGAAAGAAGATCCAATGTCATTTGTACAAAAAATGTGGAATGAGGCACCAATTAAAATGTTACCAAGGAACTCAACGGTGTTTTAAGTGTTAATAAATAGGGCATAACATAGATAGTTTCCATAAAAAAGGAAGAGTATAATCGGAGGGAATAAATTACATCCTATGATTTTTTTTGTTCAATTTCAAATGTGTTGATAATATAGACAATATCCATGTCAATGTCCAAATAAAAATGTTAAATCCTAGACTAAGGAATGACCAATTCCATGAAAATCATTGAAGTGTATGTATTGAAGTGTTTATATATTAGTATTTAAGAATTTTTTTGTAAAAGTAGTATATCAATGAATTTATAGGTAAAATAATCATGAAACCTATAAGTATTATTCCCAAATAGTTTTTCTTTAAGTATTTTAAACATTTTTTTAATGGTACCGAAAAGCAATAAAACTAATTTAGTAATAAGATGATATTTTTGAAAACACATGATTGAGAGATTGATAACCATTAATATGTGTTTGATGATGGGATAAAACTAAAGAGTATGGGGATGATATTTCTATGTATAATATTATGTTTAAAATAATTAATCCAATTTTTAAGATTTATGTGATGGAAATCATGAATGATTAAGTATATTTTTGTGAACATATTATAAGATAAAATGTTTTTCTTATTTTGAGGAGATTAATGATATTTCAGTAGATATGTTTTTTGGTTGGAGGCATATATACCTATTTGGTTTAATATAAATTATTGTATTGGAATAATGATATTATTTTTTGTAGGTGTAACCTGAATTGCTTGGGAAACATTTTATGGTTAAAACAATATCTAATGTTTATTTTATTTGTGTTTTTTGTGATATATAGGGATTTATTTAATGAATTATCTATGTTAAACTATGGGTATTTTTTTAAATTTTATAGATTGATAAATTATGGTTTATTCATTTTAAATATTATATCACTTTATTATAACCATTTTGGATTTAATATAGATATGAGGAATAACTTATTATTATTATGTGGATTATGGGATCCTTTAAAATACTATTCTTGTTCTTTATGCATAAAAAAAATATTCTTTAGTAATCATCATTTGGAAGAAAAGATGTGATTGTAATGGAAATTAAACAAATGATTAAATTATATTTTCCAAGAAATTATATTTCCTTATCATCCTAGTTTATATGGAAACTAAATTCCTTTACTCTAGGAAAAGAATCATGAAAAAAAAGTTTCCATATAATGAATTGATGGTCTCTTCACCCATAACTTATTAATGGTTTTTTGGTCATTGAATTTCTCTTAACCATGTTCTTTATATCTCTCTAATAGTTATTGGGAATTATATTTTTTCTTCCATGTCTATATTTTCACTTCCCATAATGTTCTCATACTTGGAAACCTAGTTATGTGATGAACTTCACACTTCCCTTTATATAATTTCATGTGGATGTTTTATTAAAAAATTTAAAATATGTGTTTATAATAACGATATTTTAATGTGTCTAAAATTTATTACTATGATAATATTTAAATTTTTAGGACATAATTATTAAAGTGGGAAGGAATTTAATGCCTTAAATTTTTAAAATGGGAAATTATGTTCAATAGCATATGTGATATGCAACACCAAACCAAAACAAATATGATTATATAAATATGACTATTACAACCAAGATATTTAATTTTAGGGTATGAATAAGAATACAAATTTTATGCCATATATATATAAATATTTCATAATAAATATATGTTTTGACAAATTCACAATAAATAATCAATAATTTATTGGTAATGTATTCAAAACACATATTATTCAAAAATGATTTTTATTTCTTTATGAAAAAATAATATAATTATTTTCTAGAACATTTAGAAACATTATTTTTTAAAATGAAATTCATTTTTGATATCATAATATCAAAATTAACTTATGTTAAAATTTTGGTATTTTTGGTGAAATAAATATTTTTCACGGCATATTGAAAAATACCCATATTTTTATAAAACTATCATTTCTTTTGATAAATTAAGTACTTTAAAAGTCCCATTATTATTTTAAATTTTATTTAAATGTAAAATAATCATTATTTATTATATTTAATCTTATTATTTAAATTTGAAACATATTTAAACAAGATTTTATAATAAGTTTAATTTTAGGCTAGAAAACACATTTTTTCTAAAAAATTTAATAACTTTCACCATTTTAATTAATTAAAATTAAAATAAAATTGGAAATGATTTAAATTTGATTTATAGATTATTTACTTATAATTATTAATTTAAATTAATATAATGAATAGTAATAGTTATATAGTTAAAGTAAAATGATCATTTTCTTGAAAAAAATGCATTTTTAGAGAAAAATGGTTTCCATCCCACCTAGTGGTTTTATTTTAAATTATTCCACCCATGTGATTTTATTTTTAAAAAAATATATTCTTAATTTTTAATAAAAATAATTATTATTCAGTAATAATTTCAACTTATGTTTTTGAAAATATTAATAAGAACTATAGTAAATATTTATTACCACAGAAAAAGGAAAAAATGTTAATTAAGGGTAAAAAAAATTTAATAAGGATTTTAAAAAAATGAACCCTAATTATGTGAATATATATATATTCATTTAAATATAAAAATTATTATATTTTTTCTATTTATTTATACATAATTTAAAAATTATTTTGATAAAAATATGATCCTGATATAATAAAACAAAAATTATATTTTTTTTCTTATAATAATAAATTTTAATTAAGACATTTATTTTTGATGAATTAATTTATTTTTAAAATAAATGAAATTTTAATAAATTAATACCTATTTAATTTAATAATAATTTATTTTTTATGAAGTCAAATGTTATAAGGGTTTAATAATGTTTATTGACAATGAAACTCGCACTTCTCAATTAATATTGATTATTTTCTAAAAAAAGTTTAAATAAAAATATTTAGAATTTTTTTAATGAAATAAATATTATTTTTGGAATAGTCATGTCAAAATTATTCAACAGTGATATTTCCATAATTTTCTGAGAGAGTCAAAATTTCATGTAAAAATTGAATGTGGTATAATTATAAAGAGGGTATTATGACGTCATAAAGTCCCAAAAATAAGGTAATAAATGATATAAATTGTTCACATGAAAAAATATGTTTCCCCTTTAAAATAATGTGTTTTCAAGTTATTTGATTAATTTACTAAAGACATTATGAATCCTATATAAACATATATTATATTTTTATGTCTTAAAATAAACTCTTTATAAACATGACTGACTTCCACATCACCAATTGAAGTATTTTAATGAGACAATTTCTTGTAGTTATAAAATAGTTAAAACCACTCTTCTTTGGTAGAAATCATGTAAAAAATTTTTTGGAGGGTTTTTGTTTTTTATTATTTTATTGCATAAAGTCCAGAACCTAAGTTTGAGAAATAATAAAGAAATCCTGTCTCTTTTAGTATATAAATCCACCCAAGCTATCATTTATATTCACTAAAAAATTTAGAGAATATCATATATTTTTCCTCCCTTCAATATATTCCTCCCAAGGTTATTCCAAACATTCATGAAGCTCCACTCAATCTTTTGGAATCACCTTATCAAGGCAAGGGACAACTCTCTCCTCTTTTCCATTCAGGAACCTTCTTCGTATCTATCATTTTGAATCTCAATTGGTTATGTTTACATAAATTTATAAATTTCCTCTTAATTTTAAATTTATGTTCTTATAATTAGATATAATTTATCCGTTCTTGTTATAATCTTTAACTAAGCTGTTACTATGTTGAAATTTAGTAAGGGACCCCTCTTTTTTTCAATTCAAGCACCGTGTTTGTATTTATCCATGTAAATAAAAATTGGTTATTTTTTAATTTCATTATAAATATCACCCTACAAAAAAGTTTATTTCATAATAATTATATATAATTTATCCACTCTCATTATATCATTTACCTAAGCTGTTACTATTTGAAAATTTAGTAAGGGATCCTCTCTTTTTCCTCCATATTCAGGCACCTTATTTATGTAATGCACATGGTATTCCAATTAATATTTATGTTATATTATCTTTCACATCACTATTAATTTACTTATGATTTAAAAGTGATTTTTGAACCATTTAAATATCATTAATCCCTTCCATGATTCATTATATACCCTCGTTATGCTATTGAGATTATCCCATGATTTGTTTCTGTCATCTTTTTATACAAGCACCATCATTGTCTTATTCATATCAATTACAAAATTTTTATATTGTATTATGTTCATACATATAGCTCATACTTTAATATTTAATTGCAAGTGATTATGTACCCCATACAATATCATTAAAACATTTTATGATAGTTTAATTACTGACATTATGCTGCCAAAATGTCACTACAATTCTCCATAAAGAACATTTTTGAGGTGTATAACAACACCCAGTCCACTTAATGATATTAAAATACTTATACCTACACTAAATTTATTGGATATATAAATAAAATTAGAATATAATATTTAATCATGAAATTAATTATCATGAAATATTATTCTATGTTGATAGACCAAAGTGACACACTTAGGTGTGTACATGATATGAAAGTGATGGGCGCACCAAAAATTATATAGCACTCTAATGCATTGGGTAATGTTTTAGTATTGTGAGGTATCATGTATTGGATTATGAAGTGAACCTAATCCATTATGGGACTTTTTTCTCCATGTTATGATATATTTGTGATAAGACTTGACATATGTTTATGCTTTCATGTTTAATATTATTGCAGGATTTCCATTTTACCTTTGTATTATCATGACATATCATGACTTCTTGTTCATATTTACGAATTACACACCTTTTTATGTCCCAATTAAATTCCTATTGTCTAATATGTAATAATTTATTCATGTTATTATTTTTTATCATTACTAGGAATTATTTCTCACCCATTTTTATGTATGTCTTAGGTTATCCAACACAATTTTGTGAAGAATGGAAAATTATGAACATGTTAAAGTAGTTTTCAATAGTACCTATGTACACCTTGTTTCAAGTTGTTATGAAATATAACTAATTCACCAAATAAACTATAAATATCGATCTTATTGGTTTTATTATCTGTATTCTTATATTATAAATCACGAATTAACATGTAATAAAGACTAAAGTTGTCATAATGGAATTCAAAACTGTGGTAAGGGTTTCTCGTCTCACTTTTACTTCCATGATACATATGTCATATTCACCACATATTCCTTTGTGTTTTGTATATATTGAATCTTTCGATAAGTTACATTATTAATATATTTCTCATCATGGAATTTCAAGTTTAATTTCAAGTTATTTCTTTCACGGAGATTATGATTCAAAATTTAACAAAGTGTTAAGGGATTATTTCACAATCTCATCATTATTCTAGACTGTTTTTTAAGTATCCCTTCGGGGATTATTTTTTATTTACATCATAAAATAATTGTATTTTATTATCAGATGGTTAAGATTTTTTTCCAAGTAATAATTCCATTTTCCCTCTCTTTGGTACTTTGAATTATTGAGAATAGGTTTTAAAAAAATACATCTTTATTTCTCTATTTAGTCAAAAAAATTCTATAAAATAATGATTTCCAAAAAAGTTTTTTAAATTATCAAAATTATTTATTATAAAAAAATTTACCAATGTTTTAGTATTTAAATTTTTTTTAAAAGGACTACTCGGGACATTTGCCCAATAATTCTCATTTTTATTTTACCAAAAATGTGAAAGAAATATTTGTTTTAACATGTAACACATGAATATAATTTTCCTCCTTCATGAACACTCAATATTTTATAACATATTTTACATGTTCCCAAGGTTATTTTTAAATATAATTATTTTAAAAATGTATTATAAACTTTTTTTAAAAGGTAATTTTCAAACTACTGTGGTCACCTTCCTCAATAATTATTTTAGTGACATATTTATGGTATTTCTATTCATCAATAAAATCAAACCAATATTGTAATTATGATCCACTAGAGATATATTATATTGATATCATATTTTTTATTTATTATTATTGTTTATTATCATTTTTACAGGTGATGTAGAATCTTATTACCATTCACCATAATACCTAGGATAGTTTATGATTATGTTTATTGATTAGGGAAAGTATTAAAATTTAAAATGTTAGTTTATCAATATGGTTTTAATATTGATTATGTTTCACCACTTTTATATGAGGAATGAATTTATCTTAGTATGTGATGGTTCTTACTAGTTATAGATATCCCCTCGATCCATCGGTAGGTCTCATGAGAAACAAAATTATCCAAATTAGATATTTTTCTACACATATATTTAAAATATCTTTTGATAGCACTTGATACTATATTTCAAAAGTCTACTATTTATGAATTACCTCATTATGAGACCATTTATTATTATAAATCTTATTATTTTATTAGTTAGAATATTTATGTACTAGATTCAATCTCATGTTATTATTTAAATTGATTTATTTGAACAACATTTATTCTTTCTATATTATGATCATGATATTTTTTAAATTGATTGTTTTTTATTTATTCAAATTTCAATATTAATTATTCTTATTTATTCATGATTTATTCACATGTATTCTTACACTAAACATGCATTTGATTTTACCCCTTTCTCATCTTTTATTATCCCCAATATACCAAGAAGTGTTTTCTAATTAATATGCATAGATATGATCAGGGGATATATGGAATTCACAATGAAAATAATTTTGTGTATTTTATGTTTTAAATTGTAATATGAATTTCAAATATGCATCTAGTATATCAATACTACTATAATATTTAGTAATTTTGGATGATATTCTCTATATGTAGTTATAATGTAATATTTTAACCACCGGTTCTGGGTTACTGGGGTCAAGGTCTCTATAGTTTGTATTTTTGGATGTTTAGTAGAAACTATAGGGACTATATTTATGAAAACATAGATTTGGGAATATAACCCTATGGATTACTTTGAAGATAGGTCTAGGTATAAGAAAATATACTATTGTTTTTGTAATGTATTTATTATGTGGATTACCTAGAAATACATACCTATAAAGATACTATAAGTGGATATGGTTCTAGTAAAAATGTTCATAGGGGTAGTACATCTAAAAACGTTTCATCACACCTGACAATAAAATTACCTAGTACACGACAATAAGCCTTACTATACACATTTTTTTGACAAACTTTGGGGATATTCATTATTTAATTCTCATTTTCTTTACAAACCATTACGAAGGATTAAAAATCATTTTTATGATTTTAAAAATTTCTCAAAAAACCAATGTTTATTATTATGAGATTATCTATGCTTAAAATTTTCAATTTATGTCAAATTTTTTTCTAGTTTTTCGATAACACCTTATAATAAATAATGTTATGATCTAATATATTGTTTTAAATTATTTATAAATGGTACCTAGAGGATTAAATTATAACCATATGAATATATATAATCGAATGAATAATAATTATAATTTACTTGATGGGATTAATCCAATATTTCGAAGGGAACTTTTCTCACAAACATTCTCATCATACATAGAAAATGTATCATGTATAGTAAATATAAAAAAATAATTATCTATGTATTATGTATTAATTATTTCATATGATAAAAGAGAATAAGTTAATGGAAGAGTAAAAATAGATAAGAGAAATAAGGGGGGAATGGGGTTTCCCGTATGTGATAATTATGGAAAAAACACCCTGATACTTGGTTAAAGGGAATGAGATTTAGCTATAAGTGTAGAGAGAAAGGCCATAATGTGTTTTGATATTATGGTTAATAAATAACCCTATTAGTTTTAGAATTTAAACTATAAGGATATGAGGAACTACACAAATGAATGGACTAAGCGTTAAGGGAACATAACTTAAGAAAAGATAAGGGATCAATGTCAATATTATGTTATTACTACGAGTGAAGTGGAATTATTATAGTGATTACATTTTTTTTCAAGAATAATGTTATATGAGAACTTTATTACTTATATTTTAGTTGTAATAATTATGAAATGTATAAGGATTATACTTCAGTAGTTTTTCTTTAAGGATTTGATATAATATGTTAAATTGTACTGATGGCCAAGAAAAGTGATTTAATGGAAAGTTGAAATTCATGGAAAACATGTGACTTGGGAATGATTACCCTTAATATATTATCTATGTTGAGATAATAATTATTAAATTATATTAATGGGATATTATTAGTGACCTTTAAATGGGTTAGTGATTTTATGGTTTATATCATATTGGTAGAAGTTTACTACATGTTTGGATATATGGAATATATTCGATAACTTGATATTTTTAAGAAGAAATCATGATTTCAATATGTATTTTACAGTGACTAAGGTATTCACTTATTCAGAATTTTATAGTAAGATACAGTTTATATTTTCTAGGGAACATAATATTTTTTTGTGACATTCCATCTAAATTTTTGGGCTTTGAATTTTTCTAGACATAGTTTGGAAGAGTTTTACAGTTAACAATTAACTTTTATGAGACATATTAAACATTCACCACTTAATTCTCTGTTTGGTGAATATAATTCCTATTTTTATATGTTATATCATGATTCTATTTATATTTATTGTTTTGAAATATTTATTTGAAGTTATTTCTTTCATGGGAATTGTGATTCAAAATTTAGTGGTAAGGATTTATTTAACAATCTCACAATTATTAAGGATTATTTTTTTTACGTATACATTGGGGAAATTATTTGATTTATTATATCATAAAATCAATATATTTTCTTCTAATATATTCATTAATGAACATTTTCATGTAATGGTGCCATTTTTTCTCTTTGGAATATATATGTTTTGATAAAATGTTTTTAAGAAAACATGAATTAATTTTCCCCTTGAGTAAAAAATCATTTTCTTCAAAAACAATATTTTCAAAAAAAATTCATATATTTTTTTATAAATTTTAGAATTTATTAATGAAATACATTTTTACCAATCATTAACCTTGTATATGTTTTTTGAAATGAATCTTCATAATGTTTTCCAAACAATTAGAGTTAGAATTTTACCAAAAATTTGAAAGGAATATTTATTTTAACTTATACTGCTTCAATGTAATTTACCATATTCACGACCACTAATTATTTTAAATATTATTTTTTATGTTTAAAAGTTTATTTTAAAATAAATTTATTATAAATATTTTTTAATGTTTTGTTTTAAACGGTATTTCTCAAAGAGAAAATGTTATTTTCCTCAAGAATCTTTTTAATTAAATTTTTATGGTATTTATATTCATTGATGAAATAATAATTTTATTATAATTATTATCCAGTGGGGATATATTTTATTTATTTAATCTTTATTCCTTATTTGGATGGTTTATGATTAGTGTTACTGGGGATATAGAATTTTATTACCACTCACCGTATTACTCTAAATAGCTTAAGACTGTGTTTCTTTATTGGGGTTTTTATTAAGATTTCATAAGTTATTTTTTTTAATAATAATGTTAATGTAAAATATATTTCATCACTTTAATATGTGAAAAAAATTGAACTTTGTAAGTTATAGGTGGGGGATGGTTATAGATATCTCCTCAGTACATCAATAGGTCTCATGATATAAATAAGTTATCTAAAATGGATAGGTTTATACCCACATATTTAAACATTCATGTTAATGGTCTTGAAAATATGTTTCATATGTTTGAAATTATGCATTACCTTATTATGAGATTAGTTATTTATTTCCATGTGATTATTTTATTTGTTAGAATATATATGGATAAGATTGAAGCTTATGTTGTTATTTATATATCTTTATTTGACCATCATTTATTATTTCTATATTATTCCCTAGTTGTTGTTCAAATTTAATGTGTTTCATTTACACACCTTACTATATTTATTGTGTTTATTTATTCATGACAGCTTCCACTATATTCTTACCCTTACTATGTATCTGATCTCACCCCTTTCCAAAATTTTTTCCTATGATAACATGAAGTGATTTTTAACTAATATGTAGGGATATGTGAAGTGGAATTATGAAGTTCTCATAGAATAGAATTTTTGTATTTTATGTTCTCAATTGTAATGTAAATTTCATGTATATATATATATTTCCAATAATACTAGAATATTCATTCCATTAAGATTTGATTCTTTACATCTAATGACAATGTAATAAATTAACCACCTAATCTAGGTTACTGAGGTTAGGTTCCTTACATTATATGTACCTAAGCACAATAAAACATCTCCCAAAATATCACTAATCACCTAAAAATCAAAAATGTTTAAAATATTTTATCACATAACATTCTTACCAAATTTAACAAATCATTATCCAAGAAATTTTTTATGTAAAAAAATTTCATGTTAACCATGACTTCACATAGGCCAGTGGTATGCATTTCCCCCTTGTTACCCATCGATTTAGGGTTAAGGCCCCATGGATTTGTTATATGTGATATGTTGTCACCCATAATATGATTTTTCCTTTTTAAAAAACTATATTATTATAGGTCCTATAATGTTTCTAAAAATATTATGAAAATATTAATAATAAAATTAATAATTAAATCAATTTTTAATGAATAAGGTTTTATATAAAAATTATTTTTTACACAAAATAAAATAATTTTAATTGACTATTATTACTTTACCATAAATGATAATGTTATCCCTAATGGTTATCAATAACTGTAAACTTATTTACAAAAATATAAAAGTATTAGTCCTCAAAGAAACATTTAAATAAAAAGTATACCAAACCAAAGGGTTGTATTTCCAAAAATATATCCAAAAATATCTTTAATAAATTTAAACTCTCATTATATAAAATATAAAAAGGGGTATATATTGCATTAAAATTGTTATCAACCTATAAATTATTAAGTAAATACAATTTATTTTTATCCTATACCACTATGTAATGTCATAGGTTTCAATAGGATATATTCTATAATTCATCATTGTAGTTTATAAGGACAAGTTAAATTAACAAATTCATATCCTTAGGAGTGTCAACCATTTTCAGAATAAGGTAACAATCACTATAAACTATAATGATGGCCAGGATATATTAGAACAACTCCCTTTAGGGTTATTATCCCTAGATGAATCTGTGCCAAAACCATATTCACTTGTAATATCGATATAGTGTTGTATTTCTAAAATACCACATAAAATATTCCCTACCAAAACATTTATTATATTTTCCTATAACTAGACATATATTCAAAATGTTTCTTGGTTTTATGTTCTCTAATGTATTCTTTACTAAATCTATTTCTCAAGGTTTCTATTAAAACTAGATATGTGACCAACTGTAAAAACCCCAACCCTACTATCCCAAAGTTGATGTCTTCTTTCTTACACTGGAACTAGATAAAAGTGATCAATTCCCAAGGGACTGAATAGTCTTGTATTATTAGTAAACTAGATACACACATTCTTCTGATTTTATATTAGAAATAAAATATATAACATGGTGAAATTAAATATTCTATATCCCTAAACTCATTCCAAAATTTCTTCTTTATATTATAGGAAAGGAAAAAAATAAAGGGAGTGCTTAAATATTCATTAAGGGTTGTGTATAGCAGAAACAATCAAAAATAAATAACAAAAACTTAACATAGAAGTGTGGAAAATCAAAACACATTCCATTCAATGAAAAATTGTGTTCAATAAGTATCCATGTCATATATCGACATAGAAAACAGATTGATTAAGAAAATTCAATTCTTAATAGAGGAAATTCATAATTATCGTTATTAATGATCAAGGACTCTCAACAATGAAATCATGAGTCTCACCATTAAGGAGTCTCAACCAAGGCATTATAATTCTTTCATGGTTGTTCATACAAGACATTGTCATTTTATGGGATGGAAAAAAAGAAATACTAAACTATTATTACATGATCTTATAAGATTTTCCAATACATCATGCAAAACTATTTTCCCAAATACAACCTATCGATTCATCTATGTGCTATCTATAACTGAGTGCCACCCATCACTTGAATGTCATATAAATTCTTTATATTGTGAATAATCAATATAATTCAACTTAAAAACTCTTTATAAGTTAATAATTATCTATATTCAATCAAGAATATAAAAAATCAATACGTTATTATCATAATATTTTTTGATAAATAATAAATATGGGATTATTGTATCATATCCCCAAAGACATAAATTTTTTATGTCATATTTGAAAATAACTCTAAAAGGTGTAAATAAGAGAGGGAAGGGGTTTCCTTTTATAAGGGAGGGAAATGGAATCCTTGGAATTACTATAAAGATTAAAATATAACTAATGTCTTTTTAAATTTTAATGATTCAAAATATCCATTAATTTTAATAAAAATAGGATATAGTCAAAATATAATCAACCAAATAAATTTAGATACTTTTTTGTTTCATTTTAATCCTTATCTTTTAGTTTAACCACTTCATTATCCATTTTGAGTCTTAATCAGAGTAACAACTATTTCAATATTAATGGGTTATAATTTTACTTACAAGGGGATTATTGATTAATAAATGTCTATGTGATGATATGTTTTTACCATATCATATCACCTTGTCACAATTCAATATTATTATGATTTTCAAATAATTTAATAAAATATTATTTAAATAAAATATCATTAATGTCAATTTAACACTATTTATTTAATTTGAATTTAATGAAAACAAGAAATACATATACTTGGAATATAAAATTTTCTCCTATACCTAATATATAATATTTATCTGATTTTTTTGGAACCCAATAATTCATCCAAATTGTGCAACTTTATATATTTTTTAAATTCATTTATTTTATTTTTATTTTAATAGAATAAATATTTTGGCTATGTAACATAAGTATTTAAAGTAATTAATAGATAAATAAAAATTAAAAATAAATTAACATGATACAAAAATTAATTTAATTATCAAAAATCATTTATACCAAAAATTTCCCCCTTTTTATCCTAATGTAAAAAATTTAGAGATGTTAAAGTTAATTGAGTGTCATTTTGTATATATTATGTTCTTAAAATAATTAAATGGTCAAAATAAATAAAAATGGAACCAACTATAAATATATTAAATAATTTGATTGAAATGTATGAAATCAACTCATTTATTATAGTAAATTAATGTTTTAAATAAATTTAAAAGCCTTGTCCAAAAGTTTTAATCCTATTTTACCCATTTTATCCTTACCGAGGTGAATAATATTTACTAAGGTTATTATTCGTAATGGAAAAATAAAATGGAAATATTTTAATAAAATCACATGATTCTAAATATGAAATTAATTTTTCAATATTAAATTCAGAGAAGTGGAAGTACATAATTTAAAATTAAACTCAAAAAATAAGATAAAAAGTACTTTTCTAGAAAAAAATATTTACTAACGTATAAACATTTTTATACCATATTAAAACATAAATTAAATAAAATTACCTTAACTAAATTATTTATATTATATATGAAATAAATTGAATTTTACAACCATTTTCAAGCAAAATGGATATTTTTAAATTCTTGAAACTAAGAAATTGGTTTTAATAAAAATGTGTACTTTTCCATATTTATTGGAAAATTAAAATTTCCAGAGAAGTCTAAAATAACCACACTATGATAATTTTTACTTGATTATTTAAAATATAATTTATAATTTTTTATTGAAATTAATAATAATATTATATCAAAAAATAAATAAAATCATTTTAGAAGAAAATATATTTTTGAAGAAAAAAATGACTATTAATAATTTAGTAATTATTTACTAATAATTAACCAATACATTTGTATTCTGTAGTACCTTCACATATATTTCATCATTTTGGTTAATTATATTAATACCTTCAATTTAAATTTTTAGGTTATAATGATAATAATTTAATAAAAATATTTTTTTGGTTTCTTAAGCTCGATATTGTGTATCTTATTCAATATCAAACATAATATTATATTATAATATCAGGATATTATAGTAAAGGAGGTGGAAAATGGTTTTCCTATTATCATAATAATATTAAATTATATTGTTAGTAATGGCTTAATTCTTTTAGGATGGATAAAACATATTTATAGAAAGTAGAAGAATTAATAAACATTGATAGAGTTGGGTAAGTTGATTACCTCTTCTTTGATAGAACACCTTTGTGATAAATCTTAATCCTTCATAGGAAGGTTTTAGGGTAGGAAAAGGGGATCAAAAATAAATTTAAAGAATATAGTAATGGTTTTTCTATAGATATTGTTTGAGCTATATGGATTAATGTTCGTGAATATGGGAGGGGAGGATGTGCCATTTTAAAAGCCAGGGGAGGGACACATGTGGAATTAATTAAAATATTTGAATAATATAATGTTATTTTATTATTAAAGTGGAATTTTTTTTCAAATATTCTAATATCATAAGAGTAATGTTGTAATTAAATCAAACAATTAGGTTTAATAATGTATTTTATGTTACATTGAAGCATCATCCTTTTACTTCTAACCCTTTTACAACATTTTAGGCTTCATTGAGGTGATAAATATTTTCCATGGTCACTATTCATTATGGTCTAAAATTAGGTTTCTATTATTAACTAATATTAATTATTATTTTTCCAAATATGGAATCCATTTTACATATTTCATCTTCTATAAGTGGAATAAATTACTTTTAATATAAGTTTACAAAATGCAATAAAAACTATTTTTTAAAAAATACTTATTTAAAGGCTAAAAATTATTTTATAAAAACATTTATCATACCATTACTATATTTCAGATATTAATTGTCCTTATTTGTATCTCATGTATTTCGTTTCTTATTTTGGAATCATTATGGGAGAATTCTTAGGATTTTGGAAGCCCAAGAGGTTGTGCATTGTTGATGCATGGTTAGGAAGAATCGTGCGGTTTAGTCCAGAAAACTATGAACCCTATTAGGATCCTATAGAAGGGGGTGAATGTTTTTTACAACTCATGTATCCATACCTAAAAATAATATAACCTCCAACATTGGGGTTTTTCACATTTATTGCATGGTTTGAAAAAACTATTCCTCATCTTAGGAGAAACCACACACCCTAAAAGAAGGGGAACACAGTTAGGACACAAGGTTTGTCAAAATGTGTGACCCAACCTAGAAAAATATTCTCTTATGTTTTAATTCCCATTAATTTTTTATTAAAATTAAAAAGCCTTCCCTTTAAGAAAAATTTTCACCTTATTCGACTATAACTTTAATTCCTTGGTTGTGAAGGCTCCCAAGAGGTGACTTTGGCTCTTCAAATCCATTTTCTTGGTGGATTGAAACACCATTGATCTCATTTAATATAATCTAGGTAAGTATATATACTATTATGTGGTTTCCTTTAATCTTTCTTTTACTCACCCTTAGAGATTAATGGTTCATTATTTTTTATGGATATAATCTGTGTTATGTTGGATATTGTTTCTAGTTTGTGTTCCATGATTTTTTTGACTTCATTTTTTATTATCATTCCCCATTATGGGTATTGTCCATTATTATCCCTTGATTTAAAACCCATGTGGTTATATATTAATTTTCCCTAGGATTAAAACCTAAATTTTATTGATTGAATTTAAATGAGTTATTAAATGATTTTAAAACCCTAATTTTATGGAATTTTATGTGTGATATGAAATGGTATAGAATTTAGAAAAAACCCTAATTTTTATAGAATTGAAATGTTGGGGTGGATTTTAGAAAAAAATTTGAATTGATTTTTAAATTGATTTGATCGATTTATTTTACATTAAACCTTGAGAAAAATTTATTATAGTGAAAAATTATATGAAATGAATGAATTTATTAAAACCACTATTTCTGTTTTTAAACGAGAATATTGTGTTGAAAACTTAAAATAAGCAAACAATAAATTCAATTGATTTGAAAATTTTGATTTTCCCATGTTTTATTGATAGATTTTTAAAGAAATTGTCATCCTGGGTAGTTTATGGTATGTATGACAAGAACGTCCGGACCATTCATCTTTAGTAATGGATTTGTGATAGAAATTGTTACTAAACAAACTATATAATTATGGCTTGTTATTGGTTCACCTATTTGGGTGTAGACTTCCTATGATAGGTTCCCCAAATGGGGTGTAGTTTTTTTATTACACCTAACTATATTTGAGTTCATAATGAGATGTATGAGGATACTACTACCTAAGAAAATTACTTTCCCTGAGGATATTATACATGGTTCTTTGTTAGGATTTGTTACTTGATTAAAAATGATATTGATTATTGAACTATTATATTCATGCCTCCTATTTTATTTAATTGTTTTATATAAACTTTTTATTTATGTAAATTTTGATATATCTACCACCTTTATGAATGATAATGATTTTTATGGGCTTAAAATATGTGATGAAAATTCCATTTTTTATTTAGTTCATTTTAAATGAAATTAAAATTAATTTAATTATTATTTATTTGATTATGGCACACTTGATTAGACCCAACTGGTATTTATATCCCATACCCTACCTTTTTTTGGGAATATGTAGAATTTATTATTCTAGATCTTAGAAAAGTGGAAGTTCCACTTGGAGGTGGTGGATGTTATTGATCCTTGGGATTGTGGAGTGATGATGGTGACTGATGGAGTTATTGTACACATGTTATATTAGAGTTTATGCTAGCTTTTATAGTTTATGTTTTTATTCCCTTTGGGATTTCTATCTATCTATTAGGGTAAAATTTTATCTATTTTTTTCAGGACTTCTAATTTGGGATTATTGATCTTGCTAACATTTATCTTTTATATACACTATTTTTTTGGAAAATTAATTTCCTCATTGATCTTGTTTGATTCTAGGTTCTAGTCAGTAATATGTGGGTATCAAGAATGCCCTTCATGCTATGTTAGGGCTTAATCAAGTATAAGTGTACTAGGGTATCTGACCAGGTTCAAGAAAAATTTGTTTCAAAGGGAGTTTAAGAATTTTTCCTTGTTATCAGTATATGATTTGGGATGACTTTATTGGTCTTTGTAGGGAGTTTTCAGTGAGTTCCTGGCCATACATCACCATAATGAGTCATAAGCCACCATGTTTTTTTTGTGGAAGTATCTTGGAGGAATGTTGTGATAAATTATAGTATTTTACCAACCTTTGAATTATGTTTTTTTAAATCCTAATCTTTAATATCTACTTGGTGGAATTGATATTCTAGAATCATTTTTGGTGTATTCATTATTATGTCTTTAATGTTTTTTGTTGATGTTTTTTAGTATCATATCTCTAAGAAGTCATTTTAATAGGCCCTTGGTGGAATATTCTAGTGAACCACATTAATAAAATACTCATATAGACTAGATTCTTGTCAGGATGGAAGTCTGGGCCATCCTATATATTGGGAAAGTGCATGTATTCATTCCCATTCAGACTATGATAGTGGAACCTTGAAAGAATGAATCTTGTAATCTTGATTTAAAGTTTCTTCAAAAGAATCCAACTAATTTACAAGGCTCTAATAAACCAAAAGAGGTTGAGTACTAGTCGATATTGATAGAGATCCTTTATGAATTATCAGAAATGCCTGAATCTATTAAGGTGAAATATGATACCTTTATGTAGGAAGGTCATAGTAAGAGATGATGGGATGTGATGGTTATATAAAATAAGTATGAGGTTTTTGAATGGAAATTATTTTGAGTTATTTTCACCAACTAGTTCTATTCTAAACCTATGGTCCTATAAAAAGAGATAGAGTTTCTCAAACTCTAGAAAGATGACATGACTATGAATTAGTACAAAAACCAATTTTCTAATATTTTTCAGCATTATCCTATGGTGATAACCAATGAGAAGATATAGGCTTGAAGATTTTATATGGGCCATTGACCTGAAATCTGATCACATTTTTTCCTACTAAATATGACTTCTTACACTGATGTGCTAGATAGGGTGTTGATGTTTCAACTTGACCTATCTAGAAATTAAGGGTTGATATGAGTTCCTATTTCTCTTAGTGTTTGTTCAATGATTTTTTTTAAAGGATATATGAAGCATGATGAGTCTCATGTTCACTCTAGGTATAAGGTGTATTCCAGACCTCCTATAGTACCCAATAGAGGCCCATTGACCCACATTTAGTGTTGATAGGATATAAATCCCGGATGTGTTTTTAGTAAGGTGCCAAATATCATCAATTCATATGGTTGGTAAAGAAATTTAAATAAGTTTTTCTATTTATTTTCTACTTGGTGTAGTGGAACATGATAATCATCTCTAAAAAGTACAATGATTTAATTACATGCTTTAAGACCTAATGTGTGCCAGCTATAGGAATCCAGAACAAAGAATCTCCATGTAGTGGAAGAGTCTCTAGAAGACGTTCATATAGGTCCAACAATAGTGATAGGTACAATCACTATGGGTTTATCTTTATTGAATTAGTTATTTGATGTTATATAATCTCAATTTTTTATATTGACTCATACTGTGAACCTTATAAATATTTCTATAATGATTTTGTCTTAAGTTATGGATATTACTATGCCCCTTAGAATTAAGAAATAGAAGGGGATCCATTGGGCTTCTTGTGTTTCTCTTTAACAGATATTGATATTACCTGTAATTTTCTAGTTATAGATATGATAACTCTTGAAATCATCCTCATGATGGATTGTATTATTTCTAATAAGTTTTGAATTGACTTTTATCTTCAATGATTCTCCTTTAATGCCCCTGATGGGGTGTGTTTTGTCATTTAGGGAGAATGGGACCCAAGGTTGAGTAGAGTGGAACTGTATTTTCCGAAGTTGGGAAGGTTAATATTAGTGTTCTCTTTCAACTAGGAGTGAGAATATTTGAGTTATAGTCTCCCTCTATTCATCATCGAGTTTCCTAAAATGTTTCTCTATGATTTCTCTTGTCTACCACCTGTAAGAGAGGTATAATTCTCTATTTATGTAGTACCTGGTACTTATATTGTATCCATTACTTCTTATGAAATTTAACCAGTAGAGTAGAAAGAGTGAAAGAATCAATTGTATGATCTTTCAGATAAAGGATTTATACACTAGAGCTTTCCAACTGGGCCAATGTATATTCTCTTTATGAAGAAAGTTGACAGAACTCTTCACCACTATATTTAATTCTGAAAAATCAATCATGTTACAATATTAAAAATGTATCCATTAGAATATATTGATGATTTATCTTATTAGTTTAAATGGGAATAGTGGCTCTTGAAGAATAATTTCGATCTTTTATCACCAGTTTAGAATAAAATATTATGAAATTTCAAAAAATGCCTTCAGGAGTAGGTATGTTCATTATGAGTAGCATTTCATTCCATTTTTATAACCAATTCTATTATAGACTTTATGGATTTGATGAATATAATTTTTCACCAATACATCAAATCATTCATAGTAGTAATTTTGGATGACATTTTGATTTACTCCAAAATCGAAGAGGAAGATGTGTGTCCTTTAAGACAAGCCCTAAAAATATTGAGAAATCATAGAATTTACATTAATCTTTAAAAGTATAATTTCTAGATTCAAGAAGTGAGATTCTTGGCATGTGTGGTTCCATAACATGGTATCTTAGTTGATCCAGAGAAAGTGAAATGTATTATAACATGTGAGATATCATGTAATGTATTTAAGATATAATGATTCTTGGGATTTTTGAGTTATTACATAGCATGGTCCAATATTTATCAAAGATATATTCTCTAATTACTACACTCACATGGAATAGAGTAAATTTCTTATGGAATGGAAAAAGGAATATTTATTTTATTGATTAGAAATGTCCTACAAATTCTTTACTAGTTTTGTATATTTCTAAGTGTCTTCTATAATGCATCATGTTTGGGTTTGGGTTTTATTATTATACATAGTGATCACATGGTAGATTATGGTTCTAGATAGCTTAGGAAACACAAGAATAATTAACTAAAACATGATATTTAACTTAAAATAGTGATTCATGATATTTAAAGTTTGCGACATTCCTTTTCCTATAATGTATTACTATTTATTTTGACCAAAAATATTAAGTTTTATCTTCTCTCAAAAATATTTCAACCTCTGATAGAGGGGTTTGGTGGAGTACCTGAAATATTTTTATTTTGACATTCCTAAACCTTGAGGAAGGGAAATGACTCTACTTTTTCTTTGATTAGGAAACTTTTGATGTAGTGCATGAAAGATTCATCAGAAGAGAAAAACCTGATGGATCTTTTTTCCTAGTTAAATTTATATTATATCCTAGGTTTACTTATAAGGTAAAGATCTTTTTTTTCAATTTAAATTATTTATTATCGATTAATGTGAGTTCATAACGAGATCATGGGTGTATTGGTGGGTTTCTGAGGCTTATTCGGAGCCCTAATTGTTGGACAAAATAGATATGCCACGTGGTGTGTGGAATAGGACACACCATAACACTAACTGTGTGAGGGAGGGACAGAGGGGTCATGTAGGATTAGCGGTTTTAGAAATCTATGTTGCCTAGGGCACACACCCATGAAGGGGATATTTTTTTAGTTGATGTGTGCATCATGGTTTTCACAAAGTTAGTCAATCCATATGCATGAAACTTTGAATGGTAACCCTCAACACATTAAAGGGTGCATGGTTGGAACTTATGTTTTCTAACCATGCATCCAAACTGTACGACTCTATATTTCATGGGTAAATTGCCATTTTACCCTTAAAAATCATTATAACCTATTTATTTTTTCTCCTTCCACTGGAAAAAACCATTATTATTTGGGGATCTTATTTGAATCCAATTCATAGGCTTTTCTCTTATTTCATAATCTAGTCTTAGATTCAAACATTGTCAGTCTTAAAAGATTCCCACAAGTGATTTCTTTATTAAAATTATTAAATTATTTCTTTTACTTCATATCAATGGAGTTATTTAGTTAAAATCCAATATGCCATATTTTTAGGATTTTTATACCCTCTTCCTTTTTCTCTTAATGTGGACTAAATAAAAGATTGATACTAGATGGGTTCTCTAATAAGGAAGTATGGTAGGTGGTATATAAATTTCCCTTAGGGTTTGGTGATATATTATAATAGTTTCTATTGTTCTGCATTCCCGAATATATGGTGTTCCTTGTAAAATGAATTTAATTCTTTGATTAAATTAATTGGACCCTGTTAGGGATTACCAAAAGATCCAATGATATTTTTAGAAGTTTTTCCCTTAAACTAGGCCACCAATAGGGTTCACCATTATTTTTCTTTATGTTATAACACCCCATTGGGTTTGTGTTGTTTAGACACTAATTTGGGAACTTTATTAATTGAATGAATTTAATTAAATTGATTAGGATAGGGTTGGTAATTACTTTTCCATGTGATACATTATGTGAATTAATTTAATTGTTTAAATAGAATTTATACATGAGTTGGATAAACTCAATGGATGATTATGTTTAATTAATGAAATGATATGATGAAAATTAAAAGATAGTGGATTCCTAGGTAGTTATTCCTTGGATCATAATTCTAATAGATCCCATGCAAATTTCTCTTATGGATCTTGTTTTAGGTAGTGGTTGACTTGGACTTGTTTACTTCTTGGATCACGATTCTTTAGGATGTTGAGGGCCTTGCTACCACTAAGACATGGATTTTATTAATTGACATTATACATGGTCTGCTAACATGATCCAAGGACTCCAACTATTTTTTTACTGAGTTTTCACGGAGATTCTCATCGGTCTCGATGTGGATACCTTAGTATTATATATATTGAATATGACCCTTAGTGGTCTGAAACATTTGATTACATAACAAAACTATTGTGTATGACTCTAGATTATATATTATGGCCACGATAGATATTGTATGATGGATTATATAGAGTGGTCATGGTAGATATTATTGATTGATTACTCAGTGATGCTGATATGGATATTGATTTTTATTTTCTTTAATGATATCCCTGTAATGGATATTTTACTCCATTAGGTAGACTGAATATTATCACTTGTTTATTTATTCTTTAATACTACCCATTTTATGGTAGCATGATCATTGTATACAAGGATCCTTGTTTGGGTAAACATTATTACATATCCTTTGGTAACATTACATTCATTACAAGTAAACCATGGATATAAATATTAAACACTATGTTAGTTTGTATATACATATTATAATTTTTTTATAGACACTATTGGTGGTTTCCTACTGAGTGTCATCTCACACCCTATTCTGGATGGATTTGGGTACCTGAATAGACTTTATTGAAATAGGTAGGGTCTGGGGAAAGTGCCCACTGTATGATGCTCTATTTTCTTGATTATTATAAGCAGGAGACCATAGGATTGAGATAGTCTCAGGATGCTAGTTGGGATTGTTTATTTTTATTATTTTTGGTATTTTGATACATGTATTGTACTGGATTCTTGTATATAAATTTTCCAACTTTTTAGAGGCATGAAATGAAACATAATTTTTCTATATGATATTTCCTTCAGCATTGTTTATATATTTATATCTCGGATGTTTATCTTAGATCTTGGTTATTATTATTATTACACTAATGAATGATATTATTAATTCCATTATGTTACACTGTAACATGATGGAATAGTCTCCCCATAGATACAACCTAGTCTCTATATTCTAGTTGGTATCTTGTGGAATACGAGGTTGATAACATGAGTCCATGTGACCCGCCATCTCTGGGAACCATTCAGTGGCATCCTGTTCGAGGCATTATAATGTGGCTTCAAAGGAAGTTTTCTTTTATTATTTATTATTTTAAGACAATATACAAGGGATTATAAATGTATTGGAATTTGGAAATGATCTATTCTTAGGAGTAGTAAACCCAAGTATGGGGAAAATCCAAATATACATGAATATATTTTTTTGGTTTTGTATTCTTACTATTATAGTTAAATTAATTCATCCATTGGGCGATGCACTTGAATTTGAAAATTATTATTCACATTAATTAGGATTTAGTTTAAAATTTCCTAATGTGATGATGGTATGAAAATCATGAATCATTTTAGGTACTTTAACGGATTCACAAACCATGTATTATTCCATTCCATATATGGAACATTTCTTGACTGCATGAATTTTTGATATGTGACTTCTGTGATATATATTTTTATCATACATGTGTTTTTTAAGTAATGGTAGAATTAATTTGCATATGGAGTGCCTACCCTAAACTAAATAGTGTTTTCATGATTAGGTTATTATAACACCCCAACCCCAGTTACCCAGAGTCGATCCATTATTACGTATCATTTTCATGATTACAAAAGATCATGTATCAAAAGACCTATTAGTTTAGTATCCTTAGAAGTACTAGAAACATTCATAAGGTTTACATTACATCATAAAATGGAAAACTACAACAACATTGTTTCCAAAGAAAACATTGAGATCCTATAGACTATCCCTATAGGTCATTCATAATATATTTCTTCACATCATGGAAAAAATAAAACATAGAAAGGGGTGAGATTAGATGCTCAGTAAGGATAACAATATAGAGGAAACTTTCATAAATAAACATAAACATTTAAGGCAATGTATAAGACTAAAACAAAATCCTTTTAAACTTGAACTTCAACATATTATAGAAAAGATAAAAATCAAATAATTCCACTTACTTATTCACATGGATATTATACTATTCAAATAATCACATGCAATATCAATATCTACTTTCATAATAATGGAATGTATAATGCCAGACTTTCATAACCACATAGTCAAAGCCTTGTTCCAAGACTACAAATAAGATTTTGTCAAGGACTTATGCCAAGAAACTAGTTTGTATCATGTGACCTACCAATGCATCGAGGAGCTGTAGTGGGCTCCACCCGTCACATACTAAGTCCAATGAATTCCTCATATGAAAAGGGTTAAACATAACATAAACATTTGTATTAAAACTAGCTTACGAAATGTCAATATTTTTTACATAAACCATGAATGGTATAAAAATAACACATCCACTATCAAAAAAATCATAAAACCTTAAATACAATATGGATGTTTTTTATCATAATAAATCAACTTCAAAAAAGATTAAAATCCATCAAATGATATTGACATAGATGAAATCAAAGCCTTTTTAGAGAAATATCTCTTTCTATTTCGAATTTATTTAAAAGTCACGTAATTATAAAAGAAAACATTTATATTTGTAAATATTATTATAAGCTTGTAATGGAAGCTTTGATGATGTTATAATGGAAGAAAATAGCCCCACCCTCCGTATAAGTTAGAAAAATACATTCTTACTTTAATTTTGTCGAAAAGGTTATAAAGGACCTTGTTTGAAAAATGATGGAAATATTCCTTTATAAACATCTTATAAGAATTCAAACAAGGGTATAAATGATTTTAACCTATAGTCTACAAAAGTTTATGAATGTTTTGAAATATATTTTTAAGAAACATGGATGTGGATGATAAATATGTCCCAGTAGATACTTACGTAAAAACAACCTCAGATAATAAAGAGATAATAAAATTAACCCTTACCTTGTACTTTTCCTTGCTCAAGGGTTGTTTATCATCCTTTATAATTGTGATATAATTGTTATTAAATTATAAAATAATCATATACATTAATATTATATCATATATGATTTTTTAACATTGCTTTTTTAATAATATCATTGTACTATCGTTGTTTTGGGTGTTAACAGATTCTTTTTCCTTTATATTATTTGTTATGTGTGTCATATATTTTATGGATTAGATGTATCTTATTCATATACATAATGATATCAAGTCTTTAATCATTATTTTTTATCATATAATAAAAATTATTTTTGAATGGATACGATGGGGAATGAATCTCATTGCGTTCATGGAGACGGTAATCTGTACGTACATACGAGCAACAATATAATTCTTTTGATATTAAAATAATATATAATTGGGTGGTATATCATATATAAAGAATCATTATAATTTTATATTTATTATTTAATTCAATTACACAAAATTATTATACCCATCCAAATAATAATGTATTGAATAATAATTACACCACAACGTGGAGACGGTAAGCCGTACGTACACACGTATGGTGACATGTCATTAAAAGGATTGATAGAATAATGAATTTGGTTGTACCATATTTATAATAACATTTAAGTATATAGAAGATACTGGAGTTATTATTTTATAATGGAAAATACAAAGAAAAAAATAGTTGAAGAAGAAAAGAATTTGAAAGAGGTGATGAAATATTTACCTCTTCTTCGGGTTATTCCTTTTGATTGGATTAAAATGGCTCCATATGTTTTCTTTATGACTATAGTAAGGCCTCTAGGATTAAGGGAGGACAATTTAGAGGGTATTTGGGTAGGTTTTTTATAAGACAAATGTCTTAGAAGTTGTGAATTAAAGACAAGGGGGAGTTCCCTTTTATAAGAGGGGTGAGGGGCACCTTAGGAAAAGCTAGAAATATTATTTTATAATAAATTTAATTTCGGTTTTTAATGGATAAAAAAATATATTATTTAAAGGATAAGGTGGGTATGGGTCGAAAACCACTCAAACCATAGGTTTTAGATAGGTTTGTGTCACTATATTAACTTTATCTTTTAGATTAAACTCTTAGTTAAATAGTTTGACATTTACCATGTCTCTTTGTGTTTTTATATTATATGGTTAATAAACATACTATATACTTCCAAGAGAACCCCAGGGGGTTCATTAATGATTCACCTATCAGTATATAAGTCCTTTTGCCGAAATCTTGATTTTTAGGAATAGAATATCTATTAATAATATAATATTTGTTTTAAAAACTCTTTTATGTCAATTTTGATACTATTTGGTATTTTGTTTTTTCTAAATTCATAAAAGAATTATTACTTCGGAAAAAATTCATGTAAACAACCCTAACATGTCATATTAACCTAGAAAATTAGTGTAATTTATAAAAAGTCTCCAATAAAATTAATTTGTATATTTATAATATCAATTATTTTAATATTTCATTAATTAGGTAATTACTTCATCATCATTGTGTCATAAATAAATTAAATTATATAATGTCTAAAAAATATAAACAAATACCATTATTTAGGATATCTTTTTATATTTCCAATTAATATTTGAAGTTTAATTTATATTAGGTATAACTCTATATTAAAATTTTTTTAGTTATTAATCAATATTTTTAACTCTTTTAACTCTTCTTTAAATAAATTAATAAGAAGTGTCCTAATCTTATCCATGTGGACCAGAAAGGATCATATTTTATTTCTAAGGTAGTTTCGGGTCGAATTATACTTATCAAATAGAATTAGGACATGTTTTAGGGTAATAATAATATCATTTTTCCCTTAATTACCCTATTTACTTTTAACCGTGATAAATAAAAGTAAAAAGTTACTATTCACCAACAATTATTCTCATCTTATTGAACTAAATTTTTCATAATGATATCAACTATGTCTCTCGTATTTCTGAAATTACACTCAGAGAAGCAGTAAAATTATGTTTTATGTGAATTTGAAAATTCTTCTAAGAGGTTGGTAAAAGACGGTGAAAAGTTCAATAAAATTTTTATTTATCTAAAATTATTAAAAACTAATTCTAATGAAATAAATTGAGCTTATATAGGTATTATATATCTATTTTGACCCAAAATAAATTTAAATAAAATAATTAATTATTTAAATACAAATTCGGTTTTAAACTATAACTCAATGTTTTCACTATTCATCAAAAATTGAATGTTTTCAGAAAAATACCAAAAATTCACCCTAAGATAATTTCAATATTCTGAATCCAAAAATGAAGTCCATTTTGAATGATAAAATTTATAAAATTTCAAAAATTGTGTATTACTATTCAAAACGGCTAGTTTGATTGGTTGTGGTGTGTTAGAACCCGAAGTTGCGTACAACACACACTACTATATTATTCAAAGAGAAGCATACCATTGAAGCTTGGGGTGTTACATTCTCCCCTCCTTCAAATAATTCCGTCCTCAAAATTTCTAGAGTATTACAATGTAAAAAGGCTCAAGTGGTTCTTCATCATAAGTTCCTTAGGTTCCCACATTGCCTCTTCCATCTCATGGTTTCTCTATAGAACTTTTACCATACGAGTCATTCAGTTTCTCAGCATTTGTTCTCTTGTATCAAGAACCTTGATAGGGTCTTCTCAATAAGATTGATCGGGTTTAAGTTCTAATTCATTATAGGTGAGTACATGCATTGGGTCTGGCATGTATTTTCTCAACAGTGATATGTGGAACACATCATGGACTTTGGAGAGACTTGGCGGCATTGCCAACCGGTATGCTACAACCCCTATTTGTTCTAGAATTTCGAAAGGTCCGATGTACCTGGGACTCATTTTTACCTTCTTAACAAAATGTATAACACCCTTCCATGTCGATACCTTCAAGAAAACATGATGTTCAACATGAAATTCCAAATCCTTCGGTTATCAGTATAGATCTTCTGCCTACTTTGAGCTTCCTTTATGTGGTTTTGGATTACCTTCACCATTAACATCATTTCTTACACAAGTTCTTGGCCTATGAGTTTTCTTTAACCAACATCATCCCAACAGGTTGGTGTGCGACATCTCTTTCTGTATAACGTTTCATATGGTGCCATCTGAATACTTGAATAAAAGCTATTATTATAGGAGAATTCTACCAGAGGTAAATATTGATCCCACACACCATGAAAGTCTAGTGAGCATGATATCAACATGTATTCTATGGTTTGAATAGTCCATTTTGATTGTCCGTCAGTTTGGGGGTGATAGTAATTTCTCAAAAGAAGTTTAGTATCTAGGGCTTTCTGAGGAATTTTCCAGAATCTTGATGTAAAACGTGGATCATGATCAGAAACAATCGATAGTACTACACCATGAAGTCTAACAACATCATTAATATATAGTCTTTCTAATCGTTCAAGTGGTAAATCTTCTCTTATAGCAAGAAAATGTGAATACATGGTCAGATGATCAATAATGACCCATATTGCATCGTTCTTTCTATGAGTCTTTGGTAGTCCCATGATAAAGTCGATCGTAATATTATCTCATTTCCACTCAGGTATGGGAACAGGTTTCAAAACCCTTCTAGAATATTGCCTTCCAGCTTTCACTTGTTCAAAAACCATACATATTGACACAAAATCAGAAATCGACCTCTTCATGTTGTCACACCAAAAATGTTCCTTCAAATCTCTATACATTTTGGTGCTCCTAGGGTGTATAGTGAAATTAGAGCTATGACCATCATCTAACAATTCCCTTTTCAGATCAGGTATATTGGGAACACAAAGTCTCTTCCCAAATTTCAAAATTCCATCTTCATACACAAATTCATTCAATCTCCCATCATTCACAGCATTAATCTTCTTTTGAAACTCGTCATCACCAGTCTGATAACTCTTTATCCTGTCTAGAAAAGATCGTTTGGAAACCATTTGAAAAAGTATTGATGTTTCACCTTCCAAGGTGATTCCCACATCCATCTTTACTAGATCCATATATATAGGATCCTTTTCAACTCTCATCATGTTCAAAACTCCATGATCCTTTCTACTCAAAGCATCTTCCACCTTATTTGCCTTCCTCAGGTGGTAGTGTATCGTGCAATAAAATCCTTGAATAGTTCAAGCCATCACCTTTGCCTCATGTTGAGTTCTTTTTAAGAGAAAATATACTTTAAACTCTTGTGATCGGTATATATCTCACATTTTTCACCATAGAGATAGTGTATCCAAATATTCAAAGAAAATATTACAGCTTCTAACTCAAGATCATGAGTAGGACCGTTTTTCTCATGAATTTTCATCTATCGTAATGCACGGGCAATAACTCTATCATTCTGCATAAGGACACAACCAAGTCCTTTCTTCGATGCATCGATATAAATAAAAAATCCATCATTCCTCGATGGTTGAGTCAAGATAGTATCATTGACTAATCTTCTCTTTAATTCTTCAAAACATTCATCACACTCTTTTGTCCAAACAAATTTAACCTCTTTTCATGTGAGCTTTGTTAATGGGTTAGCCAATCCGAAAAAATTCAAGAAAAAACGTTGATAATAACCTACTAAACCAATAAAACTGTATATCTCAGTTATAATAGTCACTGCTGTACATTATTAGAATGCCTTGGTCTTTGAAGGGTCAACGGTGATTCCATCCTTAGAGAAAATATGGACATGAAAAGAAATCTCTGGAAGCCCAAATTCAAACTTTCTAAACTTCCCATATAATTCATGTATTCTAAGATACTTCAGGATAATGTGCAAGTGATTTTCATGGTCTTCATAGATTTTGGAGTATACCAATATATCATCAATAAATAACATTACAAATTCACCAAGATATTCCTTGAAAACTCTATTCATTAGATCCATGAAGATAGAGTGTTCATTAGTCAATCCAAAAGGTATTACTATAAACTCATAATGATCGTACCTAGTTCAAAATGTTGTTTTCAAAATGTCTTTCTTATTCACACACAACTGATGATATCCAGATCGAAGGTCAATCTTTGAAAAGTACTGATCTCTATGAAGTTGGTCGAATAAATCATCAATGCGAGGTAGAAGATACTTATTCTTTATTTTTATAGCATTGATCTCCCTGTTGTCAATGCACAACCTCATAGATCCATCTTTTTTCTTAACAAAAAGGACAGGGGCTCCCCATGGAGAAAAACTAGGGTGAATAAATCCCTTATTGCTAAATTCCTCTATTTGTTTCTTTAATTCAACTAATTCCACAGTGTCCATTCTATAAGGGGTCTTCGATATGGGCCTTGAACCAGGAATTAAATAAAAAGAAAACTCAATTTCTCATTTTGGAGGATGTCCAGGTAAATCTTTTGGAAACACATCAACATATTCTTTCACAATAGCTACATACTATATTTGAATATTCCTTTCCTCATCCACATTTATTTTGTTCTCTTCCTCCCCATTAATTGAATTTAGTTGAGCTATTGGGGTGAATCTAGATAAGAATCAGCTGGTGATGATTTTGATCTAAAGATAAGGTTTTCTTTATCATCATCATCAAAAATCATAACCTCCTTATTCTTACAATAAATTTTCGCATCATGGTCAGAAAGGCAATCCATACTGAGGATTATATCAAATTCAATCATGGGTATGATGATGAGATCAGAGGATAAAAAACATTCATATGCTCTAATGGGAAATGATTCACAAAAAATTATTGCAATGATACTTCCTTTATGAGTTTTGACTGAAAAATCCCTTGTTAAATCAAATTGGAAATATCTAATTTTCTTAGAAAACTGGGAAGATATGAAACAATGCGATAATCCATAATCAAATAAATCATTTTCTAAACTTTAGGAAACCATTAAATTACATTCCACTATACCTTTCAAAGAATTAAACTCAACAGTAGTGATAGCATAAGCTTGGCCTTAATCCCTTGTCCGTTTCTGAGGTAAGTTCCCCTGATTCATAGAACATTCATTCTCATAATTCCCCCTTCCCCTAAAATTCTAGAATTCAACGTCGACATCCCCCTTTTCCCCTTGCAATCACGAGCTTGGTGGACTTTCCACCACACTTGTAATAGACACCCATTCCATTGAGGGAAGTACCAGTGTGTTTCTTCCCAAATTTACCATAGGATGGATATTAAACTTTCCCCTTATTCCCCTTATTTCCATTTACAGAGTGTTCATAATATCTCTTCTTTTATTGCTTTTCTTTTAAATTCGTTAGACTTAGAGAATTCTTTTTCTATCTTGATAGCACATGAGACAATATCTTCGTATGATGAGAAGGATTGTGAGACTAATACTCAATGGAGAAATGGTTTTAACCCATCAAAGAAATGATCAATCATACTTCTTGGGATACATATATAATCTGCAGCATGCCTCACTGACCTTGTAAAGTTAGCTTCATACTTTGCGACATTCTCAACCTCCTTTTTCCTTAGGCTCAGAAATTGCCTTTCCATATATGCTCGATGGTCACGAGGAAAGTATTTTTCTGAGAAAAGCTCTTTAAAATCCCTCCATTACATATTTGATACTTCATCATCTTCCTTTGTATTTTGAATCAATGACCACCATTGATCAGCATCTCTAGTGAGGCGGTAAACTGCCATGACAACTTTTTCTCTTTCACTACTCCCAAAGGCATGGGATATTTTCTCTAAAGAATTATTCCATTTCTCATCTACTAGTGGATTTGTACCCCCATTAAATGTTGGTGGTTTTTTCCTCAAGAAGTGATCTAACATTGATCCTCCACGTTGTGGATCAGGGTGCTCTATACGGGTAATGTTATTATTCATAACCTGAGTGAGTTGTCCCAGTATGGTGATAAGCTGATCAGCACCAGTTGTATGACCAGCTCCACTATAATTATCTTGAGAAAGTGGTAAATCCATACATGGAGTGCGTGCATTGATACAGTTTCTATTCCTTCCACTAGGAGCCATGTCTAAATAGTGGCATAAACTAGATTAGTTTATGAATCAAAATACATAATTCCAAACTTGTAAAACACTTTACATAAACTGAACAGTTTATGGATATAATCCATAATCATAAAAAACGTTTTCTTTGAGGAAGTATATACTCATAAACCCTTCATAATAGTTTTTAAGGAAAATGAGAATTACCCTATGAATATCCCCATGGAGTGTCGTAACCAAGAGTGCAGTAAGGCCTGTTGTCGTGGACCAGTTCCCGTTCGAGTCTAGCTCAAAGCTGTGTTTTCTGGTTTTACCCCTAGGTACATCTGTACTAGAGATGCCTCTTCCTACTTGTATTCAGATATGGATGTATTGCTTTGAAAACTCACAAATATCTACAATACCAAAATTCTAGGACGTTCTTCTATACTAATACTCAAAGTCTATCTTAAGGCTATGTGATCTAATCAGATTTTATCTAAATCTAGATTCTAAGGTTTGTAATAATATTCCTCTGATACCAACTATAACGCCCCGACCCCAGTTACCCAGAGTCGGTGCATTATGACATATCATTTCACGACGCCTTCCCCCCTTCGGAGATAGCGGTGGCTCTGGCCCTGGTCCCTCCTCCCCCGCCGGGGGAGGGACCTCCGGCTTCAATTACAGAATTGGCTCCATCCTTTTCTCCCTTCTCGAATCCAGACTTTCTTCCCTCCTTCCCTCAGATTTCTCCATACCCTAAAGTTCCATATTTGATAAATGGCCTTCCGAATCTGTCGATATCAACCTCGGAGTTCAATGAGGCTTTGGGTCTGCTAAACCTATCCCTGATTTCGTGCTTCACACAACAGTGTCCCTTGGTGGATTCATTTGACAGGTACATTTTTGGGTCGTGGGATTTACAGGATAGAGCTTGGGTCTTCTCGATTCTAGGCATATTTGGATTTGATTCTCCACTGAGGAGGATCTGATTAAAGCCTGGTCCAGTGCCCCGCGAAGCTGCAATGGCCTCCGTTTTTACCTATTTCATTGGTCATATGACTTCCACATGCATCGATACTCACCTTCAGCAGTGGTATGGGTTAGTTTTCTGCACCTTCCTTTACCATTTCAAAACCCCACAATTTTGAGAATGCTAGGAAACCTAGTGGGTAGATTTTTGGGTGCTGATTCAAGAACCAGGGTGCTCTGCCACCCGGTATGTCCCTGTATATGTGTGGAAATTGATGTCTCAAAGATTACATGTGAGTTTGTGTGGATTACAGTGGAGGTAGAGCTTCGGCACAAACAACCGGTAGTATATGAAACTTGGTTTGACTTCTGTAATTCTTGTAAGAAACTGGGCCATCCTGAGGTATTCTACAGATGTGGGAGGATGGATCGTAGACATGTTGCGGATAAAGTGATGACGGCAAGGGATTGTGTATGGGAGAAGGTAGCATAAAATCTTTGGAAGTTCGACCAGTGTGCACCAATAGTGGTTCCAATCATGGCCAGGAATTGGAGATGGAGGCGCCAGGGCTTAGTCCTGGTCTCACAACACAGAATTATAAGAAGAAATTAATGGCCCCCTCGCCAAACCCGAAGGTTGCTGTGGTTTTTGACAGATTAAAGAGAGAATTGGTGGGTGTGCATTCCAGGTGAAATGGGTGATAACAAGGTGGTACCCCTGGATAAAGAAGTTTCAGGTTGTAGTGACGATGTAGGGAAAGAACTGCACTTGCTTTTGGAAGGTGACTCAACTGGAGGTAACAATGACATAGTGAAGGAGGATCACCTGGAGGTAAAAAAAGCATATGGATCAAATTAATGTAGCCAATGTTTCAGAGGTGATTGAGGGACCTTGTGAGGACCAATAATCCGGTGGGAAATCCCAGTGTCTGGCTTTGATAGACACCTCAATGCAACTTCAATACATGGGAAATGGTTATCAACAGGCAGTAGCCTCCGTGGTGCCAAGGCAGGCCATACATGCAACCATTTATTATGAGGAGACGGTTACAACTGGGAGATTAAACATGGACCTTCAAAACCGGTTTACAGTGTTGGGTGATGATGAATGCCAAGATAATGGGGATCTAAACAGGAATGAGGCTTCACATGAAGAGGACCACTTGGTAGATGTGGGTGAGTCCCAAGAGTAGGTGGATGATGTTTTGGATGTCCCTGCGGAGCCCAAGGATGCGGCCATTGTAGAGGAATATCTAAGATCATCCTCACGAAAGGGAAAGTTCATTACTACAGATTATGATGGTTTTATCAAGACCAACCGGATGGGGCGACGTAGGAAGGAGTACTCTAACCTACCCAGTCCTCCTATCAAGAGGACTGTAAGTAAGAGAAATCAGGTACCAAAGGTTACTATAACTCTGAAAAATTTGGATGCAGTGGTCAACTCATATAGTGTCCCGGTGTATGCAGGCGGCGCGGCTAGATTCCCTGCTATTCCCTCAGCAAAGATGAGGGATCCTGGACAGCAATATGAGACAAGATCCGTCAGATACACTCAGAAATAGATATCATCGATGCTGGAATGCATGAATCTTCTTTTTCACTCAGATGAATAAATGGGAGAGGAAGATATGTATATGGGAGCATTGAAGAAGGCAGGAATAATGATTCGTGTGATCACTTCTACGGAACAAGGTGAGTGGATTGATATACATGCTTTTATTCTACTTAGAGGCTTCAATATGGGAAATATTGACATGGAGGAATTCAAGAAATCTTGGGAAAACATGGCTCTTCAGTATGAAGGAATTTTGAAGGACTAGCCTGACTTCTAGGTAAATTTTACTCCATGGATATTTTTTATGGAAATTGATTCCAATCGGCTCAAACTGTTCTTCATCAAATATGTTGTTTCTTTTGGTGTTTAAAGTTGTAAGGGTTCTCACTCACCCCTTAAAAGTGTTTTTGAAAATAAAAAATCAACGTTGGATGGATGGATAAAATGGAAAAATACAACAAAATTGTTTCCAAAGACAAAACTGAGATCCCATAGACTATCCCTACAGGTCATTCAAAATATACTTATTCGCATCCTGGTAAAAATAAAACATAGAAATGGGTGAGCTCAGATGCTCAGTTAGGATAACAATACAGCAGAAACTTTCATAAGTAAGTATAAACATTTAAGGCAATGTATAAGACTAAAACAAAAGCCTTTTAAACTTGAACTACAACATAATATGGAAAAGATAAAAATAAAATAATTCCATTTACTTATTCACATGGATATTCTACTAGTCAAATAATCACATGCAATATCAATATCTACTTTCATAATTATGGAATGCATAATGCCAAACTTTCATAACGATAAAGTCAAGGCCTTGTGCCAAGACTACATATAATATTTTTTCAAGGCCTTATGCGAAGACATTAGTTTGTCTCATGAGACCTACCGATGCATCAAGGACCTATAGCGGGATCCACCCATCACATATTAATTCCAATGCATTTCTCATATGAAAAGGGTTAAACATAACATAAACATTCGTGTTAAAACTAGCATACAAAATGTCAATATTTTATCCATAAACCATGAATGTTATAAAAATAACACATCCACTATTAAACATATCAAAAAACCTTCAATACAATATGGAAGTTTTGTATCATAATAAATAAACTTCAAATAAGATTAAAATCCATCAAAGGATGTTGACATAGATGAAATCAAAACCTTTTTAGAGAAATATATCCTTATATTTTGAAATAATTTAAATGTAATGTAATTATAAAAGAAAATATTTATATTTGAAAATATTTTTATAAGCTTGTAACAGAAGCATTGATGATGTTATAATGGTGGAAAATAGCTTCACCCTCTGTATAAGATAAAAAAAGACATTCTTACCTTCATTTTGTCGAAAAGGTTATAAAGGACCTTATTTGGAAAACGATGGAAAGATTACTTTATAAACATATTATAAAAATTCAAACAAAGGTATAAATTAATTTAAACCATAGTCTATAAAATAGTAATAATGTTTTGAAATATATTTTTAAGAAACATGGATGTGGATGATAAAGAGGTCCCAGTAGATATGTTAAAAAAACCTCAGATAATAAAGAGATTGTGAAATTAACCCTTACCTTGTACTTTTCCTTGGTTAAGGGTAGGTTAACCTCCTGTATAATGGTGAAATAATTTTTATTAAATTATATAAGAATCATATACATTAATATTATATCATATATGATCTTTTAACATTGCTTTGTTAATAATATATTAGTATTATCGTTGTTTTGGGTGTTAATGGATTCATTTTCCTTTATATTCTTTGTTCTGTGACTAATATTTTTTATGGATGGGATGTATCTTATTAAAATCCTAAATTATATAAAGTCTTTAAACATTATTTTTAATCATCTAATGAAAATTAGTCTTGAATGGATACTATGGGGAATGAATCTCATCGCTTTCGTGGAGACGGTAATCCATACGTATGCACAAGCAATAATATCATTATTTTGATATTAAGATAATATATAATTGGATTTTATATCATATATGCCGAATCATTATCAGGTAATATTTATTATTTACATCAATTACACATCATTATTATACCCGTACAAATAATAATGTATTGAATAACAATTACACCACGACTTGGAGACGCTAAGCCGTACATACACACGTATGGTGACATGTCATTAAAAGGATGGATAAAATAATGAATTTGGTTGTACCATATTTATAATAACATCAAAGTATATAGAATATACTATAGTTATTATTTTAGAATGGAAAACACAAAGAAAAAGGAAGTGGAAGAAGAAAGAAACTTGAAAGAGGTGATGAAATATTTACCTCTTCTTCGGGTCCTTCCTTTTGATTTGATCAAAAGGGCTCCTTAGGATGAATTTCTGACTAAAGGGAGGCCTCTTGGATTAAGGGAGGAATTTTTAGAGGGTATTTGGGAATGGTTTGGACGATTCAAATGGATTTGATGGTGTGAATTAGAGGAAAGGGGGAGTGCCCTTTTATAAGAGGGGTGAGGAGAACCTTAGGAAAAACATGAAATATTATTTTATAATAAAATACTTTTTGGTTTCTAATGGCTCAAAAATGTATTATCTAAAGTATAAGGTGGGTATGGGTCCAAAAAAACTCAACCAATAGGTTTTAGACATGTATGGGTCACTATAGTAACTTTATATTTTAGATTTAACTCTTAGTTAAATAGATTGACATCTACCATGTCTCTTGGTATTTTTATATTATATGGTAAATAAACATACTATATACTTCCAAGAGAACCCCAAGTGGTTCATTAATGATTCAAAAATCATTATATAAGTCATTTTTTTGAACAAAATATTTTTAACAATAGAATATCAATTAATAATATAATATTTGTTTTAAAAACTCTTTTATGTCAATTTTGACCATATTCGGTATTTTGTTTTTTCTATATTCATAACAGCATTTTTACTTCATAACAATTCATATAACCAACCCTAACATGTCATATTGACTTATAAAATTAGTTTAATTCATAAAAAGTCTCAAATTACATTTATTTGGATATTTATAATATGAATTATTTTAATATTTCATTAATTAGGTAATTACTGCATCATCATTGTGTCATAAATAGATTAAATTATTTAATGTCTAAAAAATATAAATAAAATACTATTATGTAGGAAATATTTTGAGATTTCTAATTAATATTTATAGTCTAATTTATCTTATGTATAACCCTATATTAAAATTTTTTTAGTTATTAATCATTGATTTTAACTCTTTTAACTCTTCTTTAATAAAATTATAATAAGTATCCCAATCTAATCCAAGTGAACCAAATAGGTTCATATTTTATTTTTATGTTTGTTTTGGGTCGAATAATACTTATCTAATATAATTAGGACATGTGTTACGGTAATAATAATATCCTTTTTACACTTAATTACCCTATTTACTTTTAACCGTGGTAAATAAAAGTAAAAAGTTATTATTCACCAAAAAATATTTTCATCTTATTGAAACACATTTTTCTTACTGATATGAACTGTGTTTTTTGGATTTTTGAAATTCCACTAACAAAAGCAGTAAAATTAAGTTTTATGTGAATTTTCAAATTCTCCTAGGGGGTGGGTAAAAAACGGTGAAAAGTTCAATAAAATTTTTATATATCTAAAATTATTATAAACTAACTCCAATGAATTTAATTTAACATATATCAGGATTATATATCTATTTTGACCCAAAATAAATTTTTAAAAAATAAATATTTATTTAAATAAAAAATCGGTTTTAAACTATAACTCAGTGTTTTTCACTATTCATCAAAAATTGAATGTTTTCAGAAAAATACCAAAAATTCACCCTAAACTAATTTCGGTATTCCGAACCCAAAAATGAAGTCCATTTTGAATGATAAAATTTATAAAATTTCAAATAGTGGGTATTACTATTCATAACGACTAGTTTGATTGGTTATGGTGTGTTAGAACTCGAAGTTGCGTACAACACATGCTACTGTATTATTCAAAGTGAAGCGTACCGTGGAATCTTGGGGTGTTACAATTATAGCAGGAACCCTAAGTATTAAACTATGACACATTGAGTTATGGAACATTAGTTAAATGGACTGGAATGTATTATGTTATGGATTAGGTCAACTCCATATTTTGGTTCATGAGGTGTATGGGCCTGTATGGATCAAGAGTGGTGGCCTCTTTGATTGATACATTTAAAGAGAAATGTCAAAGGATTATAAAATTAAATAGAAATTGAAAATTTTGAAACAAAAAAATTGACCTTGACATGGATTTTGAATGGGTAGTGGGAAGTGTAACTAGTGATGGTAGAAATTTTCCTTTTCCCACAATCCTAGATTTACAAGTAGGTATAGGGGTGTGTCTTTCATTTAGGAGGGATTTAGTATTTCGTACATTTTAAGCTATGATCTTTTTGTTATCAGCCTTTTCTCTGGTGTGCGTTTGGAATTGTAATGATATTTCACCATGAAAACCTCTAGTCGTACACCATGTGGGGGTGATGACCATGCTTCAGAGGTGGTTGGACATGGGATACCAGTTGATCCTACAATACTTCCAACCAAGGAAACAATTTGTTTACATGACACAGGTTCTGTGGAATAGTTCTATGTTATTTTTATGTGCATTATCCAGACCATTCAAGGTGCACTGTAGTCTGCCTCATTCTATGGAAGAGTTGATGATGGTGTTCATGCAGCAACATACACCTAGGTTTTCAAGAAACAGAGGTACACAAGATACTATGTTGTGGATTGAGACTAATTTTTTGATCATCCTTTATCTAGAACCACTTCCTAAGAGGAGAGTGAATCTCGCAATTTAGGTGATACACAAAGTTTCGATGCACCAGTGGGATGTATTAAACTAGGCTAATCCACTATGATATATGGTTTGGAGGGATTTTTAATCTTTGTTTTATGATTAATTTTTCCCTGAGACTCTGAGAGAAGACTGAACCAATTAGTTTATTGGTCTAAGGAAAGAAGAAATTATTGTTAAGGAATATTTGACATGATTTATAAATCATCAGTTTTTTTACTAATATATCATTCTGAAGAGGCATCAACGAAGAGATTATTTTGGGAAGGTCAAAAGAATGTCATTAAATCATAGGTCAATGTGTTTAAGTTGATGACTATTTCTGACATAGTGAATCAATACCTGATTATAGAGTAGAACCTAAGAGAATCTAGGGGCACTGATTAGGGAATTTTAGTCTCTCAATAAAGTGGTTCCATGACTTCTAGAAGGAAGTACCATTTTGATACCTCCCATGAGGGTAGAACAAGCCAATATATTAGTGTTATTAGTTTTACTTTCTTTCATCAGTGTGAAAGATGGGAACATATGAGGAATTAGTGTGATCGATACCTAGTTGAGGGATAAACTTGTTGTAGGGTGGGACACATTATTTTTTTACAGGTCCTTCCCTCTAGTGGTTAGTGGAAGGGGATTGACTCCAAATCTAGGTTCAAGAGTAGGATTCATAGATTCGCATTTGGCTGGGAGCTAGAGCAGTACCTATTTTTTATCCAGAGGTGGTGGTCTTGAAAGAGGTATCCATACACCATTTCTTCCTAGACAGTATAGTGGTATTTATCTGGGTAGTGAGGTTGTGTCACATGGACACATTTCATGCTAAATGTATTCTATGAAACCTACCCCTAAGTAGTTGAGTGTCCAACCATCTATGGTCATATGTATGATCTTAGTATCCTCTACTTTAGTATCTTCTCTTTTTGATAAAGGTGCTTCTCAATGTTTCATATTTGTACCCATGGTAGTGAGCCTTGGGATAATTATTTAGTTTTATGATGGTATTATTACCATAGACACTCCATTGGGGATTAGAACACATGGTATATGCCAGTGCATGGAATTCCCCTTGATATTTTTTGATGTCACTTTATATTGGATCTTTTTATCTTTAAGATGATTGGGTCTGACGTCATATTAGGTATGGGATGGCTAGTTTCTTATCAATCCTATTTTGATTGTTATTTTTGGAGGGTGACATTCACATAACCAGAGGATAAAAAATTCACAAGGGTGAATTTGATGTCCATCTGAGCTGATCTGGACCAGAACATCATGGTATGGGTGGGATCACAACCCAAAAATATAATATATATCTGTATGACTGGGGATTGCATAAGGAAGAATTCCCTCCATTGGTTTTCTATTTCAGGGACTTTTTCCTGAACTTATTTTATATTATACCTCCTAAGATATAGGTAGAGTTCTATATCAGTTAAGTTTCAAGAGATGCACACATATCCATTCCTCCTTAAAGGATGGCTACTACAAAGTTACCAGAGATCAAGAGCTAACTAGAGGACATAGAGATAAAGAGGTTTATATGAACTAGTACTTCTTCATTAGATTATCTTGTCCATTTTTGTGAAAAAGGAGGATGGTAACCTTAGGCTATGTGTGGATTATCAAAAATTGAACTAGTTGATGGTGAAGAACTAGAATCCCTTTACAAAGAAACCTAGACTTTTGGATCTGATCTATTGTGTTGAAGTATTCTCAAAAATTTATTTGAGATTTGGTTATCACTAAGTGAGTGTTCGATATACAGACATACCTAATACAACTTATATAGAAGTTATGGTCTTTATTAGTGTTTGGTTATAATATTCTATATCACCAACACACCAAACAATTTCATGGTGCTAATAAAAAAATATTCCATACCCATATGGATTCATTTATGGTGGTATTAGTTTACAATATATTGTTGTATTCTCACAATCAACATGAGCATGAAAAATATCTTGATATTATTTTGGATATTTTGAGAGATATTTAGTTATAGAATATGTTCAAAATTTAATACTTATAGATGGATTATATTTTATTCCTAGTTTATATTATCTAAGAGATAAGAGTAGTGTTTGACCTAGAGAAGGTTAGAGATATCGAATCCTGGGTGTTTTTCAATAACATATTTGATATATGGAATTTAATGGGGATACGTGGATATTATAGGAATTTCATACCAGAATTCTCATGCTTAAAATAACCTCTTAAATTCTTCAATGAGAAGGGTGTGATATTTTTCTGGCCTGAAACTTGGGATATAACCTTTTAGGAACTGAAAGGGAGACTGAATTCAGTGTCGGTCCTGATTCTTCCAGATCCAGGCAAGGGATAAACTATGTATTGGAATATATCAAGTGTCAGGCTAGGAGAAGTTATGGTGCATAGGGATAGAGATAAAACATAAGAGTCTTGGAAATTGAGGCCACATGAGAGGAATTACCCAAAATAATATCTTGAGTTATATGTAGTTGTTCATGTTTTTAAATTTTAGAGAAATTATTTACTAGGAGTTTATTTTTTGGTGTTCACAGACTGTAAAATCATCACATATATATTTAAACAATATGATATGAACTTTAAATAGAAAAAGTGGGTTGAGTACCTATAGTCTTCTAACATTGATATTTATTATCTTCTTGGAAATAGAAATGTTGTGCCTGATGCACTGAGCATGAGGACTCAGATACAAGAAGTTCAGAAGGCCAGTAGAAAATGGAAAATCATGGAATTCTTCTCAGAGATGCAATAAGAGGTGAAGCATAGTAAGGGAAAGACCATTTTTTATTATCTATAAGATATACTCTTTTGGATAGAGTGGGGATGACACATCATTCTGATTCAGTGGGCCTATTATTATGGGAGAGTGTGGTAGGTGAGGAATTGACTCTTGGTTTGAATGTAGGAGAGTTTGATATCATGTGTATTCATGGTCACATTTGGGTTTTAGTAGACATACAAGAGGAGATTTTGAGATAATTCGGTGCCTCATTTTGGGCATTACATCTCGATGTTACCAAGATGTATTAATACTTGAGTCATTGGTATTGGTGGTCAGGGATGAAATGGGAGTAACTAGTTTTATCATGAGGTATTACACCTATACAAAAGTTAGAGATTAACATCAGTGAACAAATAATATTTCAGAGCAGTTACCAATTCCCAAGTGTAAAAGGGAAGATGTTACAATGGGTTTCATGACTGGGTTACTGAGTTCTCCTTGAGATAGTGATGATATATGGTTTTTTTGTGTAAAGGATCATGAAGATTTCTCATTTATTATGGATTAGGGATAACTTCTCAGTAAATTAGATTGGGTGGTTTTATATTTGTGATATATTTTGACTTTACAAGGTTCCTAGGACCATTTTATCAGATAGGGACTCTCTATTTAAATCTTGTTTCTGTCAAATTTTTCAAATGGTGTTGGGTACAAAAGTACTTCTGATCAAAACATACCACCCTCAGACTAATGTCAAATTAGAGTGATTGATTTAAGCTCTTATGTAAATACCTAGATCTTGCATCATAGGTTTTGGGGGCTATTAGGAGAGTCATATTCTTCTATTTGAATTTGCCTACAACAATATCTATTAAGAGACTATACAGATTGAACCTCATGAGGCTTTGTATGGTACACTATGTTGATCACCCCTATTCTAGTTAGAGGAAGGTTAGTATTCATTACTAGAACTATGTATCGTGTAGGATACCTAGGAGTAGGTCCAGTTGATCAAAATGAATATGGATACTTCATTGACTCGAATGAAATTTTATATTGATATCCATAAATGATCACTAGAGTTCATGGTCAAGGATTGGGTCTATTTATATATCTCAATGAGGCTAGGACACTGTTAGATTAGGAAAAAAGGTATGATTTCACCATGATATGTTTGATCATTTGACATTAGGGAGAGAATAGAGCTTATAGGATATCATTTTCAGTTACCTAAGAGGTACTGAGACATTATAGACTTCTTCCATGTAACTCTGCTACACCATTATCACTTAGAACCATCTCAAAATCTATAGGCATATGATGTGGAGTTATAGGTAGATGTGTCCTTTGAGGGGAATTTCCTTTTTATCATTAGTAGAAGCATGAAGGTTCTATGAGGTCAGTTAGTTCCTCTAGTATGGGTGATATAGTATCATGACTATTTAAAGGAGGAGACCTAAGAGTGGTTTTCCAACATGCATGATCAGTTGATGGATTTATTCTCAAGAGATTATTTACCAAACTTAGAATGGAAATTCAAGGATGAATTTATTTAAAGGGAAAAATTGTAATATACCATATTTTCTTATGAGGTGGAGATATATTTTTTTTCATTTTATATTCTTTCTTATGGCCTAATGTTTGTGACCAATGAGATCATAGGAATATAGGGTGTTATTGAGGATTTTTTTGATCATTAAGCCCTATTCTTTTTGGAAAGAGGATAGGTTTCATGGTTAGGAGAACCCATGCAAGATATGCCATGCAGTTATTCTAACCATGATAGTGTTGGACATAGGGGTGTAGGAGGTCACAAAGTTTGAGGAAACTGTACAGCCTGGGGTGCATTCTCATTTGGGGGTTTGTAGTTTTTTGTAGAGGTGTATAACATGGTTTTCACATAGTTAGTCAAACCATACACATGAATCCATGTGATCCTTCCATTATCACGGTGAAGGGTTCACCATTGGCGTAGGATTTCATCAAACTTGTAACAAAACATTTTATTTAAATATTTCATGGAGAAATTACTATTTCATCCTTAAAAATTCTTATATGTTATTTATTTTTACTCCTTCTTCCACCATATAGAACATTCACACTTGGGAGATACTCTTTGATTCCAATTCATAGGAATTTCTCATCTTTCTCGATCCAGACATGGATTCAAATGTTTTAGTCTCCTTGGATTCATACTAGTGAGTTCTCGATTCAGCTTGTGTCATTCTCAATTTTAATTAATATCGATAGAGTTATTTTTCTTCCAGATAGTATTCCCTATTTTTAGGATTTTCATCAATTATTTGTTTTTAAATCGATTTAGACTGAATTGGATGTTGATAATGGATGTGAGATCTACTAGAATCCTATGGTAGGTGGTATATACCTTTCCCTATGGGTTTTTTGTTTTACTAACATATTTTTTATTATGAGACACATTAGAATTTATATTGTTCCCCTAAAAGGAATTGAATAGATTTATTAAAAGAATATGAACTTATTTGGGATTCCATATAGTTTTATTGATATTTTTGGAGGCTTTTTCCACAACCTAGGCCACCCTGGGGTGCACCCATTTTTATTCCCTATGCTATACCACCCCATTTAGTTCATTTTAGCTCCCCATTTATTTAAGATCTGGATTAACTGAATGAATTGAAATTAATTTTTTAAGAGAGATTTTATGCCTTATTTTCCATGCGATACATGATGAATTGATTGGATTATTTAATTGGAATTGATATATGAGTAATATGATCTCATAGAATGATTATGAATAATGAATTAAATGAGATGATGATTTGAAAATGGTAGTGTATTCCTTGGTTGATATATGTTGGATCCTAATTCCATTAGATTCAATGGACATTTCTCCCAAGGATCTTGATTTTAATAGTAGATTACTTCGAATTGTTTACTCCTTAGATCTTGATTTAAGAGGATTCCGATGGCCTTGATACCCCTTGGATCTATATTTCATGGTATCACATAAAAAATGGTTAGCTAACATGATACAAGGACTCCAACCTGGTAATTATAGATATTCTGTTGAGATTCTATTGGGACTCGATGTGGGTGCCTTGGCCTTCTATACCATGGATTCAGCCCTTTGTGGTGCAATAATTTTTATTACACAGTGAAAATGTTCTAGATTAATCTTAATTATATGATGTGGCCATTATAGATAACATATATTGGATTATATATCATTGATATGGTAGATATTATTGACTGATTACCTTGAGAGGCTGATGTGGATATTGTTTTGTAATGCTTTATGTATAGCACTTGTATGGGTATTTGAATCCAGTGGGTAGACTGGATAAATTCAAATTTTTTTTTCTTATATACGAAAATCCTTGTTTATGGGATCTTGACTATTATTTAGAGGGATCCTTTTTTTCTAGACAGTATTACCTATGCCTTGGTAACATTATTTTCATTATTGTTATACATGGGATATATCTATTGAAAACTTCTTTAGCTTGTATACAAAGAATGGATTTTTTATAGACACCATTAGTGGTGGCCAATAGGGTATTATCATATACCATATTTGGGCCATCATTGGGTTCCCAGATAGACTTTATGGTTACATGTAGGGACGAGAGAAGAGACCGTTGTACAACAACTTATTTTCTTATTTGTTAGGAGGAATAGTGAACAAGACCAAGCTAAGATTTAGATTCTATAGAATATGGTTTCTCTTTGGTCTTTTTGGTATTTTGATACATGTATCGTACTGGATATTTGTATACTTTTTTCCAAATTTTTAGAGACTTGACATGACACATCATTTTGTACATGATATTTCCATTGGAATTATTTATATATTCTCATGTTGTATTTTTATCTTATGTATTGGTTGTTATTATACATATGATATTGATTGGTATGATTACTACCACTATGTTAAACTCTAATACGAGGGAATATTCTCCCCACCAATACACCCTGGGATCTCATTACTAGTGGGAAACCTTTATCATATGGGAAGTTTCACTTGATCCCATGTAACCCATTGGCTCAGGGCATCATTTAGTGGAATCCAATTTGGGGCATTTCAATTTAAAAGTCCAAGAAGAAGTGACCTAGGTTTTCTTGAAAAGTGTTATATTTTCCTATTGAATTCTTAGGATGATTCTTCAGGAATAGAATTTTGAGGATGATTCCATATTATTAGGGGATATCTTTATGTTGGTGAGATCTTCAACTAGTAGACATTATCTTATATGGTCATCCTATATTTTTAGAATCTTTTTATTGTGTATTTTTTCATAAGAAAGGTAGAAATGGGATATTTTCATAATTACTAGTTAGCGGTGAACCCTATAACCACAAAAGTGGGTTATGAAATGAGGAGATGATTTTGGTTTCCAAGATGAGGCAAGATATCACTGGATTTATTTCTCATTATTATAGCTATTAGCACATAAATGTACGGAACCAAAGACCATTGTGTTTTCTTCATATACTTTTAGTGCTAAATTGGGAGTGTGATGAGATATATATGCACATTGCTTTTGGGTTGCTGCATGCCCTTTCAAAAATGAATGTGTTATGGGTTGTGATCGATCAACTACTGAAATCAGGTCACTTTATACGCATTCATGATATAACCAAATTTGAGGACATGGGACATCTACTAATATAGAATATATTTAGATTTCATGGTACACTTATTTCAATAGTATCTAATAGGGATCCCTGTATTATTTATCACTTTCGGAGAGGCCTCCAGGAGTCACTACGATCTCAGGTACATTTGATCATGGTATGTCATCTATAGAAAGATGGACAGATTAGATGAACTATATATATTCTTGAGGACATGATATGTTATTTTGTTCTTGATTTTAATGGAGTTTGTTATATCTATTTAAGACTAGTTTTTTTATTATAATAATAGTTACTAGTATGAAATTAATATGGCTCTTTTTGAGACCTTTTATGGACAACCCTGTAAATCTCTATTATGTTGGTCAGAAATGGGTGAAATTACTTTTCTTGGGAGGATATTAATCCATGAGACAACGACAAAGATTCATTTGATTCATAATATAATGTTAACAGTACAGAGATGGTACTTATATTTTATTGACTATCCTAAGAGATCTTGGGAGTTTTTAGTTAGATATCACGTGATTTTTGGGAGTTTCACCTCATTTAAATTATTGATTGATTGGGAATTTGGGGAATCATTCACCATGTTTTGTGGGGCCTTATGTGGGTTTTGATTATTTGGGTAAAGTGGATTCCCATTTAGCTATTCTAGTCCAATTAATGTTGATATATAGTGTGTTCCACATATCCATCCTTTGGAATTATCTTTATAACCCATCTTGTGTCTTGATATGAGAGTTTCTTGATGTTGATAATGATTTCTACATGAATGAGAATCTAGTTAGTATTATTGATTCTGAAAAAAAGGTATTTTGTGGGAGGATGATATATTTGGTCCATGTGCTATAAATGCATGGATCTGATTTACATGAGATGTGAGAGTAATAGACATTGAGGAGAGAGTAGTGGCCTCATCTCTTTGACATGGAATATTCATGAAAAGATATATAGGGATATAAAATATTTATGGTGGGGAGGTTATAACATAATATTAGTTTATTTCAGGTATTCCATGACCCTTATTTTGATATATTTCACGCGAGGTCTTGTTTTGGGGTTATTCATAAATAAGATAGATAAGTTTGGAATCAAAAGGGGCTATGCACAGTTATTGAATGGTTAGGTGAAAAAATAATGTTTGGACTAAAAAACTATATTCCTTATTAGGATCCTCTAGAAGGGTTTTTATGGTTTATAAAAACTATCCATCCAAACCTCTAAACTATGAAATCCCGAATAGTGATGGTCTGTATAGTTGACCCATGGATTAACAAACCGTGCGCCCTTTTATGAGAAAAAATACACCCTACCCATAGGGGGGGTATGGTTAGGGTGCAAGGTTTTTCTAACCATATGACCCTACACAAAAAAACCATGCACATGAGTTTTCGTTTCACCAAATTTTTTATTAAAAATCTTGAACCACCTTTTAAGATGATTAATCACCTTATTCAACCCTAAATTGAATTCCTTAGTTGTGAAGTTTCCTAAGAGGTTATTTTTGCTCCTCAAACCAATTTTCTTGGAAGATCAATGCATCATTGATCTCTTTAGATCTTCTTTGTGTAAGTGGATGTCCTCTCATGTGGTTTATTCTGATCTCTCATTATCTCATCCATATAGAGTGATGAATCATCATATTTTTGATAGATCCAAACCCACATTTTTTGAATATTATTTCTAGGATGTGTTATCTGATCTTATGATGTAACACCCCAAGACTTTTATATATTTTTCAGTTAAAATAAATTTAATTTTTTTCTTTATTTTCTTATACACAACACCACGTTCAACTTACGTTACACGTAACATTTACAATTGCTTTTTTAACATTCAAAAACAAGCATAGAAATGAATATATCATCCCAAGAATTTGTGATAATTTAAATAAATATATTTTATATCTTATAATTCATTAAACACTTAGTAATCTTGCATACACGCATGAAAAATATTGTTTGATCGTTCCCATTACATGAAAGACTGAGTTTTACTGAACAATAATATATTATTATTTAAAATACAAGGCACAAACTAGCCATGAATTTGATGGCTATAAATATTATTAAATAACTTTTACAAATATATGGTATGATTCATTGATTATAAATTAATTATTAATTAATATAAGTACCAATTGAATGTAGAAGGAATTTCTTATACAAAAAACTATTTTTATATTAAAAAAGCCATTTTATCATAATAATTTAAATTATTTCCAATTATTGAATGATATTAATAATATATATATATATATATATATTATATTTAATTTAATATTTTTCACATTCATCCAAAATATTCGATAAGCATAATATAATAACAAACCAAATATTCTGATTAAAAATCTATATTTTTATAAAGGCACTTTTTCCACATTTTAATGGATAATGTATTTTAAATATACATTTTGGAAATTTTGTAAATTTTATTTTAAAAAATAAATTTATTATTTTAATTCTTAAAATCATAATTAAGTTATGGTTATTTTTTGTATTTTTTCGAGAAGTTTCAATTTTTGATGAATAGTGAAAATTACTGAATTTTAATTGAAAACAACTTTTTCATCTAAATTATTTATGAAGTAATGTTATATTATAAATAAGTTTTAAATTAAAATGAGATCAATTATACATTGATTAATCAAATTTAGGTAATTTTTATCAATTTTACATTGAAATTTGGTATGAAAACATTTTAAACTTTTCAACATTTTCACTTTAAAAACATGTTTTGTAGTCTAGTATGCGAGATTAATTTTAAATTAATTTCCGCCAATCATTTGATTGGAATTTGTAGAATTGTATTATATAATTGTAATTATAATAATTTATAATTATGAATAAGTTCAAATTAGTATTTCACCAAAATTATTAGTGAATGTAGTTGAAATTAATTATGGCATTTAAGGTAAAATTAAGTTTAACAAGGAACTAAACCTTAAAATTTTAGAAAAAATGATCTAGAAACCCGTACAAATCCATTTTATAGACATATTAAGAGAATATAGTACCTTGGATATAATTATTACTATTATATGAAATAAATTATGTAAGGGACACCTCTCAATAGTTTTTACATTTTTATATTTACAAGAATGTCACTCCTCCACTATAAAAAGGAAATAACCTCTCTTATTTATTCACACGTATAAAATTCATTATCTCATCAAAACCAACCCAAATAATATCCCAAAATCTATCAACTACTCATATAAGCCTCAATTTGTTCATAAATCCATCCAAGGATGTATTTTGGTATAAATGAAAAGGAGCTACCGGAATAATTGGTAACGTTCTTCAATGATCTCTTTTGTGTAATTTACTTCTCCACCACTTAAATTATGTTTATATAATTATATTATAATATAAAAAGTATCTAAAATATGCTTATATATTATTTATTATACGATTTACATCAAAACATTTAAATATATCCAACAAATGGGACATGCAATCGTCGTTCATGTGTACAATAGACTACATCCTTGCAAATAGATGTCGTTCATTATTATATTACCACATTTAAATGATTGAATAATGATGTATTTATACAATATATATGTTATATATGATATTTATTATATATTTATTGTTATTAAATTTTTATATAAATAATACCTTTTTGATTTCCATTTTATGGGAATACGATAACATCATTTGTGTAATTGTGGACTATCGCCTGCTTAAAGAGACGTGATTCGTTCACGCTATACATGGAATGTATAAAGGATGAATTTAATTAATATATATGATATATAGGATAAAATTATTATTATTTAATAATAATATACATATATAATATTTAATTTTCATTATATTAATATTATAACAAAATTGAAGTAGTGTTCTTGCATACATACGGCTCACCGTCTCCATGAATGGTGCATTTCATTTCCTATCTAAAAATTTTATGGATTAATATAAATGTATATATACTATAAAAATATTATATTTAAATCATGGAGTATTTTTTGGGGATGATTAAATAATGTTTTAATGAATAGTAATAACAATTAACAGGCCTAAACATACTTGAAAAACTAGGCAATTAATGCCCGAAATAGTGAAAATGTAAACAGATTATTAAAAAATGGGTAGTGAGATATTATAATAAGTTAATATATGATATTATAAATACTATTATGATTTCTGTAGAAGTTAATAACATTCGTAAAACTGTTATACATGTGATTAATGGATGTTTAACCAAAATAAAATGCCAGGTAAGGTATTTTGTCTCAATTTACATTCCTTTGAGACTTATTTGTTGTTATACAGCAATTAGCATTAATATGGTGTATATACTGTAACGCCCCGACCCTAGTTACTCAGTATGGGTGCATTATTAAATAACATTAGCATTATCACAAGAAAGATCAAATCTCAAAAGACTGATTAGTTTAGTAGCCTTGGAAAAACTAGATACACTAATAAAGTTTACATTACAACATAAAATGAAAACAACAATAATATAGTCCCCATAGTCCACACTCTTATCCCCTCATACTAACCCTATAGATCATTCATAAATTACTTCTTCACATCCTGGGAAAAATAAAACATAGAAAAGGGGTGAGCTCAAATTCCCAGTAAGGATAACAATATAGAGAAAACTTTCAAAAATAATAATAAACATTTAAGGCAATGTATAAATAAAACAAAAGCCTTTAAAACTTGAACATAAAAATATTATGGAAAAAATAAAATGAAATAATTCCATTTACTTATTCACATGTATATTCTACTAATCGAATAATCACATGCAATATCAATAACCACTTTCAAAATGATTGAATGCATAATGCCAGACTATTATAACCACATAGCCAAGGCCTCGTGTCGAGACTATAAATAAGATTTTTTCAAGGCCTTGTGCCAAGACACTAGTTTGTCTCATGATACCTACTGATGCATCGAGGATCTATAGTGGGCTCCACCCGTCACTTATTAAGTCCAATGCATTCCTCATATGAACAGGTTTAAACATAACATAAACATTCATATTAAAACTAGCATACGAATGTCAATACTTTCTTCTTAAACCATGAATGGTATAAAAATAACACATCCACAGTAAAACATATCCCAAAACCATAAATACAATATGGAAGTTTGGTATCATAATAAATCAACTCCAAATAATCTTAAAATCCATCAAAGGATGTTGACATAGATGAAATCAAAATTCTTTTTAGAGAAATATCTCTTTTTATTTTGAAATAATTTAAGAGTCATATATTTATAAAATTAAACATTTTCTTTGAAAATATTATTATAATATTGTAAGGGAAGATTCAACGATTTTATAATGGCGGAAAATAGCCGCACCCGCCGTATAAGTTAAAAAAGACATTCTTACCATAATTCTATCAAAAAGGTTAAAAAGGACCTTGTTTGGAAAATGACGGAAACTTTCCTTTATAAAATTATTATAAAATATAAAACAAGGGTATAAATGACTTTAACCCATATTATGTAAAATAGTAAGACTATTTTGTGAAACATTTTTAAGAAACATGGATGTGGATGATAAATAGGTCCCAGTAGATAATTACATATAAACAACCTCGGATAATGAAGATATTTTGAAATAAACACTTACCTTGTAATTTTACTTAGTTGAGGGTAGTTTAACCTCCTGTATAATGGTGAAATAATTGTTATTAAATTATAAAAGAATAATATACATTATTATGATATCATATATGATCTTTTAACATTGATTTTTTAATAACATCTTAGTATTATCGTTGTTTCGGGTGTTAACTTACTCGTTCTTTTATATGTTTTGTTACATAAGCCATGTTTTTCATGGATAGGTTGTATCTTATTCATATCCAAATTTATATCAAGTCCTCAAACATTATTTTTAATCATCAAATGAGAATTATACATGAATGGATACGATGGGGAATGAATCTCATCGCGTTCGTGGAGATGGTAGTCCGTACGTACGCACGAGTGACAATATCATTCTTTTAATATTAAAATAATATATAATTGGATGGTATATCATATATACAGAATCATTATCATGTTATATTTATTATTTACATGAATTAAAAATCATTATTATACCCATCCAAATAAAAATTTATTGAATAACAATTACACCACGACGTGGAGACGGTAAGCCGTACGCACGCACGTATGGTGACATGTCATTAAAAGGCTGGATAGAATACTGAATATGTTTTTACCATATTTATAATAACATAAACTTATATATAATATACTGGAGTTATTATTTTAGAATGGTAATAACAGATAAAGACGAAGTGGAAGAAGAAAGGAACTTGAAAGAGGGTGGTGAAAACATAACCTCTTCTTCTGGTTCTTCCTTTTGATTTGATCAAAAGGGCTCCTTAGGTTGGATTTCTGATCAAACTAAGGCCTCTAGGTTGCAGTGAGGGAAGTTTAGAGAGTATTTGGGCAGGGTATGGCCGAGAAAAAAAGCTTTGAATGTGTGAATTAGTGAGAAGGGGGAGTTCCCTTTTATAAGAGGGGTGAGGTGCACCTTTGAAAAAGCTAGAAATATTATTTTATAATAAATTAATATTCGGTTTCTAATAGCTAGAAAGTGGATTATTTAAAGGTTACGGTGGGAATGGGTTGCAAACCACTCAAACAATAGAATTTAGACAGGTTTGGGTCATTATATGAACCTTAAATTTAAGTATTAACTCTTAGTTAATTATTTTCACTTTTACAATGTCTCTTTGTATTTTAATATTATATGGTTAATAAACTTACTATATACATCCAAGAGAACCCTAAGTGGCCCATTAATGATAAAAATATCATGATACAAGTCTCTTGGATGAACCTTAGATTTTTAGGAATTGAATATCAATTAATAATATAATATTTGTTTTCAAAACGTTTTTATGTCAATTTTGACACTATTTGGAAAATTGATTTTTGTGAAACTCATAACAGAATGATTACTTCGAAAAAAGTTAATTAAATCATTCCTAACACGTTATATTAACCTATAAAAGTAGTTTAGTTCCTAAAAAGTATCAAATTATATTTATTTGGGTATTTATAATATCAATTATTTTAATTTTTCACTGTTATGTTAATTACTGCATCATCATTGTGTCATAAATTAATTAAATTATTTAATGTCTAAAAATGATAAATAAAATATCATTATGTAGGAAATCTTTTTATATTTATAATGAATATTTATAATCTAATTTATATTATGTGTATTTTTATATTAAAAATGTTTTAGCAAATAAAGGTTGATTATAACTCTTTTAACTCTTCTTTGAATTAAATAATAATAAATGTCCTAATCTAATCCAAGTGGACCTAAATGATAATATTTTATCCCTAAGGTTGTTTTTGGTCGATATACACTTGTCCAATATAATTAGTACATGTGTTAGGGTAACATTAATAACATTTATACCCTTAATTACCCTATTTACTTTTAATCATGGTAAATAAAAGTAAAAAGTTACTATTCACCAAAAATTATTTTCATCTCATTGAACCACATTTTACTCCTTGATATTAACCGTGTCTCTCGGATTTTCAAAACTCCACTCACAGAAGTTTTAAAATTATGTTTTATAAAAAATTCAGTTTTTTAACTACCACTTAGTGGTTTCACTATTCATCAAAAAATGATGTTTTTCAGAAAAATACCAAAAATTCACCGTAGGCTATTTTCGATATTCCGAATCCAAAAATGAAGTCCATTTTGAAAAATAAAATTTATAAATTTCAAAAAGTGTGTATTACTATTTATAACGGCTAGTTTGATTGGTTGTGGTGTGTTAGAACTCGATGTTGCGTACAACACACGCTATTGCATTATTCAAAGAGAAGCGTACCGTAGAAGCTTGGGGTGTTGCATTCTCCCCTTATTAAAATAATTTTGTCCTCGAAATTTCTAGAATACTATAGAATGAAAAGACTCAGGTGGTTCTTCATCATAAGTTCCTTGGGTTCCCACATTTCCTCTTCCATCTTATGGTTTCTCAACAAGACTTTTACTAGATGAGTCGTCTGGTTTCTCAGTACTTGTTCTCTCGTATAAAGAATATTTATGGGCTCTTCACAAGAAGATAGATCAGGATCCAGTTCTAATTCCTCATAGGTGAGTACATGCGTTGGGTCAGGCATGTATTCCCTCAACAGATATACGTGGAACACATCGTGAAATTTGGAGAGACTTAGCGGCATTGCCAATCGGTAAGACACAACCCCAATTCGTTCTAGAATTTCGAAAGGTCCGATGTACCTGGGGATCAATTTACCTTTCTTACCAAAATGTATGACTCCCTTCCATGGAGATACCTTCAGAAAAACATGATCCCTGACTTGAAATTCCAAATCCTTCCTTCGATTATCGGCATGGATCTTCTACCTACATTGAGCTGCTTTGATATGGTTTTGGATTACCTTCACCTTTTCCATCGTTTCCTCCACCAGTTCTAGGCCTATAAGATTTCTTTCACCAACGTCATCCGAACAGTTTGGTGTGCGACATCTCTTTCTGTATAACACTTCATATGGTTCCATCTGAATACTCGAATAGAATCTATTATTATAGGAAACTTCTACCAGAGGTAAATATTGATCCCAAATACCCTGAAAGTCAAGTGATCAGGTTCTCAACATGTATACTAAGGATTGAATAGTCCGTTCTGATTGTCCTTCTGTTTGAGGGTGGTAGGCAGTGCTCAAATGAAGTTCAGTATCCAAGGGTTTATGAAAACCTTTCCAGAACCTTGAAGTAATGCAGGGATCACGATCAGAAATAATCGATAGGGGTACTCCATGAAGTCTTAAAACTTCATCAATATATAGTTTTTCTAGACGTTCCAGTGGTAGATCTTCTCTTATAGCAAGAAAATGTGCTGACTTGGAAATATGATCAATAATAACCCATATTGAATCGTTCTTTCTAGGAGTCTTTGGTAGTCCCATGACAAAGTCCATCGCGATATTATCCCATTTCCACTCAGGTACGGGAAGAGTTTGTGATACTCCACCAGGTTGTTGCCTTCCAGCATTCACTTTTTCACAAACCATACATCTTGACACAAAATCAGAAATATCCCTCTTCATGTTGTCCCATTAAAAATGTTCCTTCAAGTCTATATACATTTTGGTGCTCCCAGGGTGTATAGAGGAATTGGAACTATAAGCACCATCCAACAATTCCCATTTTAGATCAGGTATATTTGGAACACAAAGTCTCTTCCCAAATTTTAAAATTCCATCTTCATACCCAAAGTCATTCAATCTCCCATCATTCAAAGCTTTAATCTTCTTTTTAAATTCTTCATCATTGGTCTGAGAACTCTTAATCTTTTCTAGTAAAGATGGTTTGGCAACCATTTGAAAAAGCACTAATGTTTCACCTTCCATGGTTATTCTGATGTCCATATTCACTAGATACATGAAAATTAGATCCCTTTCAATTCTCATATTGTTCAAAACTCCATGATCATTTCTGCTCAAAGCATCTGACACCTTGTTTGCTTTCCCCGGGTGGTAGTGTATCTTGCAATCATAATCCATGAGTAATTCAAGCCATCTCCTTTGCCTCATGTTGAGTTATTTTTGTGAGAAAATATACATAAAACTCTTGTGATTAGTATAAATCTCACACTTTTTACCATGAAGGTAGTTCCTCTATATCTTCAAATCCAAGATCACAGCTGCTAACTCGAGATCATGAGTAGGATAGTTTTGCTCAATAATTTTCAACTGTCGTGATTCATAGGCAGTAACCCTATCATTCTGCATAAGGACACAACCATGTCCTTTCTTCGATGAATCACTATAAATAACAAACCCATCATTCCCCGATGGTAGAGTCAGTATAAGAGCATTGAATAATCTTCTTTTCAGCTCTTCGAAACATTCTTCCCACTCTTTTGTCCAAACAAATTTAACCCCTTTACATGTGAGCTTATTTAATGGATTATCCAACTGGGCAAAATTCTGGACGAAATGACGATAATAACCTACTAAACCAATACAACTACGTACCTCAGTTTTACTCGTCGGTGCAGGCCATTCTTGGATTGCCTTGGTCTTAGAAGGATCAACAGAGATTCCATCTTTAAAGACAATATGGCCAAGAAAATAAATCTCTTGAAGCCAGAATTCACACTTACTAAACATTCCATATAATTCATGTCTTCTCAGAGTCTTCAGGATAATGCGCAAGTGATTTTCATGATCTTCATAGCATTTTGAGTATACCAAGCCATCATCAATAAATACCACCACAAATTCGTCGAGATATTCCTTGAAAACTCTATTCATCAGATCTATGAATACATAGGGTGCATTAGTCAATCCAAAAGGCATTACTGTAAACTCGTAATGCCTGTACCTGGTTCAAACTGCTGTCTTCGGAATGTCTTCCTTATTCACACACAACTGATGGTATCCAGATCGAAGGTCAATATTTGAAAAGTATTGATCTCCATGCATTTGGTCAAATAAATCATCAATGCGAGGTAGGGGATACTTGTTCTTTATTGTTATAGCATTGATCTCCCTGTAGTCGATACCTAACCTCATAGATCCATCTTTGTTTTTATCAAAAAGAACAGGGGCTCCCCATGAAGAAACACTAGGGCGAATAAATCCCTTATTACTCAATTCCTCTAGTTGTTTCTTTAGTTTTACTAATTCTACAGTGTCCATTCTATAAGGGGTCTTTGACATAGGCCTCGATCTAGGAATTAAATCAATGGAAAACTCAACTTCTCTTTCTGAAGGATGTCTAGGTAAATCTTCTGAAAAAACATCTACATATTCTTTATCAACAGGTACATCCTCTATTTGAACATTCCTTTCTTCACCCACAGTCATTTCATTCTCTTACTCCCCAATAATTGAATTTAGTTTAGCTAATGGGGGTGGATATTGATAAGAATTATGTGGTGAAGATTCTGCTCTAAAGATAAGGTGTTCCTTATCATCATCATCAAAAATCGTAACCTCCTTCTTCTTACAATAAATCTCTGAAACATGGTCCAAATGCCAATCCATACCGAGGATTATATCAAACTCAATCATAGGTATGACGATGAGACCAGTGGATAAAGAACATTTATGTGCTCTAATGGGGACTGATTCACAAAACATTGTTGCAATGATACTTCCCTCGGGAGTTTTAACTGACAACTCCCTTGTTAAATCAAATTGGAAATATCTAATTTTCTTAGCAAACTGGGAAGGTATGAAACAATGCGATGATCCCAAATCAAGTAATGCATTTTCTGAACTTGAGGAAACCATTAAATTACCTGCCACTACGTCTTTTAGAGATTCTACCTCAGCAGTAGTGATAGCATAAGCTTGGCCTTAATCCCATGTCCTTTTCTAAGATAAGTTCCCCTGACGCTTAGGACATTCATTTGCATAATGTCCTATCTCCCTATAAGTATATCATTGGACATCAGTAGCTTCTTTCTATCCCTTAAAATCATGAGATTTGTGGACATTTTCACCACACTTGTAACAGACTCCCACTCCTTTTAAGCAAGTATTGGGGTGTTTCTTCCCACATTTGTTGTAGGTTGGATATTCAACTTTTCCATTCTTCCCCTTATTTCCATTCCCAGATTGATCAGTATATCTCTTCTTCTCTTACTTTTCTTTAAAGTCATAAGAATTAGAGAATTCCTTTTCTGTCTTGATAGCACATGAGATAATATCTTCGTACGACGAGAGGGATTGTAAGACTAATGCTCGATGGAGAAATGGTTTTAACCCATAAATGAAACGATAAATTTTACTTCTTGGGTTACGTATATAATCTCCAGCATACCTTGCTAACCTTATAAAGATAGCCTCATACTTTGCGACATTCTCATCCTCCTTTTGTCTCAGACTCAGAAATTGCATTTCCATATCTGCTCGATGGTCACGAGGAAAGTATTTTTCTAAGAAGAGATTATTAAACTCCCTCCATTCCATATTTTATGCTTTATCATCTTCCTTCTTATTTTGAATCAATGACCACCATTGATCAACATCTCCAGTGAGGTGGTAAACTGCCACGATAACTTTTTGCCTTTCACTACTCCCCAAAGCTTGAAATGTTTTATCTAGGGAACTTATCCATTGATTAGTTACTAATGGATTTTTACTCCCATTGAATGTTGGTGGTTGCTGCCTGATGAAGCGATCTAACATTGATCCTCCACGCTATGGATCAAGGTGATCCATATGGGTAAGGTTATTATTAATAACCTGAGTGAGTTGTCCCATTATGGTGATTAGTTGATCGGCACCAGTTGCATCACCGGCTCCACTATAATTATATTGAGTAGGAGGGAAATCCCTACATGGAGTGAGTGCATTGATACAGTTTCAATTTCTTCCATTAGGCGCCATTTCAAAACAATGGCATAAACTAGATTAGTTTACGAATCAAAATACATTATTTTATACTTATAAAACACTTAACACAAATTGAACTATTTATGGATACAATCCATAATAATAAAAATGTTTTCTTTTAGGATGTATATAATCGTAAACCCTTCATAATGATTTGTAAAGAAAATGAGAGTTATCCTAAGCATATCCCCCAGGAGTGTCGTAAACAAGAGTGCAGCAAGGCCTGTTGTCGTGCACCAGTTCCCGTTCAAGTCTAGCTCCAAGAGGTGTTTTCGTGTTTTACCACTAGGTACATCTGTGCCAGAGACGCCTCTACCTGCTCATATCCAGACATGGATTTATTGCTCGGAAAACTCACAAAATCTCTACAATACCCAAATTCTAGGAAGTTCTTCTATACTAATCCTCATAGTCCATCTTAAATCTATGTGCTCTAATCAGTGTTTTTCTAAATATAGCTTGCAAGGTTTGTACTAAACTTCATTTGATACCAACTGTAACACCCCGACCCCAGTTACCCAGAGTCGGTGCATTATTACATAACATTGTCATGATCATAATAAAGATCAAATCTCGAAAGACCGATTAGTTTAGTAGCCTTGGAATAATTAGAAACATTAATAATGTTTACATTACATCCTAAAATAAAAACTATAACAAAATAGTCTCCATAGTCCACACTCTCATCCCCTCATACTATCCCAGCAGGTCACTCATAAATTACTTCTTCACATCTTGGGAAAAATAAAACATAGAAAAGGGGTGAGCTCAAATGCCAAGTAAGGATAACAATATAGTGAAAACATTCATAAATAAGAATAAACATTTAAGGCAATGTATAACTAAAAAAAATTCTTTTAAACTTGAACTAAAACATAGAATGGAAAAAATAAAATGAAATAATGCCATTTACATATTCACATAGATATTCTACTAATCGAATAATCACATGAAATATCAATAACCACTTTCATAATGATGGAATGAAAATGCTAGACTATCATAACCACATAGCCAAGGCCTCGTGCCAAGACTACAAATAAGATTTTGTCAAGGCCTTGTGCCAAGACACTAGTTTGTCTCATGAGACTTACCGATGCATCGAGGAGCTATAGAGGGCTCCACCCATCACTTATTAAGTGCAATGCATTCCTCATATGAAAAAGTTTAAACATAACATAAACATTCGTATTAAAACTAGCATACGAAATGTCAATACTTTATTCTTAAACCATGAATGGTATAAAAATAACACATCCACAGTCAAACATATCACAAAACCATCAATACAATACAGAAGTTTTGTATCATAATAAATCAACTCCAAATAAACTTAAAATCCATCAAAGGACGTTGACATAGATGAAATCAAAACTCTTTTTAGAGAAATATCTCTTTCTATTTTTAAATCATTTAAGAGTCATATATTTATAAAATAAAACATTTTCTTTTAAAATATTCGTATACGCTTTTAAGGGAAGCTTCAACGATTTTATAATGGCGGAAAATAGCCGCACCCGCTGTATAAGTTAAAAAAGACATTCTTACCCTAATTTTGTCGAAATTGTTAAAAAGGACCTTGTTTGGAAAATGACGAAAAGATTCCTTTATAAACATCTTATAAAAAGTCAAAAAGGGTATAAATGGCTTTAACCCATATTCTGTAAAATATTAATAATGTTTTGAGACACATTTTTAAGAAACATGGATGTGGATGATAAAGAGTTCCCAGTAGATAATTACATATAAACAACCTCGGATAATGAAGAGATTGTGAATAAACCCTTACCTTGTACTTTTACTTGGTTGAGGGTAGGTTAAACTCCTGTATAATGGTGAAATAATTGTTAATAAATTATAAAAGAATCCTATACATTAATATGATATCATATATGATCTTTTAACATTGATTTGTTAATAATATCTTAGTATTATCATTGTTTCGGGTGTTAACTTACTCGTTTTTTTATATGTTTGGTTATGTAAGCCATGTTTTTCATTGATAGGTTGTATATTATTCATATCCATAATTATATCAATCACTTAAACATAATTTTTAATCATCAAATGAGAATTATACTTGAATGGATACGATGGGGAATGAATCTCATCGCGTTCGTGGAGACGGTAGTCCGTACGTACGCACGAGCAACAATATAATTATTTTAATATTAAAATAATATATAATTGGATGGTATATCATATATACAGAAACATTATCATGTTATATTATATTATTTACATGAATTAATTATCATTATTATACCCATCCAAATAATAATTTATTGAATAATAATTACACCACGACGTGGAGACGGTAAGCCGTACGTACACACGTATGGTGACATGTCATTCAAAGAATGGATAGAATACTAAATATGATTGTACCATATTTATAATAACATAAAAGTATATATAATATAATGGAGTTATTATTTTATAATGGTAATAACAAATAAAGAAGAAGTGGAAGAAGAAAGGAACTTGAAAGAGGGTGGTGAAAACATTACCTCTACTTCGGGTTCTTCCTTTTGATTTGATCAAAATGGATCCTTAGATTGGATTTCTGATCAAACTAAGGCCTCTAGGTTGCAGTTAGGGAAGTTTATAGAGTATATGGGCATGGGTTTGTCGATCCAAAAGGCTTTGAATGTGTGAATAAGAGAGAAGGTGGAGTTCCCTTTTATAAGAGGGTTGAGGGGCACCTTTGGAAAATCTAGAAATATTGTTTTATAATAAATTCTTATTCGGTTTCTAATGGCTCCAAAGTAGATTATTTAAAGATTAAGGTGGGGATGGGTCTCAAACCACTCAACCAATAAAATTTAGACAGGTTTGGATCATTATATTAACCTTATCTTTAAGTATTAACTCTTAGTTAATTAGTTTCACTTTTACAATGTCTCTTTGTATTTTTTTATTATATGGTTAATAAACATACTATATAAATCCATGAGAACCCCAAGTGGTCCATTAATGATAAAACTATCATTATATAAGTCTCTTGGCCGAACCTTAGATTTTTAGGAATTGAATATCAATTAATAATATAATATTTTTTTAAAAAACTTTTTTATGTCAATTTTGACACTTTGGAAGATTGATTTTTTGTGAAAATCATAACAGAATGATTAATTCAATAAAAGTTAATTAAATCATTTCTAACAAGTCATATTAACATATAAAATTAGTTTAATTCATAAAAAGTCTCAAATTATATTTATTTGGGTATTTATAATATCAATTATTTTAATTTTTCACTATTATGGTAATTTCATCATTGTGTCATAAATAAATTAAATTATGTAATGTCTAAAAATTATAAATAAATTATCATTATATAGGAAATCGTTGTATATTTCTAATTATTATTTATAATAGAATTTATATTATATGTAACCCTATATTAAAAATGTTTTAATAAATAAACTTTGATTTTAACTGTTTTAACTTTTCTTTGAATTAAATAATAATAAATGTCCTAATCTAATCCAAGTGGACATAAATGATAATATTTTATTCCTAAAGTTGTTTTCGGTCGAGGTACACTTGTACAATAGAATTAGTACATGTGTTAGGGTAATCTTAATATCATTTTTACCCTTAATTACCCGATTTACTTTTAACTGTGGTAAATAAAAGTAAAAAATTACTATTCACCAAAAATTATTTTCATCTCATTGAACCACATTTTACTCCTTGATATTAACCGTGTCTCTCGGATTTTCAAAATTCCACTCACAGAAGTGGTAAAATTATGTTTTATGAAAAATTCAGTTTTTTAACTTCAACTTAGTGGTTTCACTATTCATAAAAAAATGAAGTTTTTCAGAAAAATACCAAAAATTCTCCCTAGGCTAATTTCGATATTCCGAATCCAAAGATGAAGTCCATTTTGAAAAATAAAATTTATAAACTTCAAAAAGTGGGTATTACTATTCATAACGGCTAGTTTGATTGGTTGTGGTGTGTTAGAACTCGATGTTGCATACAACACACGTTATTGCATTATTCAAATAGAAGCGTACCGTAGAATCTTGGGGTGTTACATTCTCCCCTCCTTCAAATAATTTCTTCCTCGAAATTTTTCGAATACAACTGCATGAAAAGACTCTGGTGGTTCTTTATCATAAGTTCCTCGGGATCCCACGTTGCCTCTTCCATCTTATGGTTTCTCCACAAGACTTTTACCAAATGAGTTGTCTGGTTTCTCAGTACTTCTTCTCTCGTATCAAAAATATTGATGGGATCTTCGAAATAAGATAGATCGGGTTCCAGTTATAATTCCTCATAGATGAGTACATGCGTTGGGTCAGGTAGGTATTTCCTCAACAGAGATATGTGGAACACATCGTGAACTTTGGAGAGACTTGGCGGCATTGCCAATCGGTAAGATACAACCCCAATTCGTTCTAGAATTTTGAAAGGTCCAATGTACCTGTGACTCAATTTACCTTTCTTACCAAAATGTATGACTCCCTTCCATGGAGATACCTTCAGGAAAACATGATCACTGACTTGAAATTCCAAATCTTTCCTTCGATTATCGGCATAGCTCTTCTACCTACTTTGAACTGCTTTGATATGGTTTTGGATTACCTTCACCTTTTCCATCGTTTCCTCCACCAGTTCTGGGCCTACAAGTTTTCTTTCACCAACGTCATCCCAACAGGTTGGTGTGCGACATCTCCTTCCATATAACGCTTCATATGGTGCCATCTGAATACTCAAATGGAAGCTATTGTTATAGAAAAATTCTACCAGAGGTAAATATTGATCCCATATACCCTGAAAGTCAAGCGAGTAGGATCTCAACATGTCTTCTACGATTTGAATAGTCCGTTATGATTGTCCTTCTGTTTGAGGGTGGTAGGCAGTGCTCAAATGAAGTTCAGTATCCAAGGCTTTATGAAGACTTTTTCAGAACCTTGAAGTAAAACGGGGATCACGATCAGAAACAATCTATAGGGGTAGTCCATGAAGTCTCACAACTTCATCAATATATATTATTTCTAGACGTTCCTGTGGTCGATCTTCTCTTATAGCAAGAAAATGTTCTAACTTGGTAAGACGATCAATAATAACCCATAGTGTATCGTTCCTTCTAGGAGTCTTTGGTAGTCCCATTACAAAGCCCATCATGATATTATCCCATTTGCACTCAGGTATGGGAAGAGGTTGAAATACTCCACCAGGCTATTGCCTTCCAGCTTTCACTTGTTGACAAACCATACATCTTGACACAAAATCAGCAATCTCCCTCTTCATGTTGTCCCACAAAAAATGTTCCTTCAAGTCTCTATACATGTTTGTGCTCCCATGGTGTATAGAGAAATTGGAACTATGAGAATCATCCAACAATTCCCTTTTTAGATCAGGTATATTGGGAACACAAAGTCTCTTCCCAAATGTCTAAATTCCATCTTCATACCCAAAGTCATTGAACCTCCCATCATTCACAGCTTTAATATTATTTCGAAATTCTTCATCATTGGTCTGAGAACTCTGAATCATTTATAGTAAAGATGGTTTGGAAACCATTTGAAAAAGCACTGATGTTTCACCTTCCATGGTTATTCCCATGTCTATCTTCACTAGATCCATGAAAATTGGATCCCTTTCAATTCTCATAATGTTCAAAACTCCATGATCTTTTCTGCTCAAATCATCTTCCACATTGTTTGCTTTCCCCGGGTGGTAGTGTATCGTTAAATCATAGTCCTTGAGTAATTCAAGCCATCTCCTTTTCCTCATGTTGAGTTCTTTTTGGGAGAAAATATACTTCACACTCTTTTGATCAATATAAATCTCACATTTTTCACCATAGAGGTAGGGCCTCTATATCTTCAAAGCAAAGATCACAGCTGCTAACTCGAGATCGTGAGTATGATAGTTTTTCTCATGAATTTTCAACTGTCGTGATGCATTGGCAATAACGCTATCTCCTACATAAGGACAAAACCAAGTCCTTTCTTCGATGCATCACTATAAATAACGAACCCATCATTCTCCGATGGTAGAGTCAATATATAAGCATTGAATAATCTTCTCTTCAGATCTTTGAAACATTCTTCACACTCTTTTGTCCAAAAACATTTAACCCCTTTACGTGTGAGCTTTGTTAATGGGTTAGCCAACCGGGAAAAATTCTGGATGAAACGTCGATAATAACCTCCTAAACCAATAAAACTATGTACCTCAGTTATACTCATCGGTGCATTCCATTCTTTGATTGCCTTGGTATTAGACGGATCAACATAGATTCCATCATTAGAGACAATATGGCCAAGAAAAGAAATCTCATGAAGCCAAAATTCACGTTTGCTAAACTTCATATATAATTCATGTCTTATTAGAGTCTTCAGGATAATGCGCATGTGATTTTCATGATCTTAATAGATTTTGGAGTATACCAAGATGTCATCAATAAATACCACCACAAATTCATCATGATATTCCTTGAAAACTCTATTCATCAGATCCATGAATACAGAGGGTGCATTAGTCAATCCAAAAGGCATTACTGTAAACTCGTAATGCCCGTACCTTTTTCGAAATGCTATATTTGGAATGTCTTCCTTCTTCACACACAACTGCTGGTATCCAGATCGAAGGTCAATCTTTGAAAATTATTGAGCTACATGCAGTTTGTAAAATAAATCATCAATGCAAGGTAGGGGATAATTTTTCTTTATTGTTATAGTATTGATCTCCCTGTAGTCGATACATAACCTCATAGATCCATCTTTCTTTTTAACAAAAAGATCAGGGGCTCCCCATGGATAAACACTGGTGCAAATAAATCAATTACTACTCAATTCCTCTAGTTTATTCTTTAGTTTGACTAATTCTATAGTGTCCATTCTATAAGGGGTCTTCAATATGGGCCTTGATCCAGGAATTAAATCAATGGAAAACTCAACTTCTCGCTCTAGAGGATGTCTAGGTAAATCTTCTGGAAACACATCTACATATTCTTTCACAACATTTATATCCACTATATGAACATTCCTTTCCTCACCCACAATAATTTCATTCTCTTCCTCCCCAATAATTGAATTTAGTTGAGCTACTGGGGGTGGATCTAGATAAGAATTAGGTGGTGAAGATTATGCTCTAAAGATAATTTGTTCCTTATCATCATCATCAAAAATCGTAACCTCATTCTTCTTATAATAAATCTATGCATCATGGTCCAAAATCAAATCCATACAGAGGATTATATCAAACTTAATAATAGGTATGGCGATGAGATCAGCGGATAAAGAACATTTATGTGCTCTAATGGAAACTGATTCACAAACCATTATTGCAATGATACTTCCCTTAGGAGTTTTAACTAACAACTCCCTTGTTAAATCAAATTGTAAATATATAATTATCTTAGAAAACTGGGAAGATATGAAACAATGTGATGATCCATAATCAAATAATGCATTTGCTAATCTTAAGGAAACTATTAAATTACCTGCCACTATGTCTTTTGGAGCTTCTACCTCAGCAGTAGTGATATCATAAACTTATCCTCGATCTCTTGGCCTTTTCTGAGGTAAGTTGCCCTGACAATTAGGACATTCATTTGCATAATTCCCCATATCCCTGCAATTATAGCATTGGACATCAGTTGCTTCCTTCTTTCCCTTGCAATCACGAGCTTGGTGGCCTTTTTCACCACACTTATAACAGACTCCCATTCCTTTTAAGCAAGTACCGAGGTGTTTCTCCCCACATTTATTGAAGGTTGGATATTCAACTTTTCCCTTATTCCCCTTATTTCCATTCCCAGATTGATTAAAAGATCTCTTCTCATCTTTCTTTGCTTTAAAGTCATAAGACATAGAGAATTCTTTTTTTGTCTTGATAGAACATGAGACAATGTCTTCATACAATGAGAAGGATTGTGAGACTAATGCTCGAAAGAGAAATGGTTTTAGACCATCAATGAAATGATCAATATTACTTCTTGGGTTACGTATATAATCTCCACCATACCTTGCTATCCTTGTAACGTTAGCCTCATACTTTGCGACATTCTCATTCTCCTTTTGTCTCAGACTCAGAAATTGCCTTTACATATCTCCTCGATGGTCACAAGGAAAGTATTTTTCTATGAATTGGTCTTTAAACTCCCTCTATTCCATATTTTATAATTCATCATCTTCCTTCTTATTTTGAATCAATGACCACCATTGATCAACATCTCCAGTGAGGTGGTAAACTTCCATGATAACATTTTCCCTTTCACTACTCCCCAAAGGCTGAAATATTTTCTCTAGGGAACTTATCCACTGCTCAGCTACTAATGGATTTCTAATCCCATTGATTGTTGGTGGTTTCTGCCTCATGAAGTGATCTAACATTGATCCACCATGATGTGGATCAGGGTGCTCTATACGGGTAAGGTTATTATTCATAACCTGAGTGAGTTGTCCCAGTATGGTGATTAGTTGATCGGCACCAGTTGCATCGCCAGCTCCAGTATAATTATCTTGAGTAGGATGGAAATCCCTACATGGAGTGCGTGTATTGATACGGTTTCAATTTCTTCCACTAGGCGCCATTTCTAAACAATGGCATAAAATAGATCATTTTATGAATCAAAACACAGAATTCCATACTTATAAAACACTTAACACAAATTGAACTATTTAAGGATATAATCCATAATCATAAAAATGTTTTCTTTGAGGATGTATATACTCATAAACCCTTCATAATGATTTTTAAAGAAAATGAGAGTTATCCTAAGCATATCCCCCGGGAGTGTCGTAACCAAGAGTGCAGCAAGGCTTGTTGTTGTCCACCAGTTCCTGTTCGAGTCTAGCTCAAAGCGGTGTTTTCGGGTTTTACCCCTAGGTACATCTGCGCCAAAGCCGCCTCTACATGCTCGTATCCAGACAGGGATGTATTGCTTGGAAATCTCACAAAATCACTACAATACAAAAATTATAGGAAGTTCTTCTATAATAATCCTCAAAGTCCATCATAAATCTATGTTCTCTAATTAGAGATTATCTAAATCTAGCTTCCAAGGTTTGTACTAAACTTCCTTTGATAACAACTATAATGCCCCGACTCCTGTTACCCAGAGTCAGTGCATTATTAAATAACATTGGAATGATCACAAGAATGATCAAATCTCGAAAGACCGATTAGTTTAGTATCCTTGGAATAACTAGATACATTAATAAATTTTACATTACATCATAAAATGAAAAATAAAATAATATAGTCTCCATAGTCCACACTCTTATCCCCTCATACTATCCCTGCAGGTCATTCATAAATTACTTCTTCACATCCTGGGAAAAATAAAACATAGAAAAGGGGTGAGCTCAAATGCCCAGTAAGGATAACAATATAGCGAAAACTTTCATAAATAAGAATAATCACTTAAGTCAATGTATAACTAAAAAAAAGCCTTTTAAACTTGAACTTCAACATAGTATGGAAAAAATGAAATTAAATAATTCCATTTACTTATTCACAAGGATATTCTACTAATCGAATGATCACATGCAATATCAATAACCACTTTCATAATGATGGAATGCATAATTCCAGACTATCATAACCACAAAGCCAAGGCCTCGTTCCAAGAATACAAATAAGATTTTTTCAAGGTCTTGTTCCAAGACACTAGTTTGTCTCATGAGACCTACCGATGCATCGAGGAGCTATTGAGGGCTCCACCCATCACTTATTAAGTCCAATGCATTCCTCATATTAATAGGTTTAAACATAACATAACAATTCGTATTAAAAATAGCATACAAAATGTCAATACATTCTTCTTAAACCATGAATGGTATAAAAATAACACATCCACAGTCAAACATATCACAAAACCATCAATACAACATGGAAGTTTTGTATCATAATAAATCAACTCCAAATAAACTTGAAATCCATCAAAGGATATTGATATAGATGAAATCAAAACTCTTTTTATTTAAATATCTATTTCTATTTTTAAATCATTTAAGAGTCATATATTTATAAAATAAAACATTTTATTTGAAAATATTCTTATAATATTGTAAGGGAAGCTTCAACGATTTTATAATGGAGGAAAATATCCGCACCCACCGTATAAGTTAAAAAAGACATTCTTACTTTAATTCTGTTGAAAAGGTTAAAAAGGACCTTGTTTGGAAAACGACGGAAAGATTCATTTATAAAATTCTTATAAAAAGTAAAAAAGGGTATAAATCACTTCAACCCATATTATGTATAGTAGTATGAATGTTCTGAGACACATTTTTAAGAAATATGGATGTGGTTGATAAAGAGGTCCCAGTAGATAATTACGTATAAACAACCTCGGATAATGAAGAGATTGTAAAATAAACCCTTACCTTTTACTTTTCTTTGATTGAGGGTAGGTTAAAATCTTGTATAATGGTGAAATAATTGTTATTAAATTATAGAAGAATCATATACATTAATATGATATCATATATGATCTTTTAACATTGATTTGTTAATAATATCTTAGTATTATCGTTGTTTCAGGTGTTAACTTACTCGTTTTTTATGTGTTTTGTCACGTAAGCCATGTTTTTCATGGATAGGTTGTATCTTATTCATATAAAGAATTATATAAAGTCCTTAAACATTATTTTTAATCATCAAATGATAATTATACATGAATGGATATGATGGGGAATGAATCTCATCGCGTTCATAGAGACGGTAGTCTGGACGTACGCACGAGCGACAATATCATTGTTTTATTATTAAAATAATATATAATTTGATGGTATATAATATATAAATAATAATTATCATGTTATATTTATTATTTACCTGAATTACACATAATTATTATACCCATCTAAAAAATAATTTATTGAATAACAATTACACCACGACGTGGAGACGGTAGGCTGTACGTACGCACATATAGTGACATGTCATTCAAAGGATGGATAAAATACTGAATATGGTTGTACCATATTTATAATACTATAAAATTATATATAATATACTGGAGTTATTATTTTAAAATGGTAATAACAAATAAATAATAAGTGGAAGAAGAAAGGAACTTGAAAGAGGGTGGTGAAAACATTACCTCTTCTTCGGGTTCTTCCTTTTGATTTGATCAAAAGAGCTCCTTAGGTTGGATTTCAGATCAAACTAAGGCCTCTAGGTTGTAGTGAGGGAAGTTGAGAGAGTATTTTTCTAGGGTTCGGCTGATCCAAAAGGATTTGAATGTGTGAATTAGTGAGAAGGGGGAGTTCCCTTTTATAAGAGGGGTGAGGGGCACCTTTGGAAAAGCTAGAAATATTATTTTATAATAAATTCATATTCCGTTTCTAATGTCTCAAAAGTGTATTATTTAATGTTTAAGGTGGGAATGGGTCGAAAAACACTCATCAAATATAATTTAGACAGGTTTGGATCATTATATTAACCTTATCGTTAAGTATTAACTCTGAGTTAATTAGTTTCACTTTTAAAATGTCTCTTTATATTTTTATATTATATGTTTAATAAACTTACTATACATCCAAGAGAACCCCAAGTGGTCCATTAATGATACAAATATCATTATATAAGTCTCTTGGCCGAATCGTAGATTTTTAGGAATTGAATATCAATTAATAATATAATATTTGTTTTAAAAACTTTTTTTATGTTAATTTTGACACTATTTGGAAAATTGATTATTGTGAAAATCATAACAGAATGATTACTTAAAAAAAGTTAATTCAATAATTCCTAAAATTTTATATTAACCTATAAAATTTTTGTAGCTCATAAAAAGGCTCAAATATATTTATTTTGTTATTTATGATATCAATTATTTTAATTTTTCACTATTATGGTAATCAATTCATCATCATTGTGTCAAAACTAAATTATATTATTTAATGTCTAAAAATTATAAATAAATTATCATTATGTAGGTAATACTTTTATCTTTCTAATGAATATTTATAATTGAATTTATATTATGTGTGACCCTATATTAAAAATGTTTTAGTAAATAAACATTGATTTTAACTCTTTTAACTCTTCTTTGAATTAAATAATAATAAATGTCCTAATCTAATCCAAGTGGACATAAATGATAATATTTTATTCCTAAGGTTGTTTTTGGTCGAGATACACTTGTAAAATAGAATTAGGACATGTGTTAGGGTAATATTAATATCATTTTTACCCTTAATTACCCTATTTACTTTATACCGTGGTAAATAAAAGTAAAAAGTTACTATTCACCAAAAATTATTTTCATCTCATTGAACCACATTTTAATCCTTGATATTAACCGTGTCTCTCATATTTTCAAAATTCCCTCACAGGAGCGGTAAAATTATATTTTATGAAAAATTCATTTTTTTAACTACCACTTAGTGGTTTCACTATTCATCAAAAAATGGAGTTTTTCATAAAAATACCAAAAATTCACCTTAGGATAATTTAGAAATTATGAATCCAAAAATGAAGCCCATTTTGAAAAATAAAAATTAGAAATTTAAAAAAGTGGGTATTACTTTTCATAACAACTAGTTTGATTGGTTGTGGTGTGTTAGAACTCGATGTTGCGTACAACACACGCTATTGCATTATTCAGAGAGAAGCATACTATAGAAGCTTGGGGTGTTACATATACAACCAAATTGTCTTTTAATCTCATTATTAACTCATAATTTAGGTTATTTTATGATTCACTTTTGATTATCTCACCCAAGGGGTTTAGTTATAAAATTACCACGTTGTAAAATTTATATTTTCAATCTCACATTCTTTTCTGATTGTTAGCTATCTCTTGAAAAAATCACTTTGTTGTAATCATTTTTCATTGGAAATTTCTTTAGATACCCCATTATATAGTGATTGATATTATTATTTTATAAACCATATACCATTTTTACATACAGTTTTCACTTTGATAGTTGTTTGAATAGATTGGAAATTTTTTATAAATCCATATCTTTTATTCAATAGAAATATTTGTTAAGGCATATTTTTTATTAAATAGATTACTCTATATAAGGAATTATTTGGATTGGAAGTGATAGGTGGGGCCTTGACTTTATATATCCACTCGATGCATTTAAAACTTCTCATAAGACAAATAAGTTGTTAAAATTAAATTGGTATAAACCCACAGTTTAAAACCATCTTGTAAAAGGTCATAATGGTATATGTATTAATGTGACTTAGACATGAAATATAATAATTAAGCATTTGATTAATATAGGTTTTAGTTATTACTATTATTATCCATGAGATATTCATATGAAAAAATATATTGATGCATTTCATTCTAATTTTATTAATTAAATATAATATGTTTCAGTTATTAACCTTTCCATATTGATTATGCATTATCTAGTTATATAAATGGAATGTGTTCTCAGTAATCAGCTTTCCATGTTGATTTTTTCCTATTGATTCATTATTTCATACGCTTTACATACCTTTACTGAGCATTTTATCTCACCCTTATTATATTTCCTTTCCCCATGTTATGAAAAGGAATCATTTTAATGAGTTTCAAGGATTATGAGAGTTTACTTATTGGATGATTTATTTTCATTTACCAAGGTATAATGGGTATCATTTATGTAATTGGGTTTTGAAAATATGATAAATTAACCAGTCTTTCAAGAATTCATTACTTTTAATCATGCCAATATAATGGTAGTAGACACTGGCTCATGGATTTCTGAGGTCAGGGTGCTATAGGTGGTATCAGATGAAGTTTAATAGAAACCTTAGAAACTATATTTATAAAGGATACATTATGAAATATGACCCTAAGATAGACTTTCAGGATAATTATAAAAGAAAAAACTAATTTTTTGTAAGGTTGAGATTATGTGTCTCTTCCTAAAAATACATCAATGTTTGGATACTATATGTAAAAGTGGTTCTGATACAAATATACCTAGGGGTAACAACTCTGAAAAGGAGTGTTGGTCCTGACTTGAGCATAACCTTGTATAACACAATGGGCCTTACTACACACTTGTTTTGACACTCAAAGATGATATGATTATAAAAATTAATGTTTTCTATACAAATCATTATGATGGATTTGAATGTAAAGGTATCCCCAAAGAAACCATGTTTCAGATTTTGAGATTATCTAGGCCTTAAATTTATGATAAGTACTATGCAATATTTAGAGTTAAATGACATTCATAATTTTTGGATCTAATCAAATATATGCCATTGTCTATAAATGGTTCTTAGATGGAATAATAATATCTATAATTGTGGATAATGTCTAGGTTTACATACTGAGAAAGCAAATATATTTGGTATTTTAATTGAGAATGTTATGGATATATTAAGGAACCTTAATAAGGTTATGACACCTAACCTTCCCCCGAGGGAGAAACCTATTCCAAAATGATATTCTCCAATGTTATATCTACATATGCGATATATTCCCCCATCATTTAGTGGGACTATTGACCTAATGAAATATGAGTAATGAATTAAGTATTTGAGAAGATATTTATGGCATTAAGATGTGGTGAAAATGAAAAGGTTACACTTGTAGTGTATTATCCCAATGGTGATGTGGATTAATGGTGGTCGTTGATCAAGAATAGTATAAAGGAAGAGGAAATAGAACTCATGGAATGTAAAATTGTTAAGGTCATATTATTTGATAAATATTTCCCTCAAGAGAAAAAAACTAATATGAAGAGATAGTTCCATAGTATATTGAAATATGATGAATAGTGTTTTTTGGAATATGCAAATACCTTTAAAAGTTTATCAATGTCTATTATGAATTTCATATGCAACACAGAGTGAAAGATTGATTTCTTCTTTAAATGGATTAAGATAAGAATCTTATTGTCTTTGGTGTGTCAAAATGTTTAATTATACAATGAAATAGTTTTATGTGCTATCAAGATAGAGAAATAATTCTCTAAGTGTTTTGGATTCAAAGAGAAGTAAGAGAAGAATAAAACAAAATTGAAAATAACACATAAAGGGGAGAAGGGAAAGAAATATTTTCCAACATGAAATAAATGTGGAAAGAATAAACCTAGGAAATTATTGAAAGGATTAAGAGTTTATTATATGTATGGGAAAAGGGGTCACCTAGAAAAAGAATGAAAAGGGAAGAAGAAAAACTCTAATATTCAGTGTTACAACTACAAGGAGATGGGGTACTATAGAAATGAATTCCCCATGAATCAATGGAATCTACATCTGATGAAGAAAATGGATAAAGGGAAGAATTATATTTTAACACAACCAAATTAGAATGATTAATTTCATTCTATATTATAATCTAAGAAATATTTTTTGCAATTATTTTATTAATGATGTTCTAATATTAGGATTTAAGAAATATATAAGGATTTTATTGAATAAATTTTTTCATTAAATGTTTGAGATCATATGTTGAATGGTACCAAGAAAAGTGATTCATTATAAAGTTGGTGTTTTTTGAAAACACATGGTTAAGGGAAATATATGCCTTATTATGTTCTTGGTGTTGAGGTAATTATGCCTCGATAATGTGATGATTGATATGTAAAAAGTAAATTAGATACTACTAAATTCCTGGAAACTAATTTTAATGTACTGGATCATAATACCTAGAGGGGTCATAAGGTTAAAAATTTATGAAATGGTTTCAGTTGAATTTTGGATGATGCTTTTGAGATTATTGTATTACTTCACCATATGATGCAACATGTGCTAAGAAAAGAATTAGAAATAGTTCAAGGCATGACTATAGGATAATATTGTTCTTATAGGAATGTATCAAGTAATTATATTTACTTATATTCAAAAAGAGTTAAATAATTCCTCAACTCTAGTAAAAATCGTAGTGAAACAAAACTTTTATCCTATTATCATCATTTTTGATGATATCATTTACCTTCTTCATAACTATGGTTTTAGGCTTTATGGTCATTAACATTAAATAGAACATGTTCTCTACCACTCTCCATTAGAAATTGGCTGTTATATTTTTCTTCCATATAAATGTTTTCACTAATGTTATCATATTCAAAAGCCTAGTTTTGTGGTGACCTTCATATTTCCATATCACTATTATAATTTATATATGTCTTTAACCCTATTTATGATGTGGGATTTTCAACAATTTTATTTTCCAAAATTAATCCCTCAATTAACGAGATCATGTTTTAATTGTGAGGACACAATTAATTTAAGTTAAGGAGAATATAAAACCCTATGCATTTAAAATATTTTACTTTTAGAATAAATTTAATTTATTTGTTATATTCCTTTATACACAACACCAAGTTAAGCATACACAATATGCAACATTGAGAATAGATTATTTGACATGAAACAACAAGAATAGAAGGGAATATATAATCACAATACATTATGATATTTTAAATAAACAATTTATATATCTTGTATTGTAAGAAACATTGAGTTGGACTGTGTTAGATACAAGAGAAACTTTTTTTAATAGTTTTCATTATACGCATGACCATGTTTTCACGAAAACAAATATATTTTAATTATTTTAATTAATAAAACATAGTCTAGCCAAGAAGTTGATGGTTATGATTATGATTGAATAAATTATTAAAATATATAGTATAATTAATTTATTATAAATAAATTATAAATGAATATAAGAACCAATTGAATGAAAAGAGAATGTTTTTATAAAAAACGATTTGTATGCTCACAAAATTGTTTTATCATAATAAATTAAATTTATTAAAATTAATGAATTATATTATTGTAATATATGTATATATTTTATATTCAATAAAATATTTTTACAATAAACCAATATATTTTATAATCAAATAGATAAGAACAAACCTAGTATTACGTATAAAAAATTATATTTTTACAAAAAGAATGTTTACTACATTTTAATGGTGAGCCTATCTTAAATCTAAATATTGGAACTTTTGTAAATTTTATATGAAACAATAAACTATTATTTTCATGTAATTATATAAAAATAAGGATAGCGAGTATTTTTTGTATTTTTTTGAGAATTTTTTTTTATGAATAATGAAAAATACGGAATTTTAATTGAAAAATGATTTTTTATATAATTTATTTGTAAGGGTAAATTATATATTAAATTGTATTTAAAGTAAAATTATATCATTTTTACATCAAATAATATAATTTAATTAAGTTGGATACATTTATCATTGAAATGGGATATGAAAACATTTCAATCTTTTTAACATTTTCACATTAAATAAATGATTAGTCATCCCATATACAAGATTAGTTTTAGATTTATTTCAAAAACTTATGAGATTATAATTTGAAAAAATTGATTCAATATTTTTAATCATAATAATTTATAATTTAAAATAAATTTAACATAGTTTTTTTCAAAATTATTATTGAAAACCATTAAAATTATTTACATCGATTAATGTAACATTTTGTTTAACAAGGGATTAAAACATAAAAGTAAAGACCAAAATGACCTAAGAACCTCTCAAAAATCCATTTTATAGAAATATTTATACCATATACTCCATTTTATATAATATTTACCACTATTTGAGGCATATGATATAACTGAGACCTCTCAATAGTGATAACCTTTTTTATATTTACTAGATTGTTACTCCTTTTCCACTACAACAAGGCACTGAACCCTCCCATTTATTCACACATTTCAAGACATTTGTATCTTTCAAAACTGGAAAAAATAATAACCCCAAATCTCTACTATCCTTATAGAAGCCTCAATTTTGGAAGAAAGACAAACAAGGAAGTCCTTTGGTTTAAACCAAAAGGAGTAAACTGGATGAATAAAGATTGATTTATTATTATTATTATATGAAAACAAAAGGGGATAAACCCCAACTACCAACCAAAGAGAGGGTGGTCTAATTTAGTGAAGTCCAAGGGAATCACCTTGGAAAACATTATTACAATAAATTGGAAGTGATCGCAAACTTGTGTAGAAGATCATATGATCCTATAAAATGCACCCCTAGGAAAGGGAACTAGAAGAAATGTAGTCCTACCTTATGACGTGTTGAACCACACAACCCTAGTTGATCTCCAAAAGACACATCCAGTCAGGATAAGTTAAATTTCATTGTGGAACTACTTTACCTTATAGATCCCAGACCAGAGTTTCTGAGTCAGACCCTATATCTGTCACCATCAATGCAAGATTCTTGAAAAGTTCAACACTGGAAAGAAAAGATATCCCTTCCATGCCCAATGAACTCCCCATGCAATAATAGGTCCTTAAATCCACCAAAACCAATCCATTATCATTATGTTGGAGTCCACCCCCATGCATCTAGGAATTCTTAAATAAAACATCCATGTTGAGTTTAAGACCCCAAAACAGGGGCCGCCATGCAATCCAACTTCCACACGATCTGGGCTGATTCACAGGTATGTTGAGAAGACTAAAAATGGTGGGATATTGTAGGACACCCTTAACCAAAGAGCCTAACTTAGGAAAAAAACCTTTAGTATGACCTGTAAGAAATAAATAAGAGGAATCCTCTCTAACCTTGCCTTGTTCCGAGCCACCCAATGTGTCCAAATAATAGTGATAAAAATGATGGAACACACCATGGAATCCGATTCCTGAGTACCCACATTTGAAAACCTGGAGTTGTTGAAATCTTTTATGGAATCACATGAAGGATCAAAATAGACCCATTGTCCCAAAGAAGACCAAAGTCTGGCCACCCTATCACTCAAGGAAAATAAGTGAATAATTAATTCAATTTTGGGGGATGAGCATAAGAAACAATTGGAATCTTGATAAAGACCTTTCCTATGCACATTATCCTCCATTGGAATAGCTTGGTTTATTATACTCCAAAAAAAGAAATTCAACTTCATTGGAACCTCCTTGAACCATAAGCGGGAGGACCACTCATCCCGAACACGGCCCATTCGAAAAAGCTCCTGATAAGCATGACCACTGAAGAACCTAGCAGTTAAACCAGTAAAGGAGAACCAGTCATCCTCCCCTGATAAGAAAATTTCATTAAAAGTGGCCAACTACTACTGATTCATCATGCACCCATGAGTCTTGGAAAGTGGCTATCCTCTTTGACAGAAAAATTCCACATGGGGTAGCCATTAAAGAAAAACTTTCCCCCACCTAGTTATCATTCCACAGGTTTATATCACCTCTCCCAACCACCTAGTAAGAGGCTCCATTCAGAACTTCCAGATCAGAAATAACAGTTTTCACATGACCTAAAAGCCTATTTATGTCCTAGTCCACCTATTGTTTCCCTTATTTAAACTTAACCATCTTGTTATAAAGATATATACACTCAATGAAATCCCATGCGAGACGAACTTGCATTTCTTGCATGGAAGACAACACATCTCTAAGGCCCACTCCAACCTCCTCGACTGACTTTTCTAGGAGACCCCCTGAATCCCAGTGACAACAGACCGTTTCATTGGAATCCCAAAGGAATTTATTCCGAAGTTTCTCCATAAGAAAAATAATCCCTTTGGGAGGATTGATAATGGAAAGGACATTCATAGTAATGGAGTCTATGAAACAATTACTAAGATAGACACAACCACCAAAGGATAAAAACTTATTCTTCTAGCTAAGAATCCTCCTAAACATCCTATGGAAAATATTCTAAAATAACAGTTTCTTCACCTAACCAAAAGAAATAGGGGAACTGAAATACATCATTGGAAACTGTTTACTCTAAATTCCCAAGGACTCTTGGATGGTACAAACCCTCCTTCTAGAACAAGTATTAGAAATAAAAACATTTCTCTTTCTGAAATTGATACGTTGACCACTAATACTACCATAAAATGTCATGACCTTCATAATATTTAAAAGATAAGACCATATGCCATTCGAGAATTTAATAATATCATCAGCAAACATCAGGTGAGAGAATGTACCATTCGAAGCACGCAGATGAAATGGAAGGATATTCCTATTAGCCAATCCTTTGAACAGATTCTGAGAAAAGCCTCCTGATACATGATGAAAATATTTAGAGACAATGGTCCCCCTTTCCACACACCACATACACTTTTAAATAAAACAAAAAAATTCTCCATAAGAGAAACCGTTATCCATGGATAAGTATAACATCAGAAATAAAGGTCACTAGTCCCTTCCTGGAAACCAAGTGTCCTCCAGCTCCAAATAATGAATCCCTACTCCAACTTATCAAAACCATTATCCATGTACACTTGAACGATAATGTTGGATCCAATCACCCTTCGGTTAACATCTTCCACAAGTTCATTCTCTATCCCAATCACTCCTTGAATACCCATCCCATTGACAAATCCATGTTTTTCAAGAGAGATGACATTTGGAATGACCTTGTCCAAACTTCTATCAATTAAGATTTTTAAGATTTTATAAGAATCATAACCCAGTGAGATGGGTCGATAATGTTCAACTACCGCTAAATCCTTAATTTTGGGGATCAAAACCACCCTGGAGAAGAATATAAATCTTTTTAATGGGCCTACCCTAAATAAGTACGGAAGATCCTCAGTCAATTGATCCCACAAAAAATCCCAAGAGGCTACATAGAAATTATTCAGAAAGCTATCAGGACTAAGAGTGCAGCCCAAGGACATGTTAAGAATAGTTTCCCAGACCTCAACCCCTTTCGGAAGAGTACATAGGAGATCATTCTCACCTTCCCCAACACTGTGGTTAATGCCTTACATGAAGGCCGCCTACCCCTCCGACACATCAGGAAAATCGGGAAGGTTGTCTGCAAGTAGTGTCTAGAAGTGATCAAAGGACATTCGGCCAGTGACATCAATATCAACAGAATAAGAACCATCCTCAAGCGTAAAGTTGATTTTCATCGATGACCATTCTATGACACATGCATGAAAAAACACAGAGTTACAGTCACCCTCCTTCAACCATATAACTCTGGAATATTGTGTGTAATCTCTTTCCACCTCCAACAACCTCAAATCCATAATGCCACTCTTGTTACAAATCGTAAAGAAGGTATGATCATCCCAACCCTCTTGAAGTTATGCCTCTATCCCGTCAATTTCAGATTATGATGATTGCAAAAAATTATCTACCATAGGGGTTTCAAGAAACTACGAGATGATATATTTCTTGAGTCACCTAATATGCCCATAGAGCCCAACCCATGCTCGCCTAGAGAACTCCTGTTCCCATGAGAACTTGATCATTTGTATGATCCCCTCCTTCCGATGCCAACTGGATGAGTACATTAAAGTTTTACTCTGTTGTCTCCCTAGCTTCAATTCGACTAGAATTGGGGAGTGATTCGAGAGAATGTGGGACTAATGAGTCACTGAAGAACCAGTGATGGATTCTAACCCTTGGATATTTGAGAGGCTCCTATCCAATCTACATCAGATCCTACTTCCATCGCACCAATTATTTCACCAAGTTAACTTGCACCCTTCGAATCCCAAATCTAGGATACCCATAACAACAATAAAAGAAAGAAAATCAACCATGCCATTGGTAGAGCTTCCTAATCCAACTCTCTTTTCCAACTTCTCAACGATCGAGTTGAAGTCACCATCGATGAACCATGGAAGACTCTCCAGATCAAAAGAGTCCAGACACTCCAACAAGGAGCTTCTATCAAGGATATTAATGCTATAATATATGAAGTAGAAGAATGAAACCCACCCCCTAAAATAGATCCTTACCATAATACACTGATATGAGATTTTCACTGACTCCACCTGTAAAGAGTTCTTCCAACAAATATAGATATTCTTATTTATAGGGTGACCATGAAAATGAAAACCAAAACCCATATTTTTAGATAAGAAAGATAACCTACTGTGATCCTGCATGGGTTCAAGAATAGATAACAGGGAAGTGCCCAATTAGATATTTTATGCTAATATTTTGACCAGCAGTTTCACACAAATCCATCAAATGGGATACACAATAATTTTTCACTGGTAAGTTGGAATACCGCTTCAAAAATTGATGTTGTACATTCTTCCATTACTACCTTTGATGGTTTTAATAATGAAAAATGTATTGCCTATATAGGTTATATATATGATATTTATGATGGATTAATACTTAATAAAATTTTATATAATAAAAAACTTTATACTTCCCATTTTGGGGGAATACAATAACTTCGTTTGTGGACATGTGGACTAACTCCTCCTCAGAGCGATGTGATTCGTTCACACTATAAATGGAATTTATAAGGAATGTTTTTAATTAAAATATTTTATATATGTGATAAATTTATTGTACTAGAATTCTAATATATATATATATATATATAATATTTAGTTTTCATTATTTTATTAGGAAAAATAAATAGAAATAGTATTCATGCATAAGTACGATGTACCGTCTCTATGAACAATTCATTTCATTTTTTATCTCCAAATATCATGGATTCTAATATATAAATATATAATGAATAAATATGAAATTCAAATCATTTTTTAAATTTTGGGTATGATTAAATAATGGTCTAATTTATATGAATAACAAGTAACAAGTCTAAACATACTCGAAAAAAATGCAATTAATACATGAAATAATAAAAATAAGGAATTATTTTTAACAGATAGGTAATAAGATATTATAAGTTGTTAATAAAAGATATTATAAACATTAGAATGATTATTTTTATTGTTAATAACAACATTAAAACCCTTATTCATGAGGTTAATAGATGTTCACCCAAAATTAAATGTAAGGTAATGAATCTCCTCTAAATTTATATTCAATTGAGACTTATTTGTTGTTATGTACCAATTCAAATTAATATAGTGTATAGAATGCCCATTTTTATTTTACTATCCAGATTAACTCATTCTTCATGGTATTTTAAGATTCACTTTGAATTATCTTACCCAAGGGGTTTTACTGGAATATTACCAAGTAGTAAAAGTTATCTATACAATATCAATTAATTTTTGGATTGTTGTTTTTTTTGAAATGATCACTTTATTGAAATCATTTTCCTTTGAAATTATCTTTAAATATATACATTATTGGGATATGTAAATTATTATTTATTAAAACTTATAATTTTTTTTCAGATGGTGTTCACTTTGATAGTTATTTTATTAATTGGGAAATTATTGATAAATATGTGTCTTTTATTCAATACAGATATTTAATATGGAGTATTGTTTATTAAATAAATTAATTTATATAAGGAATAATTTGGAATGTAAGAAAAGGGTGGGCCTGTACATTCAATACCCCCTTGATGCATCGACATTTTCTCATGATACAAATAAATTGGCCAAATACAATGGGTTTCCACCCATAGTTTGAAACCATTTTTTGAAAGGTATTGACGGTATAAATTTTTATTTTCCTCACACATGACATAAAATTTTCATTAATTTCCCCCATATATATTTTAGTTATTAATATTTTGATCCAAGATACTTTCATATGATAAAATATCCGGATGTATTTCATTCTCAGTTGATTGAATAAATGGAATGTGTTTCAGTTATTTACCTATAGATATTGATTATGCCTTATCTAGTTATTTTAGTGGCATCTGTTCTTAGTTAATCACCCTTAAATGCTGATTTATTCTTATTTATTCATTAATGGTTCTACTTTACTTACGCGTAATGATCATTTGATCTCACCTTTATTATGTTTCCTTTCCCTAGGTTATGAAGTGGAATCATTTGAATGAGTTTTAAACATGCTGAGCTTTTGCATATGTTATGATTTACTTTATTTCCCCAATGTATAAAGGGTATAATATATATAATTTGGTTTTTAAAAAATTATAAACTAATTGGTGCTTTTGGATTTTATTCCTTGAAACCATTCCAATTTAATGGTATTTGACGCTGGATTTGGGATTTAGGGGTCAGGGTGATAAATATGTGCCTTCGTTCTTCATTGGTGTTCCCCATTGTGGGTGTTGTGCATTGTTATACCTAGATTTAAGAGGTTGGTAGGTCCATATTTATTTTCCATAAGATTGAAACATAATTTTTCTTCATTGAATTTATATGGGTTTTTAATTGATTTTAAATCCTTAATTTTAAAGGATTTGACGTGTGATTTGAAATGCAATGGAATTTATGGAAAAATAAAATTTTTATTGAATTGAAATATAGGATGGAATTTGGTAAAATGATAACTTGATTTTGAAATTTATTTTACAAATTGATTTTAAATTGAACCCTAAGAAAAATTACTTAATGTGAAAAATGATTTGAAATCACATGAATTTATGAAAACCAATATTGTGTTTTTGAAATGACCAAGGAAAGTTGAAAATTGATAACTAAGAAATTAATATTTTAATTGAATTGAAATGATAAATTTTACGATTCTTTATTGAGAGATTGTTTGAATCACATGTTTTCCTAAGTGGTTAGTGGTGGAGAGTAAAATCATGCTAGGACATTGTCTCCACAGTATTGGATTTACGTTGACAACTATTACAAATAATGTGGAATGAATACCCAGAATGGGTTCCCCTATTGGGGGGTAGACTTCTGATAATGGGTTCCCCTATTGGGGAGTATTTGTGTGTGTACACCTAACTAGAGCTAAGATCATTATCAACTCTATGGGGACCCTATTAACTGAAAAAATGACTTACTGTGGGTCTTTTTTAGCTTATAATTTTCTAAGATTTGTGACTTGATTATATATACCATTTATTATTGAAATATTTTATCCATGCAAACTATTTGAAATAACTTTTTATATAAAATATTTATTTAGTCTAATTTTTTTATATCTTTTATCTCATTGATTGTGAAATAATATTTTGGTTTATAATATGTGAATGAAATTTAATGAATTTTTTAGTTCATTTTAAATTAAAGAACAATGATTTTATTTTTTGTGGAATTTTTTAGTAAACACTTACTAAGACTTTGTTGGGATTTGTAGCTTAAACTCTACATTTTCCTTTAGGCTTTTATAGGTATTCTTATTCCAGGTCTAAGAAAAGGGAAAACCACTTTAAGGTGGTCTATTTTCTTAATCCTTGGGATAGTGGAGTGATGATGGTGATTGGTGGAGTTATTTTCCACACATGAGTTTCTAGGACCTTTTCTTATTGAATATATTGTTTCCTTTGTGATGTCCATCTATCTGTCTATGTACTATTTACTAGTTTGTTTCTAATACTTATCCTTTTAGAGTGTTGAGCATGTTGACTTGTATATTTTATATTCTAATATTTTTTGTATTATTCATTCCCTCTTTGGTCTTTTAATATTCTAGGTTCTAGTATCGAACCCATGGGGATGGAGAATACTCTTCGAGCTATGTAAAAAATAGCTCAAGTATCATGGTACTATGGTGTCCGGGTCAGTTTTTGATATAAATAAATTATAATATTAAATAAAATTGGATTAGTTGTATTATTTTAAATAAAATTAGGCTTCTTTACTCTCACAAAATTAAAACTTAAAGGAACCTTGAATATAGTTGATTAAGAGAAAATAACTAAAAATATTTTTTATTTGAACAAAAAAATTACTTAGATTTAAAAAATGTTAATAATATGTTTCTATGTTTAAAATTATATTTTTATATAAAATATATTAGTTATTAAATATATATTTCTTATTTAAAACCATTTTAATAAAAATTTTATTTATTCTTATATCATTATAATTTCATAAAACGGATAATTTGTTTATAAAATAGGTATTTTTCACTATTCAACCAAAAATTAGTTATTTAAAAAAATATCAAAAATATATCTTAATACTTTTTTGAAATGATGATTTCAAAATTTATATCCAATTTTTCAAATATAATATTTAATATTTAGAAAAAATTAATTAACATAAAAATGAACAAAAATGCAAAAAAACCATTTTTAAAGAAAATGTAGTTATTAAGCATCAAAATAATTTATTCTCATTTACTTCCTAATAGAAATAATAAAATGAATGAAAATTCATTAAATTAGTTAAATAAAATTTACGTATTTAATTATAATAATTTATCGTTAATAGTTAATTCAATCTAATAAAATTGAAATACTTTTCACACATAAATTTTTTTTGTGAAATATATATTTTTTACCATAAAAATATTTTATCATCATTTACATCAAATTAATAATTAATATATGATTTATTATTAATTTTATTAAATAATAAATTTCTACATATATTACATAGTATGATTATTTATTTTCATACCCACCAACTTAACAACTAGGTTATAAGAGTTATATTTAAATAATATTATTTCTTGATTAATTTATGCTCGTAGTTGTGTATGGATTATGCTATAAAAATAGTGTTATTTGAAAAATAAAATATAAACTAAAACCCCAAGGTATTGTAATGATAATGAATCTGAAGTTCCATAAGTGAATTTTTAAAAATTAATATGCCATATTTGATTGTATTCCAGCTATATAAGAGTTTTCTTAAATTTTAGTTGACAGTGTAATGTTGAACATAATATTAAAATTGATACACGCATGTAAATATTAATTTTAATAGGTTTTATAACTAGGTAATTAATGTTAAAGTGGTTGTGTAAGTGACAAGTGAAAGATCTTATAATTTTTTTAATCAAAAGACTGGGGAGAAAGCAGGCCTACTCCCAGAAAATTTTATTAATAAAAAAGTAAATACGTCAAAAGAGGAGAAGCAAGCGGTCAACAAAGACGCGTGTACACATCACCCCGTGCATCAGAATCAACCAAACTACAAAAAATATTCAGTGTAAAAAAGACCATAAGGAGAAAACCTCCGCAATCGAATTCTTGGATAAAGCATCAGCAACCTCATTGGCCTCCCTATAGACATGGGTGACCACCAAACTAATCTTCTCCATGATCCTCAGATAGTCATCCCAAGCATACAACATCCTCCAAGGAACATTCCTTGAATGAGTTCTCATAATATCAACTGCCAAGGTAGAATCAAATTCCATCCATAAATTCATCCAACCATGAAAAGAAGCATACCAGACAGCCTTAATCATGGCCCATAGCTCCACCTCAATAGTCAAGCCATTCCCTAAAAAGTGATAGAAACGGTCTTCCACAAAACCCCTCTAGGTGCGAAAAACACCACCGCATCCTAAAGGCCCCAGTGCACCTGACGCCGCACCATCCACATTAACCGTAATACATCGAAAGATCAGAGGAATCCACCGAATATACTTCATCATAATCGGCTTCTTACACCTACCAGAAACACCCAAACTTCGCAGAATAACCAGATCTGAAATATCATTCTGCATAACTCCAAACTGAGACTGTGTAGCATAAAGAACACCAGAATGAAGCTCCCTAATGCCAATAGAAAGTGGCATACTTTTTCTCTCAAAGATAAGAGCATTTTGAACTCTCCAAATGAAATCAACCAACGATGAAACTACAGAGAGGAGCAACCGATTCACCTGAGAAATACAATTAGCCTGAGAAATAGAGTCCATCAATCGACCAAAACTCTCCAAGTTCAGTCAACATCCAAAAATATCCTACAAATAAGTCCATAGACCAGATGAATATCTACAAGAAATGAAAATATTATCAATTGTTTCATCAATAGCAAGACAAAAAAATCAAAGAGGTGCAAGATAAAATCCATCTTTATGAATCATGCATTGAAAATGAAGTCTACACTTCCAAATAATCCATATAAGCAGATAATGTGCCGGTAGAATATAGGTAGAATGAAACATAAGAAACCAAGAAGGGACCAACAAAGGCTTATAACACATGCGTCTATAATCCTCCTTAGTGCTGAATTTCTAGTAAGACTGGGCAACCAAATCAAAGTATCCATCATAGAGTAATGATAACAATCCACCTCCACTTTCAAAAAATTAGAAAGAATCCCCTGATCCATGATATTATTATGAAATTTAGTAATAGAAAGATCATTCAAAGAAGAGGGGATCACTAAATCCCCAGAAATGGGACCTAATAACCAAGTAGTCTTCCAGCAGTTCAATAAAGAGTTTCGAGAAACCACCCATTTAGAGGATTGTGAGAGGCTATAGTAAGCATGCTTAATTTAGAGCCATAACGAGGAATGGACATAAAGAGAGTACCCATTCAGCAGCTTGGACCCAAATCTGTTTCACAAAAACTCCAAAGAAAAATCACTTGAGGTCAAGAGCGACCAACTAAACATTTTAATGAGAGATTCATTAAAATTCTTAAGATCCTTAAGCCCAATGCCACCCATGCCAACATGCCTGATGCAATCACAACATGCAACTGTAACAAGCTTCCTTTTAGGAATTGAACCAGTCCAAATAAAATTCCGAACATGTTTCTGTAAATCCTTAAGAAGAGTTATAGGCCATCTGTAGAAGGAAAAAACATAGACACACATGGAGGTGATCACAGAATTAACAAGACAGACCTTCCCTACCTGAGACATAGATTTACCTTTCTAGGTAGACATTTGATTAAAATTTTTAAGGTAGATATTTTTCAGTTGACATCTTTTCACGGAACCCCTGAGAAGTGGAACCCCAAGATAGTTTAAGGGAAGAGGCCCTCTGCTCACCCCAAGCATGCTAGCAACTCTGTTTTTCTTTGAAACAATAACACCTTCCCCAAAAAAGACAGATGATTTCTCCCAGCTGATAACTTGACCAGAAACAAGCTCATAGTGCTCAAAAGCTACCTTAATAAAATGAATGCGGCCTCTATCAGCCTTACCAAACAACAGAATATCATCAACATAAAAAATATGTGAAGGAGAAAAAAGACCTCTGCCAATAGAGATTTGTTGATATAGTCTATCATGCACAAGATCAGAAAGACAAATGCTCAAGTAATCCTCAGCAATAGAAAAGAGAAGGAATAATAAGGGATCTCCTTATCTCACCCCTAGAACATTTAAAGAAACCTCGAGGGGAGCCATTAACAAGCACAGAAATCTTAGATCTTTGGAGAATTCATCCAATCAACATAATGAACCCATCAGAAAAACCATGCATTCTTAACACTACAAAGATAATGATCCATTTCATCGTATCAAAGGCCTTCGAGACGTCAAATTTCAGAGCCATATTCCCAAATGTCACCTTTTTCCTCATGACATTAACACATTCTGATGCCGTGTACAAACAGTTTTGAATGTTCCTTCCAAGCACAAATCCAAACTGATGATATAAACTCCTTAGTAATACTACCCAACCTATTCGCAAGGACCTTGCTGATAACCTTTGCAATGGTATTCCCTATAGCTACATGCCTGAAATCCCGAATATCAATAGAATTCTCCTTCATTGGAATCAATGAAATAAAACTTTCATTGGCACCAAAAGGAAAGTAGGAGTGATAAAAGAAATCTCTAACCGCATTAACAAACTCCGAAGGGATGATATTCTAATAATCCATAAAAATTTGTTAGAGAAACCACCTGGACCTACCACACTATCTGCATTCATAGAAAACAACGCCTTCTTGATTTCCTCCTCTGAAGGAATACTTGTGAGCATATCAATCTGAGAAACCTCCACCGAAGGATAAATATTCCGGAACATGTTTTGAGTGTTATCATGCCCTGAATCAGTGTAAAACCTTTCAAATTAAGTACAAGCAGCATCAGAAATATCTTTTTTAGAGTTTAAAAGAACACCATCAACCGTGAGAGCACTCATACCACGTTTCACCTTCTTTTCCCTATGTAATCAATGAAAATTTCGTCTATTTCTATCCCCATATTTCAGCCAACTGACCTTATATTGAGTCTTAGAAATACTCTCCTTTAACGATAAGAGATCATTAAATTTAGAGAGAGCATCCAATTCTTCTCTAGAAATCACTTCATGGCCCTCAGTAAGCCTTTGACAATGTAGGAGTTTGTCCTCAGCACTTTGGATATCATGATCAAGAGATGAAGAAGATGAATTACTCCACTCTTTGATATTTTCCTTCACAGATTTTTATTTCATAACTATAATATGGAAAGGGCTTCCAATAAAACTGGTTTCCCAAGCTTCGCTGACAACCTGTCTGTAACCTTGGATAGATACCCAATAATTGTTGAACCTGATGGGAAAAGGAGAGGATCTCATGCTACGAAAGCTGAAATCCTTTAAGAGAGGATTGTGATCAGAGTTATCCCTTGGAAGAATTATAGAAAATAAGGTAAAATGTTGAGAACCCACACCCACTTTACAAAAACACCTGTCAATCTTCGCCATGTAAAATCAGACCCCATAATTGGAACCTCAATCAGATTACAACCATCAATGTAGGCCGAGAATTCTCTAGCAGATAAAAAGTTAAAACAAATCCATGTATTTTCCTCAGGCCGAAGCACCGAGTTAAAATCACCTATAACGACACATCTTTGTCTCATTCCAAGAGAAATGTTCTCCAATGATGACCACAAATCACGTCTCCCAGTATACTAATTCAAAGCATGCACAAAAGTGAAGGACATACCATAACCACTTATCTCCACCGAGAGAGTAATAGACTGCTGATCATAAAAGGAGGATATCAAGGGGACACTATCATGCTTCAAAACCCAAAGAGACTCTGAGGAATTCGGTCCAACATTATGAGAAACCACAGAGTAACCAAGGGTTGACCATATGAAGGCTTTCCATTTACAGAAATACATACGAGGCTCAGCCATTCCAACAAGGACCGGTTTGTTGGTCACAAGAACATGCCTAAGGGTTGTGACCTTGGGAGAATTCACAAGCCCCTGGAAATTCCAAAAGAATATCATCATGAGAGAGAGGATTTGGACCTAGTGATATGCCAACAATCCCGTTGCATATGCCCATTCTTACCCTACTTCTCAATCTTTGCATGTTTCCCCTCACCTGTAATAGAAGCTGAGCCTTCCATTTGAGATTTATCATCACATTCAAGGTCATCATTATCATCAGACCAAAAAACACCACTCAAAGGTGTGAATTTATTTAATGAACCAATTGCTTCCTGAGTAATTGGCACCATAGATTTCCTTGCAGCCTTGGATGAAGGGACCTGAGAGAAGGGATCATCTGCCTCACCACTTCTCTCATTATCAATAGACATGAAGCCAGATCCTTCCCAGTGTACTCAGCCTGATCCTTCACATTCACATGCATAGAAGATTCAATAGGGAGACCCACATCCTCTTGCTATCCATATACCTCACTAGAAACCAAAACTAAATTTTCCTGATTACCCAATTCAGATGAAGCAACCGGTTCAGTAGTAGCCAACACTGCCACTGGTGATGCAGTATCAGTGGCAGCCAGCACTACCTTCAGTAATGAAAAATCAATAGGCAGATCAACACATATCTGCTCCTGGACAGAGGCCTGCCATACATACATAGCAGGAGAGTCTTCCTTTACATCAACACCTGCGGGGGATCCTGAAAGTCCAGCACCATTAGAAGGTTCACGAGAAACATCCAATAAGGCTGATTGAGAGGCCAGTAGATTTCCAGAAATAGCCTCATCACTCACCGGTGCAATATAGGTCACATGATGAGTAAACACTGCACCCTGATCAGAAATAACATTCACATGAGCACTCCCATCCCCCTGTACTGCAACCTACTCAGCAAGAGGAGCAAACACCTTCACCAATCCATGAATTTGTGCTGAACTAGAATAGGGATCTCCAACAGAGACCTACATAGAGGTTGGAAGACTCGGCCCAGCAACAGGATCAGGTGCTTGAGCCTTGGCCTTGCCCTTCTTATAGAGCTCATCAGGGTGGCCCTTCATCTTACAGATTCCACAAACCTTGGTCCTATGACATTAAAATTCCATGTGGCCGAAGAAATGATAATAGATTTTTGGAAAAATTAGATATTAGATATTTGGATCAAGTGATGTTCAATTTTATTTATTTATTAAAGTAATTTAAAGATTCTATAATTTCCTATAATGAAATAGGAATAAATTTCATCACATGTATTTGGTCATGTATAACCTATTTTGAAGGAGGATGTTTTTTAAGATAAGAGGTTAACTAATTCATCATAGCATTATAATTTCAGCTATTTAATATTATAATCATAAGTTGGATTTCTGTACAACACTATATCAAGAGTTATAGTGAAAAAATATCAATTTATTTTTATAGATCTAGATATAATCCTCTTATCGATAAATATATAAATACCCTCCCTCAAGCAATGAGCGAAGAGACATGAAAAGAGAGTATTACATGAGAACCTATTTGAAATCCCCAAATCATTATAAAATATATGAGCCTCAGTATTGAGTAACCTTTTACTAAATTTTTTATTCACATAAATTAGTGTATATTTTAACATATCTACAATTTCATATATATATATATATATATATTCTCCTTAAATGATTCCCATTTATGTTAACCATGTGAAATCATTACGTACTTGACCTTTCTATGATTTCTGTACTCCATATTTGGATACTCTATATATTTCTCACATATTAAATAATTATTCATATTAATATGGTGTAATGAAGTATTGATTTTCATGAATTAATAGAATTTATATTATATTCATGTTATAATATAAACTTATAAATAAGATCATTATGTTATGGAATAAGAATATGAATTTCCATTTGGATAAGGAACTAGTTTTTATTCTAACTAAATTATTTTCCATATATTAAATGGTTTTTATTAAAAACTAATTTCTAAATTTTATAATTTTAATTTAAAAAAATTAACATCATGTTAGGATTTATAATATTAAAATTACATTACACTATTTTTTTTTATTTTTTGAAAGGATTGATTTTTGGTTAAATAGTGAAAAAACAGTGTTCTCAAATAATATAACTTTTATATAGATTTATTGTAAAAAAAACATAATTTGGTTTTTATTAGTTTTAAAGTCACAAAACTATCATTTTTCATTAAATAATAAAAATAATTATAATCAATATTGAACTTGAGTTTAGTGAAAATTCATTTTTTCACTTAAGAATGCATTTTCGAAATATTGTTTTCCATCACATTATGAGTACATATATTTAAATTAATTTTTACCTCCTATTGAAATTAAATACTATAAAATCGTTTTAATATTGCTTAATCATAATTTTAAAATTTAGTGAAAAGATCAATTTCATATTTAGTCATAAAATTAGGTTGGCATAGTAAAAGTTTTTCACTATAATTCGGGTTAAATGGCTAAAGAGGGGGGGGGGGGTTAAACTAAAATATAAGGTCACAAAATATTAAATTCAATTTATTTTTATGTGTATTATAAAAAAATTCCTCTTTAAAAAATTGGTATTTTTGGGTTCCACTTTACTTGAGTAATATATTTATTATACATTAAAAGAATATGTATTTTCTAGAGTGCCACTCCTCTCACTTATACAAGCATCCCTTCTCCAACTCACGTCTCCGCAATCTATTAAAAGATTTTATTGACCAATAACAACAAATATACCTCCAAAAAATCATTCACATGTTATAGTGGTTTTATATCTGAGAAAAATCAATATAATAAGGCTTAATGAGAGGCTTAAATAGGGATATCCAGGAAGGAGGTAATAGTGTTATCTGATTTATTTCATGTTTATTTATTCTTCAAAATCCTCCAAATATATTATAAAAATAAAAGTCTAATTAAATAAATACAATTATTTTTCTCAAATTTTAATATATTTGTTGCAAATCCATTATATATCTTCTTACCATCCAATGGGAAATGGAAAATTTGATCATGTTACTAGGGGACTACTGCCTCCCTAAAAAATGTATTTTTTTCTTTACCACCATAAATAGATTATTATAAAAATGAATTTAATTATTTAAAATTATATTTATAAGATTATCGATTTTATGTAAATTTAAATTATAAATTATATGAAAAATATTTAAAATATGGAGATCTTACAATTTTACCACCTAAAAAGAGCATACATAGACACTTTGGATGTAATAACTTCATACAATTATATTTCATTTATATTATCCATATAAATCTTATTGAATATAATTTATCACTTCAATAATAATTTTTAAAATCATTAATCTTATGTGAAGTGATATTATAAGTATACAATAATATATTCTTAATCAATAGGTAATTATATCATGTTCTTGTTTAGGTCAGTTTTACCACCAACATGATAGATTTTATAATTATTATGTCATGAATAATTAAGAAAAAATAAATAATTGTAATATTATACAATAATGAAAAAAACAATATTTTTTCATGATTCTATAATGGTGAAATATCTAGCTTGAAAATGGAATTAATATAAAATAATCATTGTTATTAAAAATAATAGAAAACTAGCTTATCAAGGAAGATTCATGGAATTGATAATATAGAATAACCTATCCATATACTTTGATTTTGTAATGATATTAACATTATAAATAAAAATATATATAACTTATAGAATCATTGGTATAATAATGTTTACTATTACTATGATACCAAAGCTGTTTTGGAAAATATAAACCGAATGAGCCCCAAATAACCAATATAAATTATACTAATTTTGTAAATAAATAATAATAATAATAAATGAAATAAAAGGATCAATAAAAAGGGAATATACATGAAAATTTGATGATAATAAATTAATTATTTATTATCTAGGCTGGTATATGATGTATGAAGAGGTTTAAAACTTTTGGTATGGGGTTTTTCTATTAAACCTTATTTTAATTGTTATTCAATTGGTGTGGTGATGAGTGGTAAACCCTAAAATATTTTATGTAAAAAATTGCGTTTCTAATACTGGTTAGACCCCTATGTATTTTGATGTTTGAAGTGATATATACGGTGACAAAGACCTAGTGATGCATGAAGGATGATGAAAGCATGATGATGCACTAGGCCTTTAGGCAATGTTCATGGGCCACATGACCTTAGGACAATGAGATATGTAATAGATCTCCCTATAACTAGATTAAAAGATGTATTTTATTTCATAATAAAAAGAGTCTTTGGAATAAACATTAAAAAAAGTGACCATCGTGATTATGTTTTTTCCTTCATCCTTGCTTATGATATGTTTTATGAAAATAATTAAGTAATGAACTTTACATTACAACTACGTGATTATTTGAGGTCAATTTTTTTTGTAAAAGTCAAATGTTCCCATGTGATTTAATTTTTTTAGATGGTATAAAAATTTTATTTTATTTTTATAAAACATACCGAGAATTATATGATTATACCATGTTATCAAATTAATTTACATGATTTATGGAAGTTTAAGAACTCGAGAAAATACAATAATTAAATTATGAAGAATCAACTAAAATAAATAAATTGTTTAATTAGTGAAAAAGGAGTTTAAATTTTAAGAACATGTTTTTATAGAAAAAAATTCATTGTATGGAAGTGTCTTATTTTTTAATATAATGGTTATCCTTACACACTAAAACTCTAAACCTAAAAGGTCAAGATAATGTTGTGAAATGAAATTATTTCTATAAATCATTTAATTTTGGTTGGTATTGTATGTGTTATTACAATTGAAGTTATAAAAGGATTTAGATAACATTATAGGTCATCTTATCAATTGGGAAATACAATATGTGGATGCTAATTTATGTGAATATTATCATGAGAGAGTTTTTGATTACTATAAGGGTTTCTATTCTGATTCATATAATATTTTTATATATTTATAATGGTCTTAAATGGACATGTCCTGGTGGATAATTTATGATGGATTTAAGAGGACAATATTCACATGAATCAACAACTAAAAATAGCAGGAGTTAGAGTTGATCAGTTTGTGGATATGTTAACTAAAATAATAAATGTAATAAATCATGGTTCCCATATAATAGAATGGAAAAATTAACCATATATGAACATGTCAATAGTAAATAATTTCATGAAACAACACCCTTTTTATTTTCGTGGAACTTCAGACCTCGGGGAATATGAAGGATCAATCAATATTTTGGAGAAGATATTTGATGTTTTGGGTTTTATAGAGCATCATAAGGTAAAACATTCTGTCAATAATCATGAAGGGGAAGTCGATCAGAGGTATTATTTGATTAAAAATTACTTGTAGAAGAATAATATTACAATCATGGAATGTATGTTATTTAAATATATTTTTCTCAGAAAATATTTCACTAAATGTATTTTAATTAGTATAGAAATGTTATATTTAGAGTTATTATAGGAGGATGAATTATTTTATTTGTATTGATACAATTATACTAGAGTGCCTAGTTATGAACCAAATTCTATTCTGTACCATGAATGTAAATATAGTATGAGATATTCTAGGGGGTGTCTCCTAGGACCTAAAAAGTGTTATCAGTGTTGTGTAAATAGACATTTGGATCATTAATATAATTAAGTGAGAAATGGTCAAACCAATAATGTCTATAAGGAAGTGAAATGTTTTAACTTTATTATGATTATCCATTATGTAAACGTGTCCAAATATTTTAATGAATAATATAATTACTTAATACCATAAACATAAAGTAGTGGTAAGATTATTTTATACTACCTTGGAAAATGTGAGACCATAGAATAATGTTTTTAAAACTCAAAGGATATTTGTATTTTTTTTTGAATATTGACCTCAGGTCTCAATAACATCAGCTAAAGGTAATGAAATAATACATTATGGGGAAGAAATTTAAACTAGGCATTTCCATTATGAGTTTGTGGTTATACCCTTTGAGTTAACAAATACATCCACATTATTTATGGATCTAACGATTTGAGTTTTGTAGGTATATTTGGATAAATATTTGGTAGTTTTGTGGATGAAATTATAATATATTCTAAAAGATATGATAATCATGAAAATAATCTAAGGATTGTTCAATATACCTTTAAATAAAATATGTTTGGAAAATTTAGTAACTGATAATTTTGGTTGTAGAACATTTCATTCCTTTTGAATATGGAAACATATTATATAATAATAGTTGATCTTACTAAAAAAATTGGTGGAAGAATGGACACATCATAATAATGTCTATAAGATTTGATGTTTTCTTAATTTATAGATATATTACGAATAGTTTGTTGAAAATATTGATTTTTATACTAACCCACTAACAATGTTAACCCAAAAGGGAGTTAGATTCATTATTCAATGGAATGTGATGAATGTTTTTAGAAATTAAATAAACATTTATTAATGACCCAAATTTGAACTCACCATCAAGAGTTGTCGAATTGTTTTAAAGTATATATTCACTAAATATTAGATGAGAAAGAACAAAAGAACATAGTTGTAACTAATAAATGATTATAATTTTATTGTTCAATATATACAAGGTAATGTAAATATGGTAGAATATACTTTGAGTCATAAGGATAGTATATGAATATCCATGTTATGACTAGAACATGGATTATTTGTTAATCATTTAAGAAAATTTGAACAAGATGTTTTTTGAAAAACTCTTCTAATTTGTCTCAAGTATCAGTATAATTATCCTTTATTGAAGGAATCAAATATTAATATAAGTAAGATCACGGTGTAAAAATTAATATATATTCTATGAAGTAAAAAATTTCCTGAGTTTGATATTCACATAGAAGGTGGTATAATATTTCGAAAGATGTTGCATGTGCACATCAATCTCAATCGAAATAGGAATTATTGAGTGAGGATCATAGATCTCAATATTTTTTTTCATCATTGAAGTACTAAAATCAACATATATCTTTGAGAATATGATTATTTGGATGTAATGAAGAAATATATTTCTAATTATACCTTGAAATGTTTGATTTGTTAATAGGTTAAAAATGAATGTCAATAATTGAATGAAATTTTTCATTAATTATCAACTCTAAAATGGATATGGGAGCATATATCCATGGATTTCATAGTGTTATTACAAAATAAATCTTAATAGAATAAATCAATATGTGTTATTATTGATCGTTTGACAGGATCTACTAATTTTATTCCTATTAAGGTGATATGTATTATTTTAATGAATCAACAAGGGATAACAAAACAATTCACCCAAGGTGGTATGCCACATGGTGAAGTAAAAAAAATTAATCAAAATGTCTCATGTAAAACTTGAACAAGTAAAACAAATAAAAACATATTAGAAGCAATAAAAATATACATAAGGAATATAAAACTGTATCGAATCAGCTAATCCAGAAATGTAAAACAAGACAATTACAACAATTCTCCATTTGACCAACCTTGAACTCAAAAACTTATCACTACAAATATGATGACAACAATGTACATTGGCATAATACACAATTAAATTCTTTTTTTTTTGAGTCCTATAAGTCAACATCTAAAACCACCAAAAGGTATATGTAGTATGTGAGAACCAAGACTAGAAGGATTCCACAAAAAAATCTATACAAATTAATATCCCGAATACATTAGCTCTAGAAATAAAACAAATAATTTTAAAAAAAATATTAATATAGAAAATACACTTGATAAAATGTACTTTATTTTCATAAGAACATTCTATATTCACCAAACTTAAGAATATTTCAAATATTAAAGGAAACATGTAAGTAACCATGGATACACTATAATATAAGTATTTGAGAAAATAACCATGAAAATACAATCTTGTGAAAAACTAATCATAAATGAAAAGAATACAATGTGGGCTCTATGTTATGGGAGTACATACAAGATATGAAAGAAAATACACAATCCAGACCTAATGTGGATCCAAAAAATATAATATTGGGTGCAATTAAATACACTAAATTGACATAAAACCTCTTGTGGTATTACACACACAGAGAGTGACATGTTTATTTCTTAATGCACCCAAGGTTACCTAATATTCTATGTTTTTCATTATCAAATTAAAAACAATGAACAAATTTAATAAATTATTTTCACATAAAATCCTTTTAACTTTTGGGATTAAAAACCTATTTTAAAACAAAAATCACTATTGAATCATTTCATCAAACACTGGTTTCACATAGATAAATTTTTAAAGAAAAACCATTTAAAATATGCATATCTTTTAAAAATTTCCATCCAATATCAAATAATAAATTATCATTGAATAATCCATAGTAAAGTTGAATAACATGAAGAAATTCAAAAATTAGGGCCCTTTTATACATACACCAACATTAATGATGGAAGAAACATAATCACCATTGAAGATGGATAATGGAAATGACCATACTAGTATATAAAAGGCATGAAACAAAGAAAAAACAGTAAAGGGTAAATCAAGATTGCGTCCTGATTATCAGACATTCATTAACATAGTATACATTGATGCTAAATTGATATTAAAAAATATAAACATGGAGAGGGAGATTTCACATACCCAACGTAAGACAACTCACTTCATTGGAGGTCAAACTCACCTAGAAAAGTAATCCATTGTAAGAGGAATCTCAGAAAATCACCAGAACTAGTTCTAGGGTTTTAGGGAGGTAGATAAATATCTGAATATGACAAACATCAATCATGAATTATGTTATAAACCTACTTGGTCGAAGGACATATTATGTAAACCAAATATTTATGAATTAAATATTCCATAAATCACATAATTTGATAAACTTGTCGTGTTTAGTCACATTAACAAAGATGATGATCTTATGATGTAATAAAGGATATTTATGGTGTAAATCATTACACACCAAACTCTTATTTTGTGGCATGTTCATCACACATGTATTACATCATAAATAATATATTTACACCACAACTTACCTATACATCCAACACCCATCACCATAGTATGAATACAAATTCCAATGTAACTCCATCAATATATAAACTCAATATAATATCTATTGAACAATAAAAATAGTGCACCTTTTAACCATGTAATTACAATTTTAACAACCATAAAATCCTTCTATCTCAAGAAATTTCTCATGATCATTGGATCAAAATAGAAAATTCCACTACTTTCACACAAACAATTACGACTCCCATGTCTTGTGTCTATCCCATCCACACTGTCATGTTAAAAAGGCGAAGGTAAATTTTTTACCATGTAATTCCTTTTCCTGAAGATCCATGATATGAACTGGTTACTCAACTAAAATGGTTTCATGACTAATACCAATATCCTCCAATTCAACCACATAATAGGGGTCTAGTTGATACGTACTCATCTTGGAAAAATGAATCACATCATGAATCAAAGTCAATGAAAATTTGGTGCCAAATCGTTACCCCACATTTCCTACCAATTCTATGATCTAAATGGGGACCAAAAACCATGTTTCCAACATACCATACGTACCCAACTAATGGTGTCCAAAAAAAGGTAAAGTACATTAAAAACATGATCACCAACCTCAAACATCAATAGTCGAATATGATAATATGCATAGGATTTCTGATGACATTGTTTCATTTAAAATATTTTTGGGATCAACTCCACATTTTCCAACATTTCCTAAAGATGATCAGTCAAAATAAGATCCAATATCTCATATAATATTAGAATATGTTATATATACATGGATAACCATACAATACCTCAAAAGGGGTCATTCTAACATAGTCTTGATGACTATTATTATAATCAAATATGACTACAAAAAGATGATTTTCCCAAGAACCACCAAAATCAAGTACACATGCCCAGATAATATCATCAAGGACCTCGATAGCTCTATATCTTTATATATCCTTCTGTGGAAGATATATCATGCTCAATTATGATGGGGGAACCTATATAACATAGAAAAAAATTCCATAATCTTGATGTGAACCATGGGTCCCTTTCAGAAATAATCACAGAGGGAACCCCATGATGTCGCACAACCTCATGGACATAAAATTGTTCTAGAAATTATACCTTCATAATATACATGATAGGGAGTAAATGAAAAAAATATGATGATCCATGATCACCCAAATCGCATCCTTCCCAATATGAGTATGTGGTAAACCAATGATAATGTCCACGAAAATATCATCCCACTTACACGCTAGAATGGGTAAGGGTTGAAATAAACATATGGGTCTCTAGTTATTTTCCATAATCCTAATATATTTAAGACACCATGATAGGAAATATTCAATCTACTCTCTTATATATCATGTCCCGACCCATGTCGAGTCTCGAGCTATAACTACCCCAAGAATGCCTTTATATTTTAGGGGGTGGCGATAAGAACCAAAGTCATGAATAATTCAAAGAGGCCATTGCCTATGAACCTGTACACACACATATCCACCTCAATGAAAACTATACTGGTAAATAATAAAAGATGAAGAACTGTTATTCAGTAAAACAAACATGCTTGAACCTCTAGACAGTACAAATGTACAGTAGCATAAAATAAAAGTGAAGGAAATAATACATGCCCAACAAGAAATATGTTCCAACCAAGAAAAACAGGAAAAGAGTAAACATTTGAGAGATCCCAACTCTTATATCCCAAGATATAACAATTTTATGTTGTCCAAGAACCCAATATCTCTATGATCCATTGAATTCACTGTCGACCTATGTTTCATCTTCAAAAGACACAACATGTATGGAAAAATCCCATGTAGGGGTGAGTATATACATACCCAGTATAATGCCTAGAAAGGGTGGAGGGGGAGTAGTAAGAGATAAAAAATAAGAGGAAAGTAGTATATATAACATGGAACAGTGAAAGAGTACCGCTCATCCCAACAATAGAGTGCATGTAAACTCATCCAAGCACAATAGGCTAAATATTGTGAGTAAATGAACTAACCATCGAGAATTAACCACCTATAGTAGGAGAGTATACTATTCAAACCACGAGAAGATAAACACGGAAAGCACATTGCATGCCTCACACCCCTTATCCTATCCTAGAAGAAGAGTATCCAAATCTATGGTTTGAATCCATAAGAAATAATATATATATATATATACTAGGTCAAAGAATCCCAAATGAGAGAGTAAGGGGATCTCCATCTCATAGCTCAAAACAAGAAGAAGAGTTGCCAAAAATTCCAAAAGAATCCTTCCAAAATGAATAGCATTCTATGTGTCTTTCCCAAACACAAAGGTATATGTAACAAAATCACCCACATTGACACTATACACTTTGGGAAGTACTTACTTGCTTCATGGTTTTAGGTCACATCACAATGAAGCATCTTAGTGGGGAAAGTGTTCCTCTTCCTCGTGAATCTGAGGCTATGTCAAACCACATATATTCATTGTACCTCACAGTCTAGGATCCATAATCTCTGAGTAAGGATCTCATTACATAGTATGACAGGAGGGTCCTACTCTACTAGTCACTGAGGAACTCCACTACCCAGTCCCACTAGAGGGTAAATCTCGGGAAAAATATCGAGGAGCTCCCCTACCCAGCCTTGCTAGAGGGTAACACCCAAAATCAGTTGATGGGGAATGACACTACCCAGCACTACTGGAGGGTAATACGAGAAGGTTGAGGAACTCCACTGCCCAACCCCACTAGAGGTTAATGAAGAAATATCATTGGGGAATGCCACTTTCCAGCCCTTCTAGAGGGTAAGCCCAAAAAGGATATCAGGGAACACCACTACCCAACCCTACTAGAGGGTAATCCTGATAAGGTTGTCACATAATTCCACTACTAATCCCAGCTACATGATAAGATTTTGAAACTCTGGTGATCCTAGAATCATCGGGCATCACCTCAACACCTCCCAAGCATAAAAAACTTCACCTTGTACCTCCAAAGCTGTTTCTGGGGGAATCATCACATTCTAAGTGGAAAGACACATTGGATAGTCTATTTGTGGGCCAAAATTAGATTTTAACGAAGATCACACAGAAATTTGATGTATCCTAAAAGGAGATTAAGGGGAACAATACATGTGAGGGGACCCATGTGGAATGCATCCATGCTTCCCCACCTTCTCGTCTCTCTAAATGATCCAGGGATCCACCACATGTAATGGAACAGACCGTGTAGGTGGAATTAATGTTGTGTCTTGACTAATCAAGATTGAGGTTGTGTCCTATGGATGTGTATATGTACCAGTCCTCGTGGTCGTATACTGAACACCATGTTTATGTGGTAAACCACATGGTCTGGATAACCAATAGGAGGCTACCCAATGTGAGATGGAATATTACATGCCATGTCATACGTAACTTCTCAAAAACCACAACACTATAGATGAGAGAGGCTATACACCATGTTGTTCATCTTGGTAATTGGCGTGTATTTGTTTTTTTCTAGATTTTTGAATCTAATCTCCAAAACTCGAATATTTCCACACTGCCTATGATATCTCTTTGACTCTATCCGAGATTTAGGGATATGAGTAAATATTTTGGATCTTATTCATTTCCCACTTCGATTCAGCCTTGTTCATCAATGAGGGTTTGTCCAATAGTTCAGAATGCCACCACATCTACACTCATCCCAAATTTTTTGTTTAATAACTGAACCGGTCATCCCCACCTCAAAATAGTCCCAAATCTATAACCATTTTGTTGATATGTTCTTGGTTCATTGATTCACTATGAATCCAAGTACCTGATCAAGCTCGGGTCACCCGAAAATTGTCGAACCAAGAACCTTTGGGATTCCAAAACTGAAGAACATGAAGAAAGAGGGATTATCATAATAAATAAGGTATAAATGATAATTATTCAATCAATTTTGTCCAATAAATGAAGAACGGGCAATTCATATTAGAAAACAATTTGTAATGTAATATTTCAATAGTTGGGTGCATCCATGGTTTCCAGTCAGGGGTGTAGATCGATGAATAACTAATGGTCCACTCAAAAATTTAATCCAAAGGTGTCAACAATAAAATGGAGAGTCTCACCTATATTTTGGATCGAACGTTGGTTAAGAACACATTCACACAATGATTAGAATTACTTTCTATGTTTGTTGCTTCTTTATATGCTTGATCGTGGAGTTTCATCATCTTTTACCTAAGGATTTATCAAATGGAGGAGAGTGGATCTCGCATCGGTGAATCCATGAATTATGAGGCCATCCCTGTCCAAATTTTCTAGAAAATATATTTATAATAATTGTTTTAGTTCAAAAATGAATAAATAAATTAATAAAAAACTAACTATTTCACTTAAATTCTCCTCCAATGAACAAGGTGTCCGAACATACCGTGATGACTCATTTTATGTCACACCTAAATTAAAAACAACCTTCAAAAACCAATTGTTGTCTTAGATTCCCAATACAATCAACCATTTATTATTTATATGATTTTATTTAATGAATCGTGCATGTGAAATCTAAAATGTATGTAATATTCTTATACAATTAATTCCGAGAACTCCGAGCCTTAGAATTACATGCTGTCTCATCACCTTACTCTAGAAATATATATATAAATATATCAATGTCTTACAAGGAAAACCCAGTTATCTACATCTTTCCATCCTTCAATATTCTCATCTTTGAAAATAAAAATATGGAAAACAATTTGTGATACAATGACTACACTTGCCTCTCCCATTATGAGGAACTTTTCTACATGTTTCCATGTTACCACAACACATGAAACAAAGGGATGGTTCATCCTCTTATGGTTTTCTATAACAACCCATACTTTACATACACTGATATTACTTCATAATTGAATTATAATCATTACAACATATAAAAAACCATAATAGGACTATATAGGTATAGTGTCTTTAGAAACTGGGAAACATAAAAAACTGGTTCATAAAATATCTATATTGTCTCCCATTTTTTTCATTGTGACTAGAATTATTTTTGGAATGTCATACTCAATACCCTTCATCCTGACTTGGAGAAAAGAAACTTATGAAAGTGTAAGCTCAAATTCTTAGTAAGGTTAAACAAAGGAGATATCAAGCGTATATAACATTTGAAAATCTTATCCTACATATAAGAGATCATAATATCATGTCATGAGATAAATCATAGAAGTCCAATTTAATCCCAACAATCATAACATAAGACATGAAATTTTTTGGCATTCACACAAAATCATACAAAATCATTTCATATTAGTCAATTATCTTTTCCAAGACCATCATAGAGGAAAACGTCCATTACTGAACGGAGTTCTATCCTCATTCCAGCCCTGTATCACGGAACCGGATTAACATTCCATTCTAGCCAAGTCTATATCATGAGATATGAATATTTACCTAATAAATTGGAGGGACATACAAGTCCCACACATCTCATAATGAAACCATTTTTATGTGTGCCACAAAAACATAAATCATACATCAGAGCATAACCCATGTAATAAAAATCGATTCTTAAACATCATGCCATCATAACATAATCTATATAAGATAAATGGACGTCATAAAAATAATTCCATCATAATGTAATCAAATCAAATTAATAATAGTTATATAAAAACAACCCTATGTCATCTTAGATGGAAAATAATTTTTATAAAACACTTGAACTTAGTTCTAGAGGAAAATATCCTTTCTTCTTTAAAAACATTTTCATTTCCCATAATGTCATGAAACATAAAAATAAATAAGTTAATTGAAAATAAACACGAAAACTTGTAAAGGAATATGCTGGGAAATAATTATTTATGAAAGTATAAAAATCCGTTCATTCCATCTAAGTTAAAAAAAGTTCTCCTCATACTTTTACCGGAAAATTCAAAGAGCACCTCGTGTGATAAACAATAGAAAGATTGCTTCCATACCATGTAGTAAAGTCAAAAAAGGGTAAAAATGAATCTAAACATACATAGAATAATAATAAAAATTTTATGAAAACATTCCTATAAAAGATGGACATGGATCATAAATATATACTGAGTAGATAAATACAAAAAAAAATCTCGGATGAAATGAGATTGGAAGAGTTATCCCTTACCTTAAGTATGATATGCTTAGTATATGTCCAAACATATTTTATAATGATTTAAATAATGTTAATTATTTATTTCAGAATCATAATAATTTTGATGATAACATTTATGATCATATTTTCATATATTTGTTAGTAACAATTCATTGTTACTCATTATTCTTGTATTAACTGCTTTATGTTCTTATGTGTGTTTTGTTAGATAAGTCCTTATTCCTATTATTAAATTATATTTATATCATTTAATTAATTATATTATTATAATATTTATCATATAAATTAATTAAATTCATTTTTATAATCATGATTCAATGATGATTTTGTATAATGAATCACATCGCACTGTGGAGACGGTAAGCCGTACGTACGCATGAGCAACGATAACGTTCTCATAATGGTTGAATGGTATTTAAGTGGATAGTGTATAGTATCAGATAATTAGTATAATGTTATAATAATCATATATAGTTATTATTTCCACCATTATACCCATCCAAATATGGTGGTGGTGAAAAAAGATAATATTACAACATTGAGATGGTAAGTTGTACGTACGCACACACGATGATTTCATTTTTTGTAGGATGGATAGAAGGTGAAATATGATTGTATAATATTTATAATAACATATATGTATCTTAGTGATACTGATGTTATTACTTTATAATGAAACAAATCAAGAAGAGGTAGTAGAAGAAGAAATAAATTTTAAAGAATTTGTAGAAGAGATTACCTATTTCTCGACATGAATCCTTTAAATTTCCTATTTAGGAACTAGAGATGGTATTTTGAGAAGGCCAGAACCTCTAGAATGTAACTAGGGATGTTTAGAAGATAAATGGTTAGGGTTTGGCTAAGATTTAAGGCTCATAATGCAGTGAAGAGGAGAGGGAGGAGGTTCCCTTTTATAAGAGAGGAGAGGGGCAGTTTTGGAATCTCTCAAATATATTAATTTATAATAAATTCAATTTCTACTAAAAAAGTTACAAAACTTATTTAATTAAAAAAATATTATTTATGTTCGAATAAACATAATCCAATAATATTTATACAAGTTTAGAAATTTTTTTTATCATTATCTTTTTGGTTTAACCCTTATTTTACCATTTTTAATCTTACCGTGATATCATGTTATTTACACATTGTGGGTTAATGTAATTACCATATAATATAAAACAACCCAAGAAAGTTATTTATGACATGTTTGGACTTATATAAACCATTTGGGATAATCTTATATTTTTTTAAAATTTAATATCATTTAATAAAATATATTTTGTTTTAAGTTATAAATTGTTCCAATTTTGGACACTATTCATACATGAATTTTTTAAAAATTCATAAAAACTTTATTCCTTATAAAATAAGGCGTTAAATAAAATATAATAAGTAAATTTATTCAAAAAAATTAATTTATGACATAAAAATAACCAAATTACATTTGTTTTAAAATTTCTAAATTCATTTATTTAAATCTTTCATGAATGAGGTAATTACTACATCATATTCGTGTCATAAATAAATCTAATTATATAATCTATAAAAATTATAAATAAAATAAAATGATGTAGGAAATAATTTTATATTTCTAATTATAATTTATAAGAAAATATATTAGTTATATAACCCTATCTTAAAATGGATTTAGTAAAAGTTATATGTTTAGGTTATAAATATCTTTATATTAAATTAATTTTTATAAAATGGCATTTTCACATCCATGTGAATCCATGAGGTCCCAAAATAAAACCAAATATTTCCATCATATAAAATATTTCATACAATAGTATTAGGTAACGTTTTAGGGTTTTATTATATTATTAAATTATTATTTTTTACCCTTATTTACCAGATTTATCCTTTAACCATTGTAAATAAAATAATTACTGAAGTTACTATTCATAATGTCAAAAAATAAAAGCTAACTATTTACATAATTTAGAATATATTATTCCAAATTTGGAAACCACTTTTCCAAATTTATAACATTGAAGTTTCAGTAATTGATTTAAAAGTAATCCCATTGTTGAAATGAGAAAACAAGTTTTAAAAGTTAAAACATTTCAAAAGATTGAAATTTTTTTACCTATTAATTCAATGTAAAATTAATGATAATGACTTAAATTATATTAAATGGTAAAAATATAATATATTTATACTTTCATAAAATCAATATTATAATTTAACCATATGAATTATCTTGATGAAAAAGTTGTTTTTAATTAAAATTTAGCGTATTTTTACTATTCATCAAAAATGAATGTAATCAGAAAAATAATAGAATTTTTTCCAAAGTAAATTTTTATATCCCACTTAAAAATATCATGTTCATGTTTTTATATTGAAATTATTAATGTTCCAAAATATTAATTTAAAATGGGTTCACCATTCAATGTTATAAAATTGAAACTAAAAAAACAGGTTCTTATACAAAATAGGGGTTTATTCACACCCAATGAAGAAAATATCAATTGGAAGAAAAAAATATTTTATTAAGTATATGACACATATATTTAATTAATATCATTACCAAATGTAATTAAATAAAAAATATAAAAAATCTCTAATTGATTTATATTTTTCATAAATAATAAATAGCCAAATAATTAATAATGAATTTTCTTAAGTCTGTTATAATTATTACTGATAACCTAACAGATAAGATATAATGGTAATTTTATGTTAAGGGAATCTCGTGGATTGTTTAAACTCATGATTTCATGAAAATAAATGCACTGAAGGTTAAAAAAACATTTAAACAAAATATTTCATAAAAACATATGGGTTTACATTCTACCCCCTTAAACTGAATTTCTCCATCAAAATTCGTCACATGGAAAAAAAATATGAGGATACCTCTCCCTCATCATTTCCTAAAGTTCCCCTGTAGATTCTTCTAATTGGTGGTTCCTCCATAAATCATTAACCAAGTGAGCGGTGTTGTTTCATAGAACATAATATTTACGATCCATAATCTCTATCGGTTGTTCTCCATAAGAAAGATCTTGCTCCAGCAGTACAACTTCTGAGTATAGTACATGTGAAGGATTAGGTATGTACTTTCTTAGGAGGGATACATGAAACACATCATGAACTTGAGAAATATTCAATGGAAGCACCAATCGGTAAGCTACCTTCCCAACATGATCATGAATTTCAAAAGGACTGATATACCTTGGGCTCAACATTCCTTTCTTTCCAAATATCATTACACTCTTATAGGGAGATATTAGTAAGAAAACATTTTCACCCACTTTAAACACTAGGTCTTTTCTTTGGTTATCAACTTAACTTTTTTTCGACTCTGAGCTTCTCTTATGTGTTGTTGAATAGATTTTTCTGTTACTTCTATTTCATCAACAAGATCATATCCTAATAGATTTGTTTCTCCAACTTCATCCCATTAAGTAGGAGTTATGCACCTCTTTCTGTAGAGGGATTAATAAGAAGCCATCTGAATACCAGAGTGAAAGATTTTACTATAACAAAATTCCACCAATGGTATTTTTTCATCCGAACTATCATTTAAATCCATAAAGGAAACTCTTAAAATATCTTCTATAGTTTGAATTGTGCTCTCATACTGACCATTTGTTTAAGGATGATAAACAATGATTAAACTTAACTCTGTATCTATATCATGAAGAAGACTTCTCTAGAACTATGTGGTAAAACTCAGATCCCAATCAGATATAATGGAAAGTGGTACTCCATGCAATCTTATAACTTACTTAACAGATATCATGGAAATCTAATCAAGATATAAATCATCTCTAATAGAAATGAAATTTTTCGACTTCGTAAGGTGATCCACTATAACCAAGATAGCATTATTTCCTTAGGATGTTTTGGGAAGTCTGAGGACAATGTCCATAGTGATGTTTTCCCATTTCAATTCTAGAATGGGTAATGGTTGTAACATACCCTTAGACATCTGTCTCTCAGATTTAACTTTCTGACAAACCAGTCATCGAGAGACATATTCATCGACATCTCTTTTCATTCCATTCAACCAGAAGTACTATTTCAGGTCCCAGTACATCATTGGTCTTCTAAGGTGAATAGAGAATGAAGAACTATGAGACTCATTTAATAGATCCATATTTAATTCTGGTATGGTAGGAACACAGACCTGACTCCTGGACCTTATTAATTCATCACAATCAAGGATGAATTAAGAAATATTTCACACCTTATTTTCTAACTATATATCTTCTTTCTATGCCACTTTAATCATCACTTGTTTAGATGGTTGAAAATTCATTTTAGAAAGAAAATATTTCTCCCCTTCTATTTTAATTTCAGGATCTATCATTTTTAAATCCATAAATATTGGATCTTTCATGATCCTCATCATGTAGATGCTAGCATGGTCTTGTCGACTTAATGCATCTCCCACCTTGTTTTTGTTCACAGGGTGGTAATGTATTGAGAAGTCGTAATATTTAATCAACTCCAACCATCATCTTTGGTTCATATTCAGCTCATTTTGTGTGAAAATATACATTAAAATTTTATGATCAGTATAAATATTACACCTTTCACCATAAAGACAATGCCTCAATATCTTTAATGCAAAGATTACCACAGCTAACTCCAAATCAAGAGTTGGGTAATTTTTCTCATGGATTTTGAACTGTCGTGAGGCATAAGCTATCACCATATCATTTTTCATGAGAACACAATCCATATCCTTATAGGATTCATCACTATAGATCACAAACCTTTCTCTACTACAAGGCAGTGTGAGCACAAGTGCACTGGATAACCTTATTTTTAGCTCTTTGAAATTCTCTTCACATTCCTTCGTTGAAACCAACATTAATCCTTTTCGAGTCAACATGGTGAGTGGATTATATAATCATGAAAAATCTTTCACAAAACATCGATAATATCCAGCCAAACCAAGAAAACTTCTAATTTTTATTACTATTGTTGGTCTCGACCATTTTTCTATAACCTCTATTTTTTCTAGATCCACATATATCCCCCTCTTGAGATTATGTGACCCAAAATTGAAAATTTTTGAATCCATATTTCAAAAATTGTAAATTTGGCATAAAGATTTTCCTTTCTCAAGGTCTTCAGTACAATTCTCAAGTGATCTTCATGTTCTTCCTTGCTCTTTGAATTGACAAGTATATCATCTATAAAAATTACCCAAAACTGATCAAGAATGTCTCTAAAGACTCTATTCATTAGATTCTTGAAGATAGTAGGGTCATTAATATGACAAAAAGTCATCACAATAAATTCATAGTGCCCATACCTTTACGAAATTTCATCTTTAGTATATCCTCATTTTGACCCTTAATTGATGATACCCTGAATGAAGATCAATCTTGGAAAATTATTCAGCTCCGTGTAGTTGATAAAATAAGTCATCAATTTGGTAAGAGGATATTTTTTCTCTATAGTGATCTTGTTAAGTTCTCGATAATCAATGCAGTCTCATTGATCCATCTTTCTTCTTAAAAAACAGAACAGGTGCTCCCCAAGGTGACACACTAGGGCGTATTAATCCCTTATCAATATTCTCTTGAAGTATCTTGTTCAATCTCTATAACTCAATTAGGTACACTCTATAAGGTGTGTTTTAAATAGTAATATCACCTCAAATGTGTTCTATTGAAACCTCAACTACACAATTTGGTGGAAGACATGGAAATTCCTATGAAAATACATCATCAATATTCCGTACAATGGGAGTATTCTTAATCATGAGTTTTCCCAACCATTTGAGATAAATAACCTTCATTTATTGGAATCATGACTCGTAAGATGAAAAAAATTTCCACTAGAAAGTTATATTCATCCTTGCACTGATAAATGATCATAGATTGAACTGGAATATGAAATGTGGCTTCCCTTATTTGGGAATTGATATGATATCTATATAAAGAAATCCAATCAATTCCAATAATCATATAAAATTTCACAATGTGAAGGATCACAAGATTTGAAAGAAGTACTTTCCCGCAAACATCAATTTGATAATAAATGTAAACTTTTGATGTGACTGTTGTGCCATTAGGAGTTGTTATAGATAACTCAAAATCTAATTGTTGAGGTAATTTTGTGATACCCATAGAAAATTATTTATAAAAAAAACTGTGGGTGGATCCAGAATCAAAAAAAAAACATTTTCTTCTTTAGAGTGGATGGTAAGTGTACCTTTCACCACATCATTATCATACTCCATGTCACTAATACTAATTGCATGTGACATTCCCTTAGCTTTGGACTTAAGAGTTTTTTGACAATGATCATCATTAATAACACTTGGATTGGGACTTTTATTCTCATAATGACTCATTTCTTTTCACTTGTTACATTTAAGTGTCGGAGGTTCATTCTATGTAGCCTTTTCTTTGTTCACATAATTAGAAATCTTTTTTCCATCACTTAGACATTCAATTCCCAGATGACATTCTTTTCCACACTTAATAAATTTACTAGGTACCTTAAGAAAAGTTCACCCATGTTTATTTCCACACATTGATAATAAGGGAAAACTCATCTTCTTTTCAGTATTGCCTTTAGATTTTCTTTTGAATTCCATTTTCCTCTTCTTATCAAACCCATATGATTGATGGGTTACTCCAATCTCCTTCTCAACCTTTAGAGCACATTGAAAACTTTCCTCGTAGATATTGAAGTCCCATATGGATAATTCCCTTAGGAGACTTTGTTTTAATCTACTAAAGAATCGATAAATCTTACTCTCAGGTTGGATAATAATTCCATAAGCGTACCTTTAATGTCTTGTAAAATTTTCTTCGTATGTACCAATAGATTCATCATCCATTTCCTTAAGTTTAAGGAACTTCTTCCCCATATTTGATCGAATAATAAGAGGAAGGTATGTATTGAGAAATAAGTTCTTGAACTCATCCCATTCCTTGGAATCAATTTCATGTCTTTACCTCATATTCTTGATAATATTCCGCCATTGATCAGCTTCTCCTTCCTAATTATAAACTGCTATGATGACTTTATCATGTTCCAAACATTGTATAACTAAAAATATCTTTCCAGTGGTACTAATCCATTGTTTAGCCAACACTGGATCAGAAGCCCTGCTAAATGAAGGTGGACACTGGATCATGAAGGATTCAACAGAATTATTATCTTTCCTTTGCTCGTTTGGATGTATTGCATGATTCATTGTTGAGAAAGTTGTGTGAGAATGGTTACAAAGTTTTTCATTCGAGCTCCTAGAACATTGGGTGGTTCAGTTAGACAATCATTTCATTTCCCATTGCATTTAACACTTACCTGGTTCCTTCGAGTTCCAGTCATAACTAAATCTAAGAAGAATAGTGTGAGAAACAAAAATCATAACAAGAAAACCACATAATAAAGAATAAAATTTCAATTTAGCACACTTTAGGTTTTATAATAGGTTATTCATGGTGATTTCTATTACACTATGATTGCATCATATACTTAGACATATCATTATGGTTCTTACTAAGGATTTCTCATCATAGTTTCCAAAGGATAACTATACATTTGTTCTGATACCAACTATAAGGACCCATAGTTTACATCCACTGACATTACTTCATAATTGACGTATATTTATTACAACATATAAAAAAAATCATAACAGGACCGTATAGGTATAATGCCTTTAGAAACAAGGAAACAAAAATAAATGGTTCAAATAAAATCTATATTGTCTCCAATTTATTTCATCGTGACTAGAATCCTTTTTGGAATATCATACTTTATACCCTTCTTCCTATCCTGCGGAAAAGAAGCATATGAAAGGGTGATCTCAAATGCTCAGTAAGGGTAAAAAAGGATATATCAATCATATATAACATTTAAAAATCTTATCCTGCAAATAAGAGATCATAATAACATGACATGGGTTAAATCATAGAAGTGAAATTTAATCCCAATAATCATAAAATAAGACATGATTTTTCTGGAATACACACATAAGCATAGAAAATAATTTCTTATTAGTCAAGGCTTTTTTTCAAGTCCATCATAGCTGCCAAAGTCCATTACTGAACTGAGTTCTCTACTCATTCTTGCCCTGTATCACTAAACTGGATTAACATGTCGTTCTAGCCATGTCTATCTCATGAGATATAAGTCATTACCCAATGCATTGAAGGGAGATATAGGTCCCACCCATATCATAATTAAAACCTTCTTAAGTGTGCCACAAAAACATAAATCATACATCATTGCATAACCCATGTAATAAAATGAGATTCTTAAAAATCATGCCATCATAACATAATCCATATAAGATAAATGTACTTTATAAAAATAATTCCATAATAATGTAATAAAATAAAATTAATAATAGGGATAGGAACATAACCATTTGTCATTTTATATGGAAAATATTATTGATAAAACACTTGAACTTGGTTCTTGAGGAAAATATCCTTTCTTCTTCAAATTTTTTTTCTTTTCTAAAAATGTCATGAAATTTTAAAAGAAAAGAAGTTAATTGAAAATAAACATGAAAAATTTTATAGGAAGAATCCTGGAAATAATTCTTTATGAAAGCGTAAAAATCTGTTCATTTCCTATAAGTTAAAAAACATTCTCCTCATACTTTTACTAGAAAAGTCAAAAAGAACCTCGTTTGGTAAAAAAAATATTCCTTCCGTACCATGTAGTAAAAGTAAAAAATGGGTAAAATTGTATTTAAACATAATTATAATAATATTAAACATTTTATGGAAACATTCTAATAAAACATGGATATGGATGATAAACAAATACCCAGCAGATACTTACGAATAAACAATCTTAGATAAAACAAGATTGGAAGAGTTATCCCTTACCTTAAGTCTGATATGCTTTGTATGTGTCCACATATCCTATATAATGATTTAAATAATGTTACTGATTTATTTTATAATCATAATAATTTTTATGATAACATTTATGATCAAATTTTCATCTGTTGTTCAGTAACACTTCCTTGTTACTCGTTATTCGGGTATTAACTACTTTATGTTATTTTGTACATTTTTTCAGATATGAAATTGTTCCTATTTTTAGGTTATAGTTATATAATTGAAGCATGTTATTAGTATAATATATATAATATATATTTATTAAATTAATTTCTATATTGATTATTTAATAAAGATTATGTAGAATGATTCACATCGCACCATGGAGACGGTAAGCCGTACATACGCACGAGCGGCGATATCATTTCCATAATTGATGAATGGTATTGAAGTGGATGAAGTATAGTATCTCATAATTTATATAATGTTATAATAATAATATATAGTTATTATTTCCACCATTATACCCATCCAATTATGGTGATGGTGAAAAATAGATTACACCACGACGTGGAGACGGTAAGTTGTATGTACACACTCGCAATGATTTCATTTATCATAGGATGAATAGAAGGTGAAATAGGGATGATTCATATTTATAATAACATATCAGTATATTATTGATAGTTATAAAAATTACTTTATAATCAAACAACAAAATAAGAGGAAGTAGAAGAAGAAACAAATTTGAAAGAATCGGTAGAAGAGAATACATCTTCCATGACATGCCTCTTTTACATTTCCTCTTTAGAAATAATAGTTGGTATTTTGAGAATACTAGAACCTCTATAATGTAACTAGGGAATCTTATAAGGAAAATTGGTAGGGTTTTGCCGATCTTAAAGGCTCAAAATGGAGTGAAGAGGAGAGGGAGGAGGTTCCCTTTTATAAGAGAGGAGAGGGGCACTTTAAGAAGCTCTCAAAAATATTAATTTATAATAAATTTAATTTCGAATGAAAATAGTCCAAAACTTATTTAATTAAAATATTAGATGATTTTCATTCGAATACTAGTCATCTAATAATATTTATACTAGTTTAGAATATTTTTGTATCCTTATCATTTTGGTTTAACCCTTATTTTACACTTTTCATTCTTAATGTGATATCATGTTATTTACACATTTTGAGTTAATGTAAATACCATATCATGTTAAAAGACTCAAAAAAGTTATTAATGATAGTTTAAAACTTATATAAAACATTTTTATGAATCATATATTTTTATTAATTTAATATCTTTTAATAAACTATTTTATATTTTAAGTTATAAATTGTGTCAATTTTGAACACTATTCATACTTGAATTTTTAAAAAATTCATAAAAACTCTATTCCTTCAAAAATAAGGCTTTAACTCAAATATAATATGTCATATTCATCCATAAAATTTTTTTATGACATTAAAATAAAAAACATTACATTTTTTTAATATTTATAAATTCATTTATTTAAATTATTCATTAATGATGTAATTACAACAACATATTTGTGTCATAAACAATACTATTTATATAATATCTAGAAATTATAAAAAAAATACCATGATGTAAGAAATAGGTTTAAATTTATAATGAATATTCATAAGAAAATAGATCATTTATATTATTTTATATTAAAATCAATTTAGTAAAAGTTATATGTTTCAGTTATAAATATATTTATTTTAAATTAATTTTTATAAAATGACATTTTCACATCCATGTGAATGAACGGGGTCCAAAAATCAACCCAAGGATAATAAAGGTCAGAAATATTTCATTCAATAGGATTAGGGCACATTTTAGTGTAGTATTATATTATTAAATTTTTTTACCTTATTTACCAGATTTACCCTTTTCCCATGGTAAATACAATAATTATTGATGTTAATATTCATAATGTCAAAAAATAATAGGAACATATTCACACAATTAAGACCTTATAATTCCTAATATGGAATCCATTTTTACAAATTCTAAACACATAAGTTGCAGTAATTGATTTAAAATTAATCTCGTTGTTGAAAAAAAACAAGTTTTTAAAGTTAAAACATTGCCAAAGATTGAAATGTTTTACCTATGAATACAATGTAAAATTAATTATAATGATATAAATTATATTAAAAGGTAAAAATATATTCTATTTATATTTTAAAACCATTCAATATTATAATTTAACAATATAAATTATCTCAATGATTTTTTAAATTGAAATTTAGCATATATTTACTATTCAACAAGGCATGAAAGTTATGAGAAAAATATGAGAAATTTTTCCAAAGTAATTTTTTACCTACCGCATAAAAATAAAATTTTTATTATGTCATATAGAAATTATTAATGTTCCAAAATATTAATTTAAAATGGGTTCACCGTTCAATGTTATAAAATTGAAACTTTTAAAAAAATAGGTTCTTATACATAAAAATGATTTTATTAATAACCTATGAATAAAATATCCATTGTATGGATATAAAAATATATTTTATTAAGTATATAACACATATATATCATTAATATCATTACCAAATGTATTTAACTCAAAAAAAATACAAACATCTAATCGATTTATATTTTTCTTAAATAATTAATAGAAAAAAAATTCATAATGTATTTTCATAAGTTAGTTATAATTATTACTTCTAACTTAAAGGATAGGATATAATAGTAATTTTATTTTAAGGGAATCTCACAGTTCATTTTAACTCATGATTTCATGAAAATCAATCTACAAAAGGATTAAAATTATTTATAGAAAATATTTTATAAAGACATCTAGGTGTTACATTTACTCCTAATGATCCATGATCTCCATCAGGTGCTTCACAAAGGTGTCTTTATCCATGATTTCCACCTCTCTCTAGTCAATGATGTGTGTGGGGTCAAACATGTATCTCCTCATCTATGACATGTGGAAGATGTCGTGCTCCAGCACTACCTGTGGGGTAGGGATAGGTGGTATGTGACCTCTCCAACCCTCTGCATGATCTCGAAGGACCTAATGACCCTCGGGGATAGCTTTCCTCCCTAGTAAAACCTTTTCATTAATCATTGTGGGTAGAATCTCAAGAATATGTGGTCTCTCTGCTCAAACTTCAAGGCCTATGATGGCAGTCTGCATAAGATTTCTATTTGCTTTGGGCCATCCTCATCCACTCACAGATAACCTTGACTTTCTCCGTTGTCACTTTCACCAACTCTAGAACCACAAGAGATGACTCTCCAATCTCTTCTAGCACAAGGGTGACCTATTGGTTCTCTTGTATAGGCCTTATAAAGGTTCCATACAGATGGTATAGTGTTTTTTGTTTTGGTATGCAAACTCTACTAATAGAAGATTATCCTCCCAGCTCTAGCCAAAGACCAACATGCATGCCCTTTACAAATCCTATAGAACCTGGATTGTGTGCTCGGTATTCTTGTATGTATGGGGTGAAAGTATATACTCATCCTCAACTAGGTCTTGAATTAATATTGCAGGCCTCTCTATAATCATGACATAAACCGCATATCATAATCATAGACAATCATCGAGGAAATCTCATGAAGATGAATGAACTTCCTTACATATAACTACCCCCAAACACTCCACCAATTTTTACTGCCTAATAGAAATTAAGTTTGTTGACTTCCTGAGTCAGTCAACTATCTCCCATAAGGCATCATGGTCCTCCATTGTTCCTAGAAACCCTATGAAAAAAATCCCTGGATATTCCATACCACTTCCACTCTAGGATCTCTTGGGGATTAAACAATCCTACTGGTACTTGGTGCTCAGCATTCACCTACTAAAAAGTGAGGCACTGGGAGAAGAACTCATCAATAATTCATCTCATCTCAGACCACCAAAACATTCAATGAAGGTTTATGTACATATTCCCTACACAATGATGTATAAATAAGGTAGAATTTTGGAATTCTCACATCCCCTCCTCCCAGAATGTGACGTGAACCACTATTGATCCTAGGAACAAGATGTTGTGATAACCTCCTTATGAATATCTATCTGGTGTGTCTCCTATTAATATTAAATCACATAAGTCCTCGCAGTCGATGTCTCCCAACTGGGACTCTCTCACATGCTCGACAAGTAGAGGATTCAACACCATCGACTGAAGAAAGGTTTTACCCTCAAGCTTCACCACGATGAGCTAAAGTGAAGATAAATTATCTGAATCTTCATATATTACGAGATCCTCAGAATACATACTAAGGGAATCTTCTAAAACATATCCCTTCCCTATATTATAAACAATCTATAAGTATTAGTCCTACAATAACTCCAACCAGCATCACTATCTCAGGTTTAGGTATCGCTAAGTAAAGATGTACGAGAGACTCTGTTATTCTGAGAAAACAACAAAGATATCTCCCAGAAGATAGTGTTACCACATCCTCAAGGTGAATAATACTAGTTCAATCTCTAGGTGCTTAGTTTCATATTTCTTCTCATGTGGCCTCAACTGCCTCTACCCGTACATGATGACTATCTACCATTGCAACAACACTCAACTGAGACCTGCTCCTGAGGAATCCAAATACACTATGAACTCAAAGCCTTTCCCTCATAGTATCAACATTGAATCACTATTCATCCTCTATCTAAACTCTTCAGAGACACTCTTTGACTACTTATACTAGGTAAAACACTTCCCTTTCTATGTCAAGGAAGTCAAAGGGGATACAATCATGAAGAAATATTCCCAAAATCACAAAAAGTACCCTAGGAGGCCAAGAAAGATCAGCACCTCTGATACATTCCTGGGTGGCTAAAAAGCTAACACTACCTTAATCATTTATAATTCCATATCGAAACAGTGTTGGTAAAATAAATGACCCCTAAATTGAACAAATTGCGTCCAAAACTAGCACTTTGAGAGCTTCCTATAGAGATGCTGCTCTTGAAGAAAATCAAGAACCATCCTCAAGTGATCTTTATGATCCTCCTCTATTATAGAGTAGATGAGTATGTAGTAGAGGAAAAAAAACTGGGGAAAATATAGCAAGAATACCAAGTTTATCAAAGCTATAAATATTATGGAGTAATTTTTCACATGAAAGGGCATCACTAGGAATTCATTGTGTCCATAACGACAAAAAAATGATATCTTTGGAATGTAAAAATCATGAAACCTCAACTAGTGAAAACCATATATTATATTGATTTTATAGGACCATCTCAAACCTCACAAATAATAAGAGAAGTCTTCAATCCTTAGCAAGGGATACTTCTTCTTTATCGTGGCTTTGTTCAGGCGATGATAATCCCTGAAAATTCATAAGCTCCCTTATGCCTTTTTTATGAACGACGCTAGATTTTCCCAAGGGAACACACTAGGTCTAGTAAAACCTTTCTCATGAAGGTCTATCAACTTCAACTATAGATCCCAGATTTTAGCAGGTACCATCGAGTATGCCACAGAAGACATTTGGGTAGTCCTAGGATGCAAGTCAATGTAAAAATCCATCTCCCTACATCAGAGGTAGTATTAAAACATATTTAGGGAAGAAAACCATATAATCTTCAAAAAATGAAGGAAAATAGATGGATGGAGAGCTTTATACACCAATAGCTACTCAATGTACCCACTTTTCCTACCATGAGATCTCCCTCTTTAGAGAAGAAGAATCTCGTCCCATCAGTGTGTACACATTTGACTTGTCTGTGGTGAAAATCAATCTATACTCATACCATTGAAAGGTAATCCATACCCAAGATGAAATCATAGGGTTTCATTGTGATGACCAAAAGGTACCACATAATTCTTTATTCTCTAAGAAATAACTTTCACAACTAATATTGAGGTTAGTATATAATATTCACATATCATACCTCAAATCATCTTGTGTGATGTTGGATCGTAGACATCCAAAGCCTGAATCTATCAACGGACTCAAAATTCATCTCCTTATGCGTGACATGGGCCGTCTGGTGTTGGTTGTAGATGGATCTCATAGTTTCATCCTCCACCTACATCTCCTCATACTCCTCTACTATATATTCCTCCCTAGAGACCACCATGTCTATGCATGGGAGATCCCTGATCAAGCACTGCCTATATCATAGTAGTCCATCAGCTATTTTCCCGAGCTACTCAGCATGTATGGTTGGGCAGTTTCATTCAGTGTAACTAATCATGTCACAAGCATATAACTGACCCTCCATAAGAATCCCAGGTGATCTGTGCTACCCCAACACTATACGACCACATGCTGATTCGTTCTCAAGATAGGGTTTCCTATACTGAGGTGTCTAGTGCTTGCTAAGTGATGTCGACGAATCTACTCGTTTTCCTCCTCTACTAGCTACAGATATCTTGAATCCCTCTAATCAGAATCTCTCTATCACAAGTTCCCACCCAAACACCCCATCATATGGGGGGATGCATAAGGGTTAAACTCTGGAGTGGATCTCTCTACAGAGTCTGTGCTCAAAAATTAATGCTCCGAATTTTCCATAATGGATCATGTTGAGAGAGTACGGTGTATGTTAAATTAAACTCTCTGCATACAATTCCACTGTCATCCCTCCCTACCGAATCTATACTAGTTGTTGAATCCAGGCAGAGCGTAAGAAGGTGGGGTAGTAATCATCAAGGAATAACTGTTGGAATTCATCCCACCAGAGTGTTGAATCATCATACATCTATGTAACCGAGATCCACCAACACCCAGATACTCTATGGAAAAGGATAGATTCCATTACTACAATATTATGTGTCAGTGTCTGGATTAACATGAAGATACAAACCACCTACTCTATCCAATAACGTACTAATTGAGGATTTTCTTGTCGTGGAACCACAATAGTATCTGAAATTGGAACAAACATAGTGTGCTCATCCTATTCCCATAGTCAACCGACTCTATTTTTAATTATCTACTACTCAATAGGTGGAGGTTCTACTACCTACCCACCTAGAGGAAGGGAGTCACAGGATGGACCCTTAACTAAGGCCTCGTTTCTCATAGGGTTGTCATCACGAAGAGAAGTAGTTATCCTAGATGGCTGTCAATATTGAGGAATGCTGAAAGTTATTAAGTATAACTATGGTAAAATGATAATACATATATATCAAAAACAACGTGGAGATTAATCGAGAATGAAAGTCAAATACTCAATCCACTATGATTCATGTACCATTGATCCCTGCAATAAATGTAACAATATGCTGAGTCGATAGGTAGGTAGTCAAGGGATTGGTGAATAGATATGTCAACTGCCTGCACCATCACAAGATTCCCAAGCCTAAGAGTCACACTTGAGACACCTTGACACTGTTTCCCTATTCCAAACCAATCATCAATAGGGAATATGTCCAAAAAAATGTCTCAAGGAATGAACTTGATCTGATACCAATCCTTCATGACCTGACCCATAAATTATTGATGGTAACACCTAAAAGAAGATATAGGGGAACTCCACATCCCTACCTTATTAGAGGGTGATTCTGTAATATTGTGAAACTACACTACCCATCCTTGCTGGAGGGTAACTCAAAAAGAACATCAGAGTATGACACTACCCAGACCTGTGGCAGGGTAAGGTCGGTAAGGTCATTAGGGAATGCCACTTCCTAGAACTTCTAGAGGGTAAGCTCGGTAAGGTCATCGAGGAATGAAACTAACTAGCCCTACTGGAAGGTGTTTAAAGAAAACTATAGTGATCCTGTATGATTGATTCCATCTTCATGTGTATCCTCATCGTGTTCCAAGCCCCTAAAACATCACCTTGTATCTAAAAATTTTCATCCAAGGGAACCATTTTATTCTATGTGGAAATAAACATAGGATAGAATACTCATGGGCCAAAATCCGAGTTCAAATGAAGGGGATATGGACATTATAAATATCTCAAAAGGAGATAAAGGGGAATAAGATGTGTGAGGGGGGCCAAACAATATATAACTCTACTTCACCACCTTCATGTGTCCATGGATGACACATGGCTCCACCTAATGTAGTAGAACACTCTGTGAATGTGCACATCATGTTGTGTATTTGGAATAAACATTGTGCCCTAGATAATTGGGACCAAGGTTGTTTCCTGTGGCCATGACAATGTACCAGACCCTCTTTCTGTGTACCAGACACCATGTTCTTGTGGAAGGACAAACGACCCGACTAACTTGGAAAAGACTACATGGTGTGTGAGGGTAGATTACACCCAATTTCATCCATATCATCTCTAAAACCCTATCACCACCGCTAGTGGACACTACACATCGTGTTTTTCATCTAGATATATAGCTTCTAGGTGGGGTTTTCACCATATTTTCATACTTAATCTCCGCAGCTCGAATCTATCCACACCGCCTTGGATATGAGCTCAAATCTGCCCAAAATTCATGTATCTAACTGAAGAATTTGGATCTCAGTTGTTTCCCACCATGATTAGGCTCCAATAATAAAAGACGGTTTGGATGATCGTTTCATGTTCCTGCGTGCCTTAATTAAACAAAATATTGTTGTTTAACATATTAATTAGTCATCCCCACCTCACGAAGATCCTGGATATATAATCATTTATTCAATATGTTATTTTTTCATTGATTTTCCATGAATATGGGTACCCGGTCGATCTTGTATTTCCTAAAAATTATTGAACTGAGAACCACGATGATTCCAACGGTGAGGAACATGAATAATAGGGGAGAAGAGCATAAGAAAAAAGGTTTAAAAAAATCACTGTCAGAGTTTTTTTTGTCAATCCATCAAGAACTGGAAATTCAGATTAGAAAAAAATAGGTAAAGTAATATTTCAATACTTGGGCACATGCAAGGTTTGAAATTAGCAGAGTAGATCAATGAATAGATAATGATTATCCAAAAAATTTAATCCAAAGGTGTAAAACACCAAAAGAAGAGTCCTTCATCTATTTTGGATCAATTTTTGGTGAATAAATGTAACATCCCAGGTAATTAAAGAATAAATAATTTTCATATTTATTAATATTAGAGAATTAAATATGAATTTTAATTAAAAGGGGTTGCTATGTTCGATAGCGTACCCGATACGCAACGATGAGTTTCTTTGAAACTTACGTAGCACACTAGTAATAAAATAATATTTTTTTTTAAAATGTTAGTTAACAAGTAGTCGTTGTACTGGCGGGAATGAATAGAAATTACTAAAATATGAATAGATATGTTTTTATATGTTTTTACATTTACCCAATAAAAGATAAAGGCTTAAAATACGGAAAGAGTTCAATTTTAGGCTTTTATACTCTAATTTTCACTAAAGGTTCACTTATCACCTTTTAATGGTGAACCGTCATTGAATATAGTTTTGATCACTCTTATACATTCTTTTGGACCAAATAAAACTCTTATTAAGAATCGGGACATCAAATTTTACTTTGTGTAATTTTTGGTACCTTTCTGATAAAGTTCATTTTTTTTATGAATAGTGTAAAATGTTGCATTTTAATTCAAAACCTCTTTTTGATCTAATTTATTTATATGATTAGATTATCTTTTGAATTGGTTTTAAAGTGAAATTAGAATATATTTTTACAATTTTATCCAATGGTGGTCATTGGAATCAATTTCGATTTGAAATTAGACTTAAACTGGTGTCAATCTTTTGATACTTATTGTTTTGTAAAAACACGCTATTTGCTCTGGCAGCGGGAATTAATTATTAAATTAATTAATGTGACTTATATGATTTGAATTTTGTAAAATAGACTTCATTTTTGAATTCGGAATATCAAATATAGCTTAGGGTGAATTTTTGGTAATTTTCTGAAAAACTTCAATTTTTGATGAATAGTGAAACCACTAAGTGGTAATCAAGCAAACTGATTTTTCAGTTAAATGAAATTTTACCACTAATGTGTATTGAATTTTGAAAATCCGACATACATGGTTGTCATTAAGAAGTAAAATGTGGTTCAATGAGATTAAAATAATTTTTTGGTGAATAGTAACTTATTAAGTTTTTAATCGCGATTAGTGGTAATTAGTGTAGTTTAAGGAATAAATAATGCTTTAATAATATAAAATGACCTAGACACATGTCCCAACCTTATTGGTTGTGTCATGGCCGACCAAGACAAGCCATGGGTCAACTTGGGGACCCCATGTATCCACTTTTGTTGGGAAATAACATAAATTACTTTTTATTAAATGTTAAAGTGAAAATGACACAAACATAATATGTTTTGCGAAAACAATTTTTAAGTGGGGTTATACAAGTCCAAATTTTGATTATAAATATTCAATGGAAAGATAAAAAGATTTCCTACATCATAGTATTTGTTTTATAATTTTTAGACATTAAATAAATTTAATTATTTATGACATAATAATGATGCAGCGATGACATCATTATTTGACGATTTAAATAAAATGGAAAGATAAAATAAAATCTATGAACTACACATGTCCAAAACCAATTGGATGAATGGATTTCGATGCCTTATCACCTTATCCACGAATTCCATCAATGTGGGACCTTTTAAAACCGAAACACATTTTCAAATAATGTAATGTTTCTTTACTTTCCAAAAGTGCCCCTCCTCTCCCCTTATAAAAGGCCCCCACCTCCACCTTATTTCACACACTTCAAAAGCCTTTGGCTCGGCCAACCCCTGCCCATTTGCTCTCTCCACATCCCTCTCCTCATCCTAGAGGATTCCCTTTGGGCAGAACCCTTTGAAAGGAAGCCTTTAGGCTCAACTCAAAAAGAGTTACACTTTTTAAAGGTAATTCATTCTCTCATGTTCATTTGTTTTATTTTGCTTCTCCAACCCCCTAAACTCTTTTTATTTACTTCTTTTGTAACAACACCAGTATCTTCAATATACTAGGATGTTGTTATAAGATATATTTGAGCTACACTCTCACACAACTACATCAAATGGTTAAAGAACATACGGTTTCCGTGGATGGCGAAATTCTGCCTCCCGAAACGATGATTGTTCAACACTCATTAAACACCTTAAAAGGTGGCCATTATGATGTCACTATTTTTATATATGATATATAATATGTTTATGTTTTCCTTAAGCTTCTGTTTTTTTATTTTGGGCATACCTTTATGGTTTCCATTATGGGTAAAACACGATATCTTCATTTTAGGAAGCGCGGACTACCGCCCCCTAAAAGTGATTTGATTCGTCAATACCATATGTGGGATGTGTAAAGGATAAAGTTAATGATATTATACATGATTTTATACTGGAATTATAATATACCTATATATATCATTATCATTTATTTCCATTAAAGTATGAGATAGAAATGAAAGTAGCGTTCATGCGTACGTACGGACTACCGTCTCCATGAACGGTGCATTTCATTTCTTATCCCCAAATGTAATGTACTATTAAAAGTACATGTATATAATGGATATATATAATTAATGATATATCTAAATGATGAATATAATTCTGGAATTAAAATATACATAAGTCTCATTTAGTTTTAATTCCATTAATATGACAAAGAAATGAAAGTAGCGTTCATGCGTACGTACGGCTTACCGTCTCCATGAACGGTGCATTTCATTTCTTACCTCTAAATGATTATGTAATATTTTAAATACATGTATGTACTGGATATATATGACATATATGATATCTACATCATGAATAACATTCTGGATATAATGAAACATTGACCAAATTAACAACATGTAAGTGTAAGAAGTCTATTTTTGACTTAAGAACCAAATACCGACAAAATGAACATTATTAACTTAAATGATTACATGATGTTCATAACATGGTATAAAAGGAATAATGAACTTGGAAAAGATTCATAATCAAGTAGAGATTAACTAAAGTTTTTTATTCAGGAGTTTAAAGAACGGTCGGGTCAAGTCAGATACGAGGTATGGGAACTTCTTAACCCAATTTCCATTCTTTGGGTTAATCTCCTACTTTCAAATTATGTCATTATATTATTATGTCGTATCTTGTATTTGTACTTTATTTATGTGTACTTATAGTGAATACACATAATGTATCTATTTTATTTTAAAAATTATCTTTGTATGGGATTTCGTCTCAATCTCCTTTCGTTGAGGCATATTTTGTTTTATACACAACCTTCTTTTATACGGTGTATAAACCCCTTTGACTTTTACGTTTATTCAAAAGGAATCTTTTTATACGAAGCGTTTACCAAATGACAAAAGGGAATGTTTTTGTCGTACGTATGCGGCGACAACGACTTCTCCGCCGTCGTAACCGTTATTTGAGTTTCGGCTTCTTCTACAAGCCATTCCTTCTTTTTAAAAGAAAAATAAATACCATGTTTTACTTTTCTTTTATTTTGGTATTGAAAATGGTTTTCATAATATTTTTATATCAATGTGTGGTATTGATATCTTGTGATTGAATGGTGGAAATTTTATGTTTCCTTTATGCATGTTTTATGTGATACGATTATGTTGAGGTTCTTGGGCATTATTATGAAGAACGGGTGGTTCCGTGATAAACTAAGGGCGGGTGAGCCCGTTATAGCTCTCCAATGCATTGGGTAACGCGAAGGAGTGAAACGTTAAGGTTTCTCCGAAGAGATTTTAGGGAATATACTGTGATGGGTATTCCAAACGTAACCAAGAGGGTTACCCCCTACGTAAGAATGTTATGAATGCCTCAAGTTACCTTTACGTATTATGATTTATATGATTTATTCATGTTTTTATGAGGTATGTTAAAGTGCCTATGTTTTATGGGTAAAGTATGATTTCATTCTTATGTATATATGAACTCATGTTTCCTTTCCATGTTTTTATAACCCATACTGAGTTTTTACGCTCATCCCAAGTTTTTGAAATGTTTTTCACAGGTCAAGGGAAAGGTACATGATAAGATGATAGAGTCAAGGATGTGTCAAGAAATAATCCATGTTTTATTTTAAATCTGTTTCCATTGATGGGAATGAAGAAATACTATATTTATGTAACCACTTTGTTTATATGTGGAATGTAATGCAAGTTTTATGATCTAATTCTCTAAAACTCTAAACCTGAAAAGATCCTCAATGTGTAATCTTGTAATAACTCAAGATTAAGTAAGGTTTAAGGCTGGGGCCTTATAGTTGGTATCAAAGGTCGGTTTAGACAACTTTAGAAGTTAGAAAAGTGTTAAATTATAATATGATTGAAATGATATAGCATTTACATATTACCATGTTGCTTCATCTAAGACATGTTTGTTCAGAATGGTTTTCCGCAGAGGAAACAAAGCAGCTATGTTGGGACGACATCAGGAGGAAGACAGCCTTCCAAATCAGCAACCTGAGATGGTCGGAATCGGAACTGAAAAATTTGTTGCAGTGATGGCACAGTTGACTCAGGCTATAAATGGTGGTGGTATCCATGCACGAGATCAGCCAGACCAACCGCAGAGGAACATGTCAGTGGTGGAACATTTCATGAGGCAACATCCACCATCATTCAGAGGATCATCTGACCCTGTGCTAGCTGAAGGGTGGATTAAGGCACTGGAGAAGATTTTTGATGTCATGGGGTGTTCAGACAATCAAAAGGTTAGTCTTGCTATTTACCGTTTGGAGGGTGAAGCAGATCAGTGGTGGTCTATGGTTAAAAATATCAGGGACGCCGATGAGATTGATGCTCTTGACTGGGATGAATTCAAAGGTATGTTTCTTGAGAAGTATTTTCCTAAGGCTGTTCGACTTAGGATGGAAAAGCAATTCTTGGAATTGAGGCAAGAGGAAGACTCAGTGGCTGCCTATGAAGAAAGGTTCACTCGATTGGCAAGGTATGCTCCCAATTTTATCCGGGACCTTGATAGTAAAATCAATCGTTTTTACTCAGGATTAAAGCCAAAGTATCGAAGGGCATTAGCTTCTCGTGAGTTTAAAAGTTATGAAAAGCTTGTTCGATGTGCTGAGAAGGTGGAAATGGAGTTTGCCGATGACCAAGTTTTCTATAACAACCAGCAGAAGAAGAGACCGAGGTGGCAGGAGAAAGGTAAGAATTCTTCAAAAAAGTCTGATGGTAAGAAAACTAAGTTTCCAGTTTGTGATAAATGTGGAAAAAGGCATGCTGGGGAATGTCTTCTGAATTCTGGAAAGTGCTACCGATGTGGTAAGATGGGACATAAGGCTCGTGATTGCACTGAAAAGGATCAAGGTGAAGGTAAGAACAAATTTGATTTACAGTTAGTGAAATGTTTTAAGTGCAATGAGATGGGTCACTATGCAAACGAGTGTCCGACAAGGAGCTTGAGTGATGGGAAGCAGTTAGACTACAAGCAGAAAGGGGTGGTGAAATCCTTTGCAACTACTTCAGCAGATGTTGGGCCATCGAATGAAGTGGTGTCAGCTCCAGGGAGCTCAGTATTTTTCAAAGATTGACTTGAGGTCGGGGTACCATCAGTTGAATGTAAAAGAAGCAGACGTTCCGAAGACTGCGTTCCGTACTGGATATGGCCATTATGAATTTGTAGTTATGCCTTTTGGGTTAACCAATGCACCTACTGTATTCATGGACCTTATGAATAAAATTTTCCATGAGTTCTTGGATAAGTTTGTGTTTGTGTTTTGAGGTTTGTGAAGAGGTTATGTGTGCCTTGTGATTCACAGTTGAAGAGAGAGTTGTTATGTGAAGCTCATAGTTCTCCGTTTTCAGTTCATCCGGGCAGTACTAAGATGTATAGAGATCTGCGGGAGTATTACTGGTGGGATGGAATGAAAAGAGATATTGCTGATTTTACTGTGAAGTGTTTGACATGTCAACAGGTTAAAGCAGAGTGGCAGTTACCAAAAGGGATGCTTCAGCCTTTACCAGTGCCAGAGTGGAAATGGGAGAATATATCCATGGACTTTGTTGTTGGATTACCGAAGACATCTCGAGGTAATAATGCAATCTGGGTTATTGTTGATCGCTTGACCAAATCTGCTCATTTCCTTGCTATACGAGATACTTTCTCTCTTGATCAACTTTCCCGTTTGTATCTTAAGGAGATAGTCAGGTTACATGGAGTTCCTCTCTCCATTGTATCGGATCGTGATCCCAGGTTTACTTCTAACTTTTGGAAAGGCCTTCAGAAGTCGTTGGGTACTGAATTAAATTTTAGTACAGCTTTTCATCCTCAATCAGATGGGCAGTCAGAACGAACAATTCAGACATTGGAGGATATGCTACGAGCTTGTTCTATGGATTATCAGGGAAGTTGGGACCAACATCTTTCTTTGGTTGAGTTTTCATATAATAATAGTTTCCATTCGAGTATACAGATGGCACCATTTCAGGCATTATATGGGAAGCGGTGTCGAACTCCAGCTTTCTGGGATGAAGTGGGTGAAAGAAAGTTGATGGGACCAGAATTGGTAGAAGAGATGGCAGAAAAAGTTCAGTTGATTCAGAAACACATGAGAATAGCTCAGAGTAGGCAGAAGAGTTATGCAGATAACCAGAGGAAGGATCTATCTTTCGAGGTACACAATGTTTTTCACGTTTCGATGTTGAGAAAGAATATGCCAGATCCATCTCATGTTTTGAGTCCAGAGGTAGTTCAGCTGGAAGAGAACCTATCTTATGAGGAACAACCGGTCCAGATTCTTGACCACAGGGAGCAAGTGTTACGGAATAAGGTGATTCACCAGGTAAAGGTTTTGTGGAAAAACCACATGATTGAAGAGGCAACATGGGAATCTGAAAATGCTATGAGGGATAAATACCCCCACTTATTTTGATAAGTGAATAAAATTGCGAGGACGCAATTCCCAAAAGGGGGGAAGGATGTAACATCCCAGGTAATTAAAGAATAAATAATTTTCATATTTATTAATATTAGAGAATTAAATATGAATTTTAATTAAAAGGGGTTGCTATGTTCGATAGCGTACCCGATACGCAACGATGAGTTTCTTTGAAACTTACGTAGCACACTAGTAATAAAATAATATTTTTTTTTAAAATGTTAGTTAACAAGTAGTCGTTGTACTGGCGGGAATGAATAGAAATTACTAAAATATGAATAGATATGTTTTTATATGTTTTTACATTTACCCAATAAAAGATAAAGGCTTAAAATACGGAAAGAGTTCAATTTTAGGCTTTTATACTCTAATTTTCACTAAAGGTTCACTTATCACCTTTTAATGGTGAACCGTCATTGAATATAGTTTTGATCACTCTTATACATTCTTTTGGACCAAATAAAACTCTTATTAAGAATCGGGACATCAAATTTTACTTTGTGTAATTTTTGGTACCTTTCTGATAAAGTTCATTTTTTTTATGAATAGTGTAAAATGTTGCATTTTAATTCAAAACCTCTTTTTGATCTAATTTATTTATATGATTAGATTATCTTTTGAATTGGTTTTAAAGTGAAATTAGAATATATTTTTACAATTTTATCCAATGGTGGTCATTGGAATCAATTTCGATTTGAAATTAGACTTAAACTGGTGTCAATCTTTTGATACTTATTGTTTTGTAAAAACACGCTATTTGCTCTGGCAGCGGGAATTAATTATTAAATTAATTAATGTGACTTATATGATTTGAATTTTGTAAAATAGACTTCATTTTTGAATTCGGAATATCAAATATAGCTTAGGGTGAATTTTTGGTAATTTTCTGAAAAACTTCAATTTTTGATGAATAGTGAAACCACTAAGTGGTAATCAAGCAAACTGATTTTTCAGTTAAATGAAATTTTACCACTAATGTGTATTGAATTTTGAAAATCCGACATACATGGTTGTCATTAAGAAGTAAAATGTGGTTCAATGAGATTAAAATAATTTTTTGGTGAATAGTAACTTATTAAGTTTTTAATCGCGATTAGTGGTAATTAGATTAGTTTAAGGAATAAATAATGCTTTAATAATATAAAATGACCTAGACACATGTCCCAACCTTATTGGTTGTGTCATGGCCGACCAAGACAAGCCATGGGTCAACTTGGGGACCCCATGTATCCACTTTTGTTGGGAAATAACATAAATTACTTTTTATTAAATGTTAAAGTGAAAATGACACAAACATAATATGTTTTGCGAAAACAATTTTTAAGTGGGGTTATACAAGTCCAAATTTTGATTATAAATATTCAATGGAAAGATAAAAAGATTTCCTACATCATAGTATTTGTTTTATAATTTTTAGACATTAAATAAATTTAATTATTTATGACATAATAATGATGCAGCGATGACATCATTATTTGACGATTTAAATAAAATGGAAAGATAAAATAAAATCTATGAACTACACATGTCCAAAACCAATTGGATGAATGGATTTCGATGCCTTATCACCTTATCCACGAATTCCATCAATGTGGGACCTTTTAAAACCGAAACACATTTTCAAATAATGTAATGTTTCTTTACTTTCCAAAAGTGCCCCTCCTCTCCCCTTATAAAAGGCCCCCACCTCCACCTTATTTCACACACTTCAAAAGCCTTTGGCTCGGCCAACCCCTGCCCATTTGCTCTCTCCACATCCCTCTCCTCATCCTAGAGGATTCCCTTTGGGCAGAACCCTTTGAAAGGAAGCCTTTAGGCTCAACTCAAAAAGAGTTACACTTTTTAAAGGTAATTCATTCTCTCATGTTCATTTGTTTTATTTTGCTTCTCCAACCCCCTAAACTCTTTTTATTTACTTCTTTTGTAACAACACCAGTATCTTCAATATACTAGGATGTTGTTATAAGATATATTTGAGCTACACTCTCACACAACTACATCAAATGGTTAAAGAACATACGGTTTCCGTGGATGGCGAAATTCTGCCTCCCGAAACGATGATTGTTCAACACTCATTAAACACCTTAAAAGGTGGCCATTATGATGTCACTATTTTTATATATGATATATAATATGTTTATGTTTTCCTTAAGCTTCTGTTTTTTTATTTTGGGCATACCTTTATGGTTTCCATTATGGGTAAAACACGATATCTTCATTTTAGGAAGCGCGGACTACCGCCCCCTAAAAGTGATTTGATTCGTCAATACCATATGTGGGATGTGTAAAGGATAAAGTTAATGATATTATACATGATTTTATACTGGAATTATAATATACCTATATATATCATTATCATTTATTTCCATTAAAGTATGAGATAGAAATGAAAGTAGCGTTCATGCGTACGTACGGACTACCGTCTCCATGAACGGTGCATTTCATTTCTTATCCCCAAATGTAATGTACTATTAAAAGTACATGTATATAATGGATATATATAATTAATGATATATCTAAATGATGAATATAATTCTGGAATTAAAATATACATAAGTCTCATTTAGTTTTAATTCCATTAATATGACAAAGAAATGAAAGTAGCGTTCATGCGTACGTACGGCTTACCGTCTCCATGAACGGTGCATTTCATTTCTTACCTCTAAATGATTATGTAATATTTTAAATACATGTATGTACTGGATATATATGACATATATGATATCTACATCATGAATAACATTCTGGATATAATGAAACATTGACCAAATTAACAACATGTAAGTGTAAGAAGTCTATTTTTGACTTAAGAACCAAATACCGACAAAATGAACATTATTAACTTAAATGATTACATGATGTTCATAACATGGTATAAAAGGAATAATGAACTTGGAAAAGATTCATAATCAAGTAGAGATTAACTAAAGTTTTTTATTCAGGAGTTTAAAGAACGGTCGGGTCAAGTCAGATACGAGGTATGGGAACTTCTTAACCCAATTTCCATTCTTTGGGTTAATCTCCTACTTTCAAATTATGTCATTATATTATTATGTCGTATCTTGTATTTGTACTTTATTTATGTGTACTTATAGTGAATACACATAATGTATCTATTTTATTTTAAAAATTATCTTTGTATGGGATTTCGTCTCAATCTCCTTTCGTTGAGGCATATTTTGTTTTATACACAACCTTCTTTTATACGGTGTATAAACCCCTTTGACTTTTACGTTTATTCAAAAGGAATATTTTTATACGAAGCGTTTACCAAACGACAAAAGGGAATGTTTTTGTCGTACGTATGCGGCGACAACGACTTCTCCGCCGTCGTAACCGTTATTTGAGTTTCGGCTTCTTCTACAAGCCATTCCTTCTTTTTAAAAGAAAAATAAATACCATGTTTTACTTTTCTTTTATTTTGGTATTGAAAATGGTTTTCATAATATTTTTATATCAATGTGTGGTATTGATATCTTGTGATTGAATGGTGGAAATTTTATGTTTCCTTTATGCATGTTTTATGTGATACGATTATGTTGAGGTTCTTGGGCATTATTATGAAGAACGGGTGGTTCCGTGATAAACTAAGGGCGGGTGAGCCCGTTATAGCTCTCCAATGCATTGGGTAACGCGAAGGAGTGAAACGTTAAGGTTTCTCCGAAGAGATTTTAGGGAATATACTGTGATGGGTATTCCAAACGTAACCAAGAGGGTTACCCCCTACGTAAGAATGTTATGAATGCCTCAAGTTACCTTTACGTATTATGATTTATATGATTTATTCATGTTTTTATGAGGTATGTTAAAGTGCCTATGTTTTATGGGTAAAGTATGATTTCATTCTTATGTATATATGAACTCATGTTTCCTTTCCATGTTTTTATAACCCATACTGAGTTTTTACGCTCATCCCAAGTTTTTGAAATGTTTTTCACAGGTCAAGGGAAAGGTACATGATAAGATGATAGAGTCAAGGATGTGTCAAGAAATAATCCATGTTTTATTTTAAATCTGTTTCCATTGATGGGAATGAAGAAATACTATATTTATGTAACCACTTTGTTTATATGTGGAATGTAATGCAAGTTTTATGATCTAATTCTCTAAAACTCTAAACCTGAAAAGATCCTCAATGTGTAATCTTGTAATAACTCAAGATTAAGTAAGGTTTAAGGCTGGGGCCTTATAATAAATCACTCAAACAATGATTTTAAGGAGATGATACACTTGTTTCTTCCTTATATGTGCAATCCTAGAGTTTCATCATTTTTCGACATGGGATTCATCAAAGGGTGGATGGAGGATATCTCACTGGTGAATCGAGGAATATGAGTCAAACCCTATCCAAATTCCCTTAATGATATATTCATAAACATTGTTTTATGTCAAAAATGAATTATTAAAATAATAAAGTAATTAATTAATAAAATTAAATATGCTTCTAATGAGCGAGGAGTTCTAGAATCCCATACATACTCATTTTATATTACACGTATAAAAAACACCACATATTAGACCCAACCATGGTCTCAGATTCATGATCTGATCACCACTTCAAGATTTATCTTTTTTTATTTAATTAACTGCACATGCAATATGAAATATATTTTACATTCTTATACATTTAATTTTAGGCACATCTGTCCTCGTAATTGAATTTTGTCTTAGTGTCTAGCTCTAAATATATATATATAAATATTTGAAAGTCTTACAAGAAAAAAATAGAGTCTCTACATTATCCCCAAATACTAATACCAATATCTCAGACAATGATATTTCATTGTAGTTCTATGGTTTAAGGACTAACAAGAATGGTGTCCACTAACCATCAACTCATAACATATAGAAATCAGAACAATAAAACTAATTTTGAAATAAAAAGTTTCACCAAGAGATAGAGACCACTCACTCGAGGTCTCCCCACCATTTCGGATTTCACTAAAGTGCTAGAACTCAGTTTCAGGTATCTTCTTGAGCTGATCCTTCTCATCCAATGATGAGTCAACCTTTACTAAAGGTAATAAATACTTCCCATTAGCTTCTAATTTTCCTAATATTATCTCTATAAACAAAATCATTAGAGACAATTCCTATTCTGATTCTTCTAAGGGTTGAGTTGGTAATTTTGGGATCAATGCATCAACAACCACATTCCCGTTCCCAATATTATAAATGGCATGAAAATAAAATGTTTGAAGAGAATTGAACTGAAATCTCAATAAATAGTTCAAATCCCTCTAATAAAAAATATAATTCAATATTTTGTGATCATAACATAATGTAAACTACTCCCTTGAGAGATCGTGGTTCAATGTTTCCAATACATACGTAATAACCACCAACACAAGATCATGCGTAAGGAAGTTCTTCTCCTGAGGGAATAACCGGTGAGATATTCCAGCTACTACACGTTTCCTCTACCTCAAGATGCACCCCAAAACCTAAACCACATGTATAAAAAACATCTTAACCCAAACATAGTTCTAGAAGAATCAAATCTGGAGCTTAATTCCACCTCATCTTCAGTTCCCAAAACTTTCTCTAAATTTTTCATTTCCCTAAAACATTACAATATTTTGGGTTAAATATTTCATAGAAGAAGTAATCATGGAAAAGTATTTAATGAACTACCTATAATTACCAAAAAACCCATGACTATTTTGTTTTCAAACACATTTCTAGTCTTGTAAAAATATATAACAACATGTTTATTTTCAGTATCCACTGATATTCCCCTCTAAAATATATCATTATCCATAAAAATCACATCCTGGATCAGAAACATTCATTTGGAATTATAATCATAAATATGATGTTATCCCACAATAATAATGATGATATCCAAATTATCCGTGTATTACTCCTCTGACTTGGAGTACAAAAAAATATCATCCATGAACAAAGCTATAATTGAGTCCAAGAACCAATGACATATCAAGTTCATAAATTCCATAAATACCATAAGAGATTTAGTGAGTCTGAAATAAAAAAGAAGAAACTAAAAAAATCACATACCAGCTCCCAAATATTGTATTTTATATATGTATCCACATATGAAACTCCCAACTTTTGGTACCCAAACCAAAGGTTAATCTTAGAAATCCAACGATCCCCTCTATGTTGATAAAATGGAAATCAAATCTAGGAAATTGATACATATTCTTAATTGTATCCTAGTTTAACTATTGATAATCAATAGATTGTATGAGGCTCTAATACTCCTACTAATAAAAGAGGATAGGTGAATCCCATAGTGACATGCTTGGATGAAAAAGTCTCGAGGCATGAAATTTGAACTTTAATATCATGTAACTCAACATGTTCCATGTGATATGATAACATATAAATGGATATCATACCAGGTAACAGGTCAATGGTAAACTTGTATGCTCTTTATAGAGGTAAACTAGAAAAATCATCTAGAAAGTCCTCAAGGAATGAACACACCACCACAAGAATTTGAATTCTCATACAAGTATTAATAGTATCACATATTACCTCTCACAACTAACATGAGATAACTGAAACATAATGAACAATAGGCCCCAATCTCCCAAATTTAGAATCCCACTTACCAAGTAAGACATGAGTGACTCCCAAGGGAGATTAAAAATAAATTCAGTGATTATAATTGATATATTGGACCTTAGCAATGACAATCCAATCCATGTCAAAAATCTGGTTGTAGATAACATGATCAATATATATGAAATACCACACCACTTTGAAGTTATATATTATCACCCGACACGTGGTACATTTGAAACCTTGTGCATACCTCTTTCCCAAAGTCATGAAAGGATCCCAAAAGAATGAAATATTCTATAAATGAAATACCCAAAAACATATTAACATAGACTATATAAAATAATGAGTGGAACCAATATCAAAAAAACGCTATCACCATAGAATATGAAATAAACATCATACAATTAACAGTAGCCAACCCTAATTTAGATTCCTTTATGGAACACTCTACTATGTAAGGACATCTGGTATGAGCTATTCCCTGAGATTTATTATACAAATAGAAATCCCCCATAGCCGAAGGATAATAATCACCACCATTGGATGTATTGCCACAAACATATTAACCCTTGGTGAGATTGTATTCAACCTTATTTCCTTGGAAAATCCGTAAAAAACTGTCTATGTTGACTAGGTTTTCCACAATGATAAAATGTCTTAGAAACCTCCATACTGTTCAGATTGGTATGATTTGGCCTTCAAAACTGATATTATAAAACCTAATAATTTCTGAACAAATACCATGAAATTGGTTTTAAAGAAAACATGTTACCTTTGTGGTTACTTTTTTGGAAGAAGACACACCCTTACCAATAATCACATCAATCAAAGCTCCACCCAAACTTGTTCTATCAAATATGTCTTCCTATTAAAAAATTGATCAATTGAACACCTCTATAAAATTCAAAAGGCACATGATAACCATCATTGACCAAATATCAACACTAAACCCCATCTCAAATTTGGAAAAAATTCGGTAGAGAAATTATTATCCAAAATCCATGGATTCTTAGATTTTCATGCATTCGAAGAAACTTCAATAAAATTATTCTAGTAATGGTGATTCCAAATTTTTATAGTTGTTTGATGATTATTTAAATATTTTGGTGTAAAAAAATCACATTCATCTGATATATGTACATCATCATCACATCTCGTAATCTATAAGGATAATAGTGGTGGGAATATCATCAAAAATCATCTTCTTCTCTATATTTTCAAGATTGATGATTTTTTTACTTCCTCAAGAAGATTTAATTTCTCAATATATGTTTATTTATGCTTATTATAATAATTATTGAGATTTTAATTCTCATATCCTAGCCTTCTAGTTTATTATAAGCACATTTTGACTTCAATCCTCAAGGTTTATTCTTGGGTTGAGTCCCCTTCTTTAGTAACACACTCCTTATTTTCCTATCAATCGTCATATAATGAATCACTATTCATTTAATTTTCGTACCATTTGGAATTTATGATATGATTCTATATGTGTATCATCATCACTTTAACTCACACAATTTTATTAAATCCATCGTTTAAATGATAAGAAAATTATTTTAAATTTTTTTGGACTAATTTTCTTTTTCCCTTTTAACCTAAATTGTATTTTCTATAATGATTATCCTTTATATGATGAAGCATTATTATTTTCCTCATACATATCTTCAATTTTTATTTTCGTGTGGTAGGTAGTTGAGAAATAACCCACTTTCCCAAAATTGTAATATTTAAAATGATATTTCTCATTGAACTTAACTCATCTTCCTCTAATAGAATTTCTTGACATGAGGAAGAAAATCTAAACATTATATTCCATATATTCTTCTCCCTGTAAATAGATTTTTTATCCTTAATTTTTTTTCCTTTAAAAAAATAATAAAATTTTCTACTCCTTATTTCCTTTGTTTTTTTAAATAATCCCCTCTTTTCATCTCATAAATTATGGGATTGTTATGAATTTAATCAATAGTGAACTCATCAAGATCTATATCCTGCAATACTAAGATAATAACATCATATTTTTTGAGGAATAATTACTATAAAATTCATTAACGCTATAAAATCATCAAGTTATCCTCTAAAACCTTTGATAGAGCTTACAATAACATTTAATTTTTTAGAAAACACATTAATAGATTCATGTACTTGTGTCCATTTATATTTACACTATTTTATATAATGTTTTAGTTTTTTATTCCTTCATATTCTTATTTCCTTCAGAGATACTATCCATGTTTTCCTAAAGTTCATTATCAGTATTTCATCCCATGAACTTGGATAACTATTTCTCATAAAAATAATAGGGTAGTGTATTCTTTAGTTTTTTATCATTTTGAATATTATTATTATTATTTGGAGACCATTACAAAATATCATTTGGAACTATCAAGCCTTAAAGATCAATGTCAAGAACTTCTTACCTAAGAGATAATAAGTAAGGAACTATTCTCTCATTCTATACATGAACACCCTTACCATAATGGGTTGGAACTGTTGCAGTTGGTTCCCTTAAACCAACTACTTTGTATTTTATATTTCTTTCATAGTAATGAATTTGGGTATTTATAAATAGTGTTTCATGTATTTATTATTATTCTACATAACATTATTCTGATAACTCCCTAGGGTATCTGTCATATCAGAAGGTAATAATAGTTTCATGATATGAGTATAACCGTAAAATAAAAGGAATAAATTATTAAACCCAATTATATGGGATTATAACATTCTATGATGGGGAACATAGTATGTTGGCTATTAAGTGAAAATAATCATAGGTATACATGACTTATTTTAAAGAAGTTTTCACTTGGTAACCATCAACACAAGAGATTAATATAACAAACCCACTTATATTTATTCTACATGTTTATGTGACATCAAATATACCTATATGAATGATTGTGCAGTGGTCCTTAGACTTTAAGAATATTATTAATTCATTTCATGACTTTCAAAGTCAGATATATTTCCATAAACCACGTCAAAAAAATTTCATGGTGATATTTGGTATGCTGGGTGAATCATGAGTAAAATGTTATTAATTAATAAGACAATGAAATATTTCTACCTTTCATGTTTCTTGAAGTTGATATATCATCCCTTTGATTAAAATTGAACCATTTCATTAATTTATACAGGAATGGTGTAATGATGAGTTTTTTTACATAGTCTATGAAATATTTATCAAGTATATAAATTGTTGAAATGATTGTGAAACCTCTTTGATAATATACCATAACAAAGGTATTATACATCAAAGTAAGCATTCATGTGTGGTTACCGACATTGCTACATAAAATTATTTCTCTTGGGTTTGCTGAATCATTACTAGATAAGAATGTCTGGCTAATACTAAATAGAAATAATCCTAGAGGGTCACAAAATAATTTATTTCCATTGATCTCAAAAAATTATATTTTAATTTTATTATTCAAAGAAATATTGTCCTTAAGATCAAGTAATATTTTTTTCAAGATTCATTGATCAAATAAATAAATAAATATTTCCATGTTAATTATTTAATTATAAAATTATATAATATTTATTTATTATTATTATTCCAAAATTAATATATAAATATTTATTCAATAATAAATTATTAATTTGATTATGTGAATATTTAATAAATATTTATTCACCAAACCATGAATATAATTTTAATTTTATGTATTGAATATTTAACAAATATTTATTCACCAAGCCGTGAATAAAATATTTATTTTATTTATTAATAAATATTTAACTGAAAAATTATTTGGGTATTTGATAAATGTCTCAAAGGATCAACATAATAAAACCGTGTCCAGTGATAAATATAAATTTTCAATCTATTAAAATAATATTTATCATTGTGCTAGTATATGCACACCATGTAAAACATTAATCTAATTCACACATTACATAGAGATATATGAGATTTAATATATAATTTAAGGAGAAATGTGTAATTAAATAATATTTTATCCCTAATACTAGCTCTATAAATTAACGACTATAACTATTGTGTAGATATTGATCGAGATAGATCATGATCAAGAATAGTTGTGTAAATTGAATCCTTTAACACTCTCTCAAGATTGAATAATTATCTAAAGATTATACTCCCACATCAAACCTCTTATGAAAAAGCGTGGAAGGTTGATACTTCTAGCCAAAATGATTTTTTACCAACGATTAAGATGAACACCATAAGAAGATTGATCCTCGACACAAGATCCCAACTATCCATCGGTGATGTTCTGATATCATAGGACTATATGTGGATAATTTATAATGGTATTTTATACATAGATCCTATATATTAAATGATGGTAGATTGAAAAGGGTTTCATATGATCAAAATATTCATTGAATATGTATCTAAAGACCGAGGTATTATTCTTTATGATATATTTAAATTAATTAAAAATTTAATGTCAAAAATTATTCTATTAGTTATTGTAACCTTTATTGTCGGTATTATTTTCAAAAATATCATTGGGAATTACATTTATGTCTTATACAATATAAGAAAGACCTTTCTAATTTGATAAATGCTAAGTCAGAACCATCCCCTAGAAGCTCTCCCGTCGTGATCATAATAATTATTATCCCCTTTCTGATCAACTTAGTTATGGTGTTCCATGATAGACTAATAATATATCTTTGAGGATGAACCTAGCTCTGATAGCAATTATAAGGATCAAACAGGTAATGGCCAACACTAATAGTGTGGGTGAGTGGTGAATCAATGTTTATATTTTTTTCAATAACTGTATACCCTTATTCTTATTTACCATTTATGTCTTCAAACAAGTAAATAAGAATAGTATAAATGGAGTGAAACATGTTTGTTACTGAGGTTCACCTCTCTAAGGATGACTAATCCTCGGTGTATGGTGGTTTATACCCCCTACCCAAAACTATTCTTTTTTTACCAAGATATAACTACAAGAATGTGTATGACCTTGAACCTTCAAGAATATTATTAAAACAACAAGTGAAGTATAAATACTATCTTATTGAAAAGAAAAAACAATGGATCTACAAAGATAGATCGACAAAGGAAATCACAGGCTTTTGTGGACATGACATATATAGATCTACTTCTTCTTCTCACACTAGATTCTCTCACCTGTTTTACCTTCTAATTTTTATCTTTCTATGATATATTCTTATTTTTTTTAGAATCATTGGGATTAATGTTAAAGTATCATGTGTTTTTATTTCATACACATTTATAATAAAAAAGATTTCCGAAATATTATTTCTACTTTATATAATAGAAAATACATTATTTTTAAAAGGATACACTCCTTCTATTTGAATATAATAAAATATTATCCATGTACCTCCTTCAATTCCTCATTTATACTTGAATTAATTTCCTCATATGAAATCATGACTTCTCATTCTAATAAAATCCATGATTTCAAATCATTCATATTTCTTATCTAAGTGTGCATGAATTTATTCATTATGATATGAAATCTTATTATATGGTGTGGAAAAATACTCATGAACAATTTTTTATTAATCCATTATATTAGAATGAATAGAAATATATCTTTTTTATATTTTATTTAGTAAATAAAAAATTCCATGCATTTCTATGTTTCATAAGTTGTATGATATCTTTCTGAAAAATCATATTGTATAAAGTAGCTGATATGTTTTAAAGTTAGATATCATATGAGACCAGTATCTTAAAAATATTCTTCTTATATATATGTTTTCTGTTATGATAATTTATCATTATATGTGTTGTATTCTTATGTGATATATTCTTGAACAAAAGGTTCTTATACAATCTTTGTATTATAATAAATGATTATCTTACAAACACTAGATAGTTTTCATATAAATTCACCACTTATACAATATTCCCTATGATAACACATATGGGTTAAACTATATTAATTAATCCTAAAGAAGAATTTATTTAATTATATAAATTCTTTGTGACTTTTATGAATTTGGAATTTATTCATATAAAGGTTTAAAAATCACTCATACATAGCCTAGATGACTTATACATAGATCCAGTGGATTTTCATATTCATTATATCATAAGTTATGGAATGACTCATATGAAAATTCATTTTCATAAAAAATACATAAATATAATTCCATGATTCATTCAATTTATAAAATATCCCCTTTGATTCATCCATAATACTTCCTTTCACATGTGAACATTATTTAGTTAAATTACCACAATCTTCCACTAGTTGGTAATAATGAAATTCCACTAAAAGGAGTAGACAATAATTCAACATATTAAAACGTTTTTTAATCTATAATATCATGTATCATACAATAATCACATGTAAAAATGTATTGAAAAAAATAAAACATCATCCTCAAAAGGGTTGAACACCCCCACCCACAATTTAACATTGAGTGGATAACATCCTTATGAAAAAGCCACAACTAATTCTCTATAAATTAAAATAAAAATTCTAATAAATAACTATGTGTTAAAAAATAAAAAATTAATTCCTCTTTCACATAACCTAACTTTAATATCCCACATTGTGTTTGGGTTGTAATTATTTTCAATGATTGATATTGGTTTTCAATTTTGATAAATGAAATAAGAATATTTTATTCTTGTAAAAGATATTAGAGCTGGGAAGAAGTCCTCAAGTAATGATTAATCGAGATAAATCTACTAAATACATTACATCAAAATTTGGATTCGTAGAGAATTGTTATAGATTCATTAAATTACAATGGATGTCATGATTGAATAATTATCCTAGCAATTCAGATGATTATTGAATTTGTTCTATGTTCCAATAATAGTATTCAATAGTGATGCATATTTTACAACAATTAATATTATTTGATGGTTGATTTGATGTTATAGAGGTTATTTGGAATTTATATTCCAAAAAATAATATATGAATATGAGTAAACGAAAAGAAACACGATTCTTTAATTTCATGAAGATACATTGAATAAGGGTTAATATTGATCAAAGAGATATAGAAGTTATTATAACTTTCATGGAGATTTATGAAGAGGTTGCCATCAATTTTTTGGATTATATTCTATACATATTATTTAACAAAGTTATTTTTATGGTCTTGTAATAAAAAATATTTCCAACCATAATTAAAAGCCAAAGCAGCCTCAACCAAGGATTATGTGGGACCCTAGAGTCAACCACAATAATGTGAGGCTAGGTCAAGCCACCATGCATGGTGGAAGAGGAGTGTAAGGACATGTGTTTAATGTATTTAGTGGGCCCATGTATAGGCCCATAATGCACACACCCTTAGGTTCACATTGGATTGTTTAGAATTTCCAAGGAAGCCTATGTACTGCATGTTTCACATCAGTTATGGGTGTTTTATGTTGTGTTATCTAGGTTTCAAACCTAGTGTTGGAACAAACATTTAGTGGATATTATTTAGATTATATGGAAGATGGAATCACATTGGATATTCCAATGTCGATACATTTTTTATGGTACTCTTTATCCATTTAAAAATCATATAGAGAGACTGTGGTCATCCATTTAGAATAATTTGTTCCATCTGATCTACTTATAACTTTGTAAAAAAAATAGGCGATGAAATTTTTTCATACCATCTTCATCTTCCTCCTCACAGATCTCAACGATTCTATTATATCACTTTAGAAGATGTCTTAACCCCTATTGGTTCAACCCAAAATTAGCATGATCATTCTAATATTGAAATGATGAGATGAACATGATCGTAAGAATCAAGAAACGTAATTATCATGACTTATAAGAAGATATTTCATCCAAACCAAAAAAAAATTACTCAAGACCATTTGAGCTTTGGGTGTTTGGGAAAAATGGTTTGCATGATTTTTTGAATAAATTCATATGATGAAATTACTACAAAGGATAATCCAATTTGCAATGAAAAGAATCCAATTATTTTAATGTCTCTTTACTCACACATTAAAGGTATCAAAGTAGAGAACATCACATCTTTATTTCATTTTTCAACATGGTATAAAATTTGGGATTGGATTCGGTGATTAAACAAGGAAGAGGAGGTAACTCTATCCTAGATATATCTACGATCATAGTCCAAGAATTCTTCTACTTGCATATTATTTGAGACCTATTGTATTCCTTAAAAATAGATCATTAGAAGATTTCTAGTTTTTCGAAGGCATAGAGTGTCAATAGCATTTAAGTCATCATGAAGAAGGGGAGTCCTACAAACTAGTTTGGTTATGTGAAGAAGATCTATGCACATCCTATGTGTAGGAGAGTCATGGACACAGTACTGGTTTAATCACACCCTAGTTATGCTTTGAAAAGATATTTGGTTTCAAGAACTAATGTATATGTGATACTCCCTCCCTGAGTTTATATAAGAAGAAATAATACTGCATCTGTGTATACACATGAATACAGTATTTTTTTCTTGACATTATGCCCTTATAGCTTGTAAGAAGGAGGAAACATATATTTAAGCATAAACTCATACTTTTTTGATGACGATGAATAAATTTCAATCATGGTCAGGTTTGCATGTAACAGTGAGTGCATGCAATTCGTACACACTGTTTTCATGAGGAGTAGAGAGTGTGTGCATTAAGTGAAGGTAAAAATATGAGGACAAGACACTATACTATCACCAAAAAAATTATAATGTGTAAATATTTATATGCGCGAAGAGAAATAATAGTGCATTAATTCATTTATTAATAGGTGAATGTAAAACACTCATACATGGTGCACAAAGGCAGCAAACACAGATAGTATAAACTTAATGCCTAAAAGTGTGGATGAAACCTGATAAAGTAAACTCTGTACATGAAATATTTACTCAAATAGAATAAATAAAATGATAAAGATAAAAACAGATATGGGCATTGCTCATTACCCATTCATGTATTGAGTTAAGAATTTAAGAATATAAGAATAAGAGTTTGTGAAAGATTATTCTTACATGAATTGATAATGAATGTTGATGAAAATCATTTGAATTATATATTGGAGAAAATAAGTAAGAAAATAAGTGAATTAATACACTTATTTATTGATAATGAGTATCGATTAAAGTGAATAAGACACTACAAAACAATTAAATATTATTGTGTGTCCAAGAAGAATAGAGTGTTCCTACCAAAATATTGATTATTATTCAGGGAAGAATAATTTTAATGAGACTATGCTAAATATAACTTTCATTGTTCTAATGATCACAAAGTATTTTTTTTTATTATATCAAGGTAAACTATAAGTTTCAACATTGTTTTTTTTTCACTGAAGAATAAAGCCATATAGTCATTGTTATACACTACTACATATTATTGTGTGTTAAATATCAAAGGATTAATAATAAGTTATTAGCCATTCTATATTTATTTGATAATCATTTGGGTTAGGGATAATTATATTCATTAATTCACACCATAGTCATTTTATTATGACGAGAAGAATAATAAGATAGTTAATATGTAATGTTTGTTGATGGGAAGAAGAAAAGAGTGTATTTTTTTCCGATTTTTTGTGTGTGTAACAGAGTGAAGAAGAAGTAAGTGGAAGATAAAAGTAGTATTGTGACATCCAATAGTAGTCCCAATAGGTGGAAGAATTTATTAGTGTTATAAATAACCTTATCAACAAGGATACAACTATCTTGATAAAATTTATAAATATCCTTCCAAGTTTATTAAAACATGCACTGTCAATTGACTATAGTGTATTGCAAGTGTAAGGGTATTTCCTACTTTTTATAACCACATTCAATGTATTACCTTATAGTGGTTTGTGGTTGGATCATTTCCATACCATGTCAAGGACTAGATAATATTATTGAGTAGTGAACATTGTAAAAATATCATGTTCCATCATTACTTTCTTTCTTAAATTTTCATGTGGCATGTAATATAGAATAAGAGAGTCAATATCCTAATAGGTAAAGAGGTAAAGGGATAAAAAATATGATTATCTTTAAAAATACCCAACACTGATTCACCCTATATCAGTGTTATCCATATCCCAAACTAGTCCTTTCAAGTGTTATGAAATCCAGGTTCACCTCTATTAGATTCTCTATAGTGAATCCAGTTTCCTTTTAAGATTTGAGTTTCTCTCCTGTAAACACATTGTAGTGCATTTTTGGAAAATACTTAGTTAACCCTGAGAATAATTCTATATCTACCAATACCATAATGAATAGGAAAAATAAATATAAAGTAATGTTGAAGAAGAATCCCCTATAATCTAATGAAAATTAATTATATATTTATCTACAATTTATAAAAAAATTATATAAATTAGGATTGGAAAGTAATGATATAGTGAATCAAGTTTCCACAAATATGATGGAAATCCTTATTACTTGTAGTGATTAGAATTTATGTTTTAGTATATTTTAAAACAATACTCAAGATGAAGATTCTAGCACAAGTGGTGATGATCATCTATCTAAAACTACTCAAGAAGTGTTAGTTAATAGATTAAGAATTTTTATGTATTGTATTCCTGACGAAATAAAATTCATTACATGTGGATTTTTTCAACATATTTAGGAAGAGATCACCCAGCTAGAAGGAAAATATTATGTCTTAGAGAAGGGATTGTAATAAAAAATTATAGAATGTTTAATGTTCTCAAGAGAATTTAGAACCATTAAATCCATAAATAGGAAAATTGAAACAAGTTACAAAAATTCCTTGACAAATTTGAATAGAAATAGGGATTAAAAAATACAATATAATAAAAGACCAATGTTATTAAAGAGAAATTGAAAAATAACACTGATGTCAAGTTTTTATAGTTAAAATAAATATCCAAGAAGATTGAGGAACTTGAGAATCTAATTTGGAACAGTGTTAAGATGCATGTAGATGAAAGTTTTATAATAAATAAGTCTTCTGAAGATAAGATGATTAATATTTAATATCAAAAAATCATCCTCTATATGAAATTCCATGATTTGTATTCTTTTTGGTAAAATCTCGAGAAAACACATATTGAAACTTCAAAAAATAAGGAGAGAATTTCTTGTGGTATTCAATGCTCATTGGAGGATTATACTATCAAAATAAATCCAAAATGTGATAAAAAGATCATGAATTCCTTCAATTATCTATTAAAAGTAGAAAATAATAAAAATTTACCATCTATATCATCATATACTAATGTTTTTAAATCTATTTCCACAAATAATGTGGGGTGGAAAATAAATTCTGAATATATATTGATGAAGAGAGGAGAGAATAATACTACCACCATTACTAGAGTGGATATGAAAAAGAAAGTGGAAGTTTTTCCCCCATATAGATAACATCAAATCATGGTTAAGACCTAGAAATATAATATAAAATATATTAAGAAATCAAGATTTTTTTGTCAATGTTGGTGCTGTAATAGATTTGGGCATTTTTCATTCAACTATTGGTATAATCCTGAAAATTAAAGAACATAAGGGATCCCAAGTCAAGTGGGAGAAAGAAAATTATAAGGTGGAAAATTCCATGGGTCCAGAAGTAGCTTTATAATTTAAAAAAACATTAAATTCATAAGAACATCTATTATGTATGCATTGAATATGATACAATGTTCGTACATGTACATCTCAACATGTGTTCAAGGTAGAAAAGAAAATAATACCATATAAATTTTCTACCTTGGAAAGAAATCAAAATAATTTTATTGAGAAATATTTTCACAAGAAGATTCCATGTTGGAAATTTGGGAATACCTTGAATTAAAAATCCATGAAATAGAATAAATGTAAACCATCCAATAGAATTACTATGATGGATAAAAATTAGAAGAACCATGTTTAAGATCTAAACTTACTTCTATAGTTCATAATGAAATAGTAGTTATCTGGATTGAATATTGGGTAAGATTGATAAAAACTGAAGAATCATAAACCATGTCTAGTGAAAAAGGAAAATTTAAAATTTCACATAAAGATAATGAAGCACTTTGTTTGAGTTCTAATATGGATGATCACTCTGTTGGAAATTATATTTCAATTATTCCAAAAAATAATAATTATTTATGAAGTTGAAAGTTTCACCAAGAGATAAAATTTCATTGAAATCTCTTAAATAAAGAAGGATCACACACAAATACATTGAATAAGAGATAAGATCGACTAATCCTCAATCATAATTGATGATCAAATGTGCTTGTGCGAAAATTAACAAAAATAGAGAAACTTCAGTTGAGAAAAGTATCTCAAACTTTATGTTAAAATTTTGAAAAAATTAGGATCCAACTTATCCCCTTAATATTTATGTATTTTATTTTTAATTATAATGTAGCAAGTTGAAGGTGAAGCATGTTCTCAGGGGGAGAACCTAAGAATTGCTAGTGATGCCAATTCATGATAGAGAAATTGAAAGAGGTATCATCCTTGAATAATAGTACAATTAATATTCAAATAATAATTTTTTGGAGGATTCTATTTGATGAATTTCAAGAATGTGATGTCATATTCTAGATATCCAGGATACAAAATATACCATCTTGGACTGATCTTATTTTTTGTATCTAGAAGGAAAAGTGTTTATAAAGATCAATCTTGTTGAAGTTGTGAAGGTTTTCCAATATTGAGAGCCGCAAGTTAATGAACCATTATGGTTTATCCTTTATAATTTTATTTCATGAAATTCATTCTTAATGAGATCCACCATTATGAATATGATGATAAGTGTTTCCCTTGAATGAGAAAAACATGATGAATCTTTCCTAAAATATATTTAAATTGGTACCAAATATGATTATTCTAGAGATTTATTAATTATCATTTCATTGGAAAAAGTTATGTCTCTTTGTGCTCTCATCCTCAGATACTCAAGATAAAGATCATTTTACAAAGGGGGAGTATTTTAATTAATCAATGGAATTATAAATCTTTAAGTTACCTAAGGCTACTTATCCTTTATATTTAAGTTTAATGTTTTTGACATATTTTTTTAAAGTGAGTGTAGAAGTTTTATGATGATTAATATTAAAATTTTTCATAACATATTTAGAATCATCCATTTGGAATGAAATTGGAACATCCTTGAAGAAATGTATAGAATTCCTCATTTCATAAGTTTTCATGATTAATTGGTAATGGAATTTTTTTTCCTATATCAAATCCTTTTTTATCATCGAGATGTGATCAAGAAGACATTGAGTAAAATGATGGATAAAACATTTCTTAAGTCTAGACTGATACCCTTTTCCCATGAAATTTTAATTTCTTGTTAACTAGGGGTAGAGAAAGTGAAATGAAATTTTGAAAATTAAATGAAAGAGAGAAGATAATGATTCACATATTGAAACATTAATTTAGTAATAAATTTGAAGGTATTTACAAATAATAAATTGGGGAGATTAAATATCCAACATTATGTATGGCTTGTATTTTTTGTCAATGACTAACCTTGGTTTTAAATGGTGATCAATGAAATAGGAATAATTAATTGATGTCAAAGTTAATGGAGATTGGATTAAGATATTATGTCTTGATATTTCAAAAAACATTTGTTGAGGACTTTCAGTAACAAATATTATTCCTAGAGAATTGTTATGGATTCATTAAATGACATTGGATGTCAGGCTTGAATAATTCTCCAAGTAATTTAGATGCTTTTTGATCTAGTTATAAGTTCAATGAACATATATCAATGGTGAAACATAATTTACAACAATAACGAATATGTGAAGGATGATTTTATATTGAATAATTTATTTGGAATTTACATTCAAAAAATAATAGAGGAAGAGGAATTGAAGAAAGGCCATACAATTCATTAATTGTAGAAAGATTTTTTGATGAAGGTTTTATGGTGATCATGCCAAAATATATGTTCTTATAATTTTCATACACTACTAGAAATTTAGGCTATAGCCACGGTTTCATAAACCATGGCTGGTATTGGCGTGGCTATAGGTCGGAGCTGATAGCCACAGTTTGAAACCGTGGCTATATGCCTTTCCACTGCATAAAAAAACCAGCATGGTTCACCGTGCTGGCTATTCAGAGGACATAACCAATTCCCCCCTCCCCCACCCACAACTCCGGCACCCTACACCAGCACCCCCACTCCTTACTCCTGCACACCTCCCCTGCCCCACCCCCACCCCCTGCACCTTGAACCCAACCCCCTACCCCCTCCTCACTGCACACCCCCTTCCCCCTAGGCCGCTCACAGCCCACCCTCTACCAATCCCAGATGCATACCAGAACCAGTATACCGATCACAGCTTCCCTCACTGATTCCAGAACCAGTACTGCCTGATTCCAGCACCAGTACTGCCCTGTAAAATAACAAATCACCCAATAAAAAAGAAAGAAAACATATATACTGGTATCTTATTCCTAGTACATGGAAAATATGGAGTAAAAGATCTTACCTTTTCCCATTTTAGTAGCAGTCTTCAAAATTATAAGAGACACATTTTCAATGTCAATAATTCAATACATTACCTCAACCTTATAAAAATATGAGTCATTCCTACTCCTTGAACTGTACTGATCACAATTTGGATAAAAAACTACATCCCCCATGACCGAACAAGCTATAACCTCTACAATTACCTGAAATGGAGCCTTCCCTATGCAATGCAGCCTCAAACAGCCTCCAACAGCCTGCAGTGCAGCCTCCAATAGCCTCCAACAGCCTCTAACAGCCTCCAACAGCCTCCAACAACTTGCTCTCTATACAATACAACGTACAGAATTCAAAACTGAATTTGAAATTACATTGTAGATAATATAATGTATAGAATTCAAAGCTACAATTTCAATGTAACCCATTTACATTTCAATTAGGTTCAATTTCCATTTATTAGATTCTTAAGAATATTTTAATTCACATAAAAATTGTGAAAATTCAGATTCACATACCTAATAAGCCTAATTACCATTTTAAAGGAAATCTCATCATGGTCAAAACACAACCCAAGACCAGGATCGTATCCCTATTATAATAAATGTTAATGTTATCCAGAAAACTCAATAGCTCTTGATAGTGTCCAAGAATATATCAACTCTTCATTAGAAAGTTAAATAAGTTTCAGTTATAGAGTTCATCCCCATGCCAATATAAAGATCGATCATGGGAGATCTTCTCATGCTACATGCTATGAAAAATCCTTATACCATTAGATGAAATTTAACTTGAGTATATCATTTGAAGAATTTATAATTAAAAATTATTCCCCTTTCAGACACTACTTAATAAACCATAAGTACAATTTATTTCCTACTTAATGAAATGAAAACATACCAAATTATCCAAAGTATCCCTCAAATATCTCATACACATGCAGAAATCAGAAATTACTAGAAAGTATAACACATAATTCAGAAGTTAATTAAATACATCCAGAATTGAATTTAGAATTCAATTTAGAATTCAGAAGTCAATTACCCTACACTAAAATGTCTCATAGAAAATTGAAGAAAACAATTTGACGAGTGAACTCCTTACAGTGTACCAAGGCTTGAAAGCGACCCGAAACTGTGAGGTATGTTCCCTGTCATTGAGTTGTATGAGAGATACCTTTATGTGAAACAAATGTTTATAAAATAATATTCAATTGAACAAGAACCTTCTAACATAACATATTAAGAAAAGACAAATGTGGACTCAATAAATGAAAATAAAATTATGACAGAACTCTAAAAGGATAATTTACAGAAGCCCCCCCCCCCCCCCGGAAAGAAGCCCCCCTGTTGGACCCCCCTGGACAGCAGCCCCCCCCCCCCCACCGCCCCTGCTGGACCCCCCTGGACAGCAACCCCCTGGATAAAAGCCCCCTGGACAGAAGCCCCCTGCTGGACCCCCTGGACAGCCCCCCTGCTGGACAGCAGCCCCCCTGTTGGACCCCCGTGGACAGTTGTCCCCCCACCCCCTACTGGACCCCCTTGGACAGCAGCCCCCCCGGACAACCCCCCCTGGACAGCCCCCCCCCCCCCCCCCCCCCCCCGCGGACAGAAGCCCCCCCGGAAATAACCCCCCACCCCCCCTACTGGAGCCCCCTAGACAACCCCCTACTGGACAAAAGCCCCCCCTGCTGGCCCCCCTGGACAACAGCCCCCCCCTGCTGGGGCCCCCTGGACAGCCCCCCTACTGGACAACAACCCCCCCTACTGAATATTTTTATGTTGAATGTACAATGTTTTTTGGAAATAACTGGTTAAACTAATATGTTTTTAGTGGAGATGTAACAGATATTCTAAAATAAATATCTTTTTGAAACATTGAACAATATCTATACATAATAATTGAAAAACTAGAAATATATTGTATAAAATTAAAATAAATAATAAATCAAATAAACTGTATCATATTCAATAAGTCAAAACAACTAAACCATAACCAAGAAAAATCTAACAATAAGGAATAAAATAAATTGAAACCAATAAATAATACCAAATAAAAATGAGAGGAGGATAATGATGTATAATGAAAAACCACCTACACACCCCTTCCCCCTCCCCTGCCCCCCCCCCCCACTAGCACATCCCTCCACCCAGCAACCCCCCTCTCCCTACCCCTGCCCCCACCTGCACACCCCCTCCCCCTCCCCTACCCCCCACCTGCACACCCCCTCCCCCTGCCCCTCACCTACCCCCACCCCCCACCTGCACACACCCCTCCCCCTGCCCCAACACACCCCCTACCCCCCCACCGGCACACCCCCTCTCTCTGCCCCCTGCCCCCTTCCCCCCCACCTGCACACACCCCTTACCCTGCCCCCAGCACACCCAACTACCCCCTCCCCCCCCCCCCCCCCCGCCTGCACACCCCTCCCCCCAGAAACCCCATGCCCCTTCCCCCCACCTGATCACCCAAATTATTCAATAGGTTCATTAAGAACCTTGAAATACAGCCCTCATGAGGAGGAAAATAGGACTCATGCAGTCAGCTTCTCCCATTCGATCCAATGAAAAATAGGGAAGTGAGTTCCAGACCTACAATTTCTTCAAAACATGCCTCAATAGGGAGAAATCATTCTGGATTATAGCAGACATTCAACACAGTAAAGCCTCAGTGATTTGTTCAATACCTGAAGTCAATAATGAGTCTCATGAACACAGTGTAGAGTCCAGGCAGAGAGAGAAAGAAAAGCCAACATTCAGTCTGTAAAAAACCAAACTAGACCAGTAGAGAACCAAATCACAAAACCAGAATCTTTTAGAAAAAAAAAATAACTGAGCAGAAAAGTAGACATCCTAAAAATGCCTTTAACCCAAATAAAGTTTGAAAAAATCGAACTGAAGGAGCAAAAGTGAAGTCACATAAAGTAGACAACCATGGGCCATGCAAGGATGATAGTGATAAATGGATTGGTATCATTAATGATCTATAAAACATTAGATCAAATAATTATAATGTATATCATAAAGAATATAAATCTGTACAAAGATATGAAATGATTAGAACATTTATTTATTGATAATGTTCACAAAAAAAGGATTAATTAATGCAATCTAGAGACTCTATGAGGATTCCATAGAATACATTTGTGATTAGACTATAGTGAGTGTTAATCTGCATAAATTTTCATGTCAGTGAGAGACAAACCCGAATCATCAATTGAACATCGAAGCACCACCCACCTTGCTTATTCCATTGATAAGTACAAATATTATATAATAAATCTATTCTATTTCACCATAAGCTTCCCTTTCTAGTCCATCTAGAGGATTCGAATCATCTATGGCAGTGGTAGAGAAACCGAGTATAGAAAAAGAAGGTGTGAAGGAAAAAAAACTATGCAAGCACCAACATTGGCTCAAGTTGAGATTTGTGTTCGATGGAAGCATGAGAAATACGAGATGAAGCAGGAATAGGATGTGTTGCAGGAGCATTTGGAGGTTGATGATGATGAGTCAGAACGTCAATCCAATTTGAAATAGATTCAGAAATTGGAGAACGAAGGTGAAGCTTTGAAAAGTAAAAAAGTGGGATTAAAGGCTCTTTGGACTAAACAAGAAAGGCACTATAGAAGTGAGTTTTAATTCTCTCATTGGATAAATAAAAAGAAGTTTGGTTCCAGGTGGATTCAGACTGAAGAGTTCAAAACATGAGAAGCAGAAGCTTAGGAAGAGAGTATGGAAAAGCGAACTGATCAAAATTCTACAATTAAGGGAAAAAAACTAGTGCCTAGTAGCGGTTGTTAGAGAGGGGGTTCGTAGGTAAAACATATAGATTCAAGAATGACCACATCATGAGGAGCAACATCATGTTCCTAGTCCTGAAACTTTGGAAGAAGTGCAGGTTGCAGCTACTTATAAGAGAAATTTGTCAAATTCTGGAACTGATGATGTGATTATAAGATGTGTCTCAAAATCATTGTTTGCTGATGAAAATGACATGGCTAGGAAATCCTGACAGATTCAATATGATGTTGCTACAATAGAGAGATTTTTTTACCGAAAACATGTTGGGATATAAGTAGATATGTTGGATAATGTGGAGAATGGATTTTTAAAATCCCTTAAGGTGGAAAATTTTGGGTTCATTCAAGAAGTTGAAGTAGCAGTAGGGGATGAAGAACTATTAAAGGGAAGATATGAAGTTCACAAGGATATGACAATTAACACCTTGGGAAAGGGAAAGGGAAACCGCATACATATGGTAAATTTATAAGAATGTGATCTTTTTCATTTAGAAGATGTAATTTCTGAAGGCACATGCCTAACATTTGAAGATCAATCTGCAAAGAGTAGAGAACCTACTCACTGGAAAAAAAGGAAGGTATGTTTGGTGGCAGGATGTTGTTCCCAAATATTCAACTACTTGTGAAATGGATTGGGTTGATGCAGAAAATACACTTTTCCTGCTGTATACAAGTGGGAGAACTATATTTCCCGACCGTGTTCTATATACAACTAGGAAATACATGATATTTTCTCCAACATTTCAATACAGTTTTTACTACAAACCATCTGACATATATTGGTGCACTACTGACTGTGGTTGGATCACAGGTCACGGAGAAACTGTTATTCTAAATGTGTGAGTGATTACTAGGAAGCTATATTGACTAATGGTGAGCCAACATCATCTGGGATACATTATATTAGAGGATTTTTAAAAATGGGGCTTTTGATAATAGATTATAATCACTATCATTGATAGAAGTGTTATCAACTCATTTAAAAAAAGACTTATAAAGAAATAAGAGATTATGGAGTTCTCAACTTGCCTGTGCATGTTGCTGCTGGAAGATTCAATAACCAAGCTATAGATATAGAGGACACTTTCTTATATTTCTACCTTGATAAAAATGTGGATTTTATGGAGGAAATGATAGGAATTTGGGGGAGTGGGTGCTAGGGAGCCACTGTCGAAGGATCCTGAAGCTAGATAGCTACTGCATAAGGGTCCTTCTAGGCTATTGTGTGGGAGACAAGTTAGAGTGTCTAATTACTTCCAGGTATAGTATTTTATTTACCCTTTTAATTATTATTTTGGGGGTCGCTAAGAGTGGTTTGTGGTTGTTTCAGGGGTACTTATAAGTTTCTTGATTGTATGGAGAGGGTACAAATTATATAACAATGATTTAAGTTGAAGGAGCCGAAACATGTGGGTTAGGTCATCAGCCTTAGGGAGCAGCGCCTTTGAGAGGAATTCTTATTCTTTTCAAACTCCATCTAATTATATTGTTCTCTGTAAATTCCTATTACATTTCATTTCACATTATTAATAGAATCGACTGATTCCTTTCGCTCTCTCCCTCTGATACATAACTTATAGTCCTGTCGAGATGACATATGAACGAGAAGGAACAATCACATAATTATTTTGATTCTCTTGAGGAAAATTATTGGAGGTGTGATCAACCGGAACACTCTGCCAACAAGTGTCTCTCAATGTTACTGGTACAATTGAATATGAATGAGAAGTTCAAATCTATCAATAGGGATGATCATGAAAAAGCATTAGTGGTTAAGATTTCTTACAAAGCAGTTAGTGGAAAGCCATGGATATTGGATAAGGGTTTCTTATCAAGCATGAATCCCTTACAAAGAAATGAAACCCATTCAAGAACATGTCCATGAAACACACCATCCTATGTCTTAAGGACCTCATCATACATTACCAATACAAAAATACAATTTACATCAAAAGTGAGTCTCAATATTAGTATCATCAGAATCATGATAACCCTCATCCACACCTCCTACAGAAACACTATCACCACCTCTCACACCACCAACATTATTATCGGCATCAGCATCTGAACCAGAACCTACACCGGGTCCAGCACTAGGTCCGGCTCCGGCTCCGACAGAAGAATCTACATTAGCAGAACGCATCGACATCAAAAATACATCAACCGTTGCAGCTGATTCTGGTGGAAGTGTAGAATAATGGGAAGACATAAATTTCATCATATTTACAGTTATTGCTTGTTCTAATTTTTGACTTTCTTCTTTGATTGCGGAATTCATTTCTTCCACTGTTACAAAACCAGAACTGGTACTCAAAGAAATGTCAGTAGACCAGTATCGAGATGGTACATTATTCTTCCCAGGTCAACAACAGACTCTACCCTGATGCTCATCTCCTAATACCTGATGTAGATGATCGTTTGGGCCCAAATTGTCAGGTTCTTTTTCTGCGAATGCCTCTAAAGTATTCTGTTGATTGATATATAACATAAATTAAAATGATAAAATAATATAAGGAATTAAATTCATTAAAAATAAAATAAACTGAAATATACTTACAATCACCTTCTCAATGTCGGTATTTGGCACAATACCATATTTCTTTTTCCGGCCTGTATAAAACAAAGTTGAGAGAGGAATGCGACCCTTGATATTCGATTCCTTTTTCTAGAAAACAAACAATGAAATAAATCAAAATTGGAGGTGAAAAAAATTACACTAAACAAAGCTAAATATTTTAAATGTTAAATTATCTACGTCTGTTCATGATATGGTAATGAATTCTGTCCGTGAGTATAAATGTGTTTCATTGCACTCTTGTTTGTTTTATTTCTGTTTGATTTATCCAAAAAACAAATAATTATATAAATTCATTAACATAAATAAAACAAGTAATTTAAAATCGTTTTAAAATAAATAAATGAATATATATATAAATTTAACAAACACCTTAAATGCTGGACTCTTCCAATAGCTGATCATCTCTTTATATTGTGATATTGGGAAATATTGAATCACTAGTACTTCTTGAAGCTCTGTACCAAATATCTTTCTCCAACCAAGATATAAATCATACTTGTAGGCTCGACACATTTCACCTAAATCCATTATCCTTGCAGCCTTGGCATTTTGTCCATCAGGAAAATTATATCGAAGCTGTAATGGACAAAATAATTACTAAGAAATTATTATAAATTTATATATATATATAAGGTGATTAACATTACTTACCCAAATATCTTCCCCGGCTTTGTCCTTTATTTGTTGACTAACTGCCTTCTAACTTATCGGTTGAACCGGAATGATATTGTTGTGTCTAGAAAGTGTTCCCATAAAACTTTTACATTTCATGCCATTTTTATTAATTATAGAATTGTAGTCATTGTAATCAACAATAATTTGCGTGTTTTGATTCCAAAACTCGTGCATTTTTTTGTGGCCTCGTCATCTGGTAGAGGCTGGAGCTAATCATAAAACCAAAAATAAAAGAAAATAATATATATGAATTTATCATTAATTAGTAATAGTAATCTTTATACAAATACCAGTAGATGGGGGATCTGCTGACCCCTGAAGTGCTGCGTCTGGAGGGGGGTAACCTCCATGGTAGGTGAGATATCTATAGGAGTACTATGTATAGTAGATGCAAAGTGTACTAATGGAGGAAGAAAACCCGATGGATAACCCTATACAGATGAGGGTGGATATGGATATGGATATGGCGGTGGGATATATGGGGGCACAATACCCTGTACAGTGGATGGCGGGAATGGAAAATGAGGGATGTGAGTCTAAGAACTACCATCCTATGTGGGTGTGGGCAGAAAGGGATACGGAAAAGGTGGGTATGGATAATATGGAGGTGGCATAATGGGAGGATGGCCTCCTGGTGTCTCAACCGGCGTAGAAGTAGGATGACCTGTAGAATCACTACACCTGCCACAATATCATCCTCAGTGGCATAATCCAAGCGTCTCCTCGATGATGCAGCCTAAAATAATATAGATGATAAAATAAAACAAATGATTACATGATAAATAAGATGAAATACCATAATATTCAAACCTAATTTGTACATACATTGTTTCTAGGAGGAGACCTACATTGTTCGTTTCTCGGTATTCTTCTACTTCTTATAGTATCATCATAATCAGAAATTTTGACCTGGAAATTTAAAATAATATTCTCAATTAAATAGAAATAATGAAAAATGTTAAATAATACAATTGTATCATAAAACAATGAGATACATTTTCATGTGTGATATTTATATTGATAAAATATCAAGACTTTTCTATGTTCAAGATTTACTAGAGAAGTGTTTAAACATAAATTGTTCAGGATATTAATAGTTTTATATTCGATAATGGTTTAAAATATACTAGTTATTTTGATATCATGTATGGAAGTTAAAAAACACATACAATATTGTGATAATTTCAGGTAAATACTTATAAATGTGTCAACGCTATGTAGGGTCTATGACAATTTCTGGTTCACAATCTATTCTAACAATTTCATCATCCGTATCATCAAATGAAACATTCAAATAAATACGGACAGGTTCATCCACAACATCACTATCATCCATTCCTTAGTCAAAAATATGTCTAGGAATAACATCAATAATAACACTAAATTGTGGTTGTAACGGGTCACTTACATATAACACCTGTTTAGCTTGTGACACAAGAATATAAGGTTCATTGGTACGAAGATGGCAGTTTATATCAATCACTCTAAATCCACAGTTATCAATATGCATTCCTTGTCATGTCATTGAATCAAACCACTTTCATTTCATCATTGCGACAGGGCCATGTGCATAGTAATCTAATAAAATGATTATTTCAACAACACCGTAATATGATATATTTTATGATCGAGGCTCCCTGTCTGATGCACTCGCATAACAATATGTTGTGGTGCTTATTGTGACACCGTCATGCTTTGTTGCCATTTTTTTGCACAACTATTTATAACAAATTTAAATCCAATGACAAACCTTGACTTACAATCACGTACCTCATCGGTTAGACCAAAGGACAATGCTTTTATTTCATCTGATACTTCAATCATTGGTAGAGTTAAAACCTAAAAGATACCAACATAGAATATTAAATAGAGACATGTGATTATATTATGAGAAGATGAAAAAGAAATCTATTACCTTTGACTTTAACCAGACAACAAATTCTTTTCTATGCAACACTTCCCTCCTCTTAATAGATAGAGAGGGATGTCTCTTTTATATAATTTCTAAATGTTCTCTACAGATATGAAAGCATTAAAATTTCAGAAGATATAAAGAAATAACACAATGAAAAAATAAATATTTATTAGTTTACTTACATTATATAGTCATCAAGCACACCACAGTTGAATAATACTGTGCGATGTGCCATTTCCCACTCTTCCCTACTTAAAGTACACAACGAGTACGATCCAGATATCCCCCTGTTTGGGGCAGTGAAGGAAATGCAGGCTCAATGGGATCATATTGCTCATCATCAGTTCTCATTAGTGGATTAGACCTCGTAGTGACGTTAGCCAAGTATGATGAACAGAAATCCATGCATTCTTGTGCTTAATAGCATTTCACATTAGAGCCTTCAGGATGATATTTATTTCTCACATAAGATTTCAATGTATATATCATTCTTTCAGTAGGATACATCCACCGACTCGAAACAGGACCACCAAAGAGAACTTACGTGGGAATATGCATAGTCAAATGTAACATACATGTGAAAAAAGACGGTGGGAAAATTTTCTCCAAGTCACAAAGAATAATCGGTGCATCCCTATGCAATTTATGAACAACACTTCTGCTAAATCTTTTGGCACAAAGATCTCGATAAAATTGAAATAATTAATCAACGCAACTCTAACATTATGTGAAAGTAAATGTCAAGTGGAAATGGGAATCAACTCATGTAACAAGACATGGTAATCAAGGGTTTTAAGTGATTTGAGTTTCACATCTTGTGTATTCACCCTTTTCGAAATATTACTTGAATAACCATCCAGAATCTTCAAACTTTCCAATACCTGAATAAATTGTTTTTTCTCCACATTTTTCATCGAATAACAGGAAACATGGACTTTCCACTTATTTTTACCAATTAACTCAGGATGAAGTCTTGATTTTATACCCCAATCCATCAAATCATGACGACACCGCAAATCGTCTTTTGTTTTGCCTTTTACATTTAAAATAGTAGCAAGTAACATCTCAAAAATGTTTTTCTTGATATGAATTACATACAAACAATGACGTAATAAATTCGATGACCAATACGAAAACTCAAATAACATACTTTTCTTTCTCCAATTTCTATTGGAATTCAAATTAGCATGCTTTATCTTTCTGATATTTGATTGACTTTTTCCAAGAAAATAATTAAATTCATCAAGTTCTTTAATAATATCAGTCCCTGAAATTTGTTGAGGTGTCTCATCTGCCACAATGGTATTATAGAACTGTCTCCGATTTTTCTTGTATAGATGATCCATTGGTAGAAAATTTCGATGCCCTATGAAGCTGAAAGTTCATCGAAACTTTAATCTTTTGAAACGTGTATTTTTCATACAAATAGGACATGATAATTTCCCTTTAGTACTCCAACCAGACATCATTTCGTAGGTAGTGAAATCATTTATCATCCATATTAAAGCTGCACGAAGCATAATGTACTCCTTTATGAATGCATCCTACACTTGTGAACCAACAATCCAAAGCTCATTTAACATCTCAATTAATGGCTGCAGGTATATATCAATATCATTTCCAAGATCACTGGTTCCAGATATCAATATAATTAGGATAGTGAATGGATTCATAATATAAATCCATGAAGGAAAGTTATAAATGTGAATAAAAACAGGCCAAGTACTATGTGCAGTATGCATTTGGTGAAATAGGTTGAAACTATCACAGGGTAATCCCAATCTAACATTTCGTGGGTCACCTGCAAAATCAGGATGTAACCTATCAAATTTCTTCCAAGAAAACCCATCTATAGGATGCACTATTTTATTATTATCCTTATTTATTTCATCTGCATTCCATCTCATATTCTTTTCCATTTTTTCTGACATAATTTTTTTTGAATCCTGGGAATTAAAGGGATGTGCCACATCACTTTCTATAGTATTCAAGATTGAGATCCGTCTTTATTAGTCTTCCACCTTGATGTGACACACTGTTTGCACTGACTCAAATCTGCATTCTCCTTCCAGAACAAACAACAGTCCTTAAGACAAGAATGAATCTTACTAGATGAAAATCCAAATTTGTCAACCAACTTTGAGGTGATGTAATCATTTTCTGGAATACATGCATCATCAGGCAGTAAATTCTTAATAAATGTAAGGAGATTGTTGACCGCAATATTACTAAATCCATACATTGTTTTCCCATGATATAATCACATTAAAACCTCATGTTTGCTCATTTTTCACATGCTTGATATACTGGGGTATTTGCATCTTCCATCGGATTTCTAACACTCTCAATGTCATCATCCTGATTAATAGATAAGAACTGTGTTACAGTATTCATTTCCTCTTGCACTGGTCTACATGAGGAGCTAGCTTCAGAAACAAAATGAAATCGATCAGAAATCATAGTTTTCATACCTATTTTTTCCGCTGAATCAATGTCATTCAACAGTTGAGATTTTTCTCCATTGTGATACCACACATGATAATTTTTTTGGAAACCACTTTTAGTGATATGGTAACTCACTTCCTCATGAGTTAACCAAGGTCATCCAACACAATCAAAACAAGGTCATCAAATCAATCCGCCATCTGAATCATTAGTGAATGAAAAGTCCAAAAAATATTGTAACTCCTTCTAAAATTCATCATTAATCTGATCAATGTTGTACATCCAGTATCTATCCATTCTGACGAAGATAAACAAAAATTAAATAAATAATCTAGAAAATGAATTAACATTATATGTATTTTTTCATAAGATATTAAGTAATAATCAATAACAAGTTAATAAAAAATCATAACAAATATTTTAAAATTATGGTTTAGGGAATTCATAAATGTTGTAAATTATAAAAATTCATGAAAATTCATACATAAGTTCCAAGAATAAGGATTCATTATAGTAAAAAGATTTTATATGAAATCTAAGAGATAATAGAAATCAATTACCAATAGTGTTTGGGTTAATTCATAACGAGTTGTGATGTTTTGTATTAAATATAAAAAAATTTATTTAAATTTAGAGACATTTTGAAAATAGAAACCATATCATATACCCAGAATTAATATTAATGAATTGGCTGATAATTACAATGGTAAGAAGATGAGAATAATAACTAGAAGAAAGAATAAATTTCTACATTATTTTTAGAATATTAAGATTATATAATTGGAAGGATGATTAATTATATGAAGATGAGATACAAAAATGGACTATCTTAACTTGTGTGTGTTCCCCTTGGTCATCCCCATAAGGGTAAATTTTGGTATTACATCCTAATAATAGGACTGTGATCTCCTCTATGGGATTAGTTTCAGATTGTATTTGGGAATCCCTCTATGTGACCCGGGGTGTGATCCTCTATAATTTTTTATATTTCCCTAGGTGGGTTTTGTGGAATCATTATTACTAACTTATCTGTGTGTACAATCCCATACATAGAGGGATATTCTAGGTATGGTATGGTATACCCTAGATTCCCTTAGAGAGATCCCCTATCTATGTATCGAGATCTTTGGAGTTACATTGAGTACATCTTTGGTGAGGTATGATGAGCATGACCTCTTGGGAATTCACCACTAGTGAAAGCATAGATCATGTTGTGAGTGCAACCAGAAGAGTGTTAAATTGTATCCTTGAGTAGAATCTTATGGATAAAATAATAGTTAATATGCCATTGAGGCATGTTTTATGTTATGAGTATATCTAGTTTATTGTTCCTATTTCTATATCTCATATTTGTAATGATGTGTCTCTGTGATGATGAGATAACTAATCTCCAAATGCCCATTGTTTAGTGATTTTGGAGTGTCCTATTGAGCATTGTTATACTGAACACTGCATGGGATCTACCCATATTTTTCATGTCTTATGTAGATAATATTACTTTTGAAGGAATCCTAGGAGGACCAAGAGAATATATAAGATAGTGATCTAGATAGACCATGGTTCATGCTAGGTTTTGGCATATGTCAGTAGTCTCGTTCCTCATAACAAGTTAGTCTTTTTATCTATTTTTGTAGGATTTTATTTTCCCCTTTATTCTTTTCATGTGTACAGATACCATAGGCTAAGGAAAACCTTGTGTGTGGTATTCCAACTCAGGGATGGTCACTAACCCCTAACCAATTAGAGGTGGACTTGTGGTGTCACACTCAGCTTACCACTAGCCAGGTGGGCCCCAGTGAGTCAGTTCATAAAAAAGTCCACCCTAATGTTAATTAATTCAAAAAAATTATTTTATATGAACGAAGAAAAATTCAAAATCATTGAATAGTTATTTTACATGTTTTTAAAATTTGGTCTCACTTTCTTTGGTCATTCCATATTTTTCCCAACTAATGAAAAAATAGTACATCTTCCTTTAAATTACCTGACTCAAAAAAAATGTATGTTACTATTTGTGAGCTCTCGATGCTATTTTCTCTAATAAAATAATTTATTAACTCATTAACATTTTAGTCACTGTCCAGCGGAATAATGAATTTAAGATGAATAACATTTATCAAACTAAAACCAATCAATAGATTGTTAAAATTATTATTATCTAAATACCTCTAATGATTCCCTATATTGATGGTGAAAACAACATGTACGTCCCATAAAAAAATTAAGAAATAATACAAGCTCTAGTAAAATAGTGAGTTATATTTCTCAATAAAACTTCATGTACATTTTGGAAATGATGGAGGTTGAAACAGGGAATAATTTATGGGCTATAAAAAATTAGAATAATAGAAAGAATAAATTTTAAAATCGGTGAACTGATGATAGTTTCATTTGTATAAAAATTCAAAACTCTAGATAGTCAATGTAATTAAGAAGAATAAAATGGAAAATTATGAAAATTATGGAAGGATTCAAATTTAAGATATAAAGGATGAAATCGTGTAATTTAATTGACACATCAATTTAACACCTAAAAATTCCATAAAATCATCATATGTTGTAGTCACTAATCATGATATTGTAGATCCATCTCTAAAAGTAATGGTGGGGTGGGTATGGACCTTTTTTCTTGAACGAAAGAATTATGTGGGGCTGATGATCTAGAATACTCATAGTCCATGGAATGAAAATAGAAAGCACTATAGGATTTATCAACTACATTAAGAATGTCCTTCATGCTTTGAAAAAAATTATGATGGTCTATTATCAGATTCCATGAGTTATTATTGGTGTATCCACTATATAACTAAAATTATATTCTCTCAAGAATCTAATGAGTTAATTACAAGGTATAAAATTCACAAATTTAGTTGATTCATGTGATGAATAATTAAGAATAGAAAATATAGTAAATTTGAAGATGTTAATAGTGGTAATATGGCATGTATATTCAAATTTCCTAATATATGTGTTCAAGGGGAAAATTAGCAGACACTGAGTAATATATAACAAGAACCCAAAATAAAACAATACAGATAATGATCAAATTGAAAACTAATATCAAAGGTATAATTTAAAAGAGGTAAAACTTATAGAAAGAAGAAAAGAGAGACTGATTGAATGTTCTTCTCACTATATTCCTCCCCTATTCTCTGTCTTCCTCCTCCTGCAATTCTGATTCTTCACAGATGCTGTATAAAAATATACAATGTCACTGTTATCCAGTTTATAACTTAAGCATGACAATTCATTTTGGTTTTGTGTTCTTTTTTATAGAACCACACACACATCCCAATGAAGTTGGAGACTCTAAGGAGAAGATAATTTTCAAAACTCTGCACTGGTCACAATATAAGAGGTTGATGTGGTCAAGTCCCAAATTAGTGGTTAATGTGTGGTAAATTGAGGGGTTATAGCAGTGAATATCAGTGTGGAAATGGGATTAAGTGTAGAATAATATTAAAAATACTTAAGGATTAAAAAATTCAACAAGAATGGTGGATGGGGATGAAGGAAGAGACATGGGATTACCTCTGGTGTTGAGGGTTGTGGGGGAGAACTGTCGAGAATGGAGGAGGAGGGGAGGAAGCTCAGAGCAGCTTCGCTGGTGGAGGGTCGGGGTGAGAAGGGTCACGGCGAGGAGGGGTCGAGGGTTGATAGTGAAAATGTTTCGTGTAGGGCGATGTGGGTGTCGACCTCGGTGTCGGAAGAGAGGTGTCGGGGAGGAGGCGTTGGGGAGGAGGGTCGTGGTGAAGAGGAGGGTCACGGTGAGGAGGCGTCAGAAGAGAGGCGTCGAGGAGGAGGGTCGCAGTGAGGAGGCGTCGGAGAGGAGGGTCGCGGTGATGAGGAGGGTGCGACGAGGAGGCATCGGGGAGGAGGGACTCATTGATGAGGAGTGCGTGGCGAGGAGGCGTTGGGGAGGAGGAGGGCGTGATGAGGAGGAGGTTGTGGCGAGGAGGAGGGTGTGGTGAGGAGGATATCGCGGGTGAGGGGGAATCGCCAGGGCAAGAGGGTCACTGATCGGGGGAAGATGGAGGAGGATGGCACAGAGAGTTGTGTATCTGGGGAAAACAGAGGAGGAGCCTGATGGATTTTGGGGGAAAAAAGTGGACGACAAATTTTAGGCATGGTTTTTTAATTACATCGTGGCTATAAATTGGCTATATCCATGGACCTATAAAACCGTGGCTATAGCCTAAATTTATAGTAGTGATAGAGATTGAAAAAATGATATACATGTTTTTTTGACTAAATTCTATATGTAGTATTTTACTAAGTTATTTTTATGGTATTATATTAAGAAAATATGGACAACCACACTTAGTAGACTAGACAACCTCAAGCAAGGAATATGTGAGACCTTAGAGTCAACCACACCTATAAGAGGGAAGATGAAGACACTATAAATTGAGGCAGAGGATTAGAGGGTCATGTTTGTAAATCACTCACCAGGACTGTGTATAAGGCCCACAATGCGCATGCCCATAGGCACACATGTGTTGGTATAGAATCCCATTCGAAAACTAGGGAACATGTGTGTTATGTTCCATTTGGGAATGATATGATGTGTTATCCTAGTGATTACCCCATTTCTAGCTTGATCATTGAATGGTTTCACATTAGATTATTAAGTGGAGGGGGAACAATAGAGCTTCTAATGTGATACATGATTTGGGGTCGTACTGATCATAAGTTTAAAAATCATATGGGTAAAGAATTGTTATTCGATCATATTAATCCATGTCTTTTAATCAACACCAAACTTTGTATTCAAATTAAGCGATGATTTTTTTTAATACAATCATTGTATTCCTCCTCCAAGTTCTCAACAGTGCTACTGTCTCATCAGAGACGATGGCCGAACCACCATAGGTCAAACATGAGGCTTTCATGATCATTTTTATGTTATAATGATGAGACTAACATGATCGAAGGAATCATAAAACCCCGTTTTCATGATTTATATGAATATATTTTGGCTACACTAGAAACACTGTTTCATGAGGACATTTGATCTTTGTGAGTATGGGAAGATGATTTGTATGTGTTTATGAATGCATAAACCTGTTAAAATCCCTCCAAAGGATATTCTTATTCACAAATAAAAAATGACATGTATTTTGGAATCTATTAACTCATGGTATGATGGTGTAAAATATGATAATCTAGGATATTTATATTATCCATTAGCACAAAATGAAATCAATGATTAGATTTGATGACTAAAGAAGGAAAAGAATATGACTCACACCTATAAATATTGAATCCTTGATGACAAAAAAGTTACTTCTCACATATTCAATGAGTGCTATCGTTTTCCTAAAAAATAAAGAATATATAGAATTTCAGTTTCTTGAAGGAGTACTATCCTATGAGTGTTTAAGGATTCATTAATAAGGGGAGTCCCATGAACAAGTTTTGCTACACACATCCTGGATGATGTAGATCTAAAGAAATTTGACCCGTGTAAACACAACCCCAACATGATTTTCGAAGAAAATTGGTTTCATGAACAAGTGTATAGGTGATACAACATGACCGAGTTTTGTGAAGAAGAAACAATAATGATTCTATGTATACACATGAAGCTTGTATGTGTCAAGCTTCACATGAAGGCCTAATGGATTTCCGGAAGGAGGAAATAGATATGCGCACTTAAAATCATACATACATAATGAATAATAGGTACTCAAATACATATTTGCGTTTACATATAATAGGGAGCCTATGAAATTCATACACACTATTTTCGTAAGGAGTGGAAAATGTGTTTAATGAGTGAATGTTATAAGAGGTGGATTTCACACTATACAGTCCCCAAAAAAATATAGTGTGTTAATGTCTCTATGTTTGAAGAGAAATAATAGTGTATCCTTGCATGAATTAATAGTTTAATTCACAAACACTCTTGGGAGGTGAACCAAGGAAGAATGTAAATGTAGTATATACGTACGGCCCGAAAGTGTGCATGTGACCTGATGAAGTAAACAAGAATAAATTAATTATTAACTAAAAAATATATAAATGATTTAGATAAAAATGGATATGGTAAATACATATCTACCATTCAAGTATTGGGTTAAGATTTTAAGAAGAGAAGAATATGTGTTTGTGAAAGACCATTCTTATATTAATTGGTATAGAATGTTCAGTGAAAATTAGTTGCTCTAAATATTGGATATACCAAGGATGAATATAATTAAATCGATACACTCATGTGTTGATATTGATCATCAATGAAAGTGAATAGTACAATGCTCTAAAATTTCATATTATTGTGTGTTCAAGAAGAATAGAGTGTGCCCACCTAAAGAATGATTATTATTCAGGGCTTAATTATTATGATGACATTAAGCTAATATAAAATTTCATTGTTCAAATAATTCCAAAATTGTTTTTTGATTACAGAATGAATAATAATAAGTTTTAATGCAGTTTTTATTTCACTTATGAAGAATTATATAAAGGCACTATTATATTCTATTACATACTATTGTGTGTAAAAGATCTGAGGTTGAAGAAGAAGTGACTAGACAATCTATATTCATTTGATCATCTTTTAGGTTATGACTAATTTAATTCATTATTATAAACCATATTCATATTATTTTGAATGGTATAAGAATAATAATACAATGCATATATCATGTTTTCTATTAATAAGAATTATGTAGTGTTGTTTACCTGCTGTTTTATAACTAAGAGAGTGAAAAGGAAGTATGTGGAAGAAAAAATCCATAATATAACATAAAATAATAATCTCAATAGGTGGAATAATTTATATGTATTATAAAGAACCTCATAAACTAGGATAATACTATCTTGAGAGGCAGTATAAAGATCCATTCAAGTGTGGTAAAGCATTCACTGTCAATTGAATATAATGAATTTATAGGTAAAGGGTATTTCATAATTATTATAACCAAATTCAATGTATATAATTTTATTGGTTATGTGGTTGGGTTATTTCCATACTATTATAAGTTCTAGATACAGCTATTGAGTAGTGAAGCATGTAAAAATATCATGTTATATCTTGAATTGATTTTATACATTTTCATGTGATATGAAAAAGGTAATTGGAGAGTCAAGATCCTAACAGGTCAAGAGGTAAAGAGATAAAAATGTGATTATATGAAAAAGTCCATAATAGTGATTCACCTTACCTCTTAGTGTTATTCATATCCAAAACTGGTCCTCTCAGTACATAATTCCACTTTCACGACAACACATTATTTAAAGAAACACAAAGGCTATAAATAATTTTAACAGTTTTAATGTAACCTTATTTAGGAATAAATCAACACCTTAAGTAGATACCCATTTAATGTCACCAAACCCAATATTAAATTTCATGAAACCCTTTTTTTTAATTATTCCTAAAAAAATTAAATCAAAATAGAATTTTAATATAATAGACATGAATTATTAATATCTTCCAACCTAAACATCATCACCAATAACCAATGGAGTGTAAAGAATGTGGATTAAGCATTATTATAGGTTCTTTGGGACCTAAAATATCGAGGATAAATTTAATAAAAAACCCAATATTGAGATGAAACCCCATATATATGATACTAGAATTTAAAGAAATTGATTAAAATAGAAAAAAGGGAGACTTAGAAAGACTTGCCTTCATTCCAAGACTATAAAAAAGTAAGGGTTATGGATCAAAGATTCTAAGAGGTAAATTACTAAAATAAACCAAATAAATACACAATAATATCCTCCTATGAGTTTTTATTCAAATTAAAGAGTGTGTGTTTAGTGTTAAAATAGAAATTTGGGGATATTTTTTATGGGTTTTATAATTTATATATTGGTTTTTAAATCATGAATCTTTCACTATATCATAAAGGGTTTACATCATGGTTTTTAAAATGATTCTAAAAGCATGTCACAAACTATAAAACCCCTATAATATTTATAAAAATTATATTTTAGAACAAAAAAATAAATAAATTTAAAAAATGTATAGAGAAATTTTAATGTTTTATAATACAATCAACAATAAAAATTGTCATCTTATTAAATCCCCAACCATTATCTAGAAAAAAACGCTTCAACCACAATAGACACATAAGTGTGTCATCCTCTTAGGTTACCCCTTGGACTAGTCGATGTTGTTACAATATTTAAACTAGTGGATTTATTATTTATCTCAAAAAAAATTGATTAAGAAAAAAAGTATGATTCTGTATAATAGTGAAATATACCTCTAGATCAAAAGATCCATAGTTAATTAAACGTGATGTGTACATAAGGTACATAATAAATAAGAAAAAATTGAACAAATCATGGATAATTCTTAATCATGTTGATAATTCAAAATTTTAATCCATTTATCTATTTCTCTAAATAATCTAAAATAACCTAATATACCAAGGTGTATATTTTCATTATTTTACAAAGAGATGATATCCCAATCAAGAGAAAATTCATAAAAATACCACATATCTACCCTTGATTTAAATTGGTCATTATAGCCAATTAAAATATGAATTATTTTTTTATTGGATGGAAATAATTAATTTAATTACTAATGTTTGAAGAAACATACAAGAGTATGAGGTCAATAATAAAATTAATAATTCTGGAAAATTATTAGGTTGAATGTTAAGAAGAAGATTGGATCACAATATCCTTTGGTTAGTGTAATATGAAAATTATTCAATTATGTGGGTAAAAATGTGTGTGTTATATTTAGGAACCTATAATGGAGTTTACTTAACCTAGAGCTAAGAACTATTGATATAACATTCACTTAGAGTAGTTTTTATTAATAGGTGAGAAGGAAATAAACCAACCACACTTAATTTGTCCAAATATGCATTCTTATGTATTAAATAATCACAACTATTTACTTAGATATTTTCCCTCAGGACATCCTAATAATGATTTAGTTTCCCATATGGTTTCTTGAAAAACCTCAAGTAGGAGAAATGAGTTTAAACCTTCTATAGTGTATATAATACAACTCTCTCATTAAGCTTGAGTTTTATTTATTTTAGTTGTTTTTCCCAAACAAATATGGTAGTCAATTACACATATACAATATGTCACTCCTCTAAACTACCCATACTATAATAGATCGTGTTATTCCTCCAGTGATTATTGTAATCATACCTTCTATCTCAATAACTTATATTCATAGTATCAATATAAAGTGACAATGTATTGATTTATAATTATTTTTTGTGAGTTTCTACATTCACTCCATCACTCACGCATTATGAGAATTATTCCATTATCCATCAATATCTATTTAAATAATAAATGATAAAATCAAAACACTACATTTTCAGTAATCAAACAAATGTATTTTTAATTAAAACCAGTTCCCTAACATGACATTTAATCTATCACGATACAAACATCACAATCCTATTTAAAATTAAATAAGGAAGATAAATATTAGTAATATTTTTTAGAACTCTATCAAACTCCATATTACTATTGATGTACTTCTTCAGTTTAGGCTCACAACCTTCAAATATTTTTTGGACTCAACATAGCTTCATCCCAATGAAAATATACATCTTCATCCTAAAAGAGATTCCTTTTCTATTTTTGTTTTTTCAAACGCTATAAATATCTATTCTTCATGAACTTTCTTCATTTTATACATGGTTCATTTCTACATTCTATAGAATATATGGGTGGTCATTCCACATGGGTGGTAATTCTTGGGCTTTATTTATGTAGAATCATATATATTTCCAAAACAATAACTTTCCTTCTTCATTTACATCCCATGATCATAATCTATGAGCCTAATTTTTTTAATACCTAACTCAATATGTTTATCCAGGTTTATATATATATATATATTATTCCCTTCAAGGTTTCATGATGGCCAAATAGAATTCTATATACATCAATTTCCGTAGGAATTTTCTCTGTTCCACATCTTGAACCCATTACCTATCATATCACTTATATAGTGATTATGGAAGATTTTTGAGGATTATATAGGTGAATCATGATTAGTATGTGATATTTTTAGTGGACTTTTTTGTAAAATAATATATGAGAATTTTTTAGGTGGAAATTTTTTATTTTTATTAAAAATATGATATCATTTCCTTTGATTGATGGATATAATAATTATCATCATTAGATTATTATATATCATATATTAAGATACGATCCAATTTCTACCTGTATTGGAATCACTTGATCAAATATCAATATATTTTATAAATATATTTCTTTTTTCAAATTAATTTGGATTTTCACTCTAATGAATTATATTGTTGATGGGATATCATAATCATTGACATGGGTTGTATGTAAGTTTTTATCGCATTATAAAATAGTTCACTATAGACTATCAATGATATCACTATGTAATAAGACATGATACATTCATTGTTAGGAGTTTGTGCATATCATAATGTGATACATATCCTATTAACTTTATTTCTAATACACTATATAATTTTTATGTCAATGTCATCAAGGTAAATATGTTCCTTAGGAAAAAATATATCAATAATTGTATATTAATTAGCATCATTCACAGTGACATGGGAGTGTCACTACCTATGATATCGTGAATCCATAATCACATGTTGTATCATGGATAATAATAAATTCATCCAATCATTGAACATGAAATCTATATTTTCCACTATAATACATTAATTTTATGTTCTTCCACAAACAAACATTTTTCAATAGAAAAATTTTAAAAAATAATTATGTTAGAGAATTAAAAACAAGGATAGTTTAATAAAATAATTAACTTACATAACATTAATATGGTGAAATTTATCAGAGGTATTGAAAATCTATGTTATTAAAATAAAATTTAGATGTCAAAATAAACTATAAAAGGACTATAAAATGTATATGAATGTGAAAGGTGGTTGGAAAATATTATAAATCAATTAAGTCCCAATAAACATTCATATATTATTAAAGTCCATAATTTTGAAAAGATTATATGAAAAACATAAAAAATATAATATTTATTAAATATAAAAGATTTTTCCTAATAGTAAAAAAATAATCTAATGATAAAAGGAAAAATTAGCCCATTTTTTCAATAATTCCACCCAAATATGTTATCCCTCAAGCATCAACATCGAAATTATCATAATTAAATTCCATCTATGTGAAGATAAATCATTATATTAGTTTGAATGATTAAACTAAATATTTTCAAGCATTTTTATGATTAAAAATATGAATTTTCTTATTTATATACTCTATAAATAAATTCGAAAAAAATTAATACATGGTACCCCACTCTAAATTCCCATCATAAATATTTTATTGATACTTGGACCCCAATTATTTTTATGTGATTAACATATTCTAATATTCTATTCTACTATATGATTGGTAATAGACACACATAAATATATTTTTTATTTTATTTCCAGTAATTTTAATCAAATAAATTACTAAAACTTATGTTTCAAAAATTGAAACTAAGAAATTTCCATCATTTGGTAAAACTCAATGTTAAGAAAAATAACCTAGGTATATAAGAATTGTCACAAAATATAATCTTAGAAAAAAATTCTATTATTAATGGATTTATTTCATATTTATCTACTAACTACACATTTTAACACACACATTCAAAAAACTGTTAAAAAAATTAAATTTGGTTTGTTAAATTATACATACTAATATGAGAAATTCCCATATCAATTATGATATTAAACCGAAATTTTAAAATTTCATAACATTAAAAACTTATCAACCCATACATGTTGTGATTTTATAACCAAATCATTAATTACAACCCTAAGTAAAATTTCTCCTGGGACAATTTTAAAAACAAGGTTTAAATTTTTACCCATTATTATTGTACCCCCACACATATCCAATAATATATGTGTAAAAACCTTGCTTGAGATACCATGTGAACCAGCATCGGACCAGATCACCACTGACTCGAGTGGAATTATAGATCCCTCGGGTTGTAAACAAGTGTTATGGAATCAAAATACAATAAATAGGACTCTCTTTTTTAGATAAAAATAATTTAAACTATAGTGGAATAATACCTAAATTATATAATAGCATGTCTATATGTTAGATGTACACCCTAAAATAAAATAATCAAAATAAAAAATTTATAACTTTTAAATAATGTATCATATATCACATATTCAAGAAAAGTAAATCCCTCTACCCACCCTACAAACTCCCTCACATAGCTAGCTTTGATTCCTTTTATAACCTCAAAAGATATAAAAACCAATAATTAACCATAACCAAAATAATAAAAAGGCCTATATGGTTGAACCCACTAAAATACTAAAAATTAACACTAACATAACATGATCAAGACACCACATGTTTTCCACCATCACTCTCTATCCATAAATGAAATCCAATTTGAGAGATAAAGTTGGATCTTACAAAATGTCACTTGATCTACAAACATCTAGTGGTGTGTGTAATGTGTGACCTCAAAAACCTTTTTTAGATGTCATAAATTCTATGTTTTTATTTCCCAAAATAAATAAAAAATATTATAGTTTAAAATAAAATTTTAAAATAGCCTTTCGTTCATTTAATAAAAATGATACATCATAACCAACCATTTTATAAACCTTTATTTCATTTTAAAATTAAATAAAAATAATAACTTGAAATAACTTTTCTATCTCTAGCCTAAACTATTAAAAAATAATTTACGAATCCCTTTTTCATAGAACTATTCCCAATTAATATTTTCCCTTTTAAATTCAAAATTTTAGATTACTTTAAAAAAATATTATAAAATACAACTCAATATAATGAAATGAAATGATTATGGAAGTCACAAATAATTGGGCTAAATAAAATTAAAGAGTATAGGAAGTAATAAATAATATGAACAAGAGTATTAATAATAATCATAATATCGTCTATAAATATAAAAGGAGGAATAAAAAATAATGAAACATCACAAGACTACTACATGGAACCTGGGAAGAGATCTAATTTATAGGTTCAAAATGTATTGTTATTAACTTATAGAACATACTAGATGACTATGAATCCTAAAAACCCTAGGACTCTCAAGGAAACAACTCTCAAAGTCCATTAATAACACCATGCATAAAGATAGGGAAGAACCTTCCATCTCACCCACCAACCTAGGGGCTCTGATGTGCGAACCACACAATAAATCACATATAGATCTTCAATTATTTTAATAAATGTGGACCCCAATATAAAATATAGATCGTAACCATGCCTCCTTTCAAAAAAAATCTTTTAAATATCACTTTTAAAAAAATATTTTTATTGAGTCCATTTCACCAATACATAATAGGATCAACTAATTTTTAAATGGAAACATAATCATGCAACACACCTCTTTTATTTTTTTTGAAAAACCATATTCAAGTGTAGTATTTTAAATTTCAAACTTCCCAATATAAATTTATACACATATGAAATTATATATATATATATATATATAAATATATATTAATGAATATATTCACTTATTCACATTTAAATATGTGTTTTTTCATAATATATATAAAAATATATACCTACAAAAATATGTGTAAAACCAAAAAAAGAACAGAGGCATCCCCAATGTCAATCACAAATAAATAATTTAAGAAACAAACAATTTAACTTAAATTAAAAATTTTAAATAATGAAAAATAAAATATATAATCCTGTGAACATAATTTTCACTAAACAAATTTCATTAAATACATTAAATAATTTTAAAATACTCATTTGATATTTGAAAACCACCCTAGGTATTTTATTAGACAAAATTACGGTAAATTCTTAAAGGGATGATAGAACGTAGGGAAAAGTCCCTAAAACCCATTTATGAATTGATTAAAACACATTAATTGATTTATAAAAAATCATGATTAAATTCAAATTAAACCAAATGAAATTTAAAATTGTAATTAAATCAATTAAAAAATCCAAGATTATACAAAAAATTATGGAAATTACAAATTCACTTAGAAACCTACCTAGGGCTTATAAAGATAATGAAAATCCCCCAACAACGGTAAAAAGAAGGTAATAAAAGAATCATCACACACTTATGAAATAATATATAAATGAAATAAAAACCAAAAGAAGAACCTAGGGTATGGTTTGGGAATATGTAAAAAAAGGGTAAAAGAAACAATAATGAGACAAGAATATGAAGATGAAAAAATGGGAAATATGGTCACACAGACTGATTCACAAAAAAAATTATTAGAAACAAATCACAAATAGGAAGGGATAATTGATGAGGGTCATGTATTAAGGGGGATCAAACCATGTGTCACAAATAAGAAAAGGGTGAGAAAGTGGGGTGAGACTTAGGGGTTAATTTAGTTTGGTTTTTTTTATTTTTATTACATTTATTAATGAATATTGGTGTTTTTCATGATTGATGCATTATTAAACCAAGTCATGCACCAAACATGATCCCTTCACTAGGAACATAAAGTAACCCACACAATCGGTTCACACAATTAGTATAATCATCTACCCACTGTGAAAAATTACTCAATCGCATGATATACACCAATCACATGGTCTCTTTAAAATTACTACTAATTGTGCACTAACTGTCTGGTTGGAAAAAAATTAATAAAATTAGAAAAAAACTAAAGAAACTCTAAAATTTATGGAAAACAATAATATCCAATAAATTATTTAAATTAATTAAAATTTTGGTTTCACAACTCTCTACACTATAATTCATTATGACCCTAGAAAGGCACCAGAATTGAGTCGACTCAAAAAAGATAAAAAAATAGGATGTAAAGAAAGATATATCACAATCACCTAAATGCAATCTACCTAATACCAAATTTATCACAAAACACTAAAAATTATTCCAAAATCCCACAAACTAAAAAATCTTCAAGGAAATTATCTCACCTTACCACTAATGGAAAAATCAAGAAATAAAGACCCGTAATGGGTATCCCCACTATTTAAGAACACCCATGGGATGGTGGATTAAAAAATAAATGGAAATCATAAATATCACTACAAAATGTTGAAAGAGTTTCCAACCAAGTGATCTCAAATTAATTACCCCACTAAAAATGATCCAATATTTCACAAGGAATACCACTATCTAAATAGGTACAAAATTGATGAAGAAATAATAGGAGGAATAAATGTTTTAAAAGTGATAACAACCCAGTATTTAAGTATATAAGAACCCTTAAAAATACTCTAAGAAATTCCAAAACATGGATACTCTCATGAACAACCATCTAGAAATAAAAGGAGTAATATATAAAGAAAAATAATTCTTCATGAAACAATATGGGTTTGAACCATGGGTCAAGAATAAATAAGCGGCAACATAAGAACTCATATCTGGTGCACCAATCATAGTGGTTATTCAAATTAAAACTAAAATAATTTTGAACATTACCTAACTATCTTTATATCCACCCTACAAACCCAAATCATACCCAAGATCTTTCCCCCAAATGAATGAATTAGAGTTAAACCTCACCAATCAAATTGACACCCAACTCTAAAGAAATAAACTACCCAATGGGATAGGAGAACCCAAAATAATCATATTCATTAGAAACAACAATAAAATAACCAGGGATGATATATCCTTATAAAATAATTTACTACAGAAACTCGATCATTAATAATACTCAAAACTGACGATCATCCAAACCTAACCACACTCATAAAATTCCTAAAAACATGAAGAGACACAAAACCCAATCAAATAATATACGTAAACAACAATCATAATCCCCCAAAATCATATTTAATTTCAAAACATCCATTTAAAAGAAACCAACCATGAACACCACTAAATTGTTTCACAAAAATATAATATAAAAATTCCCCCCTTTTAACCATTTTCAAAACAAGACTTTATATTTTAAAATCCAAATCCACACTCAAAAAACCATTCTAAACCCACACTCCATCCACTAAAAATGTTTACAAATACCACAACTTTTAAAAACCACATTTCCCTCTTAAATACAATTATAATTAAAAAATATTTTCCAAACATCATTTCTAAAACTTTTTACAAATGCACCTCTCCATTTTAAAGCTATAAAATTCCTTAAAAAACAATTATTAAACTAACAACTCTATTTTTAAAATATTTATTCTTATATAGAAAATAATTTTATATTATAAAATATATTTATCAAAAATTAAACTAAAATACAATAATCAACATCATAAAATATACGGATTTATAAATGGGACTATTTACTATGTGTGAATTGGCTGTAAGGTTTGGCGAATCATGTTCCAATCACACAAAGTAATAAAGAACCATGTATGTGGGATCCACATCGGATACCAAGATATGAAATCTCACTGTATACCACCATGTCAACTCCAATTTCATAAAAAACACTATAAATATAAATAAACCTGACTAGATCTACAAAAAAAGAATTAATTCCAAATTCCCTTGGAGAATCAACATTCATAATATAAAAGTGCTAGATAGAAAGTTATGACACCTACCATCTAAGTCCTAATAAAAATATCTCCATCTACTAGACACCCCAAATAATAAAGGGAAAATGTAAAACAAAGGCTACATTTGGAACCTAGGCTTTGATATAATTATTAATGACACAACACATGCTTCTATGTGAACAGACACATGGCTTAGATCCCCAATGAACTAAGGGGCCCTATTGACTCCCACTAGTTGATGAAAAGTGACATACCATCTGAATAAAATAAAATAAAATTATTTTAAATAGATAAAAAATAATTTAAATAGAATTTTTTGTGTGCTAAAATTCTAGAATTACCCATCCATATATCAAATTTCCACTCCAAAAGAAATTAGGAAACATAAATAATATAACCATTTTAAATAAATCATCATGTACTATATACATAGGAAAACTAAATCCATCTTCCCACCCTCCAAAATCCCTCACCAATCTTGATTTGATTCCCACTACAACCTCTCTAGATCTAATACAACAAAAATTAACCATAAATGAAATAAATAAAAATGATTATGTGGTTGAAGCTAGTGAAATATTAAAAATAAACACTGACAATCCTAATCAAAAAATCCAATGTGACCTGTAGACAATCTCTATCAAAAATATAAATAATATAATCATTTTAATTAAATAATCATGTATTATATACATAGGAAAACTAGATCCATCTTCCCACCATCCAAATATTAAAAAATTAACCATAATTGAAATAAATAAAAATGATTACGTGGTTCAAGCTAGTGAAATATTAAAAATAAACACTGACATTCCTAATCAAAAAATCCAATTTAACATGTATAAAATCTCCATCGAAAATATAAATAATATAATCATTTTAAATAAATCATAATGTACTATATACAATGTGACCTGTAGACAATCTCCATGAAAAATATAAATCCAATCAGAAAGATCAATATAGAACCTAAAAACGACCCTCCACCTACACTAATGGGGTAAGGTGGGTAGGGTGTGATATTGATATCCAAATAGGTAAACACTATAGGGGTTATGCTTTTATTTTCAAAAATAAACAAAAAATATACGAGTTTGAAATAAATTTTGAAAATAGAATTTTTCCTTTTAATAAAAACTAAACATCATAACATTACATATTATAAAACCCCTTTTTTAGTTAAATAAAAATATTCACTAGAAATCATTTTTATAGAAAAAGAATCATTTATTAAAAATATTCATTCCGAATCCCCCATTTTATCTAGATATTCCCATGTAAAACATGCCTTTTGAAATTACCCTTAATATTTTACTTAAAAAAAGGATTGTAAAATAAAACTCAAGATAATGAAATTAAATTATGATGAAATAAATAAATTATAAAGGCTAAAAAATAGTAAATTTTAGAGAAAGGGGAAAATGAACAAAGAAAGTAACCATAATCATCACATCACCCACAAAGATAAGAGTGGAACTAAGAAGAATGTAACATCATATGAATAATCTATGCCAAATGAGAAGGGATATAATATCTAGGTTAAAAAGGTTATGGGACTCACTCACATAACATAGTGGCCAATTATGTTACCTAAACAATTGAGGCCTCGTGAGGAAACTTCGGGAAAAGTACCTAGACAACACAATGCCTAAAGATAGTGCAACCCATTTCCACTCAACCAACTACCTAAGGTCTCCAATGTGGAAAAGACGTAAAAGATCACATATAAATCATTCATTTCATCAACAATAGCACCCAAAAATCTTGAATGTAAATCAAACTATTACTAATTTTGAAAACATGTTTTTAAATATTCCTTCGAACCCAAAAAATTATTCAATCCATTTAACCAATACTTAATAAGCTCAAAACTATTTTTAAATTAAAACATAATCATTCAAAAAACCTCTCTGATTTTTTTGGAATACACGATGAATGAATAATGTTTAAATTTAATGCTTTCCTTTGTAATTTTATACACATATGAAGTTACACACACACACAAACATATATATATATATATAAACACATATCAACACACATATTAAAATATTCTCATGTGAATATGAAAATGTGTATAATATATATATATATATATTCACACACTTATATATATATAATAACCAAAAAATATAAGAGGAATCCACAATTTCAATCATAAATGAATAATATATAGAATATACAATTAAATATAAATAAAATTCATTAGACATGGAAACCCCAATTAGGTCATCCTTGAAACACATGTTTCACCCAAATAAAATTTGTAAGAAACCTTATATAATATAAAAATACCCATTTACTATTTCAAAATCACCCTGGGTATTTTATAAAAAAACAGGGATTAATCATTAAGTGCTGATAGAAATTAGTGAAATTTCCCTAGATTCCATTTATAAATCTATTAAAACCCCTTAAAACATTTAAAAAATGTGTAATTTAATTTAAATAAACACTAATATAATTTATAATTTTAAATAAATTAATTTAAAAATATAATCATATGAATCAAAATATGGAAATGCCAGGATCCGGGAAACACGTACTTAGGGATTACATATATGATATGAATCCCCCAACAAAGAAAATATGATGGATTATAAGACCTATCACAAACCCTAGGAATAACATCTAAAAGAAAAAAATCCAATCTATGATTTAGTCAAAGAATACACAAAAAATGGGAGAATAAAAAATCATGGGAAAAGGAAGGAAGATAGGGGAGGGGAGAAGGAGGCTCACCTAGACTGATTCCAACATGAGACTGAATACAAAAAACACTAAGAGTAAGGGAGTTTAGAGGATGTTCATGTGTGTAGGGGGATTCAATCATGAATTGTGAAAAAATATGAGTGTGAGTGTGGGGTGAAAACAACATATTAATTATACATTTTATTTTTTATAATAATCATGGATTTTTTCATGATTTCCACACTGTTTACACGAAACATGCACTAACCAAGAACCCTTAACTATGAAAAAAACCCCACATGGTTGGATCGTGTGGATAATCCAACCATGTGAAATGACTTTTCCACATGAAAACCCACAATCACATGATCTTCATATATTTAACCCTAACTAAGTGTTAACCATGTGATAGGATAAGTTTTCTTAAAATTATGAAATTAAAACTAACATCCCCAGAAATATGATGAAAAAATATTATAAAAATTAAATAATTAGAATAATTTAATTAAGTGAAATCTGGGTTCCAGTGGTGGGCATAGTTTTATTCCTTGGAACTTATTTCAATCCCATGGGGATTAGGAACACCCCTCAACTTAATGGAAATCCAATTCGCATACCAATTCACATGGTATCTCATTCTGGGTCATTATAAATTTCATAATAAAAATCTAATTATTTTAGAATATATATATATATATATATAATGAAAAATGAAATCAAGGAAGAAGCCTAAAAGATGGATGAAATTAATAAAACTCCCAAAATGTGAATTGTATCTCCTCTAGTAGTGGATTAAATATCCTACACATAATTATACAAAGACTCTAGGCTATAAAAATATAGTATTGGGGAAAAACTATTAGTTATTTAAAAAAACTAACTTAAACCACATTAAAATAATAAAATGAAAGAAAAAAATCATAAAATGTTTTGGGCTGCTTTCTACGAGTAATTTTTTTAATCATTAAGCAATGATTTTATAAACAACTATCCCCAGTTATATTAGGGAAAAAAATTCCTCATATAATATAACCTTTTTTTGGATACTACACCTATCCTTAGAATAAACACATCGTATTAAAATTTCATCACATTACATCAATCAATCTATTTAACTCACATGATCCCACATGTGGACAATAGAACCTCACTAAAAAAATAATGTCAACATCCCCTTACTTGTATATTAAACAAAAAAAATATATATATATAACCATAGATTATTAACGGAATGAGTGTGTACCACTACCCACTGAGATTTTCTAGTAGAATACTCATAATTTTCAAGCTCGTGTAAAGTAAATAAGCTTAATAATAAACAATGAACAAACTCATAAGCATTAAATGAAATATGGTTTATTTTTTCAACAAATTCATAGATATACACAGATTAACACACCATAAAAACCACTATTATTTAAAAATATATTGTACAATAGTATTTTATACAATTTAAAGTAATTTACATTTTCAATTTTCGTGAAAAACAATGTGTAACTAAGAGAAATAAAATATATCCAATATATGTAATGAAGAATTAAAATAAGAAGAAACAAAATAGATAAATATTAGGATAGGATCCACATAAGAACATTATACACTAACCATGACCCAATTTATCACTGAAAGACACTCATTTTATCCTTCAAAAAGTAATTACTAAAATTACCCATGACCCCTAACAAGAATCTATCATAGTGCATAAAACATGATTATGGTAAGGCTATATCTCATGACACATCAATTCTCATAAATGCCAATCTTGAACTATGGGTTAACTAATAAAAATGGATATCTACATCCTCTTTCATAAACTAAATTCCATTTTCATTACAACACTTTAATGAATCAAAAATATACATTAAAAGTGAGTTTAAAATTTAAATGTGATATCATTTAAGAATAAATCGGTACTATTAGTAAATACCGATTTTATTCTTTGACAAACTCTTATAGGTCTAGAAACCCATTTACTAATTAACTTCAATAAAAAATTAAATAAAAATATGGTCTTAATCCAATGTATTAGAATAAATACGATCTACCAACCTAAAAGTTTTTGAAAGTAAACAATAGGGTTTAAATAATGTGGATTAAGACATAAATAAGGTGCAATATTACCTAAAAAATAAAATCTCAATTTAATCTAAAACAATACCCATTATTGAGGGAAACCTCAATAGATAGGATACCAGAATCAAAATAAATGTATTATAATATAAATAGAGACTCATAAAATGTTTTATTCAATACAATTATCTAAAAAGGAAGTATGATAGATAAATGATTCTTAGAGGTATTTAAAAAACCAATTCATCCAATAACACCCCAGGAAGATCCGCTCCTGAGTTTTTATTTAAACTAAGTGAAAGAGTGAGTTTTTTGGGATATAATAGAAATTCTGGGTGACTTTTAATGGGTTATTTGTTTTATATATATTGTTGTAAACCATGAAACATGCAATATTTCTTGAAGGGTTTACAATTTGGTTTTTAACATGGTCTTAAAAAAATGTCACTAACTATACAACCCCATAAATCTATATAAAAACAAAATTTCATAACCCAAAAAATAAACATAAATAAATTTATCAATAAAATTAAAGGTCATAAAATACTCCAAAAAATATGAATTAAAATACATAGAAATTCATTTTCCCATTTACTTGAAAAAATATTCTTCTATGGTAGAGACATAAAATATCTACCCCTCCTAGGTTTCCTCTTCAACTATGCCATGTTATTACAATAAATAATAATTTGGAATTATTATCCCCAAATTTTTTTTATTGATCTAGAATGAGAATATATTTCTATATAAAGGTAACATCTACCTCTATATAAATAGAGCCCTATTTTATCACATGTGACATGCATAAATGGTAGTTTCTCAATTGGAAAAAATGGAATACATATTGGATAATTTTGAACGTAAGTAATAATTGAAAATTTTAATTTAACTCTCTAACTCACATGATGATCTCAAATAACCTAAAACACTAAGATTTTTATTTTCCTTTTATTCTCAGAAAAAAATGTCATAATTAATCGAACACTCATAAAAATACTATCAATAAATATAATTTCAATAGGTCCTTATAAAAAAAATCAGATATGAATTATTTTATTATGAGATGGTAATAATAAATATAATTATTAATGACTAATTTCCCCTATATATGTAACAAGTCAATAATTTAATATATAATTCTATAAAATAATGAGTTTGATCCATAGATACAAGATTTCAATGCAATCCTTTTTGGTTTTTTATTATATAATGAAAATAAAATATGGGGGTGAAAATGTGTGATTTATTGATAAGAAAATAAAATAGAGCATACCCAACCATGATATGATAACCATAAAGATCACACTGAATTTAAATGGTGTTCACTTGTAGGGGAGAAAGAAATTAAGAAAACTTGCATAAATCATTCCATCAGTCATGCTTGGGTAATGAGAAAATATTGAAACCATTTTGTATATAAAATGAAATTATTTATTAGTAATGATCAAATCCATTAAACTAAGGTTTCATGAAGTCAAAATTTGGACAAATAATTTATTATAATAAAATTAGTATTTCCCTAGAACATTGAAAAATGATTACGATTCCAAAGAAAGGATTCAATTTTTATTAAGTAAATAATTTGATAAGGAAACATCTTGGAAGAATATTTATATAAAAATTGATTACCTTTACATTGAATTTATAAATTACTTGAATTTATTTTAATGAAGTCACTTCATTGTGTTATCAATGGTCTTGAGAAAAAAATGTATAATTGAAAATATTAAGGAATCGTAAAAGGAAAGATAAAAAGATGGAGAATATGTTTTTCTGTAAAAATGGGAATTTGATAAGGAGTTAAATATTTTTAATAAGATAGATTGTAAATACACTTAAATTGGAAGAGGAATATATATATATATATATATGGATGGAATTTTTTTGGCAATCCCTCATACATTCACCATTGAAGAATCATGTCACTATAGGTTAAAACTGACGTCGACAATCACACTAGAAAGAGCCACCATAATGAAGGAGGTAGTGTGCTTGTATGGGTTGTCATGGACAGGAGGTGTGTAGTGAAGAAAAATAAGAATAACCTACTTTATTTGGTGACATGATAGGTCCACCAAGCGGTGAATCCCTAATAAAATTCATGGGAATCTTATGGATAATGTTGGGTTATAAAGTTTCAGCATCCTGATGTTATTTTTTACGTGGGATTTATTTAATCTAGATTGTTTTAATGTCTAAAAACACTTGATTGAATTGCTTTAAATGATGATATTTTGTCATCATATTCTACCTTAGAGCCTTATTTTTTAAATAATGGGAGTTTTTACCACACAATAGATGTGATGTAAGATTATAAAACTATATTTACATTGGTCGGATGAACACATAAGATAACATAAATAAAGAAAAAATGATAATAAGTTGATTAGATGATAAAAGCGATATTATTTCACTATCCAAAGAGCTTTCATGAATAAACATATAATAACATAATAGGGTTAAAAGAGGTAAATGAAATAATTTTATACTAAAATATATAGGGAGTACATATAAAATATGAAAAAAATATGATTGTATAGTATCATATGAAATAATTCATATGAAAGAGTTCCTAGGACTTTCCATTCCATAAGATAAAAATTCTTCACAAGATATCAGATCCATATAATATGAGAAATACATAAGATGATATATATATTAAGATAAATTTTCTTAATAAGATGAGGATTCATAATATAATAGATATTTTATGAAATGGAACTTTAGATGATATTAAATCACCAAAAAATAGTTCTTTATAAGTTACCTAATGATAAAATTCCTAGATGGGAATTAGATCAGATGATTCTTTTATAAGGATTCAATGTCTAAAATATCATGATGCATTCAATTTAAAATTTTCATATTTTTTCAGATTGTTTGTAAGATATATGCTAATTTTATGGAATACTAAAAATAATTATAGGATACAACTAACCTTATAAAAATACAAGTTTTGATCCTTTGAAATGTTTTACACATAATGAGTTTTATTGAATACAAGTGCATAATGAAGTAGGAGATCACATGAATATGTGGATTATGTTAATGAAAATTTTATGGAGTTTATGAAAATTTAAATAATTTAAATATCATGATAGAGGTTAAATGTTATATCATTATTCTAGTTTAGGGAAGAGTTTAAATGAGTCTAGGAATGTTGAGTTTTTGTATAATAGATACTTTAATAATTTTAATTCCATGATATTAGGGATTTATATTTTAATATTATGAAAATAATATTGAGTGGATGAAGTGAATATAAAATTTAAAGAAAGAAAATAATAATAATAAAATGAACTTCCTCTGCGATGACCATTATATATTCTCCAAGTTTTAAGAAATAAGAATGTGACATTAAGACAAAATAAAGAAGAGAATTTCATACCATCTATATTAAAGTAAAAAAGGAGATATGCTCATTTTTTCATTCATATGTTAATTCTATGATGTTGAAGGATGAAATAGTTGCAGTGAAAAAGAAAGAAATATTACTATGTTCTAGAGAAGTAGAAGAAGAATAATAGGTGATAAGATCTAATACATTATCAATATATGTCATATTCAAGTTTAATACATTGAGAACCAATCCTATGATATTCTAATTCCATATAGTCTAATGAGGGATATTAAAAAAATTTGTATTTCTATATGTTGAGGGAGGAGATAAAAGTTTTTACATTAAGAGAAGACCATAACTGATTACTGATCACATTTTATTAGGTGAGGAAAAATCTCATATCATTGGAAAGATAGTTATATATCCATTGTTTTATTTTTACCTTGTTGGTTCTAGGAAAAAGGAACCAAGTAAAAATAGTTTCTCATTCTTATTTCGATGATAAGGATAAATCTGTGTGTCGGTGGGTTAATAACCACTCTACACTAGGGATGTAGTCATCTTAAATAGAGGAAAACCTCATTAATAATCCCTGATTTATTTATTATGTTTTCTTAATTATTTTTATATACAAGCATATCGACCAAATGTGAGATAAATAAGAAGAGATATCAATTCATTTTACAAGTGAATATGTGATGGGGGATTAAAGTTTAAATTGGAGGAATAGTATACCATAAATGATTATCCCCCACCCTTAGTTTTGGACACATCCCATTATGATCCCATAAATTGGAATTATTGAAGGTAACACCTCAAATAGAATTCTCAAATTTGAAGATTAATTTCAAAAATCTGTTTCTCTTCCAAATAAAAAATGGAATATATACATGATGTGGTTATATCAGCTGCAGATCGGATGTTCATCTCTTCCAAGACTAAAATGAATGGGTAGAAAAGGGAGTAAAGAAAAATGAAGATAGATACATTCTTATTCAAATAATAGGTAATTAAAACTACTTTATCAATAAATAATTATAATATCTTACCTTTATTGAATATTGAATATTTAATTGGTAAATATAATTTAAATAATAATGAAAAATAATTTACATCAAGTGCATCAAATCTCTTACATAATTATGAGGTGAATGAAAATTATTTTCTAAATAGTTCCTCTAAATAACTTAGTATATTGGATATATATATATCCCTAAAGATATATTTAATATAGAATGTTTTGATTTATGTGTTTATATTAATTAATTTTTTCCTAGATTTCCCAAAAATGTTTCTATATTTATTTTTATCTTCTTTAAAAATTATAAGAATAGGTCACCTAATTTTACTGAGAATCAGAGATATAGGAGAAATAATGGATAAAAGTAAATATGTTTGAAAAATTCTCACTATGAAAAATAAATTTAGATCTTGAAGACAAATAAACTAGTTTTGAGATGTAATTTCTAAAATAAATTCAAGTGAATAAACAATCCTTGAAATTTATAGAATTAATGTACCATGAATAGAAATAAAAAATCAAGAATTGATGTGAAACATGCTCTAATTAATGTCAAGGAATGTAAGATTAAAAATATTTCCAGTTTATTATAATAAAATACACATCATGAGGAACTTGATGAAATATCAAGAAATGAATGTGAAGAAAAACTAAGGATATTATAGGATGAGAAAAAAAACATTATAGAAAGTTGTTTTGAATTGTTAAAATATATAATCTAGAATCAGTTTAGGCTATAAATTGTTAACCAATAATAAAATAGGTTATTTCTATATAAACTTACAAGGATATATATTTTATATAATTATATCTATGTAATGTAAAAACATCATTATATCTTCTAAATTTTAATTTATTTCATCTCTAAGAAACAGGTACCATCCACCTAGGAAAACAATGCTTCTATTAAATCTAGTTTGGTACATAGTGTATGATTAAATTTAAAATTTTTATGAATTTGAATATGGAAAACTATTGAAAATTCCACCGCTATGTCTAAGGTGTTTGTAAGTATTTATATGAAGATTTATTCCCAAAATCAATCCCACTAATTGAATGAAAAGGCATGAAAAAACATACAAATGGATCTAGATATATTTATATTAAAAGGAATAAATCAATATGTGTGGGTATTCTTTTGTATTATAACATGTTTTGGAACATTTATACTGAATTTTTTCTTAATTGATATACCACTTAAAGAAAATAAAAGCTAACATTAAGGTGGAGTAAATCAAAGAAAAATAAATATCTATAAAATAAAGGTATGAATCTTTTTATAATAAAAAAATTAAAAAAATAATTCTCTCTATTACAAATAGTAAAAGTGGTCATTTTGAGGAGGCATGTTTTTTAAAACATCTAATCATGTATCTAATTAAAACGGAATAAGGTAACCATAAAATTAGATGATATAATGTTAGAAAACATTGGGAAGGATACACGAAGAAGTTTTTTAGAAGATCTTTCTTAAGAAGCTAGTAATGAAATAAGGAAATTCATTATTGGTGTATAAATGAGAGAATAAATGTATTAAAAACTTTTCTAAAGAAATACTCCACTAAAATAAATAAGATGTTTCTTTGGTGATTGTGTAGGACATTCCATGGATTTAAATAAATAATCCAAGGACATTTTTATTGAAATACATAAGATGGAATAGAATATAATACTCACGAAATACAACAACATGAAGCCTAATTTGGTGGAAATTTTTCATGATAATCCATGAAGAAGATCCAATAAGGTTGAGACCTCCCTTATATAATTTTAGTCATTTATTCAACCAAATTTGAATATGAATTATAATTTAAGAATAAAAAATAAGTGCTAGTGAAAAAAGGAAAAAATAATTCAACATGAAAAATCCAACTTTTTTAGTGGATGTTAAATGATTAAACCCTTATATGACACTAGGAGTAGTTTGATAGTACAAGATAGTGAGACATAACTCAGAAGATTATTTAAAACCTTTCCATCATAATAACAAATCTTGATGAAAATTAAGACTACACAAAAAAGTAATGTTTCTTGTTGTATCATGTTAAATATAAGATCTCTAAAAAGGAAATAAGAAAAAAACTATCGTTCCTAAAGTGAATTAAAATTTGAAAAATGAAAATAGATTCATTAAGGGTTCTCTAAAGGTAGGATCAAAAAATAGAAAAGTGTATCATAGTTTAGAAAGGATTCCCAACCTTATTTATCACTATAAAGACCTAAAGGTGGTGCACCTTATTCCATCATCATTTGTGTTTCATGTGTATGAATCATTGTAGGTTATTAAATGTTAATATCATTATTAAGAGGAGAAATTATAAAGTTCATACATTCATTATCAAACCAAAATAACTATTTCAGATCTAATGTTTGTCACCATCTTTGTATGATTTATCAACCTAAATTATAGAGAACATATAATTGTATATTCATCTAGGTTGAATAAGTTAATGGATTGTATCTATTGAAATGAAGACATGTGGAAGTAAGAATTAAGAATCTCCCAAAATTTTATAATTCATAAAAATCTATATTGTATATCTTTTTTGACACATTTTCATTTAAAAGTTTTGTATTCCTACTCTCCCATCCTTGGTTTATTAATAATTTATATGATATAAAGGTGGTGAATTTAATTTAATCAACAATAATAAGGTGAGTAAATTTAATATGTCCTTAGGGATAATTTTTAGAACCTGCTGTATTATTTAATGTTTCTAATCTATTTATTAAGATGATTGTGGAATGTTAGTTTTTTTATAAAATATACAAGAATAGTTTTCAATTAGTATCACATGGTTTCAATATGAGAATATTTGAAACCCCATTGAATTAGTTAGGTGAAATTTATCATTTTTATCATTTTTTATTTATGAATGGATTATTTTGATATCTAAATCAAACCCTCATGTTTTCTAAATTGATCATGGCTAATATAGACTGTATGTGGGATGATTGATGGAACAATGATTAAGTATGAAGTTATTGAATCATATTTCTTGCACTTTCTCATTATTTTCAAAAAGAGAGAGAGATAAGAAATTTCTTATAGAAAATGAAAAAGGGGAGATATGAAATTATTATTAATGATTAAAAATAATTAGATCACATATTGACTTATCATATTCTCGGAGTTATTGAAAAAAAAAGAAAATAGGAAAATTGTTGAACCCAATTTGTGTTTGTGTTGTATTTTTTGTCTATAAGGATAAATGGAATAAAAGGAGAGTTTCATGAAGTTGATATGTTAGTGAATAATTTCATGGAAGGAAATAAGAAGTTCCCAAGAACTTTTATAAATGATTAATGATCCAAGAAAAGTTTCACTTTTTATTAAGGGAATAATTTGATGAAGACACATCTTTAAAGTTGGTTTACATGACAAAAGAAGACCTTAAAACTTGAGTCGTAAAGTGAGAGTGAGAAATAATATAAAATAACATTGAGAATTATTTGTATTGAAGTTAAAAAGGATATATAATAAACATTACATTCATCTATTAGTTCTATAATGTCAAAGGAAGAATGAATTATAATTATAAACATTGATATCTTACCATGCACTAACGAATATGAAGAGGAAGAGGTAATATATCTTCCATTCCCACATCCTACCATATTAACAATGAGTAAATTTATAATACAAGCTAATAAATTATAACATCATAGTGTCTAAAAAATATTAAGGAAATATTGAAAATTACTACACACTGAGGGAGGAGATCAAATCATTTGTGTTATAAGAAGACTAGAGCTGATTATTGATCACACATCATTAGAAGTTGGCTAAATCCTCTATTTATATAAAGAGGAGTAGCAATTGATTTCTTTATTTATAACTATTTAGTTTCAAGATAATGGGTATATTTCCAAATCCTTTTTCAATCTTATTTTGACAATAAAAATGATGTTATGTGTAAGTGGGATGATAACCATTATACACCAGGGATATATTTCCCATAATTGGAGGTAGAACTCATTAAAAAAACTCAGATGTTGTTTTTCTGATATATTTCCTATTTATATTTGTATTAATACCAACTAAATTTGAGATAAATAAAGAGATAAATCCATTCAATGAAAAAGTAAATAGTTGATAAGGGATAAAAGTTAAAATTGGTTGAAAATTATACCAACACTGATTCAACACGCTCTCATTTTTGAACACATCCATTTGTGATCTATTTACAAACAACTTGTATTTTTAAGGATAGTATCTAGATCTATTACCACTCATTACAAAAAACAATATACAGGTCCCCATAAGGTTTTCTAGCCATTCTTAGGTATAAGAAATGATTTTAAACCATTAATGGAAAATTTTATGAAACTATGTCTTTAATAATGGGTTTTGTTTTTTATGTTTTTAATTACCAAAATTGTGTGGTAACGAATTTCACATGTGTAATTTTTTACTCCGCTATAGAACCCTTACTATAGTATATATCATTATAACTCAATTGATTAGTGTTATATTCCATTCTCACTCCGTCACTCATTCTCACAGTATAAATATCTATTAAGAATGTATAGATTCCTAATTCCTTGTTTGAGTTTTGACCTTCACCATGTCACTGACCAATATGGGGAATCCTTAAATATATTATCAAGATATATATTTTGAGTACGATATAAGATAAAAATAAAATAATCATACCAGTTTAAAAAGAAATTAAATTAAAACAGATTCCCATATTCAAAAAATTCAATGAACCTAATAAAAATTTCATAATTGTAAATGAAATCAAGATCAAGGGATAAAAAAAGTAGTGCTCTTGTGAGGATCTTCGTAAATATCCACTTGATTATTTATTATCTCCTCTATGTTAGGCTCATAACATGGAAATATTATATTGTTTAAGAATAACTTCTTCCCCATTCTTGTATTATTCTTCTTCCTAACAATGAATATTTTATAGTCTATGTTTTATCTTATTCTATAAATAGATTCACCTCTTATCATGTATTGATTGACCATACGGTACACTTCTATATGGTAGATAATATGTGGGTAATCATTACACATGGAATATGAATCTCCATTATTCTATGTTAGTCATATTTAGATCAAATATCTCTAATTTCATTATTACTCTTATTTATGCGATCATCTTCGATGAGGCTAGTTTTTGATATATTTCTTATTTTTGATTGGAATTTCAGTGTAGATATTATTTATATTCCCCTAAAGTTTCTATTTATTCCATGTGGAATTATATTTTAATTAATAGACATGGTATATTTCTTTATTACACATCTTGGTCTCATATCCCATCATCTCTCTTCTAGCATGGTTAGGGAGGTGTTGATAGGATCAGGTAGATGAATCACAATAATAATATAAGTATTTTTAGTTTAATTACCCATGTATTAATATATAGGTATATCATAATAAGATATATTTTAGTTTTCATTGAATCTAACCTATTATTTCCTATGATTGGTAGATATCAATAATCTGTAAGATTAGTTTCTGATGTGTCAGAGATGTTGATATGATCCAATCTCTAGCATCATTGAAACTAGAGGATCCAATATCTATATATATGAGGAAGCTACTAAAAGTTTCCTATTATTTTGGGCTACCTATTTTTTTCATATTGATGATGAGATATTGTAGATGACTATATGGTTTGTATAGAATTTTACATTTCTCCCCTTAGTGATACCACAATGTCATAATATACAATCCGTTTGTAGTTAATGTTTTTTTGTTTTTATAAATTATTAAATTTCTCTTATTTAATTTATATAATTAAATATAGTTTAAATTTCCATTATATTAACATAAATATGGATTTTAGATAATGTTATTTCAATTACATTATATTTATTTCCTTCGTGGGTAGTGACATGAAATTGATTACGTCTATGATATCATGACTCCCTTAGAATTTATTTTATCATGGATTATACTGACTTCATCATATTATTAAATAAAATTCCTATCTTTTCTTCTACAACCGAATGATTTCCCTTGTTCAACAAAAATCATTATTCTTTACCTATATTAAATAAAATAAATCAAGTTTGTTTATACTAAACAAGGATAAATGAATAAAATTATTAAATAACATAATATAAATAGGGTAATAAAATATCAAATTTATATTCATAATAATTTATTAAAAAATAGTTTTATTATTATAACAAACAATAAATGTTCCAAATCAATGAATTCGAGTGTGACATATATTGATAAAAATGTTAAACCAATAGAATAAAAAAATATTTTGTTTAACAATAATGTCAGTGTTTTAAAATATATATATATATATATATATATTAAGACCAAAAAATATATAAATTCAATTAAATATATTGTCATTTGGCATTACATTACAAAAAATCATCTAAAACTGAAAGGAAATGATAGTTTAATTTTTCAATATTTACTCTTGCATACCTAAAATGAGATTTCTATCTACCATAAACTTAAAAGTATTCCTATGGAATTTACTCCATGAAAATATAAATCATAATATTCTTATAACACATTAAATTATACATTTTCTGGAATTTAATTTATTAACAAGATACATTTTATTAATCAATTACTCCCTTGATAAATTAAAGAAAATTAAATACAATTCACTACACTATAAATTTCCACATTAAATATTTAACTTATATTTGGTAACCAATTATCCATTTGATATATACACATTCTAATCTTGTATTCTCTCCTATGATTGAGCATACACACACCACTCTTTTTTATTACTTTCAAGATAATTCCTATAAATAAAATGTTCTTAAATAATTTACTAAAATCCAGAACATGGAAACTCTATTTAGTAGTAATCCCATAATGTTAATTTTAATTATTTAGGCATATAAGCCATGTTGGAAAACTTTCTCACATAATGATTTTTACTCTTATTCAAGGATATATTTCATCTCTTCCTATTTATATTAAATTTGTTATGTATACCTTTACAATCATAATTAAAACATTCAATCGAGTTTTTTAAATTCTAAATATTACTTCGAGAAATTCTTATTTCAATTATTCATTTAAACTAAAAAACATAACATTTTATCATAGTGAAAACCCATTTATCCACCCATGTTGTGATTTTATAATCTAATCCATTATGATAATGAAAAAATTCATGAATTATCATTTATTTTAATGATTCAAAATGAATATTATATCAAGTAAGGTAGATATATATATAATGATAAATAAAATCAATATTGGATCATAAGTGATGAAGTGAATAAAAAAACTACTAAAATGTGAATTGTAGCTTATCTACCTATAGTTGGTTAAGATTCCTTCTCTTTATTCTAAAATTATATTAGGGTCCTAAAAATATAATGGATGAAATAAAGAATTATTTAATTTTATAAAAAGAATAAAAAACAAACTAAAAACATTAAAATGATAAATTCAAAAGAAATCCCCTTAAAATTAAATGGAAATTCAACAAAGAGTTATTTATTTTAATCCTTAAGATAAGATTCAATAAATAAAAATGCCTAGTTTTAATAGAGATATAACATCCTCTTATATAACCACCAAATATTATATTCACCTTTATTCATTCGTATGAACTCTTATCTCTCAATATAAAAAGGCCCTTAGTAGTATCCAATGTATTAAAATCCAATAATATTCCATTATATTTCCCCATGTCCAATGTAGTATAAATGTATTTACAACTAATATTTAAAAAAAAGTAATTTTAAATTTTATGGAGGTCAAAATATGATATTGGGTCTTTCATAGGATCTATTTGATCCTCAGATCCTTGGATGACCAACTCAATGGTCAATCCTTCTCCTCCATATTCTTCTTCTATTTATATTCTATATATTTTTTTCCTTATAATGGATCTTGTACTATGGTTTTAAAAATTTATCTATGATTTTTACCATTTAAAGTATAAAAATAAAAAACCTAACACACATACCTTGGATTCCCTTCAATGTTTTTTAAAAAATGTAAATCCATTCCTCCTTCTTTGCTTATGAATTAAAGATATTTTAATCTTCCCTCATTTCATTGGGCTCTAATAATTTTTCACGTCTGTCCATAATAATTTTTTTCTCAGTATACTATTCTTCCATGTTCCCATCCTCATCATTTGTTGGTTACCTCATCCAAGATCATCATAATACTAGAATTAATGTCAATATGATTTAAAAATTCAGCTACAATATATGTATTTATATCTCTACCTGAAACATTGATTTTAATGAAAATGATATATAATAGTAAAATAAATTTTTGGGGTGGGATAAAATGTAGAATCATATAATAATAAATTAATATTATCAACCAGATGTTTATAATGAATTTCCATACAGAGAATATTATAATAAAGTTTTTATATAAAATTTTTATGATTTTATATTTTATAATATTTATAGTTTTTTGATTTTATTTAATTTTGTATTTTACCAAAAAAATAAATAAAACACCATGTACCAATCCATAGAAATAGAGATAAAATATTCTATAAGTCAATCATAAATTCATTGTATATATAATTATATTGAATAAACAGGTCGAACAAAAAGGATATAATTGGTTTAACGATCAATATGTTAAAAGGTACAGTTTAAATATTAATTTTGGATAAACCATTTGTATTTTAGCATAACTTAGACATGGAGGGAGTTTTAAGAGGAACAATATCTAGTTGTAAGGAAGTTGTTTGGTAGATGGAAATTATCCTAGATTAAGTTATCTCACCTGAAGCCTAATGAGAGGCCATTGGATTCTTTATGGCCAATGAATGTGCCATTGATCCTACTACTAAGGGTTTGGTGGGATTCCATTGGAACCACAGAAGGACACCATATTTCTAGTGGGGTTGTACAAAAGTTCTAGTGGGATGCACCTGTCACGACCCGTCCCCCGGGGCCGTATCGTGACTACCCCAAGCCCGCCCTCTATAGGCCAGGGGCTAGTGACAAGCACCAAAGGCGTAACTCCCTATAAATTGGGAAGACATTTCCTTTATAAAATGTAAACACAGACAATAAGAGAACAAGCAGAAGAAAACACTAAGTAATGCAGTATAAAAAGCGTGCTGAAAAGTATAAAGGGCCCGGAACTACAATCCCAACAGAAAGGTACAACTACAACTGAAAGAAAGTACAACTGAAAAGAAAAACAGCTGAATGGTGAAGTAGCTCCTGGATCGTCATCCGGGTTCCTACCTGAAGGGTAGGTACATATGTCCTCCTCAGAACTCTGTGTCTATCAATCCACTCCATGTACTGTAATGCTGAGTGTCCACCTCCAGGTAATGTCCAGTCCTCGTACACTCTGCCTCGGTCATCACTGTCTGTCGTCTGCATCCAACAAAACGAGGTGCGGGCATAGCCCATGCATGGGGGAGTATAACGATACTCATTAGGGACCCCGAGACCCTCAAGGTCTCACTAAATTCAATAAGGATAACCCAAAAAGAAATATCTCAACAGATAACCTTTACTTAGGTATATGCCCACACATATACCTAAGTTATCAAGTAATCCATCTCAATCATAAGGAAAATATAGAGGTCATTGACTCAGCTCAAACAAATATTTTCAATATCGAAACCACAACTGCTAGAGAAATCCTCCTTATCGAGTACAGTGGCCCTGTCGTGACTCTAAGGTTCTACTCACTAACCTTACACTTCTGAGGTACTCCTTCTGTCGAGTACCATGGGTCTGCTGACAAACCGGGCGCTCCTCCGTTGTGGGTCTGCTGCTAAAATGGGCGCTCCCCCTAATAGTCGTCAGAGGTACTCATCCTATCAAGTACCGCGGGTCTGCTGCCAAACCAGGTGCTCCGCTCGCCGTGGGTCTGCCGCCAAACTGGGCGCTCCATCCACTGGGCTAGTCGAATCAGTCCGAGTCGAATCGGTCAAGCAGTCATTATGTCTATAGCTACTAGGTATCCGTACTCCATATGCTCGTCTCTAGGAGGATCCTCTCCATGAGCTACTATTAGATACTCCAAGTGTCACTATGTCTCAAGAAGAAGTATCACAAAGGACCGCCTCATCATAGGGGTCTCAACGCAATAGAAGTCGCGTCAATCAGACACCCGGTCTGTGAGTTATTAGCCTTTTTGTCTCAGGGGCCCGGTTGGTTTCGTGTATGAACCAACCTGACCGTATCTCAATTGTACCTCAAACTCCCATGGGGTATACTCAAAGGAACGTTTCTCAACGATATTACCATCACCGCTGACGATTCGTCAAACAGACGTTCGGTCTGAGAGTTATTGGCTTTTCTGTTCCAAGGGCCCGGTTGGTTTCTCAGCTAAACCAACCCGACCATACTCCATCTATGTCCAAACCTCAAGTGGAGTATTCCAAAAGAACCATCACATAAAAAGGAATCCAACGTAGTAGATGACACGTCAATCTGACGTACGGTCCTTAAGTTATTAGCGTTTCTGCTCCGAGGGCCCGGTTGGTTTCGGGTTCAAACCAACCCTTCCTACCCAAACTTCACCATAACCTTTAGTGTAATATACCTAAATGACCGTCTCGATACAAGGAATCCTACACAACTGACGTTGCGTCGATCAAAGGTCGGTATCTCATGTTATGGGCATTTTACCGAAATAGGTTCCAAAAGGGGGGTCTGGGCCCAGTCCGACCCGGCCCATGGCCGGCCGCGGCTCGGCCAGGCGGGCTGAGCGGGGGAGGGGGGGTTAGTTGGCGCAGCTTAATGCCACGCCTCCTCATAAATCAGGAACGGCTGAGCCATTCCGGTTCCACACATTGTCATGACTCAGCAGCGGCATTCTGCTCTGGCGGCGCGCCGCCGCCGTGGCCTTCTGCGGACCACCGGACGCGCTCCGGTGGTCCATTTTTTCCACCGTCTGTGCCTAAGGTCATCTCAGGACGCAAAATACACTAGGAAATCTCCAAATCGCTGTTGTGGTCCCGTTTCATCATCTCTCATCAATCCTCTCAGAAAAGAACAACCAACGGAGGGTCGTCGGGCCGTGTTTGTTGGGTTCGCGCCCTTTGCGTTAGGCATTATCAATTAGCCATAAACAAGCAGTTTCTTTCATCAACTAAAAGGGTATAATTTATTCAAAATAAATTATATGAACAACCTACCACATGGTTCACCGTTCGTTGAAGATATCGCAAAAATCCAGACATCGGTTCGTTGATGTTGTCACAAGGGAGGAGATGAAGGTGTCGACGATCGTTGGTGTTCATCCCCACCACCTCTCATTGCCGCTGTAAAATATTACATGAACAATAGGAGGGTCATCGGGCTGTGTTTGTTCGGCCCACGCCCTCCGTGTTAGGCGGTATCAAAAGGCCAAAGACCGACCATGATTTTCAACGAAAAATAAGAACAATTTTAATCAATTAAACTTGAACATAATTCCCCCTACATCGAAAAGAGGTCTCACGTCGTCGAGTCGCAGAAGACGAGTGTCGTGGTGGTCGGGCATTCATTCGTCGTGGGGGGGGGGGGAGAAGAGGTTGTCATCGTTCGTCGTACGTTTCCTCTACCGAGCTCGTGTGTCAGTCCGTTGACGACAAAGAGAAAGATAGAAGAGTCTTCGGAGAAGTCCTACGTCGGAAGGGGTTCCGAGGAAGAAGCGTCGTTCGAAGAGATTCATGACGTTATTCGTCGGAGTTGTTCTTTGTTGAAGAATGGTGTTCCTCATCAGAGAGGAACACCTTCTTCTAATTCTACAGAGGATCCCCCACAAAATATTTTCTAAGAAAAATATTAAAATGAGGCTTTCCCCTATTTTAATTAACATAGCATGCCATTTCAAATTATTTCAGAAGTATTAATTAATTTGATAAGGTGGCACATTAATGAAGAGGGTGGAATGTGGAGAGGCTCCACCAAATTAATAAGGGGAGTTTTCATGAATTAAAATAGGAGTTTAAGGGATAGTTATGGGGAGATGAAAAGTTGGGGCTCATGTGGGATCCACCACACTAATTCCTCTCACGAGTGGTTATATGGGTGTGGGCCCCACCTCTATCTCCCCTTGGGAGGAAATAACCACCCAACCTAAATAAAATTGTGTAATAAAAATTTTATTTATTTTACTCTAATTCCCAAAAAATTAACTCTCAACTCACATAAAACACAACTGTGGTAAAGGTCCCTTTAAGAAAATATTGGCGCTGCAAGTTCATCGGTGCCCTCATATATTGATTCCGAGTACCGGTTCAAAAGATAGAAAACCCACTCATATGTTTACTGAACGAACACGAACAAAACTTCAGAAATTGTTTCTAGGCACACTGGGCCTCAGAATCAAGGTCCGTTAGAAACGACGGACTCCTAAAATTCCAAAGTATTTATGAAAGTTTTTTTTCTTTGAAATTTCTAGGCCTTTACATTACTCCCACCTAATGGATTTAGGTCCCTTTAAAGCTAAAACATACACTAGGGAAATGAAATGGGTACTGAGAATGCATCTGAGCCTCTTTCTCCCATGTGCTCCCCTAGAGGTTCCCGTACTCCCAGTGAATGCACACCAAAGGAATCGACTATCCACGTAGGACCCGCTTATGTCGATCCTCGATCTCCACCAAGATCTCTACAATCGTCGCCTATTCATCGATGTCCAGCTCCCCGTGAACGATGATGTGTGACGGGTCGAGTACGTATCTCCTCAGCTGAGTTACGTAGATGACGTCATGCACCTGGTGCAACTAAGGTGGAAGGGAAAGGCGGTAAGCCACCACATCTACTCAACTAATGACCTGGAAAGGACCGATGAAAGGTGGAGATGACTTTCTGCCCTGACCAAATCTCCGTAGACCTCGTGAAAGTGAGACCCGTAAGAAAACGTGGTCGCCATCCTGGAACTCTTGTGGTCTCCATCTACTATCAGCATAGGACTTCTATCTGCTCTGTGCAGTCTTCATCTGCTCCTGGATGATATTCACCATCTCTGGTATCCTCAAGATGGGTGCACTTTTCAAACTCTACCTTAGTTCCTGAAAGGCTATGCTGGCATCTCTCTGACCACATGAAGGGTTTACCCTTCTTTGTCAATGCTAAATGTAGTGCAACAACTCTAGAGAAGTCTGTCACAAATCTAAGACTGGCCGACTCTTTAGTGATTTACTACACCCACTTATTCATGATTCCATCCTGTGCTGCCTGGAGTTTCCTTTTCTCCGACCAAGGAAAACCCATTCCAACGTTCTAGGAAAACCACAACCTTTTTTCCTAATAAAGTCAATCTGTGTATGAACTGTGGTTTCACAGTCCATACTCAAACTAATGTCTTAAGGCCTCGATTTTTCCACCAAGAGGTTCCAACTGAAACTCTCACCTCAAGGGTCATATCATACCATCGGTGTAGGCGTGATTATCGATTCTCCTCCCAAAGGTATCTCTAGACATGAGGGTCAAGTCGACGGCTTAACCAGAAACTCTAGGTATGGGACAAGATTCATGGAAGGAAGGAATGATTGGTACCTATGTCTATTGATACGGCAGTTCTTAGTAGACACAGACCGTACCTCAATTCATTCCTAGAGCCCCTGAGTCACACTTCTTGACCGCATGTAGCTACTCTCTTTCCCTTCCCTCCTGCTCCCTAATCCTGGCAGGGACTACAATGGTGGGTGGTTGTAACATGTCGAAATGTACATCACCACATGATGCCCTCCTAGCTCTGCTTCCACATCTTCTACTCTGCAAATTCATCTATCCTTAACACTTCCTCTTCTTGAAACATTTCACATGTCCAAGTCTATGAGACTAGTTCCAATTCCCTATTTTCCCACTACTAACATTCTCTTTATATATCCATTCAGCCAAAGATCATTCAACCACAAAGGTTCTCTCTAGAACCCTAGAATAAGAAGGAATGAATAGAAGAAAAGTGTTGGATCAGATTTCCTTTATACACACCTTGCTCTGAGGTCTGAGCTATAAAGCGCTGATCGTATCATAGTCATAAAGTACAAGGAATAATCGGTACGCCTCGATGAATACTCAGATACCAACATGTCATCCTACCGAAGCTGTATAAGCTCTATAAAACATTCATCCACCTCCTCAATCCAGTCCTCAGCCACCTGTGAGTCGGGATCGCCTCGGAACCTGAGGGGTATCTGATGCTGAAACACGTGTAAGGAAATAAGCCTACATTTTCCATCTACCGGTACCGCCGTTTGTAACTGCTGACAATCAGGTAGTGTTATAGCTGGCGCACTACCCGAAGGTACTATCTCAAGCATCGGTCCACATATCGAAGCCTTATAACAATGTGGACCAACCTCATGGTCACTCAATAGAAAAAACCAGTAGCTAAAATCACTATCTGCTCTACCAGTGTCTAAAATAGGTGTAGAACTCTTGCAATCACCTCCAACTAGTCCACTACTGCCTGGGAATCTGTGTCACCTCGTAACCTCGGAGGCCTCTTCTGCTGGAACTCGTGCAACGTGCTCTGTTAGCATGAACCGTCTTCTAGTACAGTTGGTGGTATCTGCTTCCCAATGAGTGGTGGTACTTCTCGTATACCACCCAAATGTACCATCATAGCTAAAGGGCCCTGCACCGGAGCCTCATTGCTCGGTGGGCCGTCATCGTGTACTCTCTCGGGACTCTAACTAGCTATCTTCGTAGAGGCATCCTGAACAGATGCGACACGGTCAAAAGATTATACTTAGTGAGCTAACTTGGTTTGATCTGACTTAATGAAAACTTTTGGAAACACACACGCAATCAGTGATTTCGTACACTAAGTCAAAAATTAGTGGTCAGGGTCCTGGTGTATGCATACATCGGCGGTCACACCAACACTGGAATCCCTGAACTGAAAACCACAATCGGTACCCTTAACACTATTGCTTCACAGAAAGGAAATATTAGAGTCCTATGTTATATGGTAGAACAGACACCTATAATACCATTTTTCCCTGACCTGTCCCCCAGGGCTCGTATCATGACTACCCCAAGCCTGCCTTCCATAGGCCAGGGGCTGGCGACTAGCACCAAAGGTGTAACTCTCTAAAAACTTTGAAGACATTGCCTTTATAAAATGTAATCACACACAACCAGAGAACAAGTGGAATAAAACATTAAGTAAAGAATTATAAAAATCATGCTGAAAGTACAATGGGGCCGGAAATACAAGCCCAACAAAAAGGTAATGCTACAACTGAAAGAAAGTACAACTGAAAAGACAAACAACTGAATGGTGAAGTAGCTCCTGGATCGTCCTCTGGGTTCCTACCTGAAGGGTAGGTACAGATTTCCTCCTCAACACTCCACGTCTATTGGTCTTCTCCATGTACCGTCCCGCTGAGTATCCACCTCAAGGTACCATCACGTCCTCGTACACTCTACCTTGGTCAGCGCTGTCTGTCGTCTGCATCCAACACAACGAGGTGCGGGCATAGCCCGTGCAGGGTTGAGTATAAAGATAATCAATAGGGACCCCGAGACCCCCAAGGTCTCATTAAAACTAAAAGGTTAAACAACAAAGAAATGTCTCAACAGATAACCTTTACTTAGGTATATTCCCATACATATACATAAGTTATCAAGTAACCCATCTCAATCATGAATAAGACACAAAGGTCACTGACTCAGCTCAAACCAGGATTTTCATTATCGAAACCACAACTTATGGAGAACTCCTCCTCTGTCGAGTACAGTGGCCCTATCGTGAGTCTGAGATGCTACTCACTAACCTTAGACTTTTGAGGTACTCCTTATGTCGAGTACCGTGGGTCTGCTGCCAAACCGGGTGCTCCTCCACTGTGGGTCTGCTTCCAAACTGGGCGCTCCCCCTAATAGTATTCTGAGGTACTCCTCCTATCGAGTACCATGGGTCTGCTTCCAAACCAGGTTCTCCGCCCGCCGTGGGTCTTCCACCAAACTGGGCGCTCCGTCCACTGGGCTAGTTGAATCACTCCAATTCGCATCGGTCAAGCAGTCGCCAGGTCTACATCTACTAGGTCTCCGTACTCCATATGATCGTCTCTGGGAGGATCTGCTCCATGAGCAACTGGTCAATACTCCAGGTGTCACAAAGTCTCACGAAAAGTGTATCACAAAGGACCACCTCTTCATAGGGGTCTCAACGAAACAGACGACGCGTCAATCGGACGCCCGGTCTGTGAGTTATTAGCCATTTTGTCCCGGGGCCCGGTTGGTTTCGTGTACGAACCAACCCAACCATATCTCTAGTTTAACCCGAACTCCCATGGTGTATACTCAAAGTAATGTTTCTCAACGACATTACCATTTCCACTGACAGTTCGTCAAATGGACGTCCGATTTGAGAGTTATTGGCTTTTCCGTTCCAGGGGCCCGGTTGGTTTCTTAGCTGAACCAACCTGACCATACTCTAACTATGTCCAAACCTCAAGTGAAATATTCCAAAATAACCATCACATCAAAAGGAATTCAACATATTTGAAGGCACATCTATTAGACGCCTGGTCCTTAAGTTATTAGCGTTTCCGCTCCGAGGGCCCGGTTGGTTTCACGTTCGAACCAACCCGGACATAACCAAACATCGCCAAAAACTTGAATGTAAAATACCAAAACGACCCTCTCGATCCAAGGATTCCTACACAACTGACAGAACATTTATCAAAGGTCCTTAGCTCAGGATATGGGCGTTTTGTCGAGAAAGGATCCCAAAGGGGGGTTAGGGCCCGGTCAGACCCGACCCAACCCACCCTGGGGTGGCCCGAACTGGGTCAACCCGACACGGGTCCGGGTCTCGCTAGACCCATAGCTCGGCTGCAGCTCGTCCAGGCCGGCCGAGCGGGGGGGGGGGGGGGGTGCCGGTTAGCTGGTGCAGCTTAATGTCGTGCCTCCTCATAACTCAGGAATGACTGAGCCATTCCGGTTCCACCCGCCACCGCCACCGAACCCTGGCGCCACCGGGCCGGCGTGGCGTGCCGCCGCCACCTTCCGAGGACCCCCGGATGCACTACGGTGGTCTATTTTGCCCACCGCCTATGCCTAAGGTCATCTCATGACCCGAACTCCACTGCGAAAGCTCCAAATCGCCGTTGCGGTCCCATTTTGTCGTCGCCCGTCAATCTGTGCACAGACGAACAACCAGCGGAGGGTCGTTGGGCCATGTTTGTTCGGCCCGTGCCCTCCGATTTATTCATTATCAATTGGCCATAAACAAACACATTCTATCATCAACAACAAGGGAATAATTTATTCAAAATAAATTATACAAACACCCTACCTCAAGGTTCGTTGTTTGTTGATGATATCGCGAAAAGGCAGACGTCGGTTCTTTGACATCGTCGCAAGGGAGGAGATGAAGGTCGCGACAATCATTGGTGTTTGTTACCACCGCCTCTTATTACCGCTGTCAAATCGTCCAAGAATAATCGGAGGGTCGTCGGGCCGTGTTCGTTTGGCCCGCACCCTCTGCATTAGGCGGTATCAAAAGGCCAAAGACGGACCATGATTTTCAACGAAGAATAAGAACAATTTTAATCAATTAAAATTGAACATAATTCACCTACCTGAAAAAGACTTCGCACTTCATCGAGTCACGGAAGACGAGCATCGCGGTGGTCAGGCGTCTGTTTGTCATAGGGGTAGACGAGGTTGTTATCATTCGTCGTATGCTTCCTCTTCCAAGCTCGTGCGTCAGTCTGTTGATGACGAAGAGAAAGATATAAGAGTCGTTGGAGAAGTCCCGCGTCAGAAGGGGTTTCGAGGAAGAAGTTGAGGAAGAAACTTCGTTGGAAGACATTCTTCGCATTCTTCGTCGGAGTTGTTCTTCGTTGAAGAAAGTGTTCTTTGTCGGAGAGGAACACCTTCTTCTAATTCTCTAGAGGTTCCCCCACAAAATATTGGCTAAGGAAAATATTAAAATGAGGTTTTCCCATATTTTAATAAATATGCCATGCCATTTCAAATTATTTCAATAGTCTTAATTAAATTGATAAGGAGGAACATTAAAAATTGTGTGGAATGTGGAGATACTCCACCCAATTAATGAGGAGAGTTGCCTTGAATTAAATAAGGGGTTTAAGGGAGAGTTATGGGGAGATGAAAAGATGGGGCTCATGTGGGATCCACCACACTAATTCCTCTCATGGGAGGTTATGTGGGTGTGGGACCCACCTCTAACTCTCCTTGGGAGTAAATAACCACCAAACCTAAATAAAATTGTGTAATACAAATTTTATTTATTTTACACTAATTCCCCAAAAATTAACTCTCAACCCGCATAAAACGCAACTGTCGTAAAGGTCCCTTTAAGCGAATAACGGCGCAACGATTTCATTGGTGCCTTCAGATTTCGATTCCGAGCACCGGTTCAAAAGATAGAAAAAACCTGCACGTACGTTTACTAAATGAACCCGAACAAAACATCAGAAATTGTTTCTGGGCACACCGGGTCTCAGAATCCAGTTCCGTCAGAAACTGTTGAATCGTAAAATTCCAGAGTATTTAAGAAAAAAAATTTCCCTTGAAATTTTTGGGTCTTTACAACACCCCCACTTTTTATTGATGACAAGTTTGATAATTTTTTCACTTCCCCATTTTATATATATAATTTTCTCCCACCTCTCCTAGAAGAATCCACATTATCCCCATTAGGTTATTTAGATTTTTTCATCCCTCTCCCAGATTTCTCCTCTAATTAAAGCACCATATTTTGTGACGGTTTACTAGAGTTAATGTTAATTTTATGTGCCTTACTATTCTTAGTTACATTAATGTTTTCATTACACTCTATTTTAAATCACTAAATTGGGGGACATTTGTAGGATTTTTATTTCTCCAAAATTTGTTAAATTCAGCGAACAAACATAAAAGTGTTGATTAAAAATTTAAGAGGTATATGGTACTAATAATTTATCATTAATTTATATAAGTTTTAATTGGATGCTTGATGTGTGGGATAAAAAATCATGTGTTTATGATTCTAAATGAACCTTAAATTATATTAATTTTTTATTAATAGAAAAGTAAGGACCAATAGTGTCATGAATAGTGAAAAAAACATCACTTAATCACCTAAGTAGAATCGTTATGGGTTTCCACAATAGCTGAGGCATGACTTCAAATTTCTAGGTGCTAGAATAAACAACATGGTTTAGGTAAAGACTATGTGTAAGGTAGTTTTACCACAAACATGAATTAAATAAATAAGGATGGATCATAATGTTATTCTAGAATAACCATTAGGGTTTAAGGATTACTAAACATGAATCCGGATGGGTTCCTCCACATATACATATTAGAAAACCCACATAATGAATAGTAGTTGTATTAACTATATGAAACATAGACCCACATAAAATAGTCCAAAAGATCATATAAAGACCATCAAGTGTGTGTCGAAGTCAAAAATGAGAGATAAAATGAAAATTCAATCAAGGAATTCCCTAGATGAGACATATATCATCCCACCTTTTTATCACATAAACATTCATTACATCATACAAAACCAAGGATCTTTAAGGTTTAGTGTCTTGGAGACCAGGAACTTATTACATGAGAAAAAAAACATTCTTCTTAAACACTTGAAAAGCTTCTTCATTTGTTCATCCTAAGTTCACTACATCATCTCATAACCTGGGATCATACATCAAAGGAAAGGGTGAGCATAAGGCCCAGTAAGGGAAACAAGGGAAACATTTTACATGAGAACTTGAGATACATCAAAATTCATGAAAAACAACTTTAATGCATGAGAAAGAGATCATGAGGCATATCATAATAAAAATAAAGTTTTTGATAACTTGAATATGTGGATACAAAATTTAACATAGAAAATCATTTCCGTTTCACCAAGGTCCATCCCCAAGGTGTCGTTAAAAATTACCCAGGTTATTCACCAAGGTATCAGTCAAAATGGTCATCTCTGGAGATTAAGTCTTTACCCAATGCATTGGAGCACTATCAGGGAGAACCCTTAAATTTTACATTGTTATTATGTGAGATACATATATCATCATCAAAAATTTCATAAATAACCCATATAGCATAAAAGAAATGGGTTTCATTTCATAATCATAACGTTTTAAAAACGGTTTCAAAGACATGATCTTTATGTCACTTAAATCCCACAGAAAAGGAAAGTGGGTATCATGTATGTAAATCCCAGAATTTATAATATAAAATTTTCGTATATATGTGAATACCATATTATAAGAAAGATAGTTGAGTATTCACTTAATAAAAAAGAATTTGAGAAAAAGAGAGAGGCATTTTGAGTCGGAAATTCGGCAGCATAACAGCTATATTGTAGGGTTTTAGAAAATATTGAAAAGAGAAGGGACATGGGTAACCCACTCATGAATGACCCATAAAACAATAGGGGGGACAGAATATAAAGGATTTAAGAACATAGTAATGAATTTTGGAAGATATACCATATGAAAGGAAGAACACGAAACGAAGACAAAAATAAGATTTTTCTTATGAAAATTCGGCAGCCTAACGACGTCACTTAAAACCTCAAAAAATGAATTGATGAGATCAAATAGGGTCTCTCATCATATGAACGTAAAAGATCAGTATGATATATATAGAGGTCATACCCAAAAATAATAAAAAGGAACTTGAAAGACATGACAAGAAAATAGAACTTGAAAATGAGAAGGGTGAAAAGAATCCCTTAAAAATTTGCCATCCAAACGGCGTCACTTAAACTTCAAAAAAATGATTTGAAGATATAAAATAGTGTCCCATATAATATGAACATAAAATATCAGTATTATAGATATAGAGATCATACCCCAACATAATAAAAGTAACTTGAAAGACATGACATGAAAATAGAACTTCAAAATGAGAAGGGTGAAAGAATCCCTTTGAAATTCGGCAGCCTAAAGGCGCCACTTAAATATTCTTAAAATGAATTGATGAGAGAAAGAGTGGGTATCTCATCATATGAACAGAAAATTGACATTAGGATGAATATAAAAGAACATCCTCAACATAATAACATGAAGCATAAAAGAAATGATATAAAAGAGAGTACTTGGAAAGAAAAAGAGTGGTAGGATCCCATACCTTAAAACATATCTCTTAAAACTCAAAGGTTGGGACCTTGAGAGCTTGGGGGAACCTTGAGAGGACTCCTCAGGAGGTAATGAGACCAGAGAATCTTTGGGGGAGAGTTGGGAGTGAAAACTAAAGGAGGAAAGGTTGGGTATTTATATGGAAAGTGAGGGGACAAGGCATTAATGGCCAAGGGACACCTCATTGGTGGTATTGGCCAAACCATGGGAATGCCCATGGTATTTACCCGTGGTATTGGACAGTTGGGACACCTCATACAATAATTCATCCCATTTAGTCGATCATCCCTTATCATATCTCATGACATCATCATGATGCAGTTGTGATGTCATTAAACATACCAAAACCCTAAAACTGTATTTTTACTATTCACTAAAAATTCTACTTTTTCTGAAAACTGCCAAAATTTCACCTTAACCAAATATCAATGCACTGATTTCAAAAATGAAATCCATTTTATAAAATTAATTTTATAAATATTTTTAATATAATTTTTAAATAAATACACAATTCACTGAAAATTCATTTTTTTCGGAAAAATCCCCAAAAATTACCATAACATAACATTGATGCTCTGAGTTCAAAAATGAAATCCAATTTATAAAAATAATTTTATAAATATTTTTAATTTAATTTTTAATTAAAAAACACTATTCACCAGAAAAAACTAATACTTCACTAATAATTTCTGAAATAGTTACTTACATATTTTATTGAATCACATTACTTAATCAAGGTGCCTAGATTATATTAATAATTTCTTTAAGTGAGATTACAAATCCATTTGGTCGCATTACTAATCCTAAGCATAAAATCACTATTCATAATTTAATATTTTTCAAAAAATAAGTTGATCTTATTAGATTCTAAATTTCGTACTGAACATAATTTTAGAAGACCATTTTCTGAAAATCATTACACATTTTTAATTATTCAAGGTTTACATAAACATTTTTAAAATATCATTTCTCTAAAATTCGTAAAAAATATGCATACTATATTTATCCATAAATTTGAAAATTCACAAACTTCACCATAATAAGAGATCACAATTTTATTTATAACAAAGGATTACAAAAGGAAGTTATGGTCTCGGTACATATCCCCTTATAACACCAGCATAAGACCTAAGAGTAAGGTGTTCTAGGGTGATTGAATCTGGGGGTGGCTCGGCCAACATTGCATGATTAGTAATTTCTATCAGTATGAACTTCTCGCGAAGGCGATTCCATTCTATCTTCACACGATGATGTTCGGCTTGGGTTTGGTCTAGGGAAAAGCCCAATGGTGCTACCTTCTTCCCAAGTTCCATTAGATGGGCTTCGATTGGCCCGAGACTACTGTATGAGGCCCTCAAATCGTCTTTCTATATTAATTAACCAAGATCACTTGTATTTAGAGACAAAAATCGAAACGTTTAGTTTCCAGCGGTTATATTTACCTATGGTCATATAATAGTCAAAACCCAACAGTCTCATTTTAATTATACTCATGTTATCAAATGAAACAGTTTTGTTGAGTATAAAATAACACAAAAAATTAGGAAACAATATTTATTCAAAATTTCATGTCATTACAATCTTCCCCCCTTAAAAAATTGTGTCCTAACAATTTTTAAAATTGGGTTTTGAAATTTCATTAAAAGTCCCACATCGGAAAAAGAGTCAGTAACACTATTGCTTTAAAAGAAATAAAGGTAAGTAAAAAGGTCACCCAAGTTAACCCATACTAGGATTCCATGTAGGAAAACATGGACATATAGGAGAAAATAAAGGGATATGTTCTGAGGGAAAGTGATAGAAAACATTATTAGGAGAAAGTTAAGAATAATAAAATCACAAACTTATGAGGGGTTAAACAGTATTTGATTTCCCAGTAAGAAATGTTAACAGACAATATTTTTTTTACGTTCATTTTCATTGTTTTTAGGAATTCATTTACTACATAGAATAAAAACATAAGAAAATATACCTACCTTCAAGTAGAGTTTAATCCTCTAATAAGTTTCTACTAAAACTAATCTTTTCTCCAAACGATGAGCATTCAAAACACTTGGTCTCATCAAAACACAAGAATCATCTTCTTGAGAGTCACGTAATCCACAAAATATTGACTATACATTTCTTATATCTTTAACCATTATCCAAAAAACATAAAGGGTAAGATAAAACAACTCTTCAAAAAGAAATAACCCCATAGGAAGGGAAACTACTTTAAATCTTCAAAGTTCCGCGATGCTACCCAATGTTTATCATAGATCATTCCATAAATAAATTTCCTTAAAATTCCTCAAAATAAACCAAACTAAGATTGAATCCCAAATACAAGAAGGATTTGATAACATAGTCTTCCAAAATAAACTTCATCGTTCATCTCCAAACAACATCATCCACTATTAACATCTTATAAAAAAATAGCTAACCTAAGCATATTTTCCCCAAGATAGGTTAATCATTTCCATAAGTAACCTAAATTACAATAAGTCCACCTTAAATTCATCAATTCTTCAAAATATAATTCAAACTTTACTCCTCAAAGAATATACTGTAGTAATCTATTTACCTCAATCAAATAGAGTTCCCAAAATAGTGAATGTCTTCCAAAATAATAATCATCTTTTAATCCCCTAATATTCTCTGTCATATTAATACGACAATCATCAAATTTCCTATCACATTGGTTGTTGGGAAATGTTCGTCCATTTCCCGCCATTAACTATGAAAATAAAGTACAATTAGGGGCTTAAATACTTAGCCAATAATCGTAAGAATGAACTTAAATCATAGAAGGATAACTTGTAAAAGAAAAGTATACCCTAACTTGTGATCCCCTAGGTTCCAAACTAGGTTATCCATGATTATATATTCTTATGTGAATCTTTATTTTATTTTATCTTTCTTCCTTTAGTAATGGTTCATACTAAGCTTATGAATTTACCAAAGCATATCCCCCGGGGGTGTCGTAACCAAGAGTGCAGCAAGGCCCATTGTCGTGTACCATTTCCCATTCGAGTCTAGCTCAAAGCGGTGTTTTCGAGTTTTACCCCTATGTATATCTGTGCCAGAGCCACCTCTACTTGCTCGTATTCAGAGAGGGATGTATTTTCTTGACAACCCCTTACTCAATACTCACCAAAATACCAGGAAGATTTCCTATATATAAAATTTTCTATAGGCTTCTCCCTAAAGTTTTCATATCCTAATTTCCACAAATAACTAAACCATACTTTGATACCAACTATAGCATCTCGCCTTTTTATAACATATCTTTTCATTAAATTTTACAAAACCGAGAATCTTTAAGGTTTAGTGTCTTGGAAACCAGGAACTTATTACATGTGAAAAAAAACATTCTTCTTAAACACTTGAAAGGCTTCTTCATTTGTTCATCCTAAGTTCATTACAACATCTCATAACTTGGGAGCATATATAAAAGGAAAGGGTGAAAAAAAGTCCCATTAAGAGAAACAATGGAAACATTTTACATGAGAACTTGAGATAAAATAAAAGTCATGAAAAACAACTTTAAGGCATGAGAAATATATCACGAGGAATATCATAATAAAAATAAAGTTTTTCATAACATGAAGATGTGGATACAACATTTAACATAGAAAATCATTTCAGTTTCACCAAGGTCCATCCCTAAGGTGTCATTAAAAATTACCCAGGTTATTTACCAAGGTATCAGTCAAAATGGTCATCTCTAGAGATTATGTCTTTACCCAATGCATTGGAGCACTATCAGGGTGCACCCTTAAATTTTCCTTTTTTATTATGTGAGCCACATATATCATCATCAAACATTTCATAAAAAATCCATATAGCATAAAATAAATGGGTTTCATTCCATAATCATAACTTTTTAAAAACGGCTTCAAAGACATGATCTTTATGTCACTTTAATCCCACAGAAAAGGACAGCGGGTATCAAGTATGTAAATCCCTGAATTTAAAATAGAAAATTTTGGAATATATGTGAATACCCTTTTAGAATAAAGAGATTTGAGTATTTACTTAATAAAAAATAATTTGAGAAAAAGAGAGAGGCATTTTGAGTCGGAAATTTGGCAGCATAACAGCTATATTGTAGGGTTTTCGAAAATATTGAAAAGAGAGGGGACATGGGTAACCCCATCATGAATGATCCATAAAACAATAGGGGGGACATAATATAAAGTATTTAAGAACATGGTAATGAAATTTTAAAGATATAATATATGAAAGGAAGAACATGAAAGGAAGTCAAAAATAAGATTTCTCTTATGACAATTCGGCAGCCTAACAGCGTCACTTAAAACCTCAAAAAAATGAATTGATGAGATCAAATAGGGTCTCTAATCATATGAAAATAAAATATCAGTATTATAGATATAGAGATAATACCACAAGATAATAAAAAGGAACTTGAAAGACTTGACAAGAAAATAGAACTTGAAAATGAGAAGGGTGAAAAGAATCCCTTAAAAATTTGTTAGCCTAACGACGTCACTTAAACTTCAAAAAAATGAATTGACGAGATCAAATAGGGTCCCTCATCATATGAACATAAAATATCAGTATGACAGATATAGAGATCATACCCCCACATAATAAAAAGGAACTTGAAAGACTTGATATGAAAATAGAACTTGAAAATGAAAATGGTGAAAGAATCCCTTAGAAATTCGGTAGCCTAACGGCGGCACTTAAACATTCATAAAATGAATTGATGAGAGAAAGAGGGGGAATCTCATCATATAAACATTAAAATGATAGTATGATGAATATAAAATAACATCCTCAACATAATAACATGAATATTAAAAGAAATGACATAAAAGAGAGTACTTGGAAAGAAAAAGAGTGGTGGGATCCCTTACCTTAAAACGTATCTCTTAAAACTAAAAGGTTGGGACCTTGAGGGCTTGGGGGCACCTTGAGAGGACTCCTAGGGAGGTAATGATACCATATCATTGTTGGGGGAGAGTTGGGAGTGAAAACTAAAGGATGAAAGAGTTGGTATTTATAGGGAAAGTGAAGGGACAAGGCATTAATGGCCAAGGGACACCTCATTGGTGGTATTGGGAAAACCATGGGCTTTCCAATGGTATTTTCCCATGGTATTGGCCACTTGGGACACATAATACAATACTTCATCCCCTTTAGTCGACCATCCCTTAAAATATCTCATGAGATCATCATGATGCAGTCGTGATGTCATTAAACATACCGAAACCCTAAAACAGTATTTTTACTATTCACTGAAAATTCAACTTTTTCTGAAAACTCCCAAAACATCACCTTAACCAAATATCAATGCTATGATTTCAAAAATGAACTCCATTTTATAAAAATAATTTTCTAAATATTTTCAATTTAATTTTTAAATAAATACACTATTCACAGAAAATTCATTCTTTTCAGAAAAATCCCCAAAAATTACCTTTACATAATATCGATGCTCTGAGTTCAAAAATAAAATCAATTTTATAAAAAAAATTCTAAATATTTTTAATTTAATTTTTAATTAAATAACACTATTCACCTGAAAAACTAATACTTGACTAATAATTTCTAAAACAGTTATTTACCTATTTTATTGAGTCTCATTACTTAATCAAGGTGCCTAGATTATATTAATACATTCTTTAAGTGAGATTACTAATCCATTTGGTCGCATTACTAATCCTAAGCATAAAATCACTATTCTTAATTTACTATTCATCAAAAATTATGTTGATCTTATTAGATTCTAGATTTCGTACTGAACATAATTGTAGGAGACCATTTTTTGAAAATAATTAGACATTTTTAATTATTTAAGGTTTACATAAACAATTTTAAAATATACTTTTTCTAAAATTAATCAAAAAATATGCATACTATATTTATCCGGATATTTGAAAATTCACAAGCTTCACCATAATAAGATAACACAATTTTATTTATAACAAAGGATTACACAAGGCAGTTATGGTCTCATTACATAGCCCCTTATAACACCATAATAGGACCTAAGAGTAAGGTGTGATAGGGTGATAGAATCTTGGGGTGGCTCGGCCAACATTGCACGAGTTGTAATTTCTATCTGTTTGAACTTCTCGCAAAGGTGATTCCATTCTAGCTTTACACGATGAAGTTCGTCTTGGGTTTGGTTTAGAGCAAAGCCCGGTGGTGATACCTCCTTCCAAAGTTCCATTAGATGGGCTTTGATTGGCCCGAGACTACTGGATGAGGCCCTCGAATCTTCTTTCTATATTAATTAACCAAGATCACTTGTATTTGGAGACAAAATCGAAACGTTTAGTTTCTGGTGGTCATATTGACCAATGGTAATATAACATTCAAAACACAACAGTCTCATTTTAATTATACTTGTGTTATCAAATGAAACAGTTTTTTGAGTATAAAATAACACACAAAATTAGGAAACAATATTTATTCAAAATTTCGGGTCGTGACAAGACATTGGTGTGACTCCATGAGAGGATTATACTCATGAATTTAAATGGAAACCCCCTTCATATTCACTTTATACACCCTATTAATAGTCCAAAAGAGATCAAAAACAGTCCTAGATCCCTAAGAGACTAGCCCCTATTATTCAGAGTGTTCCTTTACCTTGATCAAGAAAAAAGGTCATCACATTTCCCAAAGGGTGAATGATTAAGGTGTGTGTAATGATAATCATTATGGTTTTACAACCAAAATCTACATACCTATCATACAAACATTTATTTCATGAAACAATATATATTTAGGGAATATGTGAAAAAACATGTTTATCAAACATTAGAGTATGATATACACATTAAGTAATAACAAATCCCTATACTAGGAAGACCCATACATTGTTTTAGCTACATGTGTAGTGACTAGTATTTATGTAAGGTTGGTGGTTTGATATAAGACTTTCTGAAAGAAAGGGGATGGATCATACATGCTCGAGGTCTCAACTCATCTCTTTGAATAGTGTAAGGGGTATACAAATACAGGGAACTATGAGTATATCCCATTATAATGATCCAGTATGGCTATACTTGCTTAAAATATAAATATATATAAACCAATTACCCTTTAACACATATTAAATTCATCATGTAGAATATATGAATAAATTTCACATCTAATACAAGTAACATAACGTGGCATTCAATCATACATCCAAAAACAATACAGTACATTCATTGAGATCCATTATTAAGTAAGATAATGGAAATGACCCAACATTCCATTGAACAGTCCCATAAAATAAAAATACCATAGAAATAGGACACAAAAAAACATCAATAATGGCATAACCATATTAGTAATAATTACTTGGTGAATACTTCATCCTTTAAACTCATCTAAATTTGATTTTAAAGTCCAATTATTAACAAATTTTTTATTTTTTTAAGACAAACTCTCAGTCCTATATTTATTTTAACCTAGAACATGGGTGTTTTAGATGAAATAGGGGTTTTACTACTACAAAAATATTTAGTATCTTCCTTAGTCACCATGTGGGAGTGGTATGCCAACCTCAGCCCAAATAAAAACACCTTGGGAGGAATTAGATTTTTGGAATAACTTGATATTGAAATAGAAAATGAAATATAAGAAATAAATCAAGGTTTTAACTAAAAAGTATCCAAAGGATTCATTCAACACAATAAAAATTGTGGAAATTATATGGAAAATACAATATATGAAATATATATAATTTCCTAAGAGGTGAATTCACCCACAACCATAGATGTGAAATGAGAAGTCGGATGATAATAATAGTTTGGGCCTTACCTTAATGAATCAAATCCATTTCGATCAACCCAAATAAAAAAAATGAATCTTGAAGGTGTATCTAATGATGCATAAGGAGGCTATATTTGGTATCCCCAAAGAGGAGATTGGGTTAGGTTTAAGAAGAAATTATCAATCCCTTGGGAATTGAGGATTTATTTTTTGTGTGTAAAGAAAACAATACCTATTCTTTAGTGGGATTTTCTGCTAAAACCTACTAGGTTCATACTGGAATGAGCTGGCTAACATTTGAATTAAAAAAATATCCTACAAACTTAATGTGATCATTGGGTACCTTGTCAAGGGATACTAGTTACCCGATGGTTCCAATACCCAAGGAGCATATCCCATATCTCTTCCCCCTTTCTCTATTATTCTACATCTCTTATAATCACCCACTGTATCTACAACTAATGACAAATAGAACATTAAAAACTGAAATTTAAGGGGTTTTACCTAATTAAAAATGCCATGGATGTTAAATACTACCCAACATCATGTTTTCTATCTCTAGAATGCTTCAACTAGATTCTTAAGGGAATAAAAATGACCATTATCCTATAATTTTATAATTTCTTCTTCCATATCTCATCATGGAACATACCATTATTCCTCCTAATGTAAAAAAGAGGTAATTCTTTACTCAATAATACCTTTTTACTACAATTAAAAATAAATATTTGATACTCAAGATAAGATGCATTTGAATCTATCTTATCATTATCATGTTAGATCATATTTGATGGGATGGGAACGTACTTTCTCAATTATGAAATAAGTTACTCATTTTTCAAAATAGTAAATATATGAGGCAAGTATAGATGATAAATTTATTTGTTTACTATAACAATAATTTCAAATGGAATGAAATACCTTATCAGGACTCCACACATTGGGCCTCTCCTAGCTATCATAAGGATAAGTGTGATAACCCCAAGAATGACACCAATAGGTTAGGGGATGGAAGCTATGGATGAGATGGAATAATATAAAATAATAGGCCTTATATTAATATATATATATATATATATATATATAAATTATCACGACCTGTCCCCTGGGGCCAGTTTGGTGAATACCCCACGCCTGCCGCTCATAGGCCAGGGGATGTCAACAAGCGCTGAGTAGGATTTTCTAAAAGATGGGTGGAATTTTCCTATAAACATTAACACACACACACACCCATCCCCATGGAATGTATTGAAACCAAAAACACAGATTAAACATATATGAAACCCACTAAGACAACCACTGAGAGTAATAGTACAAACTGAAAACTAAACGGTTCAGAATACAAGCCCAACTAAAATAGAAAAGTACAAGCTCCATGATCTCATCTGTAAAAAAACCTACATATATTTTAGATACATTAACATGTCTCAATGTCACTGAATCATTCCACATCCCTTCGGTCAACCTGAAGCACCACCTATCTCCAGCCCACAAATTACTCCGTCAAAGCTATTGATCATATTCACAAGACATGACATGCGATGGAGAATCCCATTCAAGGGTGAGTAAAACAATACTCAGTATGGACCCCAAACCAGAAAGGTATAACAAAAAAGAAGACACGAATCCATCTACCAAAGAGGTTCATATAGTGTATCCTCCAAGAAGTACAGTCAAGAGAGTCACTAGAGTCGGATCACACAAACTATAGGTCTATGGTATGTAAACAAGATTGTCGTAAGAATTACCAGTACCCTCAAACAGTAACACGTGAAGCATTGTTAACACCCAAGGTGTAGATAACACAAAGATTGTAGGTAAAAAATAGAGTGAAGGTAACATATAGAGTGCTGATAAAACACCGAATTTTTGTAACACATGGAGATTAGGTTACACATGAAGTGTCGTCAAAGACTAGAGGACCCTCACCCTGGGGGTATAGGGGAGTACCAACCCAATATTGGTATAACCCAAAGTCTAGATAAGACACAAATTCTAGGTAAGACACACAGTCTAGGTAATCACATAGATTCTAGGTCACAACCACCGATGGGATTCTATCCTTAGCATGCTCATTTCAGGGGAACCTCCTCCTAGAACCAATAGGCCATACACCAACTTCCACACGAACTCACGTAGAGTATATCAAAATAATCACCTCATCATAATTTTCTTAACTCTACAAATGAATTTTTAAACAGACACAAGGTTTGGGAGTTATGGTCTTTTAAGTAAGAAGGGGTTGATGGGGTCGAGGTTCGGTCCCACCCCATTAGACCGAACTATCCTGACCTAACCCACCGAATCCATCCAAGCCCACTCAAGCTGGATGTTTCATCTACTTGGATGTGGAAGATTCCACATTTTATTCTCGTCAATGCGGGTCAACTATCACGTTTGATTTGGGAATCCACTGCATGACCACCCTACGTCTGTTACCGCAAGGTCCCACAATCGGAGTCCCGCAAGACCGCGACCCCAAAACCACGTCTACTAAGGCACACCACCAAATTCCCCTCTCAAATAAACAATGACATCTGTGTTGTAGGTTCCACCAACTGGGTGGTCGCACCGTTGCATGCCCCCACCGGTACTGTTGTTGGTATATCTCCTTCTATGAGTCACCGATCACACTACGGTGCTCTGTTTTTTAAAAAATAAGCTTGAATGTGAACCCCATGTCACGTTCTTCACTTACGTGGAATAAAAATCCTCTTATCTTCACTCCATGGGTCTTTTCACGTTTAAAACCTCTCAGAAAATCTCGACACAACTGGGGGGTCCTTCGGTGAAGAATTAAAGAACGTGGGAGAATGATAAGCATAGGAACACCCTTAGAACATAACTTTTACTTGTTCATTTGCTCCTTGGTATACACATGTCAATGAAAATATGAAATATTTATAAGAGAATATTTAATAATATTAACCTCCTTTAATCATGCATTTTTAACCGACCCAAAAGAATGATGAAACCATGGATCAACTAATTCATGTGCTGGTCCACGTTCATCATTTGAAACATGAACTCAGAAAGAAATCATGATGAAAAAATATAAACCACCAATCTAGATTTTGGATTACTCTAATAAGAGTATTCTTTATTGATGGTGATCTATCCACGAATGATCTTGATCTGTTTTTTGTCATCATTCGACAACAAGAGGGTTCCTCTTCCTTGCCTTAGAAAAACTCAAGGGTTATGATGATAACCCTGGATTTCCATAAAAGGCTCAATTAAAAAGAAAACCAATTCTGTGTTACCACATTACATCTTCTAAAATATTTTTATTAAATATTTTAATAACGTTCACTTCCAGAAAATAACATTCACCCTCGACCCGCACCATCTGAGGCTAGCCTCTGTCTAAGTAAAACACCCCATTACGAACCCAATAGTGGTCTTGGATTTTCAATCCCAACCACCTTTTATGAGATATTAGGATTTTAAAATAAAATAATTTTATTTAAGTATTTTATTTTTGGCTATATAATTTTTCGATTTTGTCACTGGCAACCCACACGAACCAAAGTTGAGTTCCTACTAGGGTAAACATGCCATCTTGAATACAATGATTCCCTTATATTTCATATTTGGTCTATTTTTTATAAGTAACTGAAACCTCACACACATGTTATTTTTAATAAACATAAAACTAGTTCAATCATTTATTCCATGAACCATGGGTCTCAGAATCATGTGTTGTCTCAGAACATGATCTTCAAATAATCCCTTATAATTTTCAAAAACATTACATGGAAAATCCACGACATTACATTTTCCCCACCTTAGGGATTTACGTCCCCAAAATCCAAATCAAAGGATAAATAGACAAATCGGGATACTGAGAATGAATTTGAGCCTCCCGCTTACAAGTTCTCTCTTGGAGAATCTTGTGCTACCACTGAACACACACTAGAGGAATAGACATTGAACTGAGGGTCTTCTCTTATCCATCTTTAATCTCAATTGGGTAATTTATGAAGGTTGCCCCATTTTCAATGTCTAGCTCATCCAAGTCAATGTCCTGAGAAGGGCTGTGTACATATTTCCTCAGCTATGATACATGAAAGATATCACACACCCACTCTAGAATTGGAGGTTGATCTAAATGGTATTCCACCTCACCCATGCTATGTAGAATCAGAAAATGTCCAATGATCCTAGGAGATAACTTGCTTCCCGGACCAAATATTTGTATCCCACATCAAGGAGAGACCTGAGGGAAAACATTGTCTCCATCATTTTTCTCCAAGGGTATCCATTGACTAACATCACAGGACTTATAATGGCTCTCTGCAGTCTTCATCCTCTCTTGGATGACCTACACCTTCTCGGTAGTATCATGTACCATCTCCGAGCCCATGATTGCTAACTCTCTGGGGTTAGTACAGCAATGTGGTGACCATCAGGGTCACCTGTACAAAGCCTCAAACTATGTCATACCAATGGTGTAGTGGAATCTATTGTTGTATGCAGACACCACAAGGTGTAGGTGATCATCCCAATTACAACCATAATTGAGGATGCAAGCACATAACATGTCCTCTAGGACCTGAATGGTTTGCTCCATCTGGTCATCTCTCTACATGTGGAAATTTGTGCTCAATTGCAGCTGATTCCCAAATGCCTCTTGAAATCCCTAACAAAATTGGAATATAAAGCATTCATATCAATATGAGACTATCTATGATGGGACTCCATGGAGTAAAACTATCTCCTATATGTAGAGGCATTCCATGCTCTCTACTAAACCCTATTCCTGAATTGCTAGGAAGTGGGACAACTTGGTGAGTCAGTGAACGGTCACCCAGATGATATCATTCCCCCTAGACATATTAGGAAAACTCATCTAGAATAACAACTATATTACATCGCCCTTCCACTCTGGAGCCTCAAGGGGTTGAGTCAAACCCACTAAAACTTGACTCTTGGCCTTCACTTGTTATCAAGGGAGGCATCTCAAAACAAACTATACCACAACCTTATTAATTACCTACCTCTAGAAATGATGTGGGAGGTCCTAGTAAAGCATTTCCACACATGGATATACCACCAAATGGGATGTATGGAACTCCCTTAACACCTTCTCCCACAACTCTGTTGGTACAATAATATTCCCTCTGAAGATAACAACATGCTCTACGCCTTTTGAGTAACCATTAAGAGCATTCCCTATGGAAATCTGAGCATGTAAAACCTCATAGTTAGTATCTATGAGATATGATTCCTGGAACTCTCTATAAGAGTGGATGGGTGACATCCAACGACTATAGATAAGCTGCTCCATCTCTACCCATGAAGGATATCTTCATTGAGGATAACTGCTCTGACACCGAGTTTTGTAGATGTGAACTCAATTTCCTACTGAGTGCATATACCACCACGTTCACCTTCCCTATAGTATAGACTATTTCGAAGTCATAATCATGGATGACTCCAACCATCATCTATATCTCATGTTTAGATCCTTCTAAGAGAAGACATACTTGATTATCTTGTGGTTAGAGTATATGATAAACCATTCACCCATAATGTAGTGTCGCCACATCTTTAAATAAAAGACTACTTATGCCAACTCAGGGTTGTGGGTGGAATAATTCGAATCATGTGGTTTCAACTACCAAGAGACATAAGAAATAACTGATTTCCTTTACATCAGGACACAACAAAGTCCACTTATGGAGGCATCACAGAACACCATGTACTCAGCACCCTCCCTTGGAAACCTCAGAATATGTGCGCTTTTCAAGATCTTCCTCAACTATTGAAAATGTTGTGGGCACCCTTATGTACACAATAAGGAATTCCCTTTAATTTTCAAAGAATTCATGGGTTCTGCAACTCTAGAGAATTTTGGTACAAACTTCGGATAATATCCCATCAATCCAAGGGAACTCCGCACCTTGGTAATGCTCTTGGTTGGATCCCAAGTAAGCACCACCTCAATCTTCTCTGGATCCACTGAAACTCTTTCCTCAGAAATGAAATTTCGCATAATGTGGGAATGTTGAATCTATAACATAAACTTAGAAAGATTCTTATAAATCTGGTGCTCTTAAAGTAATTCTAGGAACATTATCAAGTGTATCGCGTGCTCCTCCTCAGATGCTAAATACACAAGTACATCATTAATGAATACCATTACAAACCGGTCCATGTATTCTTGGAAGATCCTCTTCATGAGTCCCTTGAACACCACTGGGGAATTCGTCATGCCAAAAGGCATCACTACGTACTGGTAGTGACCGTACCGACATCTGAAAGCCATCTTCAGGATGTCCTCATCCACTAGATGAAACTGATGAGAGCCAGATCTGAGATCTATATTTGAGAACCATCTTGCCACATTTAGTTGATTGTAGTGGTCATCAATCCTTGGTAGAGGATACATATTCTTCAATTTAACCTAGTTTAGAGGCCTAAATTCTACACATAACCTCAACCTATTGTATTCCTTCTTGGGAAACAATATTGGGGTGGTCCATGGTGAAACACTGGATCTCATGAAGCCCTTCCTTGACCAATCCTCCAACTATACCCTCAATTTACGAATCTCTATGTGATCCATCCGATATTTTGGTGTAGTTATGAATGTTGTCCTGGGGTATTGTTCAATGCAGAATTCTACCTACCTATAATGATGAAGTACTAGAAAATCATTAGGGAAGACATCCTCATACTCATCCACCACATCAAGAAACTGAGGACTCGTCACCTCCACTACATCGACAGTCATGTAATACAACTGGTGTGTGATATGATGCAATCTCCTAAGTTTGAGTTTATCTAACACTATAGGCATTTACTTTCAACGGTAAAGGAAAACTCGATCCCATCTCTATAGAAACAACACACTCTGCACTTAAAACATTCAATCTATTCATGGAATATGGATAACCAATCAATACCCAGAATGACATCGTATGGCCTCAAAATCAATACTAGGAGGTCATAGATGAAGCTTCCAACCCCAAGAGTAAGCTCACACTGCAGGAACCTATGTTTTATCATCAAATTCCCTCCTGTAGGAGTCTCTAAGCTTAAGGATCGAGCCAATAACTCCCCGAGAATATTCAAACTCTGAACAAGGTCTGTCGTAAGGAAATAGTTGCTAGAACATGTGTCTATAAGAACTACAGGAAAGGTTTAGAAGAAACATATCATACTTTTAATATATTATTTAAAGAATTAGGAAAGTAATCCTATATCACCTAATGTTGGGACTACCCTTATCCACCAGCTCCCAGAGCCCGTGGTGTACCACTTGGGGGTGGTGGTGGTAGTACCTCAAACCTCCTTTCACTTCCTGCTCCTCAACTTGCTCCACTACCACCTCTTCAATCATGCTTGAACCATTATCATTGTTGTGAAAATACTTCTACCATCTCCATGTCAGTCACACAATGGGTCGGGAAATCTCTAGCCAGATGCTTCTAATTTCCGCGTGATCAGAAAAATCAATGCTTCAAGTGGCTGAATCTGCCTTCGAAGGCTCGAATGAAACATCTCATATCCTAGAGTCATCCCCTATAGGGCTTGACCTACTTGGGTCCTTGTATCATCTATCAGCAACCTACTACTGAATAATGAGCTACCTGTCACCTGGTGGTATCTCACACTACTGGTGCCTTCTCTGCATGAATTATCTCTACCAGTAGAGCACACTCCATCACCCTAGCAAGCATAGGGATGCTATGGGATATCATCGACACCCAAATCTCCATGTGTAGTCCCAACATGAAGGTACGGTCCATGAATAATGTGGCTCCCACCATGTGTGGAGTGTAGCAAAAAATATTTTTGACTATCGTCGAGTACTCTTCTACTAACTGGTTTCCCTGCTGCAAGTGTAGTAGATCCTGTATTCGCTCAAAGTGTAATGCCGATAGAAAGAAATATTCTTAGAAGAGTCTATCTATGTCTATCCAAGATAGAATAAACTAATAATGCATCTCAATCATCAGGCTCCATAATCTACCCATCGAGCCCTAAAGAAGGATCATGGATAAGACTACCATCTGGTCGGGAGGTGTCCTCACTAAGCAGAAGACTCGAGTAACTACCTCCAGCCAATCCTCATTTATCTGAAAATTTATCTTACCTTGAAACCTGTGAGGTCACTACCTATGAAACTCATGCAATGCACTAAGCCTGCATTCATCATCTACCTATAGTTCCAGTAGGAACTGATGTTCTCTAGGTGGTTGTATCGTGGGTACACCCCTGGGAGGTTCTATCTCGGAAAACATTCCCTACACTGATGGCTTATCACTCAGCGAACCATCCTCGTAGTCACTCTCAGGGATCCAGGATGGCTTCCTATGTGGATGCAGCCTCGAATAGAACAAGATGTAGAGTGGTCAATAGAGTATACCTATTGAGCTGAATCTGACTGAAGAAAGACATGAGAACACACTCAATTCCTATATGTTACATCTACCATTAATTTCCCATGAAACTTCAATTTTCGTGAAAAGAGTCAAAAAGAAGAATATGAGGTCCTTGTGTATGGATACATTTGGCGGTACAACAATACTGCATTTCCTGGCCTAAAATCCGAACATGAAACTCATAACACTGTTTTCCCAGAACAAGAGTAAATTTTTTCACCCTCTGATACCACTATATCATGACACATCCCCGAGGGCCTGTTCCATGACTACACCAATCCTACCTACCACATGACATGGACTAGAGAATAGTGTTATGTATGTGTTTCCCACAAAGGGAGGAAATTTGTTTATAACCATGCACACATGCACCCATCCCCAAGAAATTTACTGAAACTGAAAACACAGATTAAACAGACATGAAACCCACTAAGACAACCATTTAGAGTAGAAATAAAAACTAAAAAATAAATGGGGCAGAATATAATCCCAACAGAAATAGAAAAGTTCAAGCCCCTTGGTCTCATCTATAGAAAACTATACCCTAATTGTATGTACATTAAGTTGTTGGAACATCGCTAAAGTATACCACGTCCGTTGGGTCACCCTGAAGCACCACTTATCTCAAGCCCACCAAGGACTCTATTAAAGATGTCGATCATCTACATAAGAAATAACACATGTGGGTAAATCTTGTGTAGGGGTGATTAAAAAAATACACAGTTGCAACTCCAAACAACAATGTTAAACCACAAATAAAGACATAAGTCAGACATAAAATGAGGTACACGGAGTGTAGACTCTCAAAAGTACAATCAAGAGAGTCACTAGAGTCATCTCACACCATGTATAGATCTATGGAACATAAATAGGATTTTCATAAGAATTAATAGTACCCTCAAGTAGCAAAATACAAAGAATTGGTAATGAACACAGTATAGATAAAACCCAAAGTGTCGGTAACACACAAAGTTTAGTTAATACACGTAGTGTGGGTAACACACATATTATAGGTAACACACATAGTGTAGATAATGCATTGAGTGTTGGTAACACACAACGTGTAGGTAACACATGGAGTGTCATCAATGACTAGAGGACTTGCACCCTGGTGGGACAGGGGAGTACCGACCCAGTCTTCTAAAGACAAAAAGTCTTGATAAGACACATAATCTTGGTAAGACATACATTCTAGGTAATCACATAGCCTCTATGTAACTGTTAGCTATAGGATTCCACCCATAACATGATCTTTCTAGGAGAAAATCCTTTTTGAGCCAATAGTACATACACCAACTTCCTTGGAAACTATCTTAGACTATCTCAAAAGGGTCGTCTCATCACAAGGGGACCAATGCCGAAAAAAGAACATCAAACAGACACATTGTTTCAGAGTTATGGGATTTTATGTAAATAAGGTAATGGTGGGGTCAAGGTTTGGTCCGACCCGGGTCCCACCTAACCCGATCGACCGGGTCTGACCCATCGAATTGGCACCATCACGGCTCACTCGAGTGGGCTGCTTCGTCTGCTCGGATGTTGCAACTGCCACGTCTGCTCCCCATTGATGTGGGGTAGCCAACGCGTTTGACATGTCCATCCGCTATGTGACCACCCCAAATCCATTGCTGCAGGGTCCCACCACTGTGGTCCATCAGGACCATGACCCCTCGACTACATGACGCGGCCTCCTACCACATCCGCTAAGGCCCACCAATGGTTGCCTGCTGGTGCCCCCTATCCACTACCTCATGATAGTCATGCAATGGATTCCACCTACTTGGTGACTACACTAGTTTCAGCATCTCTCCTTCTATGAGTTGAACGCCACACTTTAGTGCTTTGTTCTTTGAAATGAAATCACACCAGTATCCCTTGGGTCACGCTAATCAATATTGTGGATTCAAAATCCACTCTTCACCATTTTGAGGGTCTGCACATGTTCGGAACCTCTCAGAAACTTCCAACATCACCACAGGGGTCAGTCAGCAAAGAATGCAAGAATGGTGGAGAGAGATAAGAACAAGAACACTCTTAGAATGGACCTTGTACTTATTTTTTTCTACCTTGGTCTGTTCATGTCAACAGAAATATTAAAGAGGAACAAGAGAGAATTTAATAAGATTGACCTCCTTTAATCCTACATTTTTAACCATCCCACAAGAAAAATATAACCACAAATAAACCTATTGGTGGGTTAGTCCACATTCTTCATTGGAAAGAAGAACAGGGCAAGAAATCAAGAAGGGAAAATATAAATCCCTACATGGAGTTTGGATAATTCAATGAGGAGGATTCTTGGTCAATGGGGATCTATACATGAGCGATCTCAATTTTTGTTTGTCATCGTTCTCCAATGTGGGGGTCCCTCTTACTTACCTTAAGAAAACTATATGGTTATGAAGATAACCAAGGATTTCATGAAAAGGATAAATTAACAAAATGAATTCTATGTTACAATGTTACATCAATTATAATATTTTTATGAAATATTTTAATGAAGTTCACATCTAGGAATAAAATTTCACCCTCGACCCATGTAGGCCATGTTTAGGGTTATCCTAAGGAAAACACCCCATTAAAAACTCAATGGTGGTCTTGTATTTCCAATCCGAGTTACCATTTATGAGTTATTATAATTTTAAAATAAATTAATTTTAATTAATTATTTTATTTATGGTTATGTCTTTTTTAGGTTTTCTCACTAGAGACCCACGCTGACCAAAGTTATGTTTTTCCTAGTGTAAACCCATCAAATTGAACACAACTGTGCCCTTATATTTCCAATCCTATTACGCATTTAAAAGTTTCTAAAATTTCACAAGCAAGCTATTTTTAATAAACATAAAAATAGTTCAAACATTTATTCCATGTACCCCGGGCCTCAGAATCATCTTTTGTCTCAACACCTGGTCTTGAAATAATCACATATAATTTTCTAAAATTTTACATGGAAAATCCGAGACATTACACACATTCACATAACTATCTCAATGAAAAAGAGAAGATGAATAAAATAAGACAGTAACATCTATAATACCACCATGCATGCAATAAAATATAAATAATACTTTATAATATGAAAAATTTAGCCAATATGGAAAGGGGAAAAATTAATACCCTACAAATTATTATTTCCTAACCTAAAAAATTAGAATAAATAAAAACTGAGATATCTTGACTTGTGATCTCCAAGTATACCCACCGATATAGTCAATAAACCCATGTATTACTATGATAAACAAAATTCTTGACTAATACATGTGTCATCAACATAAGACATGACAAATGTAGGAAAATCCCTTATAGAAGTGATTATATACAGACCCAGTACGACACCCCAAAAACCACAAAGGGAGAATTATAAAGATACAATAATAGTCAGATCAACCCATAGCAAGATGGAAATGAAAAACCAAAACATATATGATCACAAAGAAAACTAAAGAAAAGATAAAGTGGACCTATATATACACATCTCAATACCTATCTAATGAGTCTGCCTATAACCTCAAAATTATATCTTTACTTCCTACCATCACATGGAACCTCACCAGAATCATTGTGAACGGGCACACCCCTCAACGATGCACTCCACAACCGATGCATACACAACTCTCAGAGAGAACCCACTCACTGATAGATCATAAAGATGGGGGATTACCATTCCTTATATATATGGCCCACACCAAGTGTAGGGGGGTTTCATCTCTGCCTATATAAAGAGTATAGAGGACCCGTTCCCTGGTGTGGTAGGAGAGTTCCAACCGCGTCATCTCTCTGATGATCATACCATGATCATTATCGTCATCAAAAATCTCATAAAGAATATTCATGACAAGAAAACCTCAATAAATATATGATATGAAAAAATGAAGTCTGCCATCATGTTCTATGTATAAAAAAACTCACGGTAGGCTACTTAAAAGACAAATTTTTTAACCTATAAAAGGAAGTACGAGAGGAAAAAATTCTAGGGAAAAAACATGATGTGTGTAACCTACCAAGTAAATAAAGGATAATAATTTTGAAGGTATATTAATATTTTTTAATTAAATATTAATTTTACTTTAAATTGGATTTTATGTTCGATAGCGTACCAGATATGCAACAACGGGTTTCTTTGAAATCTTACGCTGCACACTAATAATATAATATCATAATTTTAAATGGTCGTTACCGCCTAGCCATTGTACTATAAGGAATGAATATGATTAACTAAAATATGATTATACATGTTTGTAAAATGTTTTTACATTTATCCAATAAATTTTAGAGGCTTAAAATGTGAATGAATCTAATTTTAAGCATAATTTTCTTTAAAATGCCGATTTACCGCCTTTTAATGGAGAACCCTCATTAAATATAATTTTTGTCACTCTTATATGTTCCATTTGAAAAAAATAAAATTCTTCTTTAGAATAGGGACATCAAAATTTACTTTGGATGAAATTTTGGTATTTTCCTGATAAAGTTCATTTTTTAATTAAAAGTGAAAAATACTGTATTTTAATTCAAAAGTGCCTTTTAATCTCATTTAGTTATACAGCTAGATTATCTTCTGAATTAGTTATAAAGATTAATAAGAATATATTTTTACTAATTAATCATATTTTGGATATTTTAATTAATTTCACTTTGAAATTGGACATAAACAAGTTTCAATCTTTTGATAGTTATTATTTCTTAAAAACACGCTATTTTTTTTAATAGAGGGAATTAATTTTAAATTAATCTCTGCTACTTCGGTGTTTTGAATTTTGAAAAATGGATTCCGTATTATAAATAAGTAGGTCCAAATTGTGTAAATAGGTAACTTTTATTTTTAGACATTTTAATTATTTACATCAGTAAATATTTTATTTACCATGATTAAAAGGTAAATCTAGTAAATAAAGGTAAAATATAATATTATAATAATATTAAATTACCTTAACATGTATTATAATCCTATTGGCTGATACATATCCAACCATGGGTATCCTTGGGTTGGATTTGGGACCCCATGGAGCCACATGGGAGTAATAATGAAATTTTATATTAATTAATTTTAAGTAATGACAAAAGTGACATAAAAAATATCTTTTAGTAAATAAATTTTTACATGGGGTTATATATGTTATAATTTAGACTATAAATATTATTTGGAAATATAAAACTATTTCCTACATCATGGTATTTGTTTTATAATTTTTGGACATCAAATAAATTAAATTATTTATGACACAATAATGATGCAATATTTACCTCATTAATAAATGATTTAAATAAATAAGATTATAAATATTAAAACAATATTGAAAACCTGTCCAATTCATAATGGATTATTTTATTTCTACCATGAGTCATATTAAATTATATATTAACGAATTTTTTACCTTTTTAAACCAAATATGAGGTTATAATAAAATAATTATTTCAAACTTTCCTAAAGATCCCCTCCTCTCGCTTATAAACATCCCTCACTTATAACCCATTTCACACACGTCTCAAGACTTTGGATTGTGCATAATCTACTCCGATAATATTCCAAGATACCTATCTTCAACCTAGGATCCTTAACTTAGGTATAAATCACTTCAAGAAACCCTTTTGGTTCAAACCAATGGGAGTTACCCGATTTAAAGGTAACATCTTTTCTTTAGTTATTTTGTTTTATTTTACTTCTCCAACCCCATAAAATCTTTTTATTACTTTATTTTATAACAAAACCAGTATCCTAAATATAATATGATGTTTTTATGAGAAGTATTAAAACTACACTTATAGACACCTCCATCTAATGGATAATGAACATAATGTTTCCGTGGATGGAAAACTAACGCCTCACGAAATGATTATTGTCCAATTATCTCCTACAGCCTCTCATGGTGGCTATTATGATGGAACTATATTTAAATATGATATATATATTTTTTATGTTTTTATAATGCTTCTATATTTTCAATGTATATCATACCTGTATGGTTTCCATAATGGGTAACCGTGATAATTTCATTTTAGGAACTCCGGACTACCGCCCCCTCAAAATGATATGACTTGTTAATGCCCTATGTGGGATGAATAAAGGATTCAGATAATGATGTTATTTAAGATATTATACTGGAATTATAATGTACATATATATCATTATGTTTTCATTCCATCAAAATATGAAATGGAAATGAATATAGCATTCATGCGTACGTACGACTTACCTTCTCCATGAACGGTGCATTTCATTTCTTACCTTCAAATGTTATGTACCAATATAAAAACATGTATATAATGGATATATAAGATATATATGATATCTATATCATTAATATAATTCTGAATATAATGGATATTTTACCACATGGACAACATGTAATTATAAGGTGTTCATTTTTACTCAAGTAACATATAACGACGAAACAACCATTAATAAAATAAATTATTACATATTGTTTACAACATAGTAATAAGTGATATAAAAGTAATAATAAACTTGAAAAAGGTTTTTAAGCAATTATAAATTAACTTTAGTTTACTATTAAGGAAATTAATGAACTATCGAGTCAATTCAGACATGAGGTAAGGGACATCGTCTCAATCTCCTTTCATTGAGGCATATTTTGTTTTATTCTAAACATTATTTTATGCGGTGTATAAATTCCTTTGAATTTTCATTTAATTCAAAGGGAATATTTTACTGTAAGGAATTTTATTAAACAAAAAAATAAATTTTCTTTTTAACGTAAGCGGTGACAATTACATTTTCCGCCATTGTGAGTATTAATTGTTCTTTGGCTTCTTTAACAAGAAGAAATGTTTTTAAAAGGAAAATAAATACCATATAATATTTGATGTATTTTGGTATTGAATATGGTTTTGATAATGGATTTTTTTATGTCAAGTGATATATTGTGATTATAATTTCATCTTTCCCTTATGTTTATTTTATGTGTTATGAATATGTTTTGGTTCTTGGGCATTGATTACGTATACGGGTTGTCCTTGATGAACCTAGTGTGGGTGAGCCTGAGATATATCTCCAATGCATTGGGAAACGTGATAGAGGTAAACATGAATGTTTCTCCTAAGAGTTTTATGGAATATACTGTGATGGGTATTCCAAATTTAACTCCCTACGAAGCTGTGATAGCTACAATGCAAGGATGATATGGATGCCATAAGTTACCTTTATAAATTATGTTTTCTATGGGTTATTCATAAATTTTATGATTTCATGAGGTATGTTAAAGAGATTATGTTATGTATGTAATGATGAACTAATGTTTTCATTCATTGTTTTATAATCCTTACTGAGATTTTTATGCTCATCCCATGTTTTGAAATGTTTTTTATAGGACTTAAAGATGATTGGGTTCAAGGATGGGATCAAGGAAAAGTCCTGATGTCTAAAACATGGAAGTAAACATGACTATTTTTTTAAGAGATTTTATTTTGTGAAATAATAGAAAATGAGTAGAAGTGTCTACTTTGTAATCCTTTGAGATGTAATAGATATGTCATAATTCTCTAAATCTCTAAACATGAAAAGATCCTCAATGTGAATTATTCATTTAATTCAATATTATGTAATGTTTTAAGGCCAAGTCCTTATAGTTGGTATCATAGGTCGGTTTAGACAACTTTAGGAGTTATAATATTGTTAAATTAATGTCCATAAATAAATTTATGGTAATAATGAAATGATATACCTTTTACATATTACCATGCTGCTTTGCCTAAGATATTTATTTGTTCTGATTGGTTTTCCATAGAGGAAACAAGGCAGTTATGTTGGGATGACATCAAGCGGAAGACAGCCTTCCAAATCAGCAACTAGAGATGGTCAGAATCAGAACTGAATAGTTTGTTGCAGTGGTGGAACAATTCTGCGATGCTATAAATGGTGGTGGTATCCATGCACGAGATCGTCCAGATCAACCACATAGGAACTTTTTAGTAGTAGATCATTTCATGAGGCAACATCCCCCATCATTCATAGGATCATTTGACCTTATGCTAGCAGAAGGGTGGATTAAATCACCGAAGAAAATGTATTATGTCATGGGGTGTTCAGAACACCAAAAGGTTAGTCTTACAATTTACCATTTTGAAGGTGAATCTGATCAATGGTGGTCGATAGTGAAAAATACTAGGGATAGTGAGGCGATTGGCACACTTGATTGGGATGAATTCAAAGGTATGTTCCATGAGAAATATTTTCCTAAGGTGGTTCGACTTAGGATGGAAAAATAATTCCTAGAATTGAGGCAGGAGGACGACTTAGTGGCTACTTATGAAGTAAAATTCACTCGACTTGCAAGGTATGATATGAATTTCATACGAGATCTTAATAGTAAAATCAATCTTTTTTACTTAGTATTAAATCCAATGTATCTAAGGGCTTTAGATTCTCTTGAGTTCAAAAGTTATGAAAAACTTATTCGTTGTGCGGAGTATGTAGAAATGGAGTTTTCCGATGATGAAGTGTTCTCTGACAAACAACTGAATAAGAGGTCGAGGTGGAGGGCGAAAGGGAAGAACTCTCTAAAAAAATCTGATGGTAAGAAAATTAAATTTATAGTTTGTGAAAATTGTGGTAAAAAGCATGCTGAGGAATGTCTTTTGAATTCTGGTAAGTGCTACCGATGTGGTAAAATGGGACATAAGGCTCGTAATTGCACTGAAAAAGATCAATATAATTTTAATATAAAATATTATTTATAGTGAGTAAAATGATTTAAGTGCAATGAAATGGGTCATTATGAAATTGAGTTTCCAAAGAAGAACTCAAATGAGGGGAATCTGCCAGACTAAAAGCAGAAAGGGGTTGTGAAATCCTTTGCAACTACTTCAAATGAAGTTGGGCCGCCAAATGATGTAGTATCAGGTACACTGTTTGTTTCTTCAGATTATGCCAATGTGTTGTTTGATTCAGGGTCTACAAACTCTTTCATTTGTGATAATATTTCTAGTAAATTGTTAATTCCATCTCAAGATATTAATACATAACCTATGGAAAAAACACCTTGATGAAATATTGAGATAAAAAGAAAACATAATAACCTTCATGTCCTTGTGTGCAGAAAGAAACTCCCTGAAAACCTTATTGTTTTTCCTCTAGTAGAGTTAGAAATTATTTTGGGTATGGATTGGATTTATGTTTATCATGATAAGATTGACTGTAGATATAATGTAGTTTCTTTTAAGAAAGATTTTTAGTTTTTGTACAAGAATGAACCCTTACTTTTGATAACATCTTAGGAAGATGAGAAACTAGTAAATTATGGAAATTAATGTTACCTTTATCATGTTGTTGAAAATAAAGTAAGTGTTGATATTAATGATATTCCAGTGGTAAATGAGTACCTTGATGTTTTTCTTGATGAGTTGCCTAGTATTATACATGATCGGAAAGTTGAATTTACTGTTGACTTAGTGCCTAATGGTAAACCAATTTCAAAACCCCCATATCGAGTGGCTCAAATTGAACTTTTAGAGTTAAAGATGCAACTGCAGGAGTTACTAGATAAAGGTTTCATTTGACCTAGCACATCACCATTGGGTGAAACTGTATTATTTGTTAAAAAAAGATGGATCAATGAGACTTTTCATGGATTATAGAGAATTGAATAACATCATTGGTAAGAACAATATACTTTTCCTCATATTGATGATTTGTTCAATCAGCTCAAGGTAGCTCAGTATTTTTCAAAGATTGATCTGAGGTCGGGTTACCATCAGTTGAATGTAAATGAACCAGACATTACGAAGACTATGTTTCATACAAGATATGGCCATTATGAATTTTTAGTTTTTCCTTTTGGGTTAACCAAGGCATCTACTATATTCATGGAACTTATGAATAGAATTTTCCATGAGTTCTTGGACAATTTTGTGGTTGTGTTGATTGATGATATTTTTGTTTTCTACAAAAGTAAAGAAGAACATGAAGGTCATTTAAGGGTTGTCTTGTAAACATTAAAAGAAAATAAACTGTATGGAAAATTCTGTAAGTGTGAGTTTTGGTTATAACAAATTTCCTTCCTTGGTCACATAGTTTAAAAAAATGGCAAAACTGTTGATCCTTATAAAACAAAAGTTGTTGAAGAATTGCCAAGACCCACAAATATAACCGAGATCCATAGTTTTCCTGGTTTGAAAGGTTATTACCGAATGTTTTTTGAGAATTCTTCATGGTTATCTAGTCCAATGACTAAATTAACTCGAAAAGGTGTTAAGTTCATTTGGACATTAGAATGTGATGATTGTTTTCAGGATTTGAAAAGAGGATTGATGAATTCTCCAGTTTTGGAACTACCTTCCAGAAATGGTGAGTTTTTTATTTATAGTGATGCTTTGTTGAACGGAAATGGTTGTGTCCTTATGTTGAATGATCAGGTAATTGCTTATTCTTCACATCAGTTGAAACCCCATGAGTTAAATTACCCAACACATGATTTTGAATTAGCTGCTATTGTTTTTTCCTTAAAAATTCGGAGGAATCATTTTAATGGAGTAAAATGTGAAATATATATTGACCAAAAAGTTTAAAGTATATATTCACTTAGAAATAATTGAACATGAGACAAAAGAGATGGTTGGAATTAATCAAGGATTTTTATTGCACGATCCATTACCATCTAGAAAAATCAAATAATGTGGCTGATTCATTTAGTTGAAAAAGTAATTCTTCATTAACCATGCTACGTTTGGAATGAGATCCTTTGGTTTTTGATTTGATAAACATTGGCATATAATTTTTTGGTGCAGGAAATTGTTATGTATTTTTTCATGTGTTAGTGGAATCATCTCTATCTGACATAATTAAGAGAGCGTAGAAAGAAGATAGTGAGTTGCAGAAATAGGTAGAGTTGGTTTATAAGGGTATTTTTCATGAATTTAACATTGATAATGATGGTTTTTTGAGGTTTGGAAAGATATTATGTGTGCCTTGTGATTCACAATTGAAGAATGTGTTGTTATGTGAATTTCATAGTTCTCCATTTTCAGTTCATCTCGGAATTACTAAGATGTATAAAGATCTTCGGGAGTATTACTAGGGGGATGGAATGAAACGAGATATTATTGACATTACTGTGACGTGTTTGACTTGATAGTAGGTTAAAGAAGAGTGGTAGTTACTGAAAGGGAAGCTTTAGTCTTTACCAGTGCCATAGTGGAAATGGGAAAATATATCTATGGACTTCGTTGTGGGATTAGAAAAGACATCTAGAGGTAACAATGCAATCTGTGTTATTGATGATCGATGGACTAAATCAGCTCATTTCATTCCTATTTGAGATACATTGTCTCTAGATCCACTTTCTCGGTTGTATGTTAAAGAGATCTTCTAGTTGCATGGTGTTCCTCTCTCCATAGTATCTGATCGTGATCCCATGTTTACTTCTAACTTTTGGAAAGGCCTTCAGAAGTCATTAGGTACTGAATTAAATTTTAGTACAGATTTTCAACCTCAATCAGATGGGCAGTCAGAATGAACAATTCAGACCACAGAGGATATACTACGAGATTTTTCAATAGATTACCATGGAAGTTGAGACCAACATATTTTATTGGTTGAATTTTCATATAATATCAATTTTCATTCCAGTATACAGATGGCTCCATTTGAGGCATTATATGGAAAGCGTTGTCAAACTCCAAATTTTTTCAGTGAAGTAGGTGAAAGAAAACTGATAGGACCAGAATTGGTAGAAGATATGGTAAAAAAAGTTCAGTTGATTCAGAAGAAAATGAGAACAACTTAGAGCAGGAAGAAAAGTTATGCAAGTAAGGTGAATAAGGATCTATCTTCCGAGGTAGGTGATCATGTCTTTCTCAATGTTTCTCCATTGAAAAGTGTGATGCGTTTTGGTAAGAAGGGAAAGTTGAGTCTAAGGTTCATTGGACCTTATGAAATCCTGGAGAAAGCTGGAACAGTTTCATACAGAGTGGATTTACCTCCTTTTTTATCTCAGGTACAAAATATTTGTTATGTTTCAATGTTGAGAAATTATATTCCAGATCCATCTCATTTTTTGATCCCAGTGGTAGTTCAGTTGGAAGAGAATCTCTCTTATGAGGAACAACCAGTCCATATTATTGACCATAGAGAGAAAGTGTTGCATAATTAGGTAATTTTTTAGGTAAAGGTTTTGTGGAAAAACCATATGTTTGAAGAGGCACTGCGGGAATCTGAAAATGTTATGAGAGAAAAATACCCCCACTTATTTGATACGAGAATAAAAATTGTGAGGATGAAATTCCCAAAAGGGAGGAATGATGTAACATACCAAGTAAATAAAGAATAATACATTAGAATATTTTTATTATTTGTGAATTAAAAATTAATTTTACTTTAAAGGGGATGCTATGTTCGATAGCGTACACGATACTCAACAGTGGATTTCATTGAAATCATACCTTGCACACTAATAATATAATATTATTATTTTAAATGGTAGTTAACACATTTCCATTTTGTTGGAATCAATGAATATAATTGAATAAAATATGATTAAACATGTTTTTAAAATGTTTTTATATTTATACAATAAATTTTAGAGGCTTAAAATGTGAATGAATCAAATTTTAAGCATAATTTTCTTTAAAAGATCGATTCACCGCCTTTTAATGGTGAATCCTATTTAAATATAATTTGTGTCACTCTTATATGTTTTATTTGACAAAATAAATTTCTTATTTTGAATCGGGACATCAAAATTTACTTTGCATGAAATTTTCGTATTTTTCGGATAAAGTTCATTTTTTAATGAATATTGAAAAATGTTGTATTTTAATTCAAAAGTGCCTTTTAATATATTTCATTTATATGGATAGATTATATTTTGAATAGGTTCTAAAGTGTAATTAGAATATATTTTTACTAATTAATCCAATGTTGTAAATTTTAATTAATTTCACTTTGAAATTGGACATAAACAAGTGTCAATATTTTGATAGTTATTATTTCTTAAAAACACGCTATTTGTTTTAAACGTGAGAAATAATTTTAATTTAATTTCTACCACTTCTGTGTTTTGAATTTGAAAAAAATGGATTCCATATTTTGAATTAGTATATCCAAATTGTGCAAATAGGTAACTTTTATTTATAGACATTTTAAATATTTACTTCAGTAATTACTTTATTTACCATGATTAAAGGGTAAATATAGTAAATAAAGTAAAAATATAATATTTAATAATATTAAATTACCCTAACATGTGTCATAATACTATTGGCTGAAACATATCCGACCTTGGGCATCCATGGGTTAAATTTGGGACCCCATGGAGCCACATGGGAGTAATAATGACATTTTATATTAATTAGTTTAAAGTAAAGACAAAACTGACAAAAACAAATATCTTTTAGTAAATTAATTTTTACATGGGGTTATATAAGTTATAATTTCTATTATAAATATTATTTGGAAATTTAAAAAAAATTTCTACATCATGGTATTTTTTTTATAATTTTTGGACATCAAATAAATTAAATTATTTATGTCACAGTAATGATGCAATATTTACCTCATTAAGAAATGATATAAAAAATAAGATTATAATTATTAAAATAAAATCCAAAACCTATCTAATTCTTATTGGAATATTTTATTTCGACCATGAGTCATTTTAAATTTCATATTAACGAATCGTTTACCTTTTGAAACCGAAGATGAAGTTATAATAAAATAATTATTTCAAACATTCATAAAGATCCCCTCCTCTCCCATATAAAAAGCCCTCACTTATACCCCATTTCACACACTTATCAAGACTTTGTCTTGTGAAAACTATTCTCCAATAAGCTCTCAAGATCCCTATATTCAACCTAGAAACCTTACCTTAGGCATAAATCACTTCATGAAATCCTTTTGGTTCAAACTAAAGGGAGTTACTAAATTTAATGGTAGCATCTTATCTTAAGTTCATTTGTTTTATTTTACTTCTCCAACCCCCTAAACTCTTTTTATTCCTTTATTTTATGACAAAAAAGTATCCTGAATATACTAGGATATTTTTATGAAAAGTATTCTAACTACACTTACACAAACCTCCATCTAATTGGTAAAGAACATAAAGTTTCTCTGGATCGGAAACTAACACCTCACGAAATGATGATTGTTCAATTATCTCCTACCACATCTCATGGTGGGAATTATGATGGCAGTATATTTATATATGATATATATAATGTTTATTTTTTCCTTATGCTTATGTATTTTCCGTTTATAACATACCTTTACGGTTTCCATAATGGGTAAACGTGATAATTTCATTTTAGGAAGTGTGGACTACTGCCCCCTCAAAATTATATGACATGTTAATGAAATATGTGGGATGAATAAAGGATATAGTTAATGATGTTATTTAAGATATTATACTGGAATTATAATATACAAATTTATCATTATGTTTTCATTCCATCAAAATATGAAATGGAAATGAAAGTAGCGTTCATGCGTATGTACGACTTACCGTCTCTATGAACGGTGCATTTTATTTCTTACCTCCAAATGTTATGTACTAATATAAATACATGTATTTACTATATATATATAATATATATGATATCTAAATCATTAATATCATTATTAATATAATGGATATTTTACCACATGGACAACTTGTAATTATAAGGTGTTCATTATTACTCAAGTACCAAATATTGACGAAACAATTGTTAATAACATAAATGATTACATAATGTTAATAAAATAGTAATAAGTGATATAAAAGGAATAATAAACTTGAGAAATTTTCTTAAGAAATTAGAAATTAACTTTAGTTTATTATTCAGATGATTAAAGAACGATCGAGTGAAGTCAGACACGAGGTAAGGGACTTCGTCTCAATCTCCTTTCATTGTGGCATATTTTGTTTTATTAACAGCTTTCTTTTATACGGTGTATAAATAGCTTTGAATTTTCATTTAATTCAAAGGGAATATTTTCCTATGAGTCGTTTTACTAATCGACAAGAAAATTAACTTTTCTTTTTAACGTAAGCAGTGACAAAGACCTTTTCCACCGCCGTGTGTATTTATTGTTCTTTGGCTTCCTTAACATGCTAAAATGTTTATAAAAGGAGAATAAATACCATATAATCTTTTATTTATTTTGGTATTGAATATGGTTTTGATAGTGGATTTTTTATGTCAATTGATATTTTGTTATTAGAATGTTATCTTTCCTTTATGTTTATTTTATGTGTTATGAATATGTTATGGTTATTGGGAATTATTTATGTATACGGGTGGTTACATGATAAACCTAGGGAGGGTGATCCCGAGATAGCTCTCCAATGCATTGAGTAACATGACGGAGGTAAATGTGAATGTTTCTCCTAAGAGATTTATGGAATATACTATGATGGGTATTCAAAATGCAACTGCCAACGTAGTTGTGATAGCTACAATGTAAGTATGATATGGATGCCACAAGTTACCTTTTTGAATTATGTTTTCTATGTGTTAGTCATAAATCTTATGATTTCATGGGGTATGTTAAAGAGCTTATGTTATGTATGTAATGATGAACTAATGTTTTCATTATTTTTTATAACCCTTACTGAGCCTTTTATACTCATCCTAGGTTTTGAAATGTTTTTCACGGGACTTAAAGATGATTAGGGTCAAGGATGGGATCATGGAAAATTAATACTGTCTAAAACATGGATCTAGACATGAATCTTTTTTTAGGAGATTTTATTTTGAGAAAAAAATGGAAACTGAGTAGAAGTGTCTACTTTTTAATCTTTTGAGATGTAATAGTTATGTTCAAATTCTCTAAAACTCTAAACCTAAAAAGATCCTCAATGTGAATTATTCATTTAATTCAATATTATGTAATGTTTTAAGGTCGGGTCATTATAATGTGTATAGGGGTAAACATGGCATGTGACCACACAACACTGCCTATCTATGTTCTCCCTAGGACATGGCTTGAGAATCCATTTCACACTACACAATATGTACTAGTTGAACATAGTATGTACTATCCACCCAGGGTCTGCTCATGCTCATCTAGTCATGCCCATGTATATGGTTGTATCCATGTATCTTGACCATGTCTGAGCACTAGGTCATGCCCTTATACTATGGTTTTTCTCATGTTCTTAGTTGTGTACAAGACAATGTACTTACCAAGTACATGCTGAGCTTCCATCACATGGTCACATGATGTGCACTGGATCCACATGACATGTGATATTTATCTCTTCCTAAAACCCTATTCTCCACTAGTAGGGGACTACACGGCATGTGTTTTTAAAATTTCACACAATGTGGTCATGATTTTCATAGAAAAATTAGTATCATATAATAGATCGGGATTCTCCTTTTCTACATTCAAATCTGACTTTTAACCACTAGAAATCAGAAGGGAATGCATTCGACCATTGATTCCCATCATTCGGTGCTATGAAATTAGGTTCGAATCATCTGCCTATGAGTCACCATGTGGCATGTGTGCCTATCATCACCCATAACTACTCCAGATCCAAGATTCATGAATCAACACCCATGATCCATCCAAATCCATCCAAAAACCCCCACCCTATTTTTTTCACAACCTCCATGAATCTAGAGGTTTGATCAAGCTTGAACCTACCCTAACAATGTCGAACCACAGACCCATGGGACAATGAATAAGAACATTAAGAACACTGGGGATAAATGAACAATAATGATGTAAATCATTCATTGGAAAATATCTCTTCCAAAAAATCACATAAATGAGGATATCATGGGGTTATTGAAAGAGAAACAAAGGGATTCAATCATATTATTTTAAAAAAAAGGAAACATAGCACATGGGAAGGATCAAATTAATCAAATAACCATATGAAAATAATTAAATCCATTATTTTCAATGAAATTTATTATGTAAATCCATAAGTAATTTCCCTTAACTCTACTTAGTGTCTATATTTTGTGAATAACACATCTGGCATCAATGACGTTGGCACATTATGATCATTCTTTCTTGATCCACCTCGATTTGATTGTTGGAATCCTTAAATCTCAATATTTTTATTAAAAATGATTTCTTATAATTATACCAAGGTTATGCAGCTAATACTAATGAAATTTTATAATGAAATACTTATAGAGTGTATTAGTATTGGTCATTTAAAATAAAATAATTTTTTTTTGAATGTTTATTTTAATTAAACACACTGCCAATGAATGGCTCAACCAGACATCTGGTGTTGAAAAAACATTGGTCATGACTTGTGTAAAACCCATGTTCTAGAATCAAACATACTCTCATATTTCCCATCTGGATTCATAAACAATTGTAAAACTAGAAAAATTTAAATCGTTCATGTTCGTATAATAAAATATATAAATATTTTTAATATATTAATTTCGGGGTCTTGAGACATCCAAACACTATGCTGACTCCAAGGATAAATCTATACACACACACACAGATATATATATATATATATATATATATATAATAAACTAGTTCATAAAAGGGGTGTTGTTACATTAAAAATTCTTTCAAGGATTTTCACCCCAAAAATCACAAGCTTTTTTAAAAGGTAGGGACGATGAGTCTGAGTTTGCATCTGACTCTCACACTCCCAGGAGCTCCCCTGTATGATCTTATTCCACCAAAGTACATGGACCAAAGGGATTCTCCATCAATATAGGATTATATCCTTCTTTTCATTGATCACCACTAGGTACTCTACAAAGGTGGATCCATCCTGGTAGTCTATATCACCCCATTAAATAATTTTCATTGGGTCTTGCACTTATCTCCTCATTTTTGACACATAGAAACATCACGAACTTGATCCAACTATGGTGGAAAGTATAGGTGGTATTAAACCTCACCAACCATATACAGGACCTTGAATGGCTCAAAAACCCTATGGGATAACTTTCTTCTACATCCAAACCTCCTCAATCCTTATCGTGGGGAGCCTCTAATGAAAATGTGTTCTCCATGGTCGAACACCAAGGTCCTATGATGTTGATCTGCATAATATGTTTTTATACTCTGGGTTATTCTCATGCACTCACAGATCACCTGAGCCTTCTCCATTATCACCTACTCCATCTCTATCCCAATACGATATGTCTCAAAAATCTGATTCAAGCATAAGGTAGACCAATACAATCTTCTGTACATGGCCTCTAAAGGTTTCATGCTAATATTAGTGTGATAGTTTTTGTTATAAGAAAACTCTACCACTTAAAAGTGATTCCCCCATATCTAGAAAACGAATATCATGAAAGTATTTTAGTATATACATAAAAACATGACTAGTTCGATCGGTCTGGCCATCTAGCTTGCGATTAAACATTGTAACCCTATGAAAAAGGGTCTTAAAGGCCTCTTGGATCCTCCTCCATAATTGTGATTTAAAACAATCATTATTTCCATAAATGATAATAGAGGGAAACCTATGAATCTGATGATATCTCACACATACATCTATCCAATACTCCCAATCGAGTTATTCTCTCTGATGGAAAGGAATTGTACCAACTTTGTAAGTTGGTCCATAATCACCAAGATAGAACCATGGGCTATCATTATCCCTGAAAGTTCCATCATAAATTCTATAGAAATTCCATACCATTTCCACTCTGTCATCCTAAGAGGTTATTTCAAACATGCCAGAAGTTGGTGCTCAGCCTTCACCAGAGGACATGTGAGACAATGAGAGATGATCACAGTTACGCTTCACCTCATTCTATCCTACCAAAAATTCCACTGAAGGTCCTTGTACATATTTTATGAATTAGGATATATATCCAAGTAGCCAATGTAATACTACCTCATCAATTTACCATTCAATATGACTTGAACCACTATATATCCATGGAAAAAAGATGATGTTCTACCCTCCATCACAAAATCCATCTGGTGTATATCCGAGGGATATCTAGCCACATAGAGCCTCATATTCGAGGTATCCTTACTGGGAATATCTCATAAACTAAATAAATAAAAAAGGAACCACCATAGACCATAGAAAAACTAAACACCAATCCTCTATCACGGTTTGTTTAAATAATTCCAACTCTCAGATGCCTCACCCACCAAGAGAGAATTCCACTTCCTGCTAATAATATCTACCACCGTGTTACCCTTCATAGTATTATTGACTTTATAAATTTTATAAAAATTTAATAACTCTAACAAAAACCTTTATTTTAGGTTTAGATCTATCTGGGTGATAATATCCCTGAGACATTGGCATCCTGAGTATAAAATTAAACACTCACCCAGAAGATAGTTCCCAAATATTTTTAGAGTGAAGATCGATGCTTCAAACTCTAGGTCATGAGTGGAATAGTTAAACTCAGGGGTCCCAACTACCTCAACCAATATAAATCATTTTATACCTCAACCTCAATACACAATCAATGACATCTCTATAGGAATCACAAAACTCTATGTATTCCACACCCTCCTCTAATTATCTCAACATAGGTGCACTGTTCAGCCTCAGCACAGCTTCTTGAAGGCTCCATAAAATTTATTTTTTAAGGTAAATAGAAGGAATTTCTATTTATAGGTGGTCAAAGGGATTGAAATCCTGGATAAATAAACCATAAAACTCCTATAGTACCCTATAAATCCAAGAATACTCATCACCACTAACACGCACATAGGAGTCTCTAAATAAAGAACCAAAGTAATCTTCAATGGGTCTATAGAAAAACCATTATCCAAGATGAAATTACTCAAAAATAAATTTGATAAAAAAAGAACATTTATAGCATTCAATGAAGCTAGTACTCCCAGAGCCAGTTTAGGCCCATCCTCAGTTGCTCTTCATGATCCTCTATTGATGTAGAGTAAATATGTATGTCATTAATGAAGATGACCAAAAATCAGTCCATGCAAGGATGAAAGAAATTCTTTATAAAATATATAAAAACTGAGGGAGAATTCATCACACCGAAAGGAATCACCTGGAGCTCACATAGTCCCAAGAAACATTATTGTGGAATATTTGAAATATTATCCACACATACCCGAAAATGTTCGTATCCAGACATGAGATTGATCTTTGGAAACCAACTTGATCATATCAGCTGGTCGAAGAGGTCATAAATACTAAGAATGGGTTATATATTATTTATCACTAAATCATTACAATGATGATAATCAACACAAAGCCTCATGATCCCATACTACTATTTCAAAAACAACACTATAGCTACCTTGGGGGAACAATAGATCTAATGAAATTATTCTCTCCAAGGTCCTATAACTACACCCTAATCTCCTAGACCTCGGTATGGAAAATATAATATTCCATAGAATTTTTCAGTGTGATATAAGGGTGAAATTCAATTCCTAATTCCATCTCTTTCCTCACAGGTAGTCCTAAAACATCTCCAGGGAAGACGAAAAAATAGTCCTCCACTATCAAAGGAATCCTGATACCTAAATAGCCCACTACACAAGATCCAAAATCAAAAAATAATGTTTGATGGGTTAAAACATTTTACAAGAAACACCAACTTTATCATCCATGATATCCCTCTCATCCACAACAAATAATCTCATCCCACTTATTTTAAGGAATCTAACTCATCTGCATTGATTTTCAATCTGATCTTGAATTGTAGATAACCAGTTTATACCCAAAATGATTCCATAATGTTTCATCATGATGATCAAGTGGTCCTATGATAAAATCTCTCCACCAAAATTCAACTCAAACTTCTGATAAATGGGTGATATAAAATGTTTTCACCCAGTAAGAACCTATAGCAATATCTACTTGGATAAAGTATCAATTAGAATATATTTCTCCCAAAATGTTATAAGGTGGTAAATGAATGAAGCATGCATGTTTCTACTAGTACTGATGAAATATTATAAATGACACAAATCATACCTCAATTCATCTCATGAGATACTTAGTTATAGCCCTCTATAATATGTAGCTTCCAGCAGCCCCGACCGCTATCTCCATGATCCTTGAATGGGCCACCTTGTGTTGTTGGAAGAAGTAGCTCATAGTTTTTCAATCCAAAATCATATCTTCAACTCAACCTACTCTTCAACAAGATTTTCCTCTATGAGGGCTACCCTAACCACACAAGGGAGATCCATGATCACAATGTTCCATCTATCGTGGTGGTCCATCCACCGTCTACCTATCATACATAGCTTGTATTTTATAGAAATAGCATACCATGTGACCAATCCTTCACAAGTATAACATCAAACATAAACTAGATGGATATATCCTATATTAGATCCCTATACTACAGATCCATCCATCTAGTTCTGGGAGAGAGTATTCCTATTTTTCAAAGGCGTCAATGTCTAACACCTGTTAAATGCTACCAACGAATTTTCCATATGATGTCCACTTCCAGTTATGATCACTTAATATACCTCTTATAAAATGATCTCAATAACTATATCCTACTCCTACAATCTATCATAGGTCAGTAAAAAAACCACACAAACACTAATGTCTCTATGAATATCCTTCTTGAACTTTCATACTTGAAAGAATTCATCTTATACCATGTCTAGGTAATAATAAATATGGTTTTTAAACATGATAGAATACTCTCAAACTATCATACTACCATATTACAGCTCAATAGTCCCTTATATCCAATTTTATCCCAACCACGAAGTGTAATATTACTCACAATATCGCTTCTGTAAATATAACCAAGAGAGTGTCACCTCATCAGGGGTATATGTGACTGGACTCTATCAGTGCTGAGCTGCACCATGGAAAATACTATCTTCCATCACAACCATCTAATAAGAAGTGGTTTGATAGAGAATGAAGAATTAAATCATTGACTCATTATAATCATCTAATACTTGGGGATTTGGATCAACATGTAACATCAATTGTATTTGATGATGGACATCACATATCATGTTGTGCCTACACTCACCATCAGTCTACCCCACTAGTACTATGTGTACTCGATAGGTAGTGGCGTTTCTCCCTGCCACTTGGAGAAAAAACATCACAAGACAACCTATGTACTGAGGCCTTATCAAAAAACATATCATTATCATGACCTTGTATTGGTAAACTAGTTTGATATCTTCATGGGGGAATCACAAAAGTCATCAAGGCATACCGTGGATAGATGGGTACATATATAGGGAGCTGAATCAAGAAGGACAGTAAAAAAACTCAATCTCGTTTGATTCATGTTACAATGGTTCCCTACAACTGATGTATCAGCATGCCAATTCTATAAGTAGGTATTTAAAGTCCTGGTGAATTGATATTTCAGCTACCAAACCTATACTAGGTTCCACGACCTAAAATACACACTTGATGAACTTTGAAACATAACTGAAAAAGGATTTATACCAACATTTATGAACTTTTGTTATAGGATGGAGAACCATAGGTATATCTTATACCAATGCTTCTCCAAAACATTGGGTATATAGCCATGGGTATTGATCAATACCAAAAGTTTTCTATAAAACATTAATATATGTCACCTAAATTTACCCTATACCAACAATTTCATTAATACATTGGTATTGGTCTATTCTAATGGTTTTACAAATAGTTGGTATAGCATTCTCTTACCTTGGCCTCCATCATCCCCCAACTTCGCCTAAATCCTACAAACACCAAAACAAAACACCTACAAACACCGAAACAAAACACCTACAAACCCAAAAACATGTAACATACCATGTAAATAAAGAATATGATATTTTCATATTTATTAATATTTTTTAATTAAATATTAAATTTACTAGAATGGGGATTCTATGTTATATGGAATACTCGACACGCAACAATGGGATTTTCCAAAATCTAATGTTGCACAAAAGGCTGAGTCATACCGAAAAATAATAATATAATTATATTTTAAATAAAAGTTAATTACTATCCATTGTATTAGCGAGAATGAACAGAAATAACTAAAATTTTATTATACATGTTTGTTAAATGTTTTTACATTTATCCAATAAAATTTAGAGGCTTAAAATGGGAATGAATGCAATTTCAAGCATAAATACTCTAATATTTTTTAAAAGGGAATTTTACTATACATTTTTGGAGAAATCAATTAAAATATAGTATTTTTTAACTATTATATGTTCCATTTGAAAAAATAAACTTTTTCATCAGAATAGGGACATCAAAATTTACATTGGAAAATTTTTTGGTATTTTTCTGATAAAGTTTATTTTTAATGAATAGTGAAAAATAATGTATTTTAAGTCAAAACGATCATTTAATCTAAAGTATTTATATAGTTGGATTGTTTTTTATTTGTTTTAAAGATTAATTGGATTATATTATTACCATTTAATCAATTTTTGTTCATTGTAAGTAATTTCACTTTGAAATTAGACATAAAAAAGTGTCAATCTTTTGATAGTTATTACTTCTTAAAAACACCTTTCTAGTTTTGACAACAGGATTTAATTTTATATTTATTTCTTCAAATTCTATGTTTTTATTTTGGAAAAATGGATTCCATATTTGGAATCAGGATTTAAATTTTTTTTAAATTGCTAACAACTATTTTTAGACATTATGAATAGTAACTTCAGTAAATTTTTATTAACTATGGTTAAAGGGTAAATGTGATAAATAAGGAAAAAAAATAATATTATAATAATATTAAATTACCATAACATGTGTTCTAATCATATGGAATGATAAATATGTGACCATGGAAATAATTGGGGCGATTTTGGGACCCCATGGAGCCACTTGTATGTGAAAATGACATTTTATAAAAAATTAATTTATAGTTAAGGAAAAAGTAACATAAACATATATATTTTAGTAAAAAGAAATTTATATGGGGTTATATAACATACATTCTCAACTATAAATAAAAATTATAAATATAAAAATATTTCATAAATCATGGTATTTTATTTATAACTTTTGGACATTAAATAAATAAATTTAATTAGGACACAATGATGTTGCAGTGATTACATCATTAACACAGTATTTAAATAAATGATATTATAAATGTTAAAAAAAAGAAATTTGTTTATTTCACTTTCATCGAAGAATTTTATGGATGATAGTTACATTTCATATTTGACTTAATGATGTTTTTTCGAATCAATCATTTTGTTATGGATTTTTAAAAAAGTCATGATATAAATAGTTACAAAATTGACATAATTCATAATTTAAAATATAAAATATTTTATTAAACATTATAAAATTCAAAAAAATATAATATATTCCTAAATGGTAATAATAATTACAAAATTTTATTATTGACTCTTTAATTATATATTTTTCATTTTTTGGTAACTATTTTGATTCTAAAAGTTTTATATGCTTGATAAAACAGGAAGTGTAAAAAGGTTTAAATAAAACATATAAGGATTAAAAAATTTACAAAACCTATAAAATTATGATTGGATGATTTTATTTAGAATTATATTAATCTTATATTATAATTTAATGAGTTATGAACCGTTTTGAACTGAAATTAATTTTATAATAAAATAATACTTTCAAACTTTTCTAAAGAGCCTCTCCTCCCTCTTATAAAATGCCACCACCTCTAACCTATTACTCAAACCTCTAAAAAACCTTGAATAACCCAATATCTAATCCATTAAGCTTCCAACATCACTCTCTTCAACCTAAAATACTTACTTTTGTTAGAAGGTAATTCAATAAAGCCTTTTGGTTCAAACCAAAGGGAGTTACCCGATTTAAAGGTAATGTCTTCTATGAAGATCTTTTATTTTATTTTCCTTCAACAACCCCCTAAACTCACATTATTACAATATTTTATAAAAACAATATTAGAGTAAATATACTTTGATTTTTTTATTAAATGTATTATAACTACACTTTCACACGCCTCTATTTAATATATTTGAACATTATGTTTCTATGGACGACGAACTACTGCCTCACAAAACGATAATTATTCAATTATCTCCTACCACATCTCATGGTGACCATTATTATGGAAATATATTTATTTGTGATATATATTTTATTTATACTGTCTTTATGCTTTTTTATTTTTCATTTATAGCATACCATTTTGGTTTCCATAATGGGTAAATACTATAATTTCATTTGAGGATGTGCAGACTACCCCCCTCAAAGTGATATGAATCGTTCATGCCATACATGGAATGTATAAAGGATAAATCTAATGAAATTATATATGATACTATACTAGAATTATAATATAACTATGTATCATTATGTTTTAATTCCATTAAATATGATACATAAATGAATGTAGTGTTTATGCATATGTACGGCTTACCGTCTCCACAAACGGTGCATATCATTTATTATCTACAAATGTTATGTAATATTATAAATACACATATATAATGGATTTATATGATAAATATGACCTATAATTCATGAATATAATTATTTAGATAATGTAATTTTGACCACATGGGAAACTTGAAATCATAAGAAGTTCATTTTTGACTCAAGTACTAAATATCGACAAAATAACCGTTATTAAATTAAATGATTATGTAATGTTTATAACATGGTAATAAGTGATATAAAATGAATAATAACATGAAAAAGGTTATGAAGAAAGTATAAATTAACATTATTTTATTATTCAGGAGATTAAATAACAAACGAGTCAAGTCGGACACGAGGTAAGGGACTTCGTCTCACTTATTTTTCATTGAGGCATATTTTGATTTATACACGACATGCTTTTATATGGTGTATAAAACCCTTTGAATTTTGAAAGCATTCAAAGGGAAACTTTTTTCTACATATATTTTTACTAAAATACCAAGGGAATGTTTCTTTTCAACATACGTGCTGACAACGACCTTTCCGCCACCACAAGCATTATTTTGATATATGGATTCCTCTACAAGACGTAGTGATTTAAAAGGAAAATAAATAACATATACACTTTTTATGTATTTTGGTATTGAAAATGGTTTGATAATGGATTTATTATGTTAATATCTTGAAATGATATATTTTTGTTGCTATGTGGAAATTTTATCCTTCCTTTATGCTTATGTTATGTTATATGATTATGTTTTTGTTCTTGGGTATTGTTTACGTACATGGGTGGTTCCATGATAAACCTAGGGTGGGTGAGCTTGAGATAGATATCAAATTTCTTGGGTAACGTGATGGAGGTAAATTTTAATTTTTATACTATGAGATTTAGGGAATATACCATGATGGGTATTCCAAACATGACTCCCTATGCAGTTGTAAAAGCTACAATGTAAGTATATTATGGATGCCACAAGTTACCTTTACTATTTTTGATTACTATGTTTTAATAATAAATTTTATTATTTAAAGACGTATTTTAAGAAGCTTATGTTTTGTATTTATTTATGGACTAATGTTTTCATTATTTATTTTATAACCCTTACTGAGCTTTTTATTGTCATCCCATGTCTTTGAATTTTTTTTCACAGGGTATAAGGAAGGGTAAGAGAAAAGAAGAATTCAATTAGATTTATATCCACAAAATAGATTTTTTTTTTATATTAAGAGTTTTTATTTTATTAAAAAATGGATACTGAGTAGAAGTCTCTACATGTGATATTCTTGTTGTTATGTATAAGTTATGACCTAATTATCTAAAGCTCTAAACCTTAAAAGACCCTAAATGCTAATTATTTACTTAATTCAATATTATGTAATGTTTAAGACTGGGGCCTTATAAAAAACCTACAACCAATCCACAACCACACAATATACAAAATTCAATAAACTAATTAGTTCATTCAACTAGTGACAACACACATTTAAACGAGAAACATGTGAATTTATATCCAATCATTAGACATCATGTGTCATAAATATTAGTAAAAATGTAAAGGATCAATATCTCTGTCATAAACATTGTAATCATCATCTACCTTATCATTATCATCACCATTATCATCCTCACTATCATCCTCATAATCCTCCTACCATCACCATCACCCTCACCATAATCCTCAACATCACAGTCATCATTGCCATCACCATTGCTAACTCGATCTCCATCTCCTTTCTAGGAAACTCATTATCCTAACCACCACTAGTACTCTCATCACTATCTCTTGGTGCATCATATAATGAAGTCATTATTGATATTCATTTATCAAAAATTGAATCGGTATCTAGAGGAAGTGGTGGTCATAAGGGTTATATAACAGTCATAAATTTCTCATTATACTTTTAACTATATTCACACTCTTTAATGGATATTTTTTTATCTCTTTTTCCTTTGTATGAGCTTGTGCTTCCACTTAAGGATTTGTTTCAAACTCAATCAAAATTGTCACCTAATGTGATCCAATATATAGAAAGAAAAATGATCTTCCCTTATAACATCCAGAGCTTGAATAAAGTAATAATTTATTTTATTAAAAGTATTTTTATGTTATGATTAATTAAATTTTAGTAATAATAATATGAAAACATTAAATTTTAAATGAATATTAAATAAAAAATTAAAAAAAAATTAATAAATGAAGAAATTATAATGAAAATTTATTAAATAAAATTTTAATAGTTATATCGAATTATTTGACAAGTGAACAACATATAAAATATGTTTTAATATAATTTGTTTTCCTTAATAATGTAATTATTTACGTGAAATAATATTTTTATTATAAAGATTTTGTTTTAATAAATAAATTAATGGAATTGTATTTTATCATTTAAAATAAAATGAATTATAAATATGAATACATACATTTATATGTATCAATTTTTTTAATAAACCTTAAAAGTTAGTTTTATACAACATTTATTGTTTTAATTAATATTTTAAACATATAAATACAAAATTTAACAATAATGATAATTTTATTCCAAAAATTAAAGATAATTTAATTTGAAAAATATACAAATGATATTATGATAAAAATAATATTTTAATAAATATGAATAGAATTTAATAAAATAATATAAATAAAAAAAGAAAAATATATTCAGATAATGGGTATCAATAAGGAGGGCCGAACCCATATTATTGGGAAATCACACTCGAGGGGTTCTTCTTCATGAGGCACAATTATGAATTTGGTGGAGTCAATACCAACTATAGGTGGGGTTCAAGCACTGAAGGGTTGTTTCAACCATGAACTAGGGATTATCAGGATTAAGGATGGACACTATGATGAAATCTTGGGATAAAGTCGGGATCCACTACTAGAAGAAAGAGATTATTGTCTAGTTTGACCAGTTGGGGTTTCGACTAAAAGGTGTTCCAAACATGGATGAAAGAGATTGATCAAGGATGAAGATCATGTATTCTTATTTCAAGGTTGGTTGTGATTTTAATTTTCATTTCTAATTCTTCCGCCCATTTTCAGTTTCGGTTTATCTATGAGTTATTCATAATCAATCATCAATTATAATTCCTCAACCCTTAATTGTTTTACTTTAATCATTATTTTCCAGTATATTTTTCTAGTCTATCCAAAGTATATCCCCAGTTTCAAATGTATGTGGATCAATATAATATATATTCATATCAGTTGTTTGATCAGATGAATCTAGAAGCATCACAATGAAGCATCCACTAAATTGATTTAAATAGCATAGAAAATATAGAAATCTATATCTTGTGTTTTTTTTCTTCATATTTTTCCATCTTTAAATTCAACTAGTTACCATAAAAAATATTTATTAATATATAAATATATATCAATCACCCTGTACTACAAGCATAAAACCTGGAAAACATTTTCTTAGTTCTTTAGATTCTTACTTCATTATCCTTTGTCATGTTAGTCTTCAATATTAGTATAGATCATATTGAAAAAAATCATATTAACATCATACTATTATGGTTTGATATAAAATATACATCTATCATTATGCTTCCTCAGAAATAATTACCATTGAACAAAAAAGTTAAAGGAAATCGAGATCCTTCCCATATTTTCTTTGTCAAATAAAATTATTCTTTTAAAAATATATATTTTTAAAATAGTCCAAATATGTATTTAAAAATGAAACTTCCTTTGGGAGATACTAACTTAGAAATCATTGAAAATGGAGTGAATCCAAAGGGTACACCAAGAGGAGGAAAACTAGTTGGATTCAAGTTTCTAAAAATCAAAAGCAGAAGGTAAATTAGGTTTTCAATGTTCTCCTGCCATGTTCTTTTAAAAAAAAATAATACAATTTTCATTAAATGATTAAAATTCATGTTTGTGAAATTTTAGTTTAATTTTATGGGAAAATTGATTATTTACAAATCCAATATTTACATAGATGAATCTTGAAAAGAATAAATTATTAATCATTAAACAACTATGAACTCGTATATCTTATTTTTTAAAAAAGTTGTTATGTTTTCATATTACAGATTTAAATAATTATTTTATGAATAATTTCTGTAAATATTATATATAAGGAATAAAAATAATATTATTATTAAAAAAATTATCTTATAGTTAGAATTTTTTGTATGAGTATTATTTTAAAAATAAATTTATATACTTTCAATGAAACAAGGTATACTAGAGATTATTTTATAAATTATAGTTTTATTTCAATTTAAATTATGGATTTTGGAAATGAATATCAATAGTTCCATGAATTATACATATCATCGACATTTTATGCATTGAATAAAACATTAATTTGTAATTTAATAATAATGTGTGTTTAAATTATTCTTTGAAATTATTAAATTCATTTATTTATACAAACATTAAAAATTTTTATAAAAAATTTTTGTTTGGAAAATTATTGAGTGTATACATTTTTTTAATGTTGAATACAATTAAAGTAAATTATGAAAGGTTGTTATTGGTTTTTATAGGTTATTGATGAGAAAAATGAATCTTCATGAAAAAAATCTCTTAAAATTAATTCATCAAATGCATATCAAATGGTTTGATGAGAAGGAATGGGGAGTGAACCCATGACCTCAGGAGGACGTTGTCCCACCAGTGATAATGGTAAGTGGCCACAAGGGGTTTATAATGTAACACCCCTAGATTTTATGAAAAATATTCTTTTTAATTTCATTATTGTCTTGTGTTGTATGATAAACCAAAAGGAGCTTTCACTACATGCATCCCTGACTTGGATTTCATTACACACAATCGTGACCTTCCACGATAGCGTTTTTTGTATGCAATACTGAGTTTCACTAAACAATAATATGCTATTAAAATATTTTTAAAACTAGCCGTTATGAATATTAATAACCAATTTTTGAAATTTTGTAAATTTCATTTTTCAAAATGGACTTCATTTTTGGATTCAGAATATCGAAATTAGCCTAGGGTGAAATTTTGGTATTTTTCTGAAAACTTTCAATTTTTGATGAAAAGTGAAAACACTAGGTTACTATTTAAAAACCAAATTTTTATTTAAATTATTATTTATCTTATTTAAATTTATTTTAGGTCAAAATTGATACATAATACCTATATACGTTCAAAGTAATTCATTGGAGTCATTTTATAATAATTTTAGATATATAAAAATTTTATTAAACTTTTCACCGTCTTTTACCCATCTCCTAGGAGAATTTGCAAATTCACATAAAACATAATTTTACCACTTCTGTGAGTGGAATTTCAAATATCTGAGAGACATGGTTAATATCAAGGACTAAAATGAGGTTCAATGGGATGAAAATAATTTTTGGTGAATAGTAACTTTTTCCTTTTTTACCACGGTTTAAAGTAAATAGGGTAATTAAGGGTAAAAATGATATTATTATTACCCTAACACATGTACTAATTTTATTGGATAAGTGTAAATCGACCGAAAAAAACCTTAGGAATAAAATATGACCATTTAGGCCCACTTGGATTATATTAGGACATTTATTATTTATTTATTTAAAGAAGGGTTAAAATAGTTAAAATCAAAGTTTAATAACTAAATAATTTTTAATATAGGGTTATACATAATATAAATTCAATTATAAATATTCATTAGAAATATCAAAAGATTTCCTACATAATGGTATTTTATTTATAATTTTTAGACATTATATAATATAATTTATTTATGACTCAATGATGATGCAGTAATTATCCTATTATAATGTAATATTAACTTAATTGATGTTATAAATACTAAAATAAATTTAATTTGAGACTTTTTATGAATTCCACTAATTTTATAGGTTAATATTACATGTTATTATTGTTTTTAGTTAACTTTTTTTAACTAAAAATTCTGTTATGATTTTCACAAAAATCAATTACCAAATAGTGTCAAATTTCACATAAAATAGTTTTTAAAACAAATATTATATTATTAATTGTTATTTTATTCCTAAAAATCTATGGTTAGGAAAACTTACTTAGATAAGGTTATATATATTAATAATAAACAACTTGGGGTTCGTTTTTCTTGTTATAGTATGTTTATTAAGCATATAGTGTAAGAAAACAAGAAGACACGGTAAAAGAAAAATTATTTAACTTAAAGTTAAATCTAAATGATAAGGTTAAAATAGATACCTAAACATGACTAAATTCTATTGGATGAGATTATTTAGACCCATACCCACCTTATCTTGGAAATAACTCAATTTGAAGCTATTAAAAACCGAATATGACTTTATAATAAAATAATATTTTTAGTTATTCCAAAGGTGCCCCTCTCCTCCCTTATAAAAGGGAACCTACTCCCTCTATTCCTCACACCACTTTGAGCCTTCATGCTCGGAAACCCCTGCCAATTTTACTTCTCCACTTCCCTAGAAACATCCTAGAGGTTCTGGTATTCTTTAAAGACAAATCTTAGTGCCCTAAGAGGAGGTTTCCAAAAGGCGTGTTGAAAGAAGAGGTAATATTTGTTACCGATTATTTCAACTTTATTTCTTTTCTACTTCTTCTTCTTTATTTTTTTCATTATATTGTAATAACATAAGTATCACTAATATACTGATATGTTATTATAAATATGAAATAACCCCATTTAACCTTCTATCCATCCTAATGAAAACGAAATCACCGCGCGTTCGTACGTACAGAATACCGTCTCCACGTCGTGGTGTAATCTGTTTTTCCACCACCACCTTACTTGGATGGGTATAATGGTGTAATAAATAAATAAATATGATTATTATAACATCATAATGATTCTAAGATATTATATCATTCACTCCAATTATATTCAATAAATATGGAAATGATATCATCGCTCGTGCGTACGTATGGATTACCGTCTCCACGACGCGATGAGATTCATTTTCCATGTTAACAATTCAAGAATAATTATAAAGTATATATAATAATTAATCATGAAATATTTGACATACTAATGCTACTTGATTTATGTATATATATATTTATGTCATATACTTAATTCCATTAAATTCAATAAGGAAATGAAAACAGCGTTCATGCGTACGTACGACCTACCGTCTCCATGAACGGTGTATTTATTTCTATTTATTGATCTATTATATATATGTATAATATGAATATATATTATATAAAAATCATTTTTTATATTCTATAATTAAGTAATCATGATCTATGTAATCATATTAATATTTACAAGTCAAGACACGGATGACAAATGAAATAATTTTACCCAAAACACTCTTTAACATTGAATTTACAAAAGAACGGGTAATATAAAGTCATAAGTGAACCATATATGATATCATAATGATGAATATGATTCTGTAATAATTCAATGACATTATTTAAATAATTATATAGGAGGTTCGGATCCATACGAAGCAAATCAGACCTAAGGTAAGGGATAATTTTGCAAATCTCATTTTTTATCCGAGATTGCTTATTCGTAAGTATTTACTACGGTTATTTCTATCATCAATGTCCATGTTTTATAAAAGTGTTTTCATGTATGTTTAAAGTAATTTTTAACCATTTTTTACTTTTACTACATGGTCTTTAAGGAATTTTTTTTTACCAAACGAGGTACTTTTTGACTTTTCCGACAAAAGTACGAGGAGAATGTTAGTTTTAACTTATACGGCGTGAAGGGATTTTTACGGTTTCATAACACCTCATTTTCATGAAGCTTACTATACATATTTTTATGACTATATTCAAAAAAAATACTTTTATTTTAAAAGTGAATTGCATTTTTTGAAAATAAAATGATTTTTGATGATGAAAGGATATTTTCCTCAATAATTCATTTCAAATGTTTTATCAAAACCTTTTTCCATCTAAGATGACATTATTTCATATGTGTATGTTTCAAGATTAATGTCTCTATTATTTTCATGGTTCACTTTTCTTATGATGAAATGTCCATTTGTTTTATATGGATTATGAAATTATGGGATGATGTTTATGAAACCCATTTTATTCTTTGGGTTATGACGAATGTTTTAAGTTTATTTTGTGGCACAAGTAAGAATGATATCATTATGAGATGGGTGGGACCTATATATCTCTCCAATGCATTGGGTAAAGATTTTTATCTTATGAGATAGACACGGCTGGAACGGTAATTTAATCTGGTTCAGTGTTACAGGACTGAAACGAGGAGTGAACTCGATTTAGAAAGGGACTTTGTCCACTGAGATGGTCTTGGCAGCAATGCCTTGGCTACTATAGAAATCATAACAAGTATTTAATGGTTTCCACAATTACATGTTTTATTTCCATGCTATTTTATCGTGATTGATGTTCCTTTATGATACATTCCTTATGTACTTCCAAGATTTATGTCTTTGCTCAAGGTTTTAATGTTTAGATTTCATGTTCAAGTTTTTTCATTCAAATGTTTATGGATTATTTTATGTTCTCTATGTTTGCCCCTACTGAGCATTTGAGATCATCCTTTTTATGTTTTATTTTCCCCAGGAAATAAAGAAAGGTTTTAGGTAAGGAAACAAAAAGGGGAATATCATTATGGGAGATGTTTAAGATCTTTCAACATGATTAGATGTTTATATTCTGAGTTTCCAAAGACACTAAACTATTACGGTCCTTGTGTGTCTGTTTTTTTGTTATGTATTAAGTATTGTGGAATTTGGGAATATCTATGTATTGGTTTTCAATAATTATATGGTACTGGTAACCATGAAAAAGTGATTGAAATATTTTTGGAAAGTAGATGAAATGTGCATAATGAAGGTATAAGGAGAAAATAATATGATAGTAATCATGAGCTCATGACTGATATAAAAAAATAGTTATATCATAGTTTGAGTATATAGAATTTTGGGGTCTTGGTATGTGGAAAGAGTTAACTTTTGAAAGCACTCATGTTTTCACTAAGATTCAGTGGGTATTAATTTTTCAAGAGAATACATGATTAAGGCCTTCGAATGTTTGGAATGTGACCAACAAGACATATCTTATGACATATGGGGATCAACGATGGTATTGACATGCTTGTTATATGAAATCTCTGGTAATCATCTTCACTATAATATGATAATGGACTGCAATATTTTGGATAAGCCTAATGATTTTAATGCATTATGTTGGACATAAGTTAGTATTGTATATTTTTAGAAAAAAAAGGACAACCTGCAGAACGAGAAACAACCCGTCACGTCGGAAAAGGCTATGGGAATGGAACCCACAACCGAAGTGTGACATGCCTTTATTTCCTACCACTGGCCTACAGGAAGTCCCTGGTTAGTAGAAACTATTTTTATTTTATTATACATGATGATAGATGAAGTATAAGTCCATTTTGGAAACATATATGATTAATCTCACCATAGATGGAATTATGTATATAACTTTTTCTAACTTATGTTTAAGACAGATGGAATGACCTATAATTCTATCACATGATCTGCTAAAACTTCGCGAAAGAAAAATTCAACTTTATTTCTTAAAGAGATGAAGTGGAAATTGTTCAAGGCACGAACAACGGTGAGATTATACCAAAATAAAAAGTATTTATTCTAATTCATATTCTTCAACTTTAGGGAAATGATCTTGAAAACCAAAAATGTTGTCCTAGTGCCCTTATATCTGATGAATTAGATGGTACCCTAGATCATCACAAACATATGGCTTTGTGATTGTTGGCTTTTTCATAGCCATGTTCTCTACCACTCTCCATCAGAACATGGCGGTTAGATTTCTCTTCTATATCCATATTTTCACCTATGTTCTCTTATGTGGAAACCCAGTGATTAGTTAATTTGGGTAACCGTTACATTTCATACTTTAGTTTTTAAAGCCAAGTTTTGGTATTACTTTTTAAGATGTGGGTTTTTATTAAAGAAAATTTCGAGATGTAAACCATTTATAACCCCGACGAATTTCGAGGGAGAAATTCATTTTAAGGGGGGTAGAATGTAACACCCCGATATTTTATGAAAAATATTCATTTTAATTTAATTAATGTCTTGTGTTGTATGCTACACCAAAAGGATCTTTCACTACATGAATCCCTGACTTGTATTTCATTACACACAATCGCGACATTCCACGATAGCATGTGTTGTACGCAGTACCGAGTTTCACTAAACAACGATATGCTATTAAAATATTATTAAAACTAGTAGTTCTGAATAGTAATAACCAATTTTTGAAATTTTTAAAATTTTATATTTCAAAATGGACTTCATTTTTGGATTCGGAATATCGAAATTAGCATAGGGTTAAATTTTGGTATTATTCTAAAAACTTTAAATTTTTGATGAATAGTGAAAACACTGTGTTACTATTTGAAAATCGACTTTTTATTTAAATAATTATTTATTTTATTTAAATTTATTTTAGGTAAAAATTGATACATAATACCTATATAAGTTTAAATTAATTAATTGGAGTCATTTGATAATAATTTTAGATATATAAAAACTTTATTGAACTTTTCACCGTCTTTTACCCATCTCCTAGGAGAATTTGCAAATTCACATAGAACATAATTTTACCGCTTCTGTGAGTGGAATTTCGAAAATACGAGAGACACGGTTAATATCAAGGACTAAAATGTGGTTCAATGAGATAAAAATAATTTTTTTTGAATAGTAACTTTTTACTTTTTTTTACCACGGTTAAAAGTAAATAGGGTAATTAAGGGTAAAAATGATATTATTATTATCCTAACACATGTCCTAATTCTATTCGATAAGATTAATTCGACCAGAAACAACCTTAGGAATAAAATATGACCATCTAGTCCCACTTGGATTAGATTATGACATTTATTATTAATTTATTTAAAGAAGCGTTAAAATAGTTAAAATCAATGTTTAATAACTAAATAATTTTTAATATAGGGTTATACATAAGATAAATTAGACTATAAATATTAATTAGAAAGATGGGAATATTTCATACATAATGGTATTTTATTTATAATATTTATACATTAGATAATTTAATTTATTTATGACACAATGATGATACGTTAATTATCCTATTAATGAAATAATAACATAATTGATGTTATAAACACTCAAATAAATTTAATTTGAGACTTTTTATGAATTAAACTAATTTTTTAGATTAATATGAAATGTTAGTATTGATTTAGTTAACTTTTATCGAACTAATAATTCTATTATGATTTTCACAAAAATCTATTACCAAATAGTTTCAAAATTGACATAAAATAGTTTCTAAAACAAATATTATATTATTAATTGTTATTTTATTCCTAAAAATCTAAGGTTCGGCCAGAATTTCTTAGATAAGGTTATATATATTATTAATAAACAACTTGGGGTTCGTTTGTCTTGTTATAGTATGTTTATTAACCTTATAGTGTATGAAAACAAGAAGACACGGTAAAAGAAAAATTATTTAACTTAAAGTTAAATCTAAATGATAAGGTTAAAATAGAAACCTAAACTTGTCTAAATTATATTATATGAGAGTATTTCGACCCATCCCCACCTTATATTCGAAATAACTCAATTTGGAGCTATTAAAAACCGAATATGACTTTATAATAAAATAATATTTTTAGTTATTCCAAAGGTGCCCCTCTCCTCCCTTATAAAAGGGTACCTACCCCCTCTCTTCCTCACACCACATTGAGCCTTCAGGCTTGGACAACCCCTGCCAATTTCTCTTCTCCTCTTCCCTAGAAACATCCTAGAGGTTCTGGTCTTATTCAAAGACCAATCTCAGTGCCCTATGAGGAGGTTTTAAAAAGGCGTGTCGAAAGAAGAGGTAATATATGTTACCGATTCTTTCAACTTTATTTCTTCTTCTACTTATTATTCTTTAGTATTTTACTTATATTGTAATAACATCAGTATCAATAATATACTGATATGTCATTATAAATATGAAACAAACCCATTTAACCTTCTATTCATCCTAAATAAAACGAAATCACCGCGCGTGCGTACGTACGGAATACCGTCTCCACGCCATGGTGTAATATGTTTTTCCACCACCACCTTACTTGGATGGGTATAATGGTGTAAATAAAGAATACATATGATTATTATAACATCATACTGATTCTAAGATATTATATCATTCACTCCAATTAGATTCAATAAATATGGGAATGATATCATCGCTCGTGCGTACGTATGGATTACCGTCTCCACGATGCGATGAGATTCATTTTCCATGTTAACAATTCAAGAATGATTATAAAGTATATATAATAAGTAATCATGAAATATATGGAATAATAATTATACCGGATTTATGTATATATATATATATATGTATTTCATATACTTAATTCCATTAAATTCAATAAGGAAACGAAAATAGCGTTCATGCGTACGTATGGCCTACCGTCTCCATGAACGGTGTATTTCTTTCCATTTATCAATCTATTATATATATTTACATTATGAATATATATTATATATAAATCGTGTTTTATATTCTGGAATTAAGTAATCATTATCTATGTAATCATATGAATAATTACAAGTCAAAACACGGACGACAAATGAAACGATTTTACCCAAAACGCACTTTAACATGGAATTTACAAAATAACGGGTAATATAAAGCCATAAGTGAACCATATATGATATCATAATAATGAATATGATTCTTTAATAAGTCAATGAAATTATTTAAATCATTATACAGGAGGTTGAGATCCATATGAAGCATATCATACCTAAGGTAAGGAATAATTTTGGAAATCTCATTTTTTATCTGAGATTTCTTATTTGTAAGTATTTACTGGGGTTATTTCTATCATCCATGTCCATGTTTTATAAAATTGTTTTCATGTATGTTTAATGTCCTTTTTAACCATTTTTTACTTTTACTACATGGTATGTAAGGAATCATTTTTTACCATACGAGGTACTTTTTGACTTTTCCGACAAAAGTATGAGGAGAATGTTATTTTTAACTTATACGGCGTGAACGGATTTTTACGGTTTCATAACACCTCATTTTCATGAATCTTACTCTACATGATTTTATGAATATTTTAAAAAAATACTTTTATTTTAAAAGTGCATGTTATTTTTTGAAAAGAAAATGATTTTTGATGAAGAAAGGATATTTTCCTCAAGAATTCATTTCCAATGTTTTATCGAAAACATTTTCCATCTAAGATGAAATTATTTCATATGTGTATGTTTCAAGTTTAATGTATCTATGGTTTATATGGTTCAATTTTCTTATGATGAAATATCCATTTGTTTTATATGGATTATGAAATGATGAGATGATGTTTATGAAACCCATTTTATTATTTAAGTTATGATGAATGTTTTAAGTTTATTTTGTGGCACAAGTAAGAATGATTTCATTATGATATGGATGGGACCTATATCTCCCTCCAATGCGTTGGGTAAAGATTTATATCTCATGAGATAGACATGGATGGAACGGTAAGTTAATCCAGTTCTGTGTTACAGGACTGAAACAAGGAGTGAACTCGATTCAGAAAGGGACTTTGTCCACTAAGATGGTCTTGGCAGCAATGCCTTGGCTACTATAGAAATCATAACAAGTGCTGAATGGTTGCCACAATTACATGTTTTATTCCCATGCTATTTTATCATGATTGTTGTTCCTTTATGATATATGCCTTATGTACTTCAAAGATTTATGTCTTTACTCAAGGTTTTAATGATTAGATTTCATGTTCAAGTTTTTTGCTTTCAAATGTTTATGGATTGTTTTTTGTTCTCTATGTTTGCCCTTACTGAGAATTTGAGCTCACCCTTTTTATGTTTTATTTTACCCAGGAAATAAAGAAAGGTTTTAGGTAAGTAAACAAAAAGGGTAAGATCATTATGGGAGATGTTGAAGATCTTTCAACATGATTAGATGTTTATATTACAAGTTTCCAATGAAACTAAACTATTACAGTCCTTTTGTGTCTGTTTTTTTATGTATTAAGTATTCCAAAAAAGTAATTTAATGGCCATGTACGTCAAGTTTCGTGTCTCTAAATATAAGATCTGTTGAGTATCATTTAAATCCATAAAAATATTATTATTTTTAAAATATTTGTTGAGAGGAATCTAATAGTATTGCATAGTATATTATTGAAATTATAATCAAAATGATAAGTATTTTTCAAAGAACATTTTAAAAAGGGCTTTCTACATAATAAGTATTATTTAGATCTTTTTGAAAAGTATTTTATATATCAAATACATATAAATATTTTATATTCAAGGGTTTAAAAGGGTTTTTAAATAAATATGTTTTAATGTTTTTTCAATAGTTTTAAAACACCTTACTGAGAAATTATATGAATATCCCATGTTTTAAAAAAATCACTAGAATTATAGAAGTTCATAGATAGACTGATTTTATTTTGGAGTTATCGTACAAGAATAAAATTAGTTATTTTATTTTATTTCAATAGAAATTTAATAAATTGAATAGTTATGTCTAATTATCCAAAACCTAGACTAAGAAAGGCCCTCATTTTTATAAAGAATTGTATATTTTCTATTATCTATAAAAAAATACACATCATGTTTTTAACACTGAATCTTGAAGCACGGGTTCGAGTCTTACATCCTAGGTTGACATTGTAGTATCCCATGGTACTCATCACCTAATACATGGGTAAAATGATCATTTAGCCCAAATTTGTCAAATTACTTCTCAACAAGGTCCTCTAAATCATACTATTTAAAATATAAATAAAATATTTAGTTACAAATTTGATGTTAAAACAAGAAACCCACAATTTAAAAATTACAATATGTAGTGTTTTCCATTCTTTTACTGCACTTCCATCTTTCTTCTGTATGTTCTAGAAAAAAAATCTCATGGAACACATCATTCAATATTCAGTACCACTATATAAAAGGACATTGAATTTAAATAAATATTATCCAATATTCGAGTATTTAAAAAAAACTATGTCATCGTAACCAATATTTAACTAACAATTAATAACCAAAAACAATTGAACTAAATTTCACAAAATATATTGGATTATCCCCAACTATATGGAACTATAATCAATAAAACTATAATAAAGGTGGATTTAGTATAAAAATATATACCCATAATGAATCCTATGGGAATGGAGTAGATAATTAAATGAAATATATAGACATGAATAAGATTTCATTTTATTTACATTGAATGACTATGTAAAGTTTACAATAAATCCAAAAAAATATCAATAAATTAGTGTTAAAATGGAAAAAATTATTTATAGAAATATTATGACAAAAATACAAAGGGATCATATTTTAAAAAGTATTTTATGTGTTGGATTTAATGAAATAGTAGTAAGATTTCTTTACAAGGATATGTATGATGATATTAGAGGACACGGTGAATCTGAAGGTGAAGAGGACGGTTACTAGACACATGGGATCCCATATTAAATTATTTAATATGTATATTAATGAAGAATTTGATTTTTTCTAGACATTTAATGGTTTCGTAAGAATAAATTTTAGTGTAAGTAATGCTGTTGATTATGTCGATCTTCCAATGTAAATTATGGTGGTGGAAGTGAATTTTGTTCATGAAGTTATTTGTTTTATATGTTTTCTTAGTAGAGTTAATAATTTTTTTCTAGATGTAAATTGAATATCAATATGTTATTTAATTATAGTAATTATATCATTATGTAGAAATAAATGTTATGAGAGTAATTTCATCATTTTTGTGTCTAAAAAACATCATTATCACATTGATTATCCATGGTTTGTGGATTTTAGTGGGATATGAAGTCATGGTTGGAATGAAAATCATTATGTTATGACTATATTCGAGGAAAATTGAAACTATGTCATATTTTAGTTGTCTAATACATTGTTTGTAAAACCCCAGGTAAATAAATAATATGAAATTTTTATATTTATCCATATTTGTGAAAAAAATATTAATATTACTTTAAAGGGGACACTATGCTTGATGGCGTACCCAATACGCAACAACGATTTCCTTTGAAATCTTACGTTGCACTCTAATAATAAAATAATAGTATTTTAAATGTTAGTTAACACGTAGTCATTGTATTGGTGGGAATGAATATAAATAACTAAAATATGATTATATATGTTTTTAAGTGTTTTTACATTTATCCAATAAAGGATAAAGTCTTAAAATACGAAAAGAATACAATTTTAGGCATATATACTCTAATTTTCACTAAAGGTCCACTTATCAACTTTTTATGGAGAACCGTCATTAAATATAGTTTTGGTCACTCTTATACATTCTATTGGACCAAATAAAATTCTTATTTAGAATCAGGACATCAAAATTTACTTTGTGTAAATTTTCTGTATTTTTCCGATAATGATCATTTTTCATGAATAGTGAAAAATATTGTATTTTAATTCAAAACCTCTTTTTAATCTAACTTATTTATATGATTAGATTATATTTTTAATCGGTTTTAAAGTTCAATTAGAATATATTTTTACCATTTAATCCAATTGTGGTCATTGGAATTAATTTCAGTCTGAAATCACACATAAACTAGTGTCAATCTTTTGATATTTATTGTTTCATAAAAACACACTATTTGCTCTGACAGCAGGAATTAATTATTAAATTAATTAATGCAACTTATATTTTTTGAATTTTGTAAAATAGACTTCATTTTTGAATTCGGAATATCAAATATAGCTTAGGGTGAAGTTTTGGTATTTTTCTGAAGAACATCAATTTTTGATAAATAGTGAAACCACTAAGTGGTAGTTAAAGACACTGATTTTCAATTTAAATGAAACTTTTCTACCTTTGTGTTTTGAATTTAAAAAATCCGACATACATGGTTGTCATTAAGATGTAAAATGTGGTTCAATGGGATTAAAATAATTTTTTGTTGAATAGTAACTTTTAAGTTTTTAATCGCGATTAGAGGTAATTAGTGTAGTTTAAGGTAAAAATAATGTTTTAATAATATTAAATGACCTAGAAACATGTCCTACCCTCATTGGATATGTCATGGACGACCGGAAAAATCCATCGGTCAACTTGGGGACCCCATGGAGCCACTTTGGTTGGAAAATGACATAAATAACTTTTTATTTAAAGTTAAAATAAAAATGTCACAAGCATGAGATGTTTCACTAAAACAATTTTTAAATGGGTTAATAAAAGTCATATTTTTTACTATAAATATTAATTGGAAAGCTAAAACGATTTCCTATATCATGATATATTTTTTATAATTTTTATACTTTAAATAAATAAATATATTTATGACATCATAATGATGCAGCGATTACCTCATTAATAAAGGATTTAAATAAAATGAAATGATAATGTAATATCTATGACCTACACATGTACAAAACCTATTCTATTGGTGGATTTCGAAACCTTATCACCTTATCCTCTAATTATATCAATATGGGACCTATTAAATCCGAAACTCATTTTCAAATAAAGTAACATTTCTTTACTTTCCATGAGTGCCCCTCCTCTCCTATTATAAAAGGCCCCCACCTCTACCTCTTTACACACACTTCCAAAGCCGTTGGCTCGGCCAAACCCTTCTCATTTTTCCTCTCCACATCCCTATATTACTCATAAAAGCCTCAAATTGGGCAGAAGTCTTCCCAAGGAAGCCTTTGAGCTCAAATCAAAGAGAGTTACCCGATTTAAAGGTATTGTCTTCCCTTGTTTTATTTTGTTTTATTTTGCTTCTCCAACCCCCTAAACTCTTTTTATTCATTTATTTTGTAACAAATCAAGTATTTTAAATATAATAGTATTTTTTTATAAGAATCATTAGAGATAAACTTACACACACTTACATCAAATGGTTAAAGAACATACTGTTTCTGTGGATGGCGAGTTTCTGCCTCACGAAACGATGACTATTCAACACTCATATAACACCTTCAAAGGTGGCCATTAAGATGTCACTATATTTATATATGATATATAATATGTTTATGTTTTATTTAAGATTATGTATTTTTCATTTATGGCGTACCTTTATGGTTTCCATTATGGGTAAACGTGATATCTTCATTTTAGGAAGTGCGAACTACCGCCCCCTCAAAGTGATTTGATTTGTTAATGCCATATGTGGGATGTATAAAGGATGGATTTAAAGTTATTATATATGATGTTATACTGGAATTATAATATACCTTTATATCATTATTATTTTCTTTCCATTAAAGTATGAGATAGAAATGAAAGTAGCGTCCATGCGTACGTACGGCTTACCGTCTCCATGAATGATGCATTTCATTTCTTATCTCCAAATGTTATGTACTATTATAAGTACATATATATAATGGATATATATGTAATATATTACATCTAAATTATGGATATCATTCTGTAATTATAATATATATATCTCTCATTTTGTTTTAATTCCATTAATATGACAAAAAATGAAAGTAGCGTTCATGCGTACGTACGACCTACCGTCTCCATGAACAGTGCTTTTAATTTTTTATCTCCAAATGCTATAGAATAGTATAAAATGAATATATACTGGATATATATGATATTTAAAACATCAATTCTATTCTGGAGATGATGTACCTATAACTACATGGAAAATTCTTTTCCAACAAGTTAAATTTTTACTCATGTACTGAACATCGACAAAAACGTCTGATATGAACTCACTTTATTAACCAATTATTAAAACATTATAATATGTGATATGAAATGAATAATAATATTTAAATGATGTCCTTAAAAAATTATAAATTGACCAAATTTTATTATTCAGGAGATTAATGAACGATCGAGTCATGTCAGACACGAGGTAAGGGATCCTACCCCTCTTTCTTTTTAAGTACACTCTTTTATGTCATTCCTTTTAATCTCATATTTCTTATGATTGGGATGTTCTTTTATATTACTAATACTGTAATTTTTATGTACATATGATTAGACACCCTATTTTTTCTCACCAATCCATTTTTGATGTTTTGAGTGGTGCCGTTAGGCTGTCGAATTTTCGTAAGAGATCTAACCTCTCTCTTTATTTTTAAGTAATCTCTTTTATGTAACATCTTTTACGCTCCTCTTTTTTATGATGGGGGATATTATTTTATATTCCTCATACTTTAATTTTTATTTTAATATTATGAGAGACCCTATTTGATCTCATAAATCCATTTTTGGAAGCTTTAAGTGGCGCTCTTAGGCTGCCGAGTTTTCGTAAGGAATTTTCATATTACTTTTATTCCCGTGACATTTATACTACATTTGCCACTATTTCATTTGAGTGGTGTATGTACTTCCCATTAATATACACTTTGTGTAGTATAATTGCATTTATGGGTATTCACATCTTCATTGTATGACCCTTCTTCCATGGGGTGTACTTTTCTAAAGTTACCTAACTCGGTACGGGGACCTTTCACCCTCCTCTTTTTAAAAGACTTCTTTTGTTATGTCTTTTAATTCACATACTATTATGTTGGGATATGTTCTTATATATCCTTATTTATGTAAATTTTATGTCCAAGTGATGAGATACCATTTTCTCTCTCATCAACTCATTTTCTGAATTTTTAAGTGACGTTGTTAGGCTGTCAGATTTCTGTAAGGGAACTTCTTAACCCACTTTCAATTCTTTGGGTTAAACCTCCACTTCTTGATTTTATTATTCCAAGATTATGTGTCGAATATCTATTTTTTAATTTCCAAAAACCTTTTTAGTGTATATGGTATTTCTACACAAAATCATCTCATTGATAAATTCTTACGAACTTGTATGGGAAATCATAACTCAATCCCATTTCATTGAGTTAAATATCTATGTCATTGGTTTTGTTTTTCCAAGATTATGTGTGAATGACCTCTGATTGTTTCACACTTAATATCCACTTATATTGGGTGTATTTATATTTCTCACACATAATTATGTGATATATTTATCCTTAATTTAAGGATACCATCTTTATAATGAATTTCATCTCAATTTACATTTCCATTGAGACTTTATTGTTGTTATGCACCAATTCACTCTTATATGGTTTGTATACTATCCTTTGACATATTATACCATGAATTCCTTTATTCTCATGATATTATGAAGCTCGGATTACATGTTATTCCTCAATTATTTGTATTCAAGAGTCTCTCATTTTGTTAAAAACTCTTTAACAAAAATACCGTTTTAAATGTTTTAAAGATTCATTATTCCAAATCATTATCTTTAATGTCCATGTTTTCAAAATGGTTTTCAGTATTTATTTATATGGAAATTAATGTTTTAAAATTATAATTCCATCAAAAGTTTCAAAGTGGTATGGGACACTTTGATTCAAAAATCACTTTTAAATGGTTTTTGGAAATGGATTGCTTAATTCAATATCTTGGAATTACTTATTGTGATTGAAAATGAAATGTTGTTATTTAAATGTTTATATTTTCAATATTTTATGTGTAATTATGGCACTTGGACATTTTACGGGTGGTTATGTGATAAACCATATGACGGGTGGTGCCGTGACTACTAGGATGGGTGGTTACATTATAACCTCCAATGCATTGGGTATGGAAGTCAGCCGTATCGCTATTCCATTAAGTATGTGTGGAAGTCGGCCGTATGGCTATTCCATTAAGTGATATGTGTGGATGTCGACTGTATGGTTATTCCACTTAAGTATGTTTATGTCCCAAGTTACCTTTATATGTTATTTGTTCTTTATATGGGTTTTATGGTAATCTTTTAGTTACAGAAGGGTATGTAATGAACTTTTATTTAGTGAAGAGTTTTTACTACTTAGAAAAGGTGAAAAGTATTACTTTGATAAAGTATACATGGTTTACTTGTTGTTTTTAAAAACTAACAGTTTTCATTCTTTGTGTATCCCTTGCTGAGCATTTTATGCTCATCCCAAGTTCTTGAAATGTTTTTCACAAGACTTAACGTGGAATAGGGTCAAGGATGGTATCAAGGGAAAGTAATGCTACCTAAAACATGGAACTAGACATGTTTCTTTTTAGGAGTTTTTATTTTTCTACTTTGTAATCTTTTGAGATGTAATAGTTATGTCCTAATTCTCTAAAACTGTAAACTTGAAAAGATCCTCAATGTGAATTATTCATTTAATTCAATATTAAGTATGGTTTAAGGCTGGGGTCTTATAGTTGGTATCAAAGGTCGGTTTAGATAATTTTAGAGGTTAGGGTATTCTCTAAGCACAAGTGACATTACCATAATGGTTAGGATTTCAAAAACAGTCATAGTTTTAGATAAATTGGATGAGTAAGTATATCTTAGTGTTTACCTACCTCATTAGTACATGATGGTTTTGTTGATATACTCACACTAACATTTCTGTTTTTAGTGAATGGATGGATCTAGCAGGCACCAAAGTGACAATAGGTTTGAAGGAAACTGTGGTGGTTCTATGATTAAGATACTAGATAAAATGGGGGATTTAATGGGGAAACTTGTTGTTGTTCTAAACCAACTATCAAGGAGTCATGATCAACCAATTGAACCTTTGTATGATCTGTAATGCATCATGTACAAGATAACCAATAGATGTGGAAGTTCAGGTAATTATTATAAAGGTAACCATTAGATTTTATATGATCCTTACTTTTGAGGATATTATGGGTTATTATATGTTATGATGGAAAATGAAAGGCATGAGATAAACTTGAGGTTAAAATATGTTATGATTATTTTTGAAAAATGTATCTCAGTGTAGAGAATGTTTTAAGAATTATATTGTTTTGGAAAAGGGACAACACACAGACTGTGTGACAACCCGTCGCGTCGAACAAAGCTGCAGGAATCGAACCCACAACCAAAGCGCGACTGGTATTTATCGCCTACCATTGGACTACGTGAAGTCCCTAGGTAGTTTGACTAATTCTTTTTAGTTAGATGATTTTAGGAATCAAGAGTAAGTTTATTTTTGGTTATCTATGGAAATTATTAAACTATCATCGAGGATATGTGATTAGGTTAATTACTTTTCAATATGAGAATTTAAGAGCAACTGATGTTATTTGGAGATAAAAGTTAATTTGGACATTGGAAGACTATGTGACTAAATTCTTAAAATATTTGGGTTTCAATCTTATTATGGTTTACTTTGAAGAATTTTATGGACAAATTGTTTATCAAATGGTCCTCGTTGAACTTTGGGTTTTGTTGGACAAATTTTGGAGATTAAGAATAGATTTTCTTTTTATAAAGGATTATACTTTTTTGGGTTATCTGATCTCATATTAACAATTTTGGTTCTGGATTTTGTCTAAAGACATGGGAAGTATATAGTTCTCTTTTGTGGATTAGGTGATTCTCTAAAAGTTGATTATAGTACTCTTATTGTGAACAAGTCTTCCTAAATACTCGTCTTTTGGAGAAAATATGAGTTTGTGTAAGGAATCTAATAAAAGTTAAAAGTCAACATGATAAGTGATTATGTTTCCTTATGAATAAATTCCTCAATAAAAAGTAACTGAAAACAAAAATGTTTTCTATTAACTTTTCCTACTGGGGAATCGAATACCGTTTAACCCATCACAAGTTTGTGATTTTGTTATGGTTAACTTTCTCCTGGACATGTTTATTATCACTCTCCCTCAGAACATGACCCTTTGTTTTTTCTTCCATGTCCATATTTTCCTACATGGAATCCTAGTATGGGTTAACTCAGGTGACCTTTGTAATTCTCATTCTTTATTTTAAAGTGATTGTTTTACCGACTCTTGTTCCGATGTGGGACTTTCAAGGCTGTTTCCGAGCCCAATTTTAAAATTCCGAGGACGCAATTCCCAAAAGGGGGGAAGGATGTAACACCCCAGGTAAATAAAGAATATGAAATTTTTATATTTATCCATATTTGTGAATAAAATATTAATATTACTTTAAAGGGGACGCTATGCTCGATGGCGTACCCAATACGCAACAACGAGTTCCTTTGAAATCTTACGTTGCACTCTAATAATAAAATAGTATTATTTTAAATGTTAGTTAACACGTAGTCGTTGTATTGGCGGGAATGAATATAAATAACTAAAATATGATTATATATGTTTGTTAAATGTTTTTACATTTATCCAATAAAGGATAAAGGCTTAAAATACGAAAAGAATTCAATTTTAGGCATATATACTCTAATTTTCACTAAAGGTCCACTTATCAACTTTTGATGGAGAAACGTCATTAAATATAGTTTTGGTCACTATTATATATTCTATTGGACCAAATAAAATTATTATTTAGAATCGGGACATCAAAATTTACTTTGTGTAAATTTTCTATATTTTTCTGATAAAGATCATTTTTTAATGAATAGTAAAAAATATTTTATTTTAATTCAAAACCTCTTTTTAATCTAATTTATTTATATGATTATATTATATTTTATATTGGTTTTAAAGTTCAATTAGAATATATTTTTACCATTTAATCCAATTGTGGTCATTGGAATTAATATCACTATGAAATCAGACTTAAACTAGTGTCAATCTTTTGATACTTATTGTTTTATAAAAACACGCTATTTTCTCTGACAACGGGAATTAATTATTAAATTAATTAATGCGACTTATATGTTTTTAATTTTGTAAAATATACTTCATTTTTGAATTCGGAATATCAAATATAGCTTAGGGTGAAGTTTTGGTATTTTTCTGAAGAACTTCAATTTTTGATGAATAGTGAAACCACTAAGTGGTAGTTAAAGAAACTGATTTTTTATTTAAATGAAACTTTTCCACATCTGTGTTTTGAATTTCCAAAATCCGACATACATGGTTGTCATTAGGAAGTAAAATTTGGTTCAATGGGATTAAAATAATTTTTTGGTGAATAGTAACTTTTATGTTTTTAATCGCGATTAGAGGTAATTAGTGTAGTTTAAGGTAAAACTAATGTTTTAGTAATATGAAATGACGTAGACACATGTCCTACCCTCATTGGATGTGTCATGGATGACCAAGAAAATCCATGGGTCAACTTGGGGACCCCATTGAGCCACTTTGGTTGGAAAATGACATAAATAACTTTTTATTTAAAGTTAAAATAAAAATGTCACAAGCATGAGATGTTTCACTAAAACAATTTTTAAATGGGGTTATACAAGTTATATTTTTGACTATAAATATTAATTGTAAATATAAAAATATTTCCAATATCATGATATTTGTTTTATAATTTTTAGACTTTAAATAAATAAAATTATTTATGACATCATAATGATGCATCGATTACCTCATTAATAAAGGATTTAAATAAAATAAATAGATAATGTAATATATATGACCTACAAATGTACAAAACCTATTGTATTGGTGGATTTAGAAAACTTATCACCTTATCCTCTAATTATATCAATGTGGGACCTATTAAATCCGAAACTCATTTTCAAATAATGTAACATTTCTTTACTTGCCAAGAGTGCCCCTCCTCTCCTCCTATAAAAGGCCCCCACCTCTACCTCGTTACCCACACTTCCAAAGCCTTTGGATCAGCCAACCCCTGATCCTTTAACCTCTCCACATCCCTCTTTAACTCCTATAATCCTCACTTTGTGACGAAGTCTTCCCAAGGAAGCCTTTGAGCTCAAATCAAAGAGAGTTACTCGATTTAGTGGTAATGTCTTCCCTTGTGTTCTTTTGTTTTATTTTGCTTCTCCAACCCCCTAAACTCTTTTTATTCATTTATTTTGTAAGAAATACAATATATTAAATATACTAGGATGTTCTTATAAGAATAATTCGAGCTACACTTACACACACCTATATCAAATGGTTAAAGAACATACTGTTTCTGTGGATGGAGAGTTTCTGCCTCACGAAACGATGATTGTTCAACACTCATATAACACCTTCAAAGGTGGACATTAATATGTCACTATATTTATATATTATATATAATATTCTTATGTTTTACTTAATCTTCTGTATTTTTCATTTATGGAATACCTTTAGGGTTTCCATTATGGGTAAACGCAATATCTTCATTTTAGGAAGTGCGGACTACCGCCCCCTCAAAGTGATTTGATTGGTTAATGCCATATGTCGGATGTATAAAGGATGGATTTAAAGTTTTTATATATGATTTTATACTGGAATTATAATATACCTTTATATCATTATTATTTTCTTTCCATTAAAGTATGAGATATAAATGAAAGTAGTGTTCATGCGTACGTACGACTTACCATCTCCATGAACGGTGCATTTTATTTCTTATCTCCAAATGTTATGTACTATTATAAATACATATATATAATGGATATATATGTAATATATTACATCAAAATTATGGATATAATTCTGTAATTATAATATATATATCTCTCATTTTGTTTTAATTCCATTAATATGACAAAAAATGAAAGTAGCGTTCATGCGTACGTACGGCCTACCGTCTCCATGAACGGTGATTTTAATTTTTTATCTCCAAATGCTATAGAATTGTATAAAATCAATATATACTGGATATATATTATATTTAAAACATATTTTCTATTCTGGAGATGATGTACCTATAACTACATGGAAAATTCTTTTCCAACAAGTTAAATTTTTACTCATGTATTAAATATCGACAAAAACGTCTGATATGAACTCACCTTATTAACCAATTATTATAAAATTATAATATGTGATATGAACTGAATAATAATATTTAAAGCAGGTCCTTAAGCAATTATAAATTTACCAAATTTTATTATTTAGGATATTAAAGAATGATCGAGTCATGTCGGACACGAGGTAAGGGATCCTACCCCTCTTTCTTTTTAAGTACACTCTTTTATGTCATTACTTTTAAGCTCATATTTCTTATGATTGGGATGTTATTTTATATTAATCATACTACAATTTTTATGTTCATATGATGAGAGACCCTATTTTTTCTCACCAATTCATTTTGGATGTTTTGAGTGGCGCCGTTAGGCTGCCGAATTTTCGTAAGAGATCTAACCTATCTCTTTCTTTTTAAGTACTCTTCTTTATGTAACTTCTTTTACGCTCATCTTTGTTATTATGGGGGATGTTATTTTATATTACTAATACTTTACTTTTTATGTTCATATTATTAGAGACCCTATTCGATCTCATAAATCAATTTTTGGATGCTTTAAGTGGCGCCGTTAGGCTGCCGAGTTTTCGTAAGGGATTTTTCATCTCACTTTTATTCCCATGACATTTATGATACATTTTCCACTATTTCCATTGATTGTTGTATGTACTGCCAATTATTATACACTTTGTGTAGTATAATTTCATTTATGGTTATTTACATCTTCATTTTATGACCCTTATTCCATGGGGTGTACTTTTCGAAAGTTACCCAACTCGGTAAGGGGACCTTTCACCCTCCTCTTTTTAAAAGACTTATTTTGTTATGACTTTTAATTCACATACTATTATGTTGGAATATGTTATTATATATCCTTATTTATGTAAATTTTATGTCCATGTGATGAGATACCATTTTCTCTGTCATCAACTCATTTTCTGAATTTTAATGTGACGTCGTTAGGCTGTCAGATTTCTGTAAGGGAACTTCTTAACCCACTTTCAATTCTTTGGGTTAAACCTCTTCTTCTTGATTTTATTATGCCAATATTATGTTTGGAATCTCTATTTTTTAATTTCCACAAACCTTTATAGTGGATATGGTATTTCTACACATAATCATCTCATTGATAAATTCTTACTAACTTGTATGGGAAATCATAACTAAATCTTATTTCATTGAGGTAAATATCTATGTCATTGGTTTTGTTTTCCAAGATTATGTGTGAATGACCTATGATTTTTTCACACATTATATCCACTTATATTGGGTGTATTTATATTTATCACACATAATTATGTGATAGATTTATCCTTAATTTAAGGATACCATCTTTATAATGGATTTCATCTCAATTTACATTTCCATTGAGACTTCATTGTTGTTATGCAACAATGCACTCTTATATGGTGTGTATACTGTCCTTTGACATATTATATCATGAATCCCTTTATTCTCATAATATTATGATGCTCGGATTACATGTTATTCCGCAATTATTTGTATTCAAGGGTCTCTCATTTTATTAAAAACTCTTTAACAAAAATATCATTTTAAATGTTTTAAAGATTCATTATTCCAAATATTTATCTTTAATTTCCATGTTTTCAAAATGGTTTTCTGTATTTATTTATATGGAAATTAATGTTTTAAAATTATAATTCCATTAAAATCTTCAAAGTGGTATGGGACACTTTGATTCAAAAATTTCTTTTAAATGGTTTTTGAAAATGGATTGCTTAATTCAATATCTTGGAATTAGTTATTGTGATTGAAAATTAAATGTTGTTATTGAAATTTTTATATTTTCAATATTTTATGTGTAATGATGGTACTTGGACATTTTACGGGTGGTTACATGATAAACCATATGACGGGTGGTGCCGTGAATACCAGGACGGGTGGTTACGTTATAACCTCCAATGCATTGGGTATGGAAGTCGGCCGTATGGCTATTCCATTAAGTATGTGTGGAAGTCGGCCGTATGGATATTCCATTAAGTGATATGTGTGGAAGTTGACCGTATGGTTATTCCACTTAAGTATGTTTATGTCCCAAGTTACCTTTATATGTTATGTGTTCTTTATATGGGTTTTATGGTAATATTTTGGTTACAGAAGGGTAAGTAATGAAATTTTATTCAGTGAAGAGTTTTTACTACTTAGAAAAGGTGAAAAGTATTACTTTGATAAAGTATACATGGTTTACTTGTTGTTTTGAAAAACTAACAGTTTTCATTCTTTGTGTATCCCTTGCTGAGAATTTTATGCTCATCCCATGTTTTTGAAATGTTTTTCACAGGACTTAACATGGAATAGGGTCAAGGATGGGATTAAGGGAAATTCATGCTACCTAAAACATGGAACTAGACATGTTTCTTTTTAAGAGTTTTTATTTTTCTACTTTGTAATATTTTGAGATGTAATAGTTATGTCCTAATTCTCTAAAACTCTAAACCTGAAAAGATCCTCAATGTGAACTATTCATTTAATTCAATATTAAGTAAGGTTTAAGGCTGGGGTCTTATATTGTTTTCTTAAAAGTCTCATGGTCCATTTTTTGGATTCAAATTTTATTATGGGGGATTCTATTCCTAAAATTTGATTAAACCATGTCATGATGTATTTTCAAGGTTATAAAAATGATTTTTTTGAGTGGAATTAATTTAGGTGTTATCAAATGGATTAAATTAAATTTGTGAAAACCCTGTCTTGGTTTACGCATCCATTTCATGGTTTTTATCAAAATTTTCCATACTAAAAAATAAAATACTGTAAAAATATTAATATATGGATATTTATGTATAATGGTTTTATGAATTTACTTGAACAGACCAAACCCCGCCATGGTTTGTGGTACTAGATCTTTGTTTTGTTTATTACTATTTGTTTATAAAATTTAACACTCCTCTCTATTTTCATTGGGGTTTAACTCTACCTTAATGACTTTTGATGACAACCAAATTATTCTCATGGTTTTTGAGATCCATTTAAATGATTCTTGAGTTCCTTCACTCATCACATCTATTCCACGTATATTAATATTATCTACCTTATAAGCCTTTATCGTTTCTTCTCTATTTCAGTATTCTTGATTATCTCTGGGTTGTAAGCAACATATTGATTTAATTAAATAAATACATTATATATTGAATAGTATGTCAACTATAATTCCTTAAAATTAAAAAAGGATCTAAAAATTGGATCTTATCCTTTGATAAAATGATGATTAAATCTTTAGTTTACGATGGGATATTGGAGGGAGACCTTTTTATTTAGTATTATTATTCAATAATTATCATTATTTAAATTATCTATTGTTGTATTTTGGATTTAATATTTTCATTAATTTAATATCCTTATAGAATATGATATTATATCAAGGTGTTGTGTTTTTTATTTCTTATAATTTTTAAATGAAGGAATATGTATAGTGATTTTTTCATGATTACAATGATAATACTAAATTTCATTTTATGTGGAATTAATGAATGAGTAAACTAAATAAGTGTAACATTAGGGAATTATGTTGAAAAACTAAATCAATAAATGAATAGCTAAAACTAATCAATTAATGTGTTAGTTAATATATGTGGTAACATGTAATTGATAAATAATTTGGAGTAAATTTTTAGAGAATTGATAATGTTAAATTGTGTGATATTAGTGACGAAATATATAGGGAATACAATGGTTTAGATGGTTGTTTTATGTCAGTGACAAAGTATAAATTGATATGGTTATATAGGTGATCATTTTTGTATTTAGAAACTTGGATTAGACTTATTTGAAATTTTATATCATCGTTAATACAAAACATTACCTAAGTTGAGTAACCTAAGCTATACATATATGAGGTTTTGGGTACTAGGTAAACCCTCAACATCCATGATATTATGAATTTGTATAATTAAATTTTATTCATATCCTTTTCTACTTTCTATCCATGATTTTAGTTTTAGTTATGGTTATATGATCATGTGTTTTTGGTTTGAGTTGCGATAGTATATTGTAGTTGTATTATGTGATTGTGGTTTTGGTATGATGTGATATGACAATAAGGTAAAGATGGTTGTTCCATGAAATAGATAATTTGGAAATGAGTGTGACTAGATTAGTGGGGAAGTGGTTTTCTATTGCCTTTATAGTTAAACAGACTTGATTTAATTTTATTTATACAATATACGCAAATTTTGGAGAGAGTATTTCTGGTGACATGGGTTTTTAGATTTATCCTGAAAAAGATAATGTTTTAATTTGAGTATTTATTCATAGAATATTTAGTACGTATTTTCCATACTGACATGATAGTTCCTTGAGAGGATCCTGCTCTGTATATTTATATTCTCACCCCTATTTCTATATACTTATACTTTATATTTTTCATGATAGTGTTGGTGATCATCTTGGACCTTAATAGCTCATGATCTTAGTGTTTGGTTGATGTTGGAGTAGTTATTTTTTCTAATGAGTGTTACTGATTATCTACATACTGACTATAGAATATATATAGTTTTATTATTTTTTTTATACAAAAAAAATATTTTCTATATATTATTCATATTGACATGATAGTTCTGTGTAAACCTTATAATCTATATAGATAAGATAACTAGGATTTATTTTTTATCCCATGAAACTTCATTAAGGAAATAATATAAACCAATTTAAAAAAGGAATACATAATTGGGTTTTGTTCAAGATTTTATTGGTTGATAACGAAGATTTTTTTGTTGAATACATTTATCAAAATTTGGAAATAAGGTTTTTTAATGATAAAGCTAAATAATAGTATGAATTGAATTTGAGGAACCTTAGGTTAATATGTCATTTGAGTATGGTTATATATATATATATATATATATATATATATATATATTTCAAATGAAATTTTAAGTTCATTTTAACTTACAACTATTTAAATGAGAGTAATTATTCATGTTCCTCTGATGTAAGATATTTTTAACAAAAATATAGTTGATCATGATTAAATAAAATCATAAGATATTTTATTATCCATATTTGTAACTATTCTTACTGAAAATATGTTTTCGTATCATTTAACTCACGAGAAAAAGGTAATTTTAATTTTTTAATGAATTTTTTTTATTGAAAGTATGTTGAGTTTAAGGAGGTCCTACTGTAAGTCATGAATTTAATGTACATATTGATCAATAAAAATACTATTAATTTGGTTAAATACATGGTAAATGTTATGTATCCTTTTATCATGGGATGAACAATATATAACCATTATCCATTTTTAATAAATTTATCATTGTTTTTAATGAAGTAAGTATCTATAAAAAATGATCACAAAAAACCAAAAAAATAAAAATAATCTCTTAGAAGGAGTTATCAAGTAAATTCTTGCACAAGTAGGGTACCATTGAATATTTTAGTTGTTATTGATACCGATGATGATAATTCTACTACTAATGGGGATTCATAATGAAAATAAAGGAAATTTAGAAGAATAGTTCAAAAAAATCATGAAATTCCTTTAGTTTTGGGGAGAAAATTGGTACTATTTTACATGAAATTTAAAGATATACAAAATAAGAGATAATTGTAAAACTGGATTGATTAATTTTTAAACAAAAATGGTTTTAAATGATTCCATTGAGGTTTAATCTACTATTCTAGAGACATGTTATTTATGATCAATATATTATTATAGAAATGATTGAAATTATGAAGAATGAAAGGGTCATTAATAAATCAGTTATAGTTGGAAATTATTGAAGAAAAGTAGATAATAATTATTTTTTATAAAATAATATTTAAGTTTTAAAATGATGAATATATTATTAATGTATAAAAAAATGAAATAAAATTTGCTTCTAAAATTGATTTTTTCATAAAAATAAAATTAATTATGTTACTAAATACATTGATAACATTGTTTGTGATATTGTTACTCTGAATCATTATGATACTAAAAGTGGATTTGATTTTTTGGTTCAAAGAGTATATTATGAAATGCATGAGAGAGATGTTATTGATAATATCAATTATGAAATTTATATAAAAGGAATTATTATTTGAGATTACGAAGAAGAGTATGTTCTATAATAGGATGAAAACTATTGAAAAGTAAAATGAAAAATACCTTGACGAGTTCCCTATATAACTAAATTTCACCCAAAGAAATAATTTTAAAAATTCCCATATATAAAATCATCCTAAAAAAATACAAAAACCTAATCAGTGCTTAATATATTTTCTAAATTTTATATTGTCACACAAATAATGTTAACATAGAGAGAACATGTAGTGGTTAATTTTAATAAGAAATATATTAAGGTGTTTAACATTCCATGTTATAACTAATGTCAACAGATTAATACATAAGTTTCATTTTTAGAAGAGTTTACAGAATTGGGAAATCTCTCTAACACGCATAGTTATAGATTCAGGAAACTCATCTGAATATTCTCTTGTTTAGAAATTATATTGTTATTATTTTATTATATATATTAATAACTTTATTATGTGTTTTTTGGTATATAATAACACATGATCAAGCAATAAATATTTCCAAAATTTATACCTAATTAAAAACATCTATCAAAGAAAAATAACTACATACTCTCATTTTAAGACGTGGTAGTCTACCCTGATGTGTGGATGTATTGGGTAGAATTCATAATTTTCTATTCCTTTCTTATACTTCATAATAAAATAATTTTCAGTAATAAAAAATAATTTATTAATGTAAATCATCATAGTATTCATTGAGAAACCCCAAATTTTATTAATAACTTAAACATAGTAGTCTTACAATAAGAAATAATTTCATGATTTTGTGTTCGTAGACCATCTTTCATTATAGGTGTAACCTCTAAATCCATTCCTAATTTGACTACTCAACTGTTATTAAACTCATGCCTATATACTCTCCATATCACACATAATCCCATGAGTTGTGTTGTCCTCATATCCTCACCATTGAGAAAACTATAATAAAGGTGCTAAAAAATATTAATTTATTAAATATAATAGTAACATAATATTAAAACTAATGAATTTTATTACCCATATTTTAACCCAAGCAGTATGATTTACTTCATTTTCAATATTTCTATTTCAGTGTGGACTTATGGTAATGATTTTAGAGTATTTTTAAAGTGTCTCTATAAAACCATTTCACTCTCAAACTATTTTACTAATTATTTTTTTATCCTAATTGTTCTAAACCATCAATTTTGTATGAAAATTATACACTTCTCAGATACATGTATTCTTATGTCTCTTAGTGGAAGATCTTTCTATGAAAGAGAAAAAGAAAAATATTATATCTACATATATAATAATGAAATAATATTATTTTCCAAAACAATTATTGGGGTTCTATAAATATACTAGGACCAGGCTAATCAATGGGTACTACAGGATCCCAAAGCACTGAGGGATTACCATCTTGCACTATAGTATTGACACCCAATGTATACTTATGAGGATGAGAATTTTTCATAGTAGAAGTTGAATAAGAGTTAATGTAACATCATTTATTGAATGAAGTATAAGTAAAATAAGTTGGTATAAACGTCTATAGAAAAGTATAATTTATATGGGGAGTGGGATCCATCAATAGATATGGAAAAGAAATATGCGGATCATATGTAAAGGGAGGTGATAGTATAAAAATTCTAAATATACTAGTTTATTCTAATGACATTGTGGGATAATAATGTTTGCAATTTGGTATATCTAATTAAGGGGAAGGATGTGATCTGGTATGATGAGTGGTTCATGTAGCACTAGTACCATTCCCTCACATAGTTTGGTTTTGAACCACTGCCACTAGGTTGTTTGAAGAATAATTATCTCTTGGGTGGTGTTTCTTGATCAACATTTAAAAACAAAAATAATGATATTAAATTATAAATATATATTTTTTTTAAAAAAATCAAAAAATATATTTATTATGAATGTAAAGACCTATTTCTATATCAGTAGAGGGATATCCATTGCATAACATGTTGGCCTATGTCTATGTGGACCATGAACATAGTTCATTGGCCCATTGTAGGGTAATACTTTCATTATCTTTCTTACATCACCAAAATGAAATTATAAGTTATTAATATATATGTATTTTGAAAATAGAATACTGACAATAGGAACCAAAGGAAGAATTTCAATCCCTCTCATGTTGTTATTATTTTCACACATTCTATTCTTTTATACCTCCTCACTGTTTTTATTTTCACACATTTGAAAAAAAATATGTTTTTAATTATAAATTCATATCTAATATGGAAGAAATAAAAGAAAGAAGATATTACAATACTTAATTAAGTAATTCCAATTGTTAAGATAAATTAACGATATATAGTAACATAAGATAATCGTATATTCAGTTACAATAATATCAAAAAATAAATTGTGCATCATAGAGAGATCAACGTGTTCTAATTAGCATGTTTAGAATTTGTATGATATGGTTTTAGTTTTCTATTTTCATTTTGATAAAATTACTTTTTACTTCATTTGGTTCATTTTAGGAAATTTATTTGGTCATTTATCTATTTTTGTCATAGGTTATTTTGTTCATATTTTTTTTATTTCATTGGGCTATTTTTTGGTTAGGTTATTTGATTTAGTAGTGTTTATTTTCATTCTAATTTGTTTAATATATTTCTATTCAATTCATATTGTTTTTTATAATTGGATTGTTTATGTTTTTTTGTTTTTTGTGTTACAATACAGTTCAATTAAATATTATAAAATTCAACTGAAATTAAACTATAACTAGTTTATACTAAAAAATCACCTAAAGGTCAAATTGGATACAAAATATTTTTAATCAACATTAATAAAATATTAATTTTAATAACTTTAATAACCCAAGTCGATATAAACCAAATGAACTAAAAACACATATAGATGACTCAATATATTACCCATACCAACATAAGGTTCACAATAGACTCTAAAAATTGGACTGTTGGAGTCATCAGAAGTAATAAATTGATCATGGTTGATGGGTGTTATGATGGTGTGAATTTAATCCCCACAATTATCCAAAATATTTTAGGGTTTTACATTGGTAATGACCCCAAATTCAATTCTTGAATGATATTTTGTATAAGAAACGTTTTTCCAATGATTCGAATATATATGGCTCATTCTTAGCCAAAATGTGTTTCATTTAAGTAACTCAAAATACAGAATCATCATTAAATGTTCCATGTCTCATTATCAAATTAGACCATTTATATTTCATAATAGTGACTCTACCATGGGAGTAATAATCTAGTATTTTTATTTTATCCACAAATCTATAATAAGAAACATTTTCAACTTGTGGTATACTATCTTATGCACTATCATAAAAGTCTATTGTGGAAGTTACCATAACATCCTCATATTTTTCTCTCATGTTCATTTCTTGTTTAGTGATAATAAATTTGTACCCATTAATAAAAATTCATTTACTTTCTCGAACAAAAAATTAGAACCAAAAACCAAAGCTCTTACTTCCTTACAGACAGAGTTTTAAGGCATACTCAATACCTGAAATATAAGTGAATATATAAATTAAATAAATATATTTTTTAGTTCTATTAAAGTAATACTACTTCCTTCAATTTTTACCTTGATAAAAACACTTTTATATGAATAGTCTCTCTATTTATAATGATAAATAGTGATGATTTATATTTATAATTTATTTATGTTCCCTTCATAAAGAGATATAAACAGTTTAATTCTTATATAATAATAAAAAGGATGATATAATATTAGCATGTTCAATTTACTTACTTGATGTTGTCATCAAATATATTATTGTTAATTTTTTATGTACCATATTTTAATATTGACGGCTTAATGTCGTCAATTTATATGATATAATAATTAATTATAGTTATGAAAGTGATGAAAAATCAACTTCATTTTTTTCATACTTCTCTTCTTCATTTCTCATAGGTCAGCCCCATCTTATGGTTACATCAGACAAATATATTGAATAAAAATTTATACATTCTTGATAAAAGTAACCATTTATAATGGAACCATCAAGATGATTCATGTTATGGTGATAATAAATTAATTTCAAAATATTTATTTCAGTTGGATACATCTAAAGAAAAGAAATATGTCCTATAATAAGTATTTCAGTTAGAAATTATAAAACTATATGTAGCATACATGTTAAAAATGATGGATGAAAAAGTTTCTCAAACATAGAAAAGTATAATGGTGCCTATTCATTCATTTTTATATGAAATATTTCAATTTTTTTATCAAAATTATCTCTATAAAAATATAAAACATAAAAAACATCAACCATCAAATTATTGGATAATAGATGATAGATTTCTATTATAATAAAATCTTTAAGAAGGATGTGATAATATTGCATCCTCAATCAATTCTTATTCAAATCCTTTTTATTGAACCATTTTTATATTTTTCTCAAATATATATGAATAACATTGAATCTCTCTAGTAAATCCATAAATGGATTTTTTTTCTAAAAGTGTCATCACATTAGAAGCACACAAAAATACTATTTATTGTCACTGATACACATAAGATCCAATTATGGCCTGATACCCCAATTCACTATGTAACACCAAGATCATAAATTATCTTTTTTCTTCCCCTTGAAATTTAGAATAATTGAAAGAAATATTTCACATATATTTTTTCAATTTGAATTAAATATAAACATTGGAATAATAAATTGGTTGAACAATAAAGAACCATAATGAATATACGTTTATTCTTTGAAATATAATGGGATTTTGTTGAAACATTATTCCTCTTTATAGATTTTATCAGACCTTTCCCAAATGAAAAAATTATATATTGAAATTAATTAAGCACATTAGTTGTAGACATATGTTGAGTTTTATTTTTATTCTCCATTGTATTTTCAAAATTTAAAAAATTATTCAATTATGTATAATTCATTGGAACTAATAGTTTATGTACCCTAAACCTAAAAAAATGATGTTATTTATGTTTTTCAGATCATGCATTCTTAATAAGAATTTTATATTATGTTTTTAACTTTATTATTCTACTAGACATCATTTCAAAAGAAGGAAAATCAATTATCATCGATATTATCACAACATGTATATACAATATTTTTTTTGAAAAATAATCATATGTGTACACACCCACATTCCAAAGACGCTTCAAAATATTTTATTAAATGTTTCATGTATACATAAATATCATTTATAGGATTATAAGGTCTAGATATGATAATAATAATAAAAGTGAATGTTTTTTCATACACATCCATGGGAAGAGGTTCTCCTAAATGGCCCTAAGTCCTTCTTTGCTTATTGATTTTTGATAACCCCCTTTAAACGGATGAGGGGGAACCCTTACAAGGCTCATAGGCTCAGAGATTACATGGCCTGTAGGCTTAAGAGATTACCTGACCCAAAGGTCTTAGGGAATTCAACTAGAATATCTACAAGGAACTACCTCTCCCTAGCATCTTCATCATGATATTAGCTCTCCACCTTCACATGGATGTCTGCATAGGCTTCCCATGCAAGCACATGCTGGTACCGATGTCATAGCCATACCCTCTCCTTCTAACAATCCATTTGGATCTAATCTGGTGAGTGCACCTACTCCGAATCCTCTTCTGGGGCTGCCCCTTTTTTGTAGAGTCTGTATGGGGCAACAATATGTGGCCTGAAGACCAAGAGGTGGCCCAAAGGCCTTAAAGGTGGCCCAAAATCCCTACTGAACTGAAGGCATAGGTGGACCAAAATCCTTAAGGACTCCAAGCCCTAACCGATAGTCCAAGGTGAATAGTTCCAGCTGCTACAGTACCAAACAGTGCCTGCTACAGTAACTACTACAATGCCTGCTACAGTACCCACACAACATAGAGTTTTGCTGCAATACCTGCACAGAGTCTACTACAGTACCCGCACAATGTACAATTCTACTATAATACTGCTACAATGTCTACTACAGTACTGCTACAGTACCCCCAGAAATATGCCTCTACCTAATTTTTGAACCTGAGTCATGTGGATACACTTAAGGATACCTCACCACATGGGTAAATGCTATAAATGTGTATGAAAACTCGTAATGTGTTGTGTGAGGTAATAATATGACCAAATGGATTAAATTTGTGACATGATCGAATCAACCACACATTACACTGTTAGGCTATTAAATAAATATATCTAGCTTCCAATGTTTACAACAATAATAAATTTGTAGGGGAACAAATCATCATTATACTTTTTTTTCTATGTATCATACAATTTCATATTTATTAATATTTCAATAGAAATAAAATGACTTTTGATTATGAGAATCAATGGAATGTACCACATTAGATTTTGTGGTAAATGATATGGTGTTCCTTTTGAATTTGGCTTCAATTGAAATGTGACACATTTTATACAATCATTTTAGTTAGTTGATCCAACAAAAAATAAGAAGTAGTATTTTAGACATGCATGAATTGTTTTTATAAAATACTAGTGATTCAACTAACTTCAATTCCATTTAATCATTTGAGGTAATATATACCTCATTTCTAAGTAATAAAATCAATATATTAAAAATATAATCACTTGGGATTATTAGAAATAATATATTTAGTTTTCCATTTTAACAGAATAATTAAAAAATATAGATTTTTCATTTTACCACATTTCCAATATATTAGGGTTGTGGAAGAACCATTCAATTTTTTTACCCTGCCAACATCATCATTTTCATTACCTATATCATTTGTATTAGTATACTTATAATCTTATATTATAATCCTTTCTTTATCATGATGTCAAACAAATAGAATCTTGCTGTCTAATAAATTCTAATATCCAAACATCTCATTCAAATAATGATTATTTTTATATTTTATTTTCACCCCATTGTGATTCTAGACATAGTATTTTGTTTGAAAATAATTTTTTATGGTATCTAAATTCTTCATGAAACAACCAAGGCCTTACAATACAACTTTAATATGGGATGTGTATAAGGCTTCTATCTGAAGCATTTGAAAATAAAAAATTTTAAAAACACCCCAAATTTTCTTAAAAATATATTAAGATAAAAATTATTTCAAATATAAAACTTCTATACATTATATTAAAAAAATTATATGTCATAAATTAAAATCAATTAAATAATATTGAATTCAAATATAAAATATATTTATGGAAACAAGGATTTTTCAATTTTTTTTAAAAATCATTGAACTAATATTGAAATAAAATCCATTTTAAATCACTCTCCAAATTTGTGCATACATTAAAATTTTAAGATACATGAATATTTATATATATCAATATAAAATCTACATAGTTTATCATGAAAATGGTTATTTGATAAGGGGAAATAATATTTTTAAATAATTGAAACTATATATTTATCACCCATATCCTTAATATCAAAACTCAGTCCCCTGAGATAACAAAATACTACTTATATAAAACAATAATATTGAATTCCATTATATAAAGGACTAATGATTGTATGTAATAACCCAAAATAAATTATATGTATGGAATAATTGAAAAACTAATCCATATGAGAATTATTATATAAAAGACAATAATTTATATCAAACATGAACCATGGTATATATTTTGATCTAAATCTCACTAGTTAAAAACCAAACATGGAAGTAGTGTAGGTTGTTTAATAACTATATTATATATGTATTAAACTAATTGTTTAGTATGGAATAATTCATAAAAAAATATTTCTGATAAACAACTCACACAAGGCATAATGCCCAACAAAAACATCTCTTTAGACATATCAAAAGAAAGGAAATGCTCTTTTATATATGTATTTTTCCCACAAAATTAACATAATTCAAGAAATATGTTCCTGAAACAAAATATTTTGTATCTATATTCAACCATTTATGAAAATAAGACCCATCGATATATGTGATCCATATAATAAATTTTAAATAAAAATAGGTTTAAGACCTGAAATGAATAATTTAAATTAATAAAATATTAATAAAATTAATAATTCCATCACACCCTAATATTTCCACAAAAAGAAACAATTTAAATTAATAAATTATTATAGATTTACATTATATATATCACAAAAAATAAATGGTTCATATTATATTTGTATATATGATGGGAGAAAAAAAATTAAAATAAAATACATCCCCTACAATATTATTTATTATGAAATAAAATATGAAATATAATCAAGACAAAATCTATTTTAGTGAATCTGGAGGAATACTGAAAAAAAAATCTATTCAGTTTTTCAGAATTATAAAAAATAAAAACTGGTTGTTGATAGAAGATATGAATGATTTAGAACTCACCAATTTAATGTTCAATAAAAATAAAATTAAAACACAACCCTGAGAGTCATTTCTATGGGTGGGGAAAAATAAAAGGTTTCACATTACTAGGGTTGAATGTGGATGGAAATGAGAAGAGAGGAGGGGATCCCAAGCACTGGGTAATTATGGGGAGGATATAGAAATAGTTTTTAAATAAAAATTATATATCCTTACTCTATACTAATGGTTTTAGAAAACCATCGATATGGGCTTCACATAAATAGGTTATACCAATGGTTATTGAGAACTTCTGGTAATGGGGTAATTATAACCACGGTTATTGAAAACCATTGTTTTGTGTATGTTGGTGTAGGTTAATTTTCTTATATTGAACCAATTTCAATAATTTCCCAACCAATTCTTCACCATTGGTCTAACTCCAAACATCAACCACAAGAAGAACCACCTCTGATGCCACTCTATCTGACCTGACCGATTAGTTTCCTCCTTTCCAGTGTAAGGCCACGTGTGACAACCCCAAGTCTACCTCTAATGGGACAGGGGTAGGTGAAAAGCATCATTATAGGATAATATAAATTTTTTGGCCTTATACTAAAGTACTTGTATGCATGCACACTACCATCTCCATGAAAAAGTGAAGATCAATAATCAAATATAGTAATATATAATGTACAACTATACATGTAACAGACACAAACGAATACATATGGGGATGAAAATGTAAGATAAAGTTTAAAATGGAAAAATAAATTCCTAACCAAAAATTAAGTCTCAACTTGACAACAACATGAATAAATGAAATCTAAGACATCATGGTTCCTGGTCTCCATGTCCAACAACCATACGCAGTCAGTGCACCAAGGTATCACAATTCTCCACACAATCCACCTCTTATCTATTCAACCTCTATATAATACATGACAAGTGTATGGAAATCCCATAGAGGGGTGAGTATATTCATACCCATTAGGATTCCCCAAAACGTCAAAAGGGAGAAATATAATGATACAATATTCGTCATCTCAACCCATATCATGAGAGAAATGAAATCCCAATACGTATATGATCATAACGAAAACCCAAATGAGAGAGTTAGGGTATATCCCACACCAAATCCTAGTACATATTTGATGTTTCTACATACCATTCCAAAAGTCTATCTTCACGGTCTGTACTCACACTAAACCTCACGAGAATGTTTTTTGAGGGGTCCACCTCTCGACACTATACTCTATATCATAGTGGGACAAAACTCTATGAGAGAACCGACTCACCCATGAATCTCAAATATGATAGGGTGCCACTACATAGATACATTACATGCACCCAATTTATTTTAGTGTCATATTTACATGAAAAAATAGTATGGGTATTCATGATCTCATGCGATAGGGGATTACGAACCCCATGATCATTCCATGTTCACTTCCACCATCAAGTGTATCCTAAAAAATATTCACACTTAGAATACCCCACATAATATCTCATTTTCCAAAACAAAGTCTACCATCAGGAATGAAATGAAAAAACTCTCAGGATATCCTACTCACAAGCTAAAATAAAAGTCCTAATGTCGGACATATGAGAGGAAGAAAATTCTAGGGGAGCTACATGATGTGTACGGGGGTCCACAAAAATTGAGACCTCACCGTGTTTCTTAGATATTGTTTCCCCTAGACATGGATTCAGAATCCATTTCATAGTACAAGATGTTTAAAAGTTGTACATGGGTTGTTTCAACCACCTAGGGCATGACCATGCTTTTTTGACTATGCCCTCATACGTCAGCATGTGCCCAAGTACATGATCCTATCTAGATATCCTGATCAAGTCTGAGTATACGACTATGCCAGTGTACGTTTTTTGCATATGTGCCTAGCTGTTTATGTTTCAGCATACTCCTAGAGTATATGTTGAGCTACCAACATATTGTTTCAAGGTGTGTGATATTTATCTTCACCTAAAACCATATGCACCGTAGCTAAGGGGATATACAATATATTTTCTCCATTGGACAGGTTATGTAGTTGAGTTTCTCTTATAAAACATATTTTATTCATCTTGATCTAGATCCAACTTCATCCAATCATTCCTAGCCTCTTGTGGCTATAAATTTTATTATGATTATCCACCTATGAGTAAATGCACATCCCATGCATCTACCATAACTCATTTTAACCTCAAATATCATATCAACAAACCACCACCCATAATCGATCTTTATCTATCCAAAAATCACCATTCTACTCATTATTCGAATAAACGCCATGAATCAAGTGGTTTTATCGCACTCAAACCCACCCAGAAAATGTAAAAATATGACCCTATGTGACAATATTGAAGAATTAAGAGAACTTTTGTGATAAATTCACAAGAAAAAAGTGAATCCTTTATTGGAAAAGCATTCATGGACAATGGTCACATAAATAGTGATATCTTAGGTTGATTTTAACAAAAACAAATGGATAGAATTAGATTATCATTATAAATGGATACACATTTCATGTGATGGATCAAATAAATAATAGAAAAACAAAGAAGATAATTAAATACCTAATTATCAAATAAATCGAGTGAAAAATTCCATCAATAAAATTTTTTAACTCAATTTAGGATCGATCTTTTGTGAAGAAAGCATCCTCTAATGATGAAGACAAACTGTTGTGGTTGTTGCTTCATAATCCACATCAATATAATAGTTGTTTTCTATTGATCTTGATATGTCAGTGAATAAATCTATCTACTAATCCTATTATTGTAATATGTCTAACCCTGTAGAAATGTCACAATGAATTACTTATATATTGAATTAAGTTAGGTCATTTAAAATAAAATAAAAATTACCTATTTCAACTAAATGAACTACTAACGGATCCCTCAAACCAATATATGGCCTCAACTAACCTTACCTCACACCTTGCGGAAACCCCACACTATGGAATCATTCATTGTCTTGGATTTCACATCCTTTTTCATCCGAAATGAAAAAACTAAAAATAGTAAAATAATGTGTGAACATACAATAAAATATATTAATAATTATAATATATTAATTTTAGAAACCCATCCTTGACATACATGGTCATTACATTTATTTTATGAAATACATAATACAATAAAAAAATAGACATCTGTTTCGTAATTCCTTGAAACATGTGTTCAAGTTTTAGAATCACTGCTTCTAGGAGGTTTCCATAAGATTTATTCATGGAACTGAAAACATCCAACATTTCATTATTTAAATAGGTTCTTCTTTACAAAGGCGTACGTTCGTTATGTTTGAACTTTTATGATACTAGAGAACATGCACTGGTAGAAAGCATGGGAGGTCAAACTCCTCACACCCTTTTGGGGGGAATTATTTTCTATTCCGGGACACTATTTAGAAATTTAAGATATTTTCATGAATCCTTGTTAATTCACCAAATATAACATAGGACCCCCTTGTAATTTTCAATCACTTAATGACATGTGTGAAATTGGGAATCATCTGTATGAATTTGTGGTTCTTCATTAATAGAGATATTAATATGTATTCGAGGTTCTTCATTAGTTGTATCCTCTCATATTATACTTAGAGATTATTTTATTCATCATTATGATGATACTAGTTTTTAATCGACTCAGTGGGTCAATCTTGAATTTATTTTCATCTAGGGAGACGAACGTTTGTTTTGATATTAGTATTGTACCCATAAAATGGGCGACATACATATCCTTATGAAAGGAATTACAATCCTCGTAGTTTGGTTCCTCTTAATGAGAAAAATCATATCTTTTAAGGTAATGTGATAAGGATCTAGCAATATAATTTAATTTCTTGTGGTAAGGACATCTAGGAAAAAGGATTATAGTTAATGTTTGGTGTCAGACTTATACCGAAGCAACCCGAGGAACATGAGAAGAATATGGGTTCCCAAGTAATATTAGACACTGTTGGGAATATAGCCTAAGGATAATAGGGTTCATTGGAAGTATTGGGTTTGAACCTCATGTAGGCTTCCTCTGTATCCCATTTAGATAGGAATAAAATCACATGTAGTTCAATGAGTCTCATAGGAGAGTATAGTCCTTTGAGATAATTGATTTTGGGATTACTTCCTGAAAAGGATTCCTTAGTGATCCAAGGGTTTAATTTTGGGCTTATTCATAAGAGATTCCAATTATAGGGGACATGATTAGGTATTCCCTTTTTCGTAGGGCACCCTTTTCAGCTTGGGACTTCATCCAAGAATCCTATGTATCCTGGTTTGAACCGGAAATAGAGTTCATGTAGTTCAAGTGATTTTGAAAAAGTTGTGATCATGTCAATTCTCTAAGACCATGTGAGTCATGCTCAGTGTGTGAAATAGGAGGATGTCAATGATTCAACAAAGGAACCCACACTTTTCATCCTCCACTGGTGGAAGAGGGCACACCTATGGTGGTGATGGTGGATGAGGTTGAGGTGACTGGGGAAGAGGGTGAGGCGATGAGCCTTCCCTCTATTCCCTTTACATTGGAAAATGGTCCAATATGAAAAAGAAGTGAATGTGAAGGATGTAGAGAGGAACAAGACTGTAACCTCATACATGAAAGGTTAGGGGATTTCACAAGGATGGTTACCCTAGTGGATCTCGGTAGTGGAGTAATACTTCTCATTTTCATGCATGGAAAATCAAGTGTGAACCATACCTTCCCTACCAGAGACATTTGGTTCCAAGTCTTAGAGATGAAAAGGGGAGGATTGAACCCAAACTGTAATCCTCAAAACAGAGAACTTCCCAAAACTATTACTGGGAGAAAGGTCCCTGTGACTATGGATATACAAACCAACTGACAATCCATGAATCCTAATCCCATTGTTTAAAACATGTTGGAAACCTCTATATGTGGATATACCAACCCAAATAGGATAGACACTAATGTTCCTTTCCCTAATGTTTGATAAGTCATGAGGTTTTGGTGGTGGTCTCAACAGAATTCCTTTCCGGTGAGGGATCCAATAAAGAAGAATCCTTTCCATGAATGGATTTAAGGAGGGATTTAAGGCTTGTATACTGATGAGAGTAGGTTAATCAAAGAGGGGTGCTCAAGTAGGTTCTGGCACCCAAGTATGGGCGCGTTAGTAGGCATGGGTGACCTGAAGTTCACCTAAGTGACTAACAATCTAGATTTTAAAACATGGTTGATACTTTCCTCAAGCCTTTAGGATAATTCATAGGTAATTCCAGAAGTGGGGAGCTCATGTTCCTGTGAGAGTAATAGGTGGTGTGGAAGTGTTTCTGGGTTCGGTAGGTTAGAAACTCTAGGTGCATAAGTGTAATGGATTTGAAACACTAAAAGGACTTAAGTCCAATTATTGTCCTTCAATTCCTCTAATTTAGGTGTTAAATAACTACCTTTAACATTTTGGAAGACTTGGGAAAAGCACTAGGGAGACCGAAGATACAATTGGGCTTTAGAGAAATTCTTCCATACAAATAAAGGCCCCAAGGGTCTATTTATATGAAAAAATAGGACCTGGGGTGAAAAGAGATTGGGTGCCAAAATGACATGCATGCCCTAATTGTGGAACTCTTGTACCTTTCATGCTGGAAGTGTTTTGTCTAGATTAGGGCGACACATCAAGGAATTATCCAAAATAATTACTTCAATCAGCTCCAGCATGGTGGCATGTAGGTGTTTTCACATAGGTATCATTGGTGCCTCTTTGAGGACTCAGCCAAAATAATTGCACCATACTGTGGGGGTTGCATGTCCACACTCCTTCTTGGGATCACTACCGAGCTGCGGTCCCAACCCTTTGAGTCGATGCCTTCCCTATCGTCACTAACCCCCATAAAAAATGTGGATTTAAACCGCGAAGTTTTTCAGTTCGGTTGATGACATTTTTTGGAAATGTTCATGGAACACATTTCATGGTGTCTATAAAATCCCCCCCTTAGAATTTGATTCGTTCAAAATGAAAATAATATTGTTCTGAGGTAAAATTAGGGCACTTTGACACATTCCAACATCATTTGGTTAGATTTGGAGCTACATCATGTTCGGAAGGATGCTCTAATTTTCTTCTATTCCAAGGGACCTAGTGAGAATATTTTTATTTTTAAATGGGTTATAAAGAAAACCCCACAATATTTGTATCTTTTGACTTTTTATCGCTCAATATTACCTAAACTATAAAAATTATATGTTTAGTGACCTGGGACTCGATTTTTTTTATAGAGTTCCATTTGCAAGGCCCCAGTTTGGTGATAACCACGTCTCATTTTGTTGACATTTTAGAGTCATGCATGTTGGACTATAAAGGGATAGTGTTTATGTCGAAAAATTTTGACCATAAATTTTGAAATTAGATACCAAACAAGACTCAATGGCCAATAATTACTCTAATAATAATTAAATATTTCCAAGGGAAATATTGAGTCATGATTTTTACAATCACCAAATTTATAAAATGTATCAACATAAAGGAAGTCTCTTCTAAGAATAAAGTCGCCATTATTTGAAAAAATTGTTTTGGGGGTTTTGTTATGTAAAGCCGACTAGGGAATATACTGCATAGAAAAATAGGGGCATTTTCTAACTGACAAGAATGTTATGTAGGCAAATGTTATGCAAGGCCTCTGGGGCATGTACTGCATATTCAAGAAAAATAAATCTTATGAATTTAACATTTTATTGTTGACAGATATGGAAAAATAATATTTGGGTGACTCAAGACCACAATGGGTGATTTTTTCAAGGAAATGGATTTTAAGAATAAAGGGTTATCTATGCCGACATATGTCATGAATAGGAAAACCATTTCTACACAAATTTGGTGTACGAGGAATGGTTGAAATTTATCAAAAAATGGGAATTTATGATATCATACTATGCAATTTTATGTCATGTATGAGGATATTGTATTATGTAGTTTTAAGTCATGCAGTGAGGACATTGTTTGGCTTTAATATATGGTCTTTAGCTTTGAACAAAGGTTTGAGACTCTCTCAATTTCGTGAAAATTTGTTTGGAAACATACTACTTTGTTCAGGTATAGAAGGGAGTAATTATAAACTGTGATTTTTTGAATTTCTGGATCTAAAGAATGATATGAGAAAAGGGTTAAAGGATTTAGTGGACGTCTTTATTAAGAACAAAATTACCATTATTTGACTAACCAGTTATGGGTGCCATATTATGTAGGGAAAACTGATGCATATGCTGCATAGCCAAATTGTGGCATCTTTTAAATGAAAGCCTTGTTATGTAGGAAAATTTTATGCAAGGCCTCTAGGGGCGTGCATTGCATAGTCGTGAAAAAGAGATCTCATAAGTTTGATATTCTATTGCTAAAAGTTGACGAAGGTTTATGGAGATTCATATTTTCTAAATCACAGATTTTTGATTATGAAGAAAGGTACCCGAATATGGAGAGGGTATTTCCAATCATATTTTCTAAAGAATAGGAGGAATAATATTTCTATGGTGGTTTGACCTAAATGTTGGGAGTATAGTGTTTATAGATTTAGGTCATACAACTTGGACAAAAAATGGAAACAATATATGATATTTCATCAAGTGATCCAATGTTATTTCCTATTGCTTTGAACACAAATAGAGGGAAATGTTTAAACCATGGTCTTAGAGAATTTCATATTGAGATAAAGGTAATGTAAAAAATAAACACGAATGACTGTTTAAAATACATATTCATGTATATTGTTATCAATGTTTGAAGGGGAGAAAAGTCACTTTAACCAAGAATGAAATTAACATTATTTGACAACCCCATTATGGGGGTTGTGTAATGCAGGACCAACTAGGGAATATGGTGCATATACAAATGGTGGGATCCTTTGACTAACATGCCTGTTATGTAGGCCACTTATGCAAGGCCACCTAAGGGAACGTAATGCATACTTCCGAAAAAGGGTTCTCAGATATTAGAAACTCTATCACCAAAAACCATAAGAGAGATTATGAAGATCTTAAAATATTAAAGATTTAGAGTGTAAAATACAAAAGGTAGTAATTATCAATTCACAGAAGAAATATTTGAATTAATATTAGCCATGAATTTGGAGTCCTTTACATAGATCTGACTCAAATGTAAAATGGAGACCTTCATTGTTTCCATTGAATCAATATAATGCTGTGCAGTTTCGAGTCATGCAACCAGGTCATGAAGTGATTCCAACGTAAAAAGGGAATATTGTGGCTAGACCAAGGAATTAAACCTAGAAGTCACTACATATATCATATGGATGACAATAAATCCATATGTAGTTCTTTAAACATTCCCTATGTAGGATTAACTATTACATAGAGAAGATGGGGGGTTATCGTGATTGGGCTCAAGATTATAGATCTAAGCGTCTCTACATATCTCATATTGATGAGAATCAATCAAAACATAGTTATTTAAAAATCATTTCTCACACAAATCTAATTTTATGTGGGAGATAGGGTCTTTAAACACATTCTAAAAGAATGATTTTAAATTTAAGATACAAGATGGTATGAAAATTAAGTCATGTATCTTAATATAGGTCTTTTTATAGATTTGGTTCGTATACAAGAGGAGGAAAAGGGAAATAAAAATTTTGGTTACTTGTGGTTCGGACCAATATTGGAGATCTAGGTGTCTCTTCGTATCTCATATGAATGAGATTCAACTCACACATTGTTCTTGAAATAAGGCCCCTATGCAGATCTGAATCAAACATAGGGAGGAATTGAACTCATGTGACACTAATGAGTATCAATGATGTCAATAATGCTTGCATATGGAAGCTTGTAACGTCAAATAGAGAATATGATAACAATACAGTTTAATGTCGTGTAACGAGTAAAAATGATGTCATTTAGTTTAACATTGTGCAACAAGGACAAAGATGCTCCACATTTTATCATCATGTAGCATCAACGCTTAAGGTTTTTATGTAGTTTTAATGTCTTGAAACTAGGACCTTGTTCTATGCAGTTTATAGTCATGTAGTGAGAACATGAAATGGAATTACATAAAGTATTTATTCATGAATCTCATATTGTTTGGAGTTTTAATAAGCTCTCTATCCAATGATATCTGGGGATAAGATCCATTTGAGTAGACCTAATGTATAGAATAATGTTATTCCCACTTTGGTTCATGTTTTGGAGTTTTATTTCATGGTATCATTTGAGTCCTGAGGACCAATACCAATTCTCCTTTAATAAATGAGTGGAGTTGAATGTTCTTGTTAAAGTCTAACACTATTCTATCATGATAGACTTTTAAATGATGAAAAGTATGTAATATTATTTCTTATAATCGTTCCAACTCATTAAACTATTTCTGAGACTTCTCATCTGTAGAAAATTGATCACAGATTGCAACTTAGAGTGAAGGAAATTTAATTCCAATTAGAAACACAGCTTTTATTCCACACACCATGGAATATGGGGTTTCTTGAGTGGCAGTACGAGTAGTAGTCCTATAAGCCAATAAAGCATGAAATTTTTTATCAGGATATGATCTATTATCATTATCTACCATCTTATGGGGTATAGTTTAAAGGTTCTTATTGAAATCCTCTATCATTACATTGGCCACTTCCTGATACTGAGATGAATGGATGGATTTGATATTGTGCGCTTGATATGACTTCATTACCTTAACTGAATAGAAATTGGTTCCATTGTCCGTCAATATAGTATGAGGGACACCAAATCTGGTTATGATGTTATATTTGAAAAAAATAACAATGATTTTGGATCAAATTTATGTGATATATATTTCCTTAGAACATATAGAGAAGAGGTCTGTAGCAGTATGAATATACTTGAACTTCTTAACCATAGCTGGAGGATAAGGTTCTATGACATGAATTCCAAGGTGTAAAATGGTCAGGAGTATTTAGGTGTATGTAAAAACTCAGGGGATTGATGAATGAAGTTGGAATGCACTTGGTAGGGATAATATTTCATAGTAAAATATATGAAATAATGCATCACTAAAGGCTAAAATTATCCAAGTATTTAGATTTGATCAAAAAACCTACGCCCAGACTGGTGAGCGCAAAAATATCTTGAATGTATTTATTTCATGGATGCTACAGTTTCTTCTCCATTAATACACCAGAAGATAATTCCCTCAAAGCCTCATTCTTAGAGGACTTTCTGGTGATCTGGACTATCATAATGAGTAAAATTGTCCACTTGTTGTTAGATCTATTCTTTTTAAGCTATATCTGGTGGAAGTACTCCAATTTTATGTTTTTTCCATGTTGGGTGTCATCCATCCCATGGTATGACCATACGAATCAAATAGGGATAATTTCATTAATTTACTCCATTCTAGATTGAATGAAAGTTGAGATCACACGATGATGTGATATACTAATGATTGTCTCATCCCGATTGGGATCTTCTAGGGATGTGACTGAATTATCCAATGCATCAGCTTGGAATTTTGTGATCGTAGTACATAAAACAATGTCAGATCTGAGGGAAATCCAGCTATTAACCTTATGAAATAATAACACAAAGGGATTAACTCTTATTTTATAATGGAATAATCTCCATATATTTTTTTGATTACCAACTCTAAATTTTCTTTCCCATTCAAGTGGTTCACTTGTACCTACAGATAAATTCAAAGCCATCGATAAGAGCTTGGTATTTTCTTTCATTGTTGGTACCTCCTACTAACAACAAGAAGGAATATGGGAACACCACCTTTTCAATGGAGATAAGTACAATTCCTAACCTAAAATTTATGATTTTATGGATTTCCATTCTCTTCCACGTTGGACTTCTGGTGGCACCATCAATGTACATTTCCCATGTTTGGGGATATCTTGAAAATATAATACCTATTCATTTTTAATTTCAGCATTCAATGATATATCTTCCTTAGATGGATGTTTAGCAAGGAAATCTTCCAAATATTGAACTTTTATTGCCTTTTTAGGTATAAACTAGATATCGAGATGTTGAAAAATAATTTCCTACCGTTCCAAACACCTTGTATGTATAATAAAACTGGGGATAAATTTGAGCAAGTTATTGCGAGACACCAATTGGACCTCATGATGTTGCATATACTGCCTCAATATCTGAAATGCAAAGGTTAATGCCAAGAAGAACTAGTCAATACTTGAATATCGAGTCTCTGTTTCAAGCATATATTGAACAAGATATTAAAGGTTATTTTCATTGTAAGCATCATTCTTTTGGGAAAGAAAAGCACCCAGTGATCACTCTGAAGCTGTCACATAGAGAATCAGTTGTCTTCCTTAAATAGGTGGAATTAATACCAGTGAGCTCAAGATAAATTTAATGAGGGTATCAAATGCCTCTTGTTAGTCTTTAATCCATTGATAGGTGACTCTCTTCCTTATTAATCTAGTGAAGGGAAAACACTTTCCTGCCAAATTAACGATAAAGCACTGAATATAGGCCATGTTTCTTTTGAGTCCTCCTAATTTGTTCAAATTTCGAGGAGGTGACATGCCAAGGATTTCATTTTTTTTCTCAGGATAAAATTATACTCCACAATGGTGTATAAAAAATTTGAGGAATTTTTCTGTGGTTACTCGAAAAGTACCTTTCAAGGGGTTCATCTTCAAATTGTGTTGTCGAAATTTATTAGCTATGTGGTTACTCGAAAAGTACCTTTCAAGGGGTTCATCTTCAAATTGTGTTGTCGAAATTTATTGAATATGGTATCCATATTAGCGAAGTGATTGGAACGTTGTCTGGATTAAACCACAAAATCATCCACATAAAATTCGATTGTTTTTCCTGAGAAGGGTGAGAAGATATGGTGTATGTAACATTGATACGTTACACCTATAATCTTTAATCCAAATGGAATTACCTCATAACAAAACACACCATGAGGGGCTATAAAGGTTGTACACTCTTCATCCTTAGGGGTCCTGCAGATTTTATTGTACCCTCAGTATCTATCCATGATGCAAGGGGATATATAGCCAACTTTTGCATCAATTAAAAGCTTCATGATTGGAACTGGATAGTCATCATTAGGAAAATGTCGGTTAAGATCATTGAAATCAATGAAACTCTAATTTTCCCATTCTACTTTTTTCACTAGGAAAATTTTTTCCACCCATTTTGGATATTAAACCTCCGTTACAAAGTTAGAATTAATAAGCTTATCAAATTTAGCTTCAATTTTAGAGGCATGAGTTAGGTGTGTCCTTCTTGTTGCCTGCTTGAATCCAAAATGATCTTTTGGAAAACCCAAATGATGAGTGTCTACATCAAGATTAAGACCAGGAATTCATATATAATTCCAAGAAAATATATCTCGATGTTTCTTTAGAATGAGGTATACATATCATTCTCTTCAAAATTCAAAACATCGCTAATTTGAGTGGGGCATGGATATTCTTATGTTCCCAGATTTATTTCTCTGAGCTCATCAATAGTGGTAGAGACACCTTCCTCAAATGTTAGAGGAGCATCCCTTAGATCTTTCTATTATTCTTCCTTACATGTCACTTCTTCTGTTTCTACATTCATAGTAGATGATGAAGCAAAATTTTCAATTCTAGGGGAGGAGTTAGTATTTGAACATCCTGAATAGGAGGCCACCATTTCTGACCATGCTGATGATGAAGGGTCTTCATAGAGTAATATAGAGGAGATGATTGGTTGGGAATCAACATCCTTTCCTTTCTCTATTACTTATACAACTTCTTATAGTATTATTGGTGAAGGAGAGGGTTGTTGATGTTTGGTGGATGAAATGAAGACATATCGATTTAAGCTTCCATCACTACATGGTAAATCAACAATTTCTCCTATACTGTAAGGCTCAATAGCCGCAATTGACATTAAGGAATTCACCAGATGAGCATTCAGATTTGGGTTTGTCCTTTAAATTTGATTGATAGGGAACACATAATATATACTCAAATTTTTGAATGGGTTTTTTGAGATATTTTCCAGACCATTTGGAGCATTGATTCTTGTTACCTCCTTCATCACACACCTCATTCTTTTCATGTGATAAAATTATACAACAATGTATTGAGATTCGCATGTTTTGAATGGATCCTTGTCACCATACAATGTTCCAATTTGACCATTGAAATAGTACCTGAGACATTGGTTGTATGATTAGGGTATGGATACATGTTGATGTATCCAAGGCCTAACAAGAAGAATGTTAATGATTGTGTCTATATGGACAACCATAAAATCTAAATTAGTCACAAGGTCTCCTAACTGTGTTCTGAGTGTAATCTAGCTTAGAGGTTCTTGTTTATTCTTATCATAAACTTGAAACATTAAAGGTGTAGGAGATAAGCCAAATTCAGTGAGGCTCAATCGACGAAGTGTACAAATAGAAATGAGGTTGACTCCTGACCCATTATCAATGAATTCTATTCAGATGTATATGTTATTGATGCTTCCAACTAGATACAAGGGCCAGATATGTACATGTACAACATCATCTTCATATTCATCCATAAAAACTATAACTGCATGGAAGTTTGTAGGATAATTTTCTATATGGTAAACTTTAGTAGAAAAAACATTGGATTCAAACTCTTGAGAAAATGACAAAGCCTCAATAAGTGATTATTGAAAATCGTATAACGGATTCAAGGCATCCAAAATCAAAACCTTATCTGGTAATTGTGCCAGATGTTTAAGAAAATCATAATTTTGGTCCATTGGTCTGTAATTTTTAGTATGGAAATTTGGTTTTACAGGTGCCTTGGAAGTTGATGCTCCTAATGTAGATGTACCCTGTGTCAGAGAAGAAGCTGGAAATACTCCTAGATTTTGTAGATTAGCCTGACAAGGTCAATATACTTGTGTAGAGATAGACTTTGTAACCTCTAATCGGTCCTCCAAAATAATCATTTCAGGACTTAACCTTTCATGTGAAGAATAATCTCATTGTTCTTGTTGAGCCCACTGAAGGGATCTTACACAGTTTTTTGCTGCATATATGTGTCGAGTAGGGGTAGAGTTAAAATAATGGCATCTAAAATACCCATGTATTCCCATATATCATTGAATATGGATTCTTCCTCTAGTTCTCCAATTAGGTATAGGGAAATTAGGATCATTATAACCAGAATCACCATCGGTATAGGGATCCATTTAGTAAATAATGTTGACGGAACCAAACACCAATTCTTCATCTGATGAAGATTCTTCTTGATAGGATAGTTCTAATTGTGTTGTTTGGTAGGGTGGTGCCCATGATTTTGAGAAATATGGAATGAAATATTTCAGAGTCAAAGAAAACATTGTCATTGAAATGAGATCGTCTTTTTCTAACTGCTCTTTGTCCCTCTGATTAAGTTGCTTCTTTGAGGATTGAATTTTATTGGATTGATCTTTTAATGAAGGATGTTTTTCTAGGGTAGGAGTGGCAGAAGACACAATAGGTTGTATCAAATTTGTGTGTAGAATGGAATATGTTTAGTTGATCATTTTTTTGATCATCCAATCATCATATTTCTACAATTTTTAACCATTGAGTTCCTTCTATTCTTCTTCTTCCTCTAGATCAGTAGCAGTAACACATGCTACTTGGGATGATGAACTTTACAGTTTCACTTGTCCAGAGTCTGACATTTTTTTCAATAGGTCCTTAAAAACAAAATACTCATCAATGGGATGCCCAACATCTGATAAAATTGTCAATAATTTATAAGATCTTAATCTCCTTGTTTTTTTGGTTCCTTCAGCCTTGGAAATTGAACCAAATTATTTTCCAGAGTTGAGAAGATGTAACCGAGAACCTGTTCATTCCAATAAGAATAAAAATTATTCTTTAACTCCTCAAAATATTTTTGCCTTTGACTTATTTGATCATCTAGACGAGGAGGTAATTACTTCTAACTCACATCAGGTAGATCCCTTCAATATGATGAAGGTTTTGAAGTGGAAATAGGTACAAGTTCTTGCTGGAGTGTCACTGTAGTAGCATATACTTTCCCTATTGTCCTTCATGGGGAATATGGAATTAACCGATATTATTATTTAGTTTCTATATTGGAATCCTACACTTTTTTGTAAATTGAAACAATTTCTCAATACCCTCCATTGTATTTTATAGGGATTAGTGGTGTGCGTAACTCATCACGTAGATTTTCCACACAAATTGGTAGAAACACTTCTTGAAAGAGTTCTTGATATAAGGAATTTTTTAATCCTTTACATAAAGAAATTTAATATGAATATCTATCTTTTTTTATTGGTTTATAATATTTATTATAAAAAAACTATTGTATTTGGAAGTGTTGAGATGAATTGAAGAAGAAATTTCAGACAGAGATATTTCTGTCTTGTAATTGATCGATAGTATAAATGTGTATACCTGAAAAAAGTTGGTCACTATAATGAATGCACAAACGACATAAGCATTAATTCTTATTATTATTGGGTATTCCCCATCATGGGATCACAAATAGAAACAAAATGCATCAACTGTTGTTCTGGATCTCCCAAACCATTAAATATTGGGAATGTAGTATTTACAAAATTTGGTGGGGAGGATCAGATCCACCCACTCAGGGTAAGTTGTCCTTTATGGATGAACGGGTGCACACCACTCTTTTATAGCTTCCAATTGAGCTCGTAATGCTTTAATTGTGTTCATATGCATTTGGGAAATATCTAGATGAGATGGGACCTATATAGGTACTATAGCTGGAGCATAAACTGGTGCAATGACCATAAAAACCACTAGTGGTGTGGCTGTTGGTATTTTTCTGGGATAACCCAAGGGGACATGCCTATATGGATTTGCTTGATCCTTCCCTGAATGTATTCCAATGGAGGGAATTCATTATCCTCATTTAGAGTTACCACAAATTCTCTTTTCTAAGGAGCTCCTTCATGATGTGCATGTTGAGGATCTACCTGGGGAGTATGTCTAGCAGAAATGCTTCTTTGAAGTAATTTAATATTGATTATTATCAACTATTTCATCTCCTCTTCTTATTGTGAACATATTTATTCAAGTGAAATAGATTGACCTTCTGTAGTGGAAAAGTGATACATGATCTTAGTTTTACATTTCCACTTGTTAGATAGATTTAGAAGGGGTGTGAGTTGATTATAATAATGAATTCCTAGATTCTAGGTAATCCTTTGATTTAGGGTATGCACACCTCCTTCGTTTTCTTCAGTGTGTATAGTATTATAGATAAGAACATCATCTCTTGATTCTCCAGAGCTATACTAATTTTCTAGAGGATCTTCTGCAACGGTGTTATTGAAATTTGCTTATTCACAATGCAATGATGGAATTCTGTATCATTGTAAGATTGTATCCTTCTATATCTTCCATGAGATTCTTCTCTCCTATATAATGAATTCCCAGGAACTATTTGATGGACAGTTACCCAAAGGGAATCCTTGGATAGTTTAGTTGTGCGCACTATTTGTGTATTCTTCCCTAATTTGGAGAAAATTGACTTTCGTTGAGGAGGGGATTGTAGATGTGAAAAATCCCTTATCCCTACAGGATGAGGATTTTTTTTCTTCTTCAAACCATCATACTTTGTTTATTGAATTCAAAGGTTGAAATAAACAATTTGTCAGCCCTGTAGGTTGGGGTGGCTCTTGAACTTCTATAGCTGAGATTCAAACAACTTCTCTTCTTAAATTTTCGAATTTTAGTTTGGAAATTAGCTATTTCATTATCCAATAACCTTTCAAATCACTTATTTTATAAGATCGTTGTGCTATTTTAGACATTTGCACCATCTGACGGCTAACATCTTCTAAATGGGAGGATTACTGAATATTCTCAGATGCTTGATGAAAAAGTATATCAATATCTTTCTTTCTTTGGGCATGGCTCTAATTAGATCTAATTGAGTCATAGTCTTGTGTGTATACTTGATTACATTCAAAATTTGTTGATTTCATCCGTTTGTGGGAAATAACATTGCATGAGACCACTTTTGGTGGGATTTGTTGATTTTAGAGTGTATTGAAATGGAATTCTCCATGTGCACCCCATCCTCTGATATAATCACTAGATGGGGTATCAGAAATTAAGAGGTGTAGCCTCTTTAAAGAATTGAGGCATACACACTGAAGGGTTCTCTGTTGCTTTTCAACCTTTTAATTTTGCGAAAGTGAGTGAGATTCCAAGTCAATTTGGTGTTCCCAACATTCTATTACCTATACAAAATTTTTATATTTATCATATAGGAATACTTTATTTTTCAAATTAAGAAGAGTTTTCCATAAGTTCAGGGAGATATCACGAATTCAATATTCTTCCATCAATTCCAAAATGTTGTATTGAGAATTTTCCAAAGGCTAGAACATGACTACTACTTCTCCTTTAGACAATTTCTTTCTCATATTTAACATATATTCAGCATCTTTTAGTAGTGGTTTCTCCACTTGGTCTAACCAAAGTTGACACTTCTCTATTGTTTTATTAAAAAAAATGGAACCTTTCATTTTTCACTCTATTGTATTGGAAGAAATATGACCCAAGGGAGGTTTAGAGAATGATAATTCTCTTAATATGTCTTCTGGTTGAGAAATTATATCACCGGTTAATGACAAGGCATCAGACAAGTCTATCCTTGTGTTGGAATGTGCCTCGAGATAAGAGGTATTTCTCATTACTACATTTCCAATTATAGAATTATCTTGACAATGTGAAATACTACTATGAAGAGAACATTCTTAGAAAATTCCATCATGAGGGGGACCACCATGTTGGATTATAACAAGGGATAAGTCTTCTTGATCCTTGGTCTTGTGTCCACAAGGAGGCTTGCTGTGTCTCTCATCCAGAGATAGGATCTCGGGATTGACCAAATTCTCATGAAGCAAGCCTTCATATTGAATTGTCCAATGGGGAACATCAGAAATACTAATACTACTCTCCTAATTTATTGACGATAGGGTTGGATCTTGAGATGCAATAGATAAATATCTAAGGGCTTCATGGAATCTAGTATTAAGAGGTGGTATATTGAATCTTTGCTCTTGATTTTCCAACTGTGTTAGGAGAAATTTTTTCATAGATACTCTCTTACCATTATTTGGGGCCACTTTGTTAGAGAAGTGGTTATCATTGGATGGTGTATGTGCCTGACTTGGATTAGTTATCATAATTGGCTGATTACCTCCAATTTGAAAGGGTCTATGTTCCCAATCCTCTTGTCTATATTATATGGGAGAGTATGCCCCATAAACATCCTGTACTGGAGCAGAGGTATGTATCTACTTCGAGATGGCATGATGACATGTCATCCCTGGTGTGGGGATTGATTTATGTTTTTATTCCCCTGGTACTGTTGATGTTGTTGTCATGGTATTCTGCCATACATCCAGAATATGGGTAGGAACATGTGTATGTCATTTCACAATTTCTAAGATGTGTTTGGTGACTTCAATGGATGGAATGGGAATTTATGTCCATTTTATATTTGGAGTAGGTATATGTTACCACTCCTATCCTCCTTTTCCTATCAATGGGTACTGACAATACTCATGTATGGGGGAAGAGAGGTGAGTCTACCCCTGATTTTTCATTGGAGATTTATGACTGAATTTTCTAGGTGCTGCCAAACGTGATTGTTGGTAGGACTGATGAATTTTGGCAGCTGTATGTTCATGTTCACTATTTTCTATCAAACATTTTTGATTATGTTCTTTCAATATTGTTAGACGAGACTACTAGCATAATTGGTGAGGGTAAGGTGTTGTATGTTCAAGTTTACCAGTTTCCACGACCGTTGATTGGAAGGCTACATTAAATGTAGTCAAATGAGTCTACTGACTAGAAGTTAATTTTTAAACAGGTGTGCGTTCTTGTTCATTATAATCCACCATATTTTGCTTGTGGGATTTGTGGGTCACTACCAGACGATTCTACTGGGAATTCGATTTATGACGGACGAGTGTGTGTTCCTACTCATTGTATATCATAAATATTTGTTGATGGACCTCTCTGAAGGGATAAAAGTTAAGAATCTACTTTCTGTTGACTATAAATTGTCCTTGAAATTTCATCTTGTGAGCTCGGGTCTGGGGGACCTGGGTCTAACACCCCAAATCAACACCCCCATAATGTAGGGGGTTCACAGCCGTGTGATACTTCTGGTGGCGATTGTGCGTGGGAGTCCATAGGAAGGACCCCTAAATCTTTTAATTGAGGTCCTGAGTGACCTTTTGATCCACCTCCCTATATTATGGGAGGGACGGGTTTTTTCATTCTAAAGATAAGGAATCTAAATGGTTGAAGAAGATGGTTAGAAACATCTGCTTCTTGACCATCTATCATCACTGGCCAGATGATTGAGGGTTTTCATTAATCTGGATATCCTTTCAGGCAGCCTCCAAGTTTGGGATAGTACCATGATGATGGTACTCCCTTAACAACACATTGGATACCTAGCGTTGAAGACACTGAGTGGGTGATGACATCCTTCCCCTTGAAGAGGATCTAGCTTTATCAGTGGTTGGGAAATTCACAGGTGTTGTCTTGTAGAAATCCATTTTAGAGTGATGGTAGTTGTGAGAAAAAAACAAAAAACAAAAATAAACTCCATTAAAGAAACACCCTTTAGATGGACACATGTATGATTGATTACTTATACTTTCCTTCCTTTAATCAATTGATAGGGTCCTGATAGGTGGGTAAAATTATTAACATGGTTATGTATTCACATATGGTCCACCATTTTCGTTTCATAGTTCACTAAAACATGTATTCTAGTTTAAGAATCACTGCTTCCTATAGGTTTCCAATGAATTTATTCATGGACCCAGAAACATCCAATAGTTCTTTATCTAAATAAGAACATTCTTTCCAAAGGAAGTAATTCATTGGGTTTGAACATTAATGATACTTAAGAACATGCATTGGATGAGAGGATGGGTGGTCGGACACATCACACCCTTTTGGGGGGAATTATTGTCTATTCCATGACTCTATTTTTAAATTTAAGATATTTTCATTAATCCTTATTAATTCACCAAGTATATCATACGTTTCCTTTATAATTTGAAATCACTTATTAACATGTTTTAAATTTACAATCATCCATATGTATTCGAGGTTCTTCATTAATGGAGATATCCTTATGTTTCTGAGGTTCTTCATCAATGGTATCCTCTCATATGCTACATAGAGATTCGTTAAATAATAATTTGGATGATACTGGTTTGTAATCCACTCAGTGGGGAACTCTAGGATTCATTATCATCCAGGGAGACAATGCTTTGTTTTTATATGTAGATCATATCCATAAAATGGGCTTCCTAGTTATCCTTGTGAAAGGAATCAAAACCCTTGTAGTTCGGTACCACTTAACGGGACACAACATAACTTTTAAGGTAATATGATAAGGACCTATCCATACAGATTAACGCCATTTGTTAAGGACGTCTATGAAAAAGGTTTATAGTCCATTTTTTTGTCAGACTTATGCTCAAGAAGCCAAAGGAACTTGAAAAGAATATGGGTTCCATATAAAATTAGACCCTATTGGGAATATGGCCTAAGGAGAACATGGTTGATTTGAAATGTTGGGTTTGAACCTTAATTAGTCTTCCTACATATCCCATTTATATGGGAATCAAATACAACATAATTCAATGAGTCTTATAAGAGAGTATAGTCCTTTGAGATATATGAGTTTTGAGTTACTTCTGGAAAAGGATTCCTTAATGATTTTGGGATTTAATTTTCGGCTTATGCCTAAGAGTTTTCCATTGGAGGGGACATAATTGGATAAAACCTTTTTGTTAGGTCACACTACGTATCTCGATCTGAACATGAATCAGAGTTCATATAGTTCATGTGGTTGTCAAAATGTTGTCATAATGACAAATCTCTAAGCCCACGTGAGTCATGATTAGTGTCAGAAACAAGAGGATATAAAATATTCATCAAACCCACACTTTTCCTCCTCCACTGGTTGAAGATGGGATGCCTACGACAGTGAGGGTAGACAAGGATGTGGTGACTGGGGAAGAGGGTGAGGTGAAAAGCCTTCATTTTTTCCCTTTACATTGGACTATAGTCTAATGTAAGGAAGGAGTGAAGGTGAAGGAATTAAAGAGGAGAAATATTACAACCTCATACTTAAAAGGTTAGGGGATTACACTAGGATGTATTCCCAAGTGGATCTTGGTAGGGGAGAGAGACTTCTCATGTTCTTTTATTAAAAAGAATGTGTGAACTGTACCTTCCCTACCAGAGACCTAGGGTTCTGGGTCTTAGAGACAGAAAAGGGAGGACAGAACCCAAACCCTAATCCTCAAAACTGGGAAATTCCCAACACTATTTATAGGAGAAAGGTCCATGTGACTGCGGATATACAAACCCGTAGACATTCTATGAATCCTAACCCCATTGTGAAAAAAATGTGGGAAACCTCTTACATCGGATATACAATACCAAATAAGAGACACACTAATGATCCTTTCTGAAAAAATTGATAAGTCATGAGGTTTTGGTGGAGGTCTCAATATAATTCCTTTCATACAAGGTATACATTGAATAAGAAGTCTTTCCATTAATGGATTTGAAGAGGAATTGCTGGATTATAGACTGAAGAGAGTAGGTGAATCAAATAGTGATGCTAAAGTTGGTTCTGGCATGCATGTATGGGTGTGCAAGTAGTCTTGGGATACCTGATGTTCACAAAAGTTACGAAAAACCTAGATGTTAACACTTGGGAGAGACTATCCTCAAACCTTCAAGAGTATTCACAGATAATCCCAGAAGTGGGGTTCTCAAATTCCTGTGAGAGGAATAGGTGGCAAGAAAGTGTTTCTAATTTAGGGTAGTTGGGCACATTAGGAAGGAAAATGTTATTAATTTATAACACTAATAGTACTTAATCTAATGATCCTCCTTTAATTACTCCACTTTAGGTGTTAAAGAACAACCTTGAATGTTTATGAAGATATGGGAGAAGCACCAGGGTGACCAGAGCAGTAATTGGGCTTCAGGTAAATTCATTCATACCAATTAAGGCCCCAAGGGTGTATTTATAGGAAACAATAGGACCATGGGAGAAAGAATATAGGGCGCGCAAGTACCTTGTACGCAGACAGTTCTTTGGCCAGACTAGGGAGAAACATTGACGAATTATCCAAAATAATTACTTTTATCAGCTCTAACATGGTGGAGCGCAGGTGTTTGCGTGTAGTTATATTTGGTGCCTCTTCGGGGACATAGCCAATACAATTTCTCCATAACACGGGGGTTGTACCCCCACACCCCTTCTTGGGATCACTGCCGGGATGCGGTCCAATCCCTTTTAGAAGGTGCTTTCACTTCCATCACATACCCCCATCAAAATTCAAAGTCACACAGTGAACTTTTTGATCCTGGTTGATGACTGTTTGTGAAAAAGTTCATGGAACACATTTCATGGTGGCTAAAACACCCAAAGACCTTATTAGTTTAGTGTATTTGGAAACATGGAACACATTCTTCTAACCTAGTGAAATTTCTTCTATATCTCCATAAATATTTTCCCCTTTAGTTTTCCTACCCAAAAAATTCATTATATCAGGGGTAAGAGAAAACATAAAAAGGGTGAGATAAAATGCTCAGAAAATTTAAACATGGATGAAATAAAAAAACAAAAACATAAGAATGAAAAATCATGAACATAAATTTTAAATATCAAAATATTGAGTCACAAAATAAATATTCGCAGTTTTTAAGGCATAAATCATAATCGAATCATGAACCATGAGAATATATCTTTGGTATAAGACAAGGAATTGTGGAAAACACATAAGAATAGAAAATCATTTCCATATTAGACAAGGCTCATTGAAAATAACATCATAGTTGATAATGTCCATTATGAAACAGATTTCACCCTCATTGCAGCCCATTATTACTAAACCATATTTACTTTCCGTTCAATTGTTGTATTACTGAATTGGATTTAATTGTCGTTCCAACCCTGTATTACTGAACCATCTTTACTTTCCCTTAAAATCATTCCAATCTCATGAGATATAAATCATTACACAATTCATTGGAGTGAGATATAGTTCCCACACATCTCATATTTAAATCATTCTTACATGTTCCACAAAAACATAAATCATTCATCATAGCATAACGCAATGAATAAAATGGATTTCCTAAAAATTATTCCATCATAACATAATCCATATAAAACAAATGGAAATAATAAATATAATTCTATCATAAAAAACCAAATCAGTATAATAATAGGGATATAAACATAACCCTATTAAAAGAATGTCATCATAGATGGAAAATAATTTTGATAATAGACATGATTTTATTCCTGAGGAAAATATCTCTTCTTCTTCAAAAAACATTTTATTCTCTATAAATGCCACAAAATATTAAAAGAGAATAATTTATATGAAGATAAAATTTAAATAATGTAATGTAAGATTCATAGATAAAGGTTGTTATGAAAATGAAAAAAACTATTCATGATTTATCTGTTAAAAGAGAACATTCTTCCCGTAATTTTATTATAAAGTTAAAAAGTACCTCACACTGAAAACAAAAAATGATTTCTTTCATACAATTTAAGAAAAACTCACCTATGGGAAAAAATAAATTAATTTTTTTTGGAAGGATAGAAAAAATATTTTTGAATACATATTTAGGAAACATGGGAATGAATGATAAATATATCCCAGTAAATACTTATGAATAAGAAATCTCTGATAATATTGAGATCGTAAAATTATCAATCACATTAGGTATGATATCTTTAATAAGTATATGGACGTCTTTTATATTTATTTTAATAATTTGATTTTCTTATATAAAAATCATAGGTAATTTATGATATCATATATCATTATATTAGCATCTTTTTGGTAATAACATTTAATTACTACTCGTTATTCAGGTATTAATGACTTTATTTTCTTATCCATGTTTCATCAAGTAAGTTTTGGTTATCATTATTTGTTCATAGCTATATCATTAAAAAATTATATTCACATAATATATCTCATATATATTATTCTTATACATTTATATGATCATGTTTTAATTGATATCATGTATAATGAATCACATCACATCATGGAGATGGTAGGACGTACATATGCATGAGGGATGATATGATTCCTTTAATTATGAAATGGTATTCCCGTGGATGGTACATATTTTGTTTAAGAATCTATATAGTGTTATAATAAAAATATATAGTTATTATTTCCATCATTATATCCATCGATGTTTGATGTTGTTGAAAAATAGATTTCACCGCGACATAAAGATGGTATATCGTACATACACATACGTGGTGATTTCATTTTTCATTGGATGGATATAAGTTTGTAATATATTTATTCCATAACCATAATAACATATTGGTGTTTAGTTTATACTAGAGTTATTACTTTAAAATGTAAACAAAAATTGAATACCAGGTAAAAGAAGAAATTATCTTGACAGAGTCGGTAAGGATATTACCTCTTCTTTGGTGATCTCTATTTAGATCTCTTCTTAATGGAACTAGAGTACATCTTTTGAGAAGACCAAAACCTCTAGGATGTAAATAGGGAAGTGGAGAAGGGAAAAGGGTAGTGTATGTATCTACATTAAGAGTCAATGAGTTGTGAATAAATGAAGTAGGAGGTGTCTTTTTATAATTCATGTGAGGGGCACTTTTGGAATCCCCAATAATATTAATTTATAATAACATTAAACAACATAAAAAAACTGTTAAAATGTAATATTTCAAAATATTAGATTATATAATGTTTTAATATCCTCAAATAATAAATTTTATACATATTTTTCAATCCATTTAAACATTATCATTTTAATTTAAAACTTAGTTATTCTATTTCATTTAAACTAGGTTAACAATTATTTCAATATTAAATGGGTGAAATAATTACATAATTTAAGTAAAGTAAGCCATAAATAAATAATTAGGATAATTGTTTACCATATAATAACTATTATGTGTTTTTAAATGATTTATGTTTTTAGATAATTTAATAAAACATTATTTGGATAAACAAACAATAGTGTCATTTTTGAAACAATTTAATTCATTGATTTTTAAAAATATTAAGATAATAAGTTAAATTTTGAAATAATATTTTATTATATTCAAATTAGTTCAAGATATTCTATAAAATTCATCAAACATATTAATTATCACAACCTATATTTATTTAAATATTTTTAATAACACCTATTTTCAATCTCTATTAATAAAATAATTACTATATCAATTTTGTGTAATTATTTAACATACATGTTTGTTAATTTAAAATTTAAAATAAAATATTTTGAGGAATATAAATCTATTGGAATTCATAATAATATATATACTTGAATTTATCTTTGGTAAAATCAATCCTTTAAAATGATATAATTTTTAAATTTTGAAATTGAAAACTTTAACATCTCTTTAAATAAAATAACACTAGGGTCACAATCTCTTCTATAAGGATTTAAATGGTTACTAACATGACCCTTGGATGATTATTGTAAATATATACTCGACCAATAATATTGGGTACAGTGTTTTGGTATTTTAATATTTATTACATTTTAATGAAAATATTTTATTGATTTTATATCAATTAAAAAATTTCTCCTGTAATGGATAGAAGGCCTTAGATTTTTTTATTATAAAAATAAAACCCCCTTTTAAAGGAAGAAGGGGAAAACCAAACAGACTACATGACATAAACATAACTTGACCCAAAGATCGTAGAAAATAATATCCAGACAAAAAACAAGTACCACTCCTCCCCAGCATTTGAATCGTGATAAGACTCTCCACCGATGCAAGACTGTACAAAAAGCAGGTGTCATGTGTCAAAGCACATGCCCAATCTGATGGTTGTCGCCATTCCCTCTCAAGCATCCAAATATGCAATGTCTACACCGATGAATCTCCTACTCTAAAACATCTTTAGGCATTTTCCTTATGGTCGTGTCAGGTTGAATCTCCATATCATCAATCCCGAAGCATTCCAAATAACGAAAATTATCATTGGAGAAAGGAAACACAATGCTAGAATCAAAATCACTAAAGCCCTGCCGCATCTACAAGCCACCTTCGTCACCAAAACCACAAGAATATGAATAGTAATACAAGACAAGGAGCATGAATCCATGCCTTCATCACACATTACTGGAAGAATGAACATCACATCAATAGAGCGTCACCGTTGAGGGGGTCTGAGCTGATCAGAACCAGCAATGCCTCCATCGGCATGAAGATGATCCTGACAAGGAAGAAAAAGAACCTTCCCCATGTTTCAAAAAGGGTGAACAATGGGAAATGAAGGTCGGCGAAGAGGGAAGTTCCGATGAAAAATACATCACCAGAACATCAACACTTTACAAATAACCACACAGACCACAAACAGAAAAAATAAGAAAAAAACCAGGTACCAGAAAATATGAGCCACCCCCCTCCAAGCCACTCCAAAGCCAACACTAATCCACCCCGAGAATATGGGCCGCACCAGATCCAACACTGGTCCACACCAATACTGACCCAACAAAGAAGCTGAATGGGGAGACTGCAATAGATCCATCGCTGGAGAAATACCCACACCAAAAATCTGGAACCTCCACGCACTCCAGATCTGACGCTGAGCTGAGACGAGATCCATGCCATGACTGCAAGAAACAAGCCAGATCAGATGCTGATCCGAGGTCGAGAAACCCAACTCCAAACATTGAATGCTGATCCGAGGTCAAGACAAGATCCATGCCATGACTGCTGATGAGCTAGGGACAAGGAGACCAAGACCGTGATGATCTGAGGTCGAGACACCCATTGTTGAACGTTGAACGTCGAGATGAGATCCATGCCATGCATGTCAGTGAGAGAAGGACTAGGTGACTGATACAAAGATGAGATCAGCGTCGACTGAATGAGCCCAGATGGATGAGGGAAGCAGAATAAACCAAGAGAAACCCTAGACGTGGGACCATGTGGTGACGCCGCAGCTCAGAGGCTTTTAAACAATTTCTACATCATCAATTTATATTCCTTTAGGGTAATTATTTTTTTATTAAAAAATTATACATAAATTACCTTGATAAAGAAAAACTTTTTATCTTTTAAATGAGTATTTATAGTCTAATATAGTTTCTGTATAACCTTATTTTAAAAAATGGTATATCATTTAAAATATGAGTGTGACATCCTTACATTCTCATTAAATAAAATATTTTAAACACCATAATATTTCTTAAATGGCCCCATAACGTCAATAATAAATTTATATTAAGGAAATATGTTTATTATGATATAAATTTCCACTCAGATTCATTAATACCACCCATTTATCTATACGTTGACAAATAAGAGGTATTAAAAACCAAGATAATAGCACTTGTGTCTTTCATTTATTTAAATATTATTTAAGTCATTTTCATAGACAAGAGTCTATTAAATGAAATAATCTATATCTTTAAGTGTCAAGGGTTTAGTTAAATTCACCAAATAATTTTTTTTCATTTGTTTTAGTTATTTTATAGTCATTTTAATTCTATGTTTATCCTAAATTACATATTTTACTCTTTACTATAGTAACAAAATTTACCATGGATACAGTTCATATTGGTAAAAAATAAAATAGAACTTCATAAAAAATTTGGACACCCTGAATCAAAATTCTACATCCATTTTTCAAAATTAAAAATAAATAATTTTCAGAATTATAGTTAAAATAAAACCGGTAAAATGGAATGAAAAACCATTTTTTTGAAAAATACACCTTATTAAATGGAAAATATTTTTATAATAAAGGCATGTATAAAATTATTTTCCAAAAATGTAATTGAATAAAAATGAAGTAATAAAAATTTAAAAACTAACCAAAAAATAATTTTAATATGTAATGACTTTAAAATAAAATAAAGTTTTTAAAAAAATCAGTATTTTTACTCTTCATCAAAAACTGAAACTTATCAGAAAAATATCAAAAATTCAATCAAATAATTTTTTATATTTTTCATCAAAATAAGAAGTTTATATTATCAAATTGAATATAACAAAGTGTCAAAAACTAGATTTAAAATGGATGCGCCATCAAAAGGAGGCACTACCACACTTTTTTGAAAAGTTCTTCTTTTATAAAATAATGAATTTGTTCTTATATCATTAATAGAAAAAATATAAGATGAATTATAAATATTATATTATAAATATTATATATATTTTTCATTAATAAAAACCATCATGAGTGATTTTATTATTTTATAGACTCTCAAATTTTTATTTAAATAGTATTTCATAAAAAAGTAAATATTATTCATATATGCCATTTTTATGAATAGGATATAATATTTAGGTGTTAAATTATACTTGGGATTACATGGAATGAACTCTATCAAAAGAACTTGAAATTTTTTGTAACACAAACTGAGCATAGTGTTGTGTATACCACAAGCTAAGTCAGTGTGGTGTATAGCGCAAGCTTATCATGGGGTAGTGTACAACGCAATACATCAAAAAAATTAAAAAAATCAATCTCATAAAAATATTGGGTTGTTACATTTTACACCCCTTAAATTGAATTTCACCATCAAAATTCATCAGGGGTTATAAATGGTTTATTACTTGAATGTTCCTTTCATATAAACCCATACTGTAAAATGGAATACTAAAACATGGTTTTTAAAATAGAATGATAGAAACATAATAGTTACCCAAAGTAAATCCTCCTTGGGATTCCACATAGAATATCATATCTGGGAAGAAAAAACATGTATGTTGAAGAAAAATCAGTCCATTAGGTTCTTATAGACGGTGATAGAGAACAAGTTTAGGAGAATTTTAACAATGAGAAATCCATAAATCTGCAAAGATTTAAGTGGCTATTTGATTCATCATAATTGAATGTACTAGGGTAACATTTTTGGTTTTAAGACCATTTCCATATATTTGAATTACGAGAATATATACTCTCTTGATTAATTATAATCTCATAGTTTTCTTTATCATTGATCAATTTCCACTTCATCCCTTATTCCAAGAAATAAAGGTGACCTTTTCATTCGTGAAGAATTAGTAGATCATGATATCCTTAAATAGAATGATAGTTCCTTCCATAAATCTCTATTAAAAAAAAGTTATCACAAGATATAAAATATTCATAAGTCCACCTATAGTGAGATAATAATTTAATCTAACTAACCTCATCCAAGGTTTAACTTATTCTTTCTATAAATGGATAACATTTCAGTACTTCTAAAAGATAAAAATACAAATCTTTAGAAGGAGTTGGACGAAATCATCTTAACAATTATCTCTCATATATCATAAGGTATCTATTTTTGGTCACATTCTAAACATGTTAACACATTTATCTTGCATTCTCTTGAGAATAACCTTTATTACCATATATCCATATTTAAAACATGAATATTTGTTTATTTTTAATTCCAAAAAACTATAAACTTCATCCATGATATCTTAAACCACTTTTGAAAAAATCATTAATCAGTTCTAATTAAATCATTACTATCCAATTTACTTATTCATTTTCAAAATATAATTATCTAATAATTATGATAATATTATGGGTTATCCTTCCCTTAATCATGTATTCATCAACATATAACACAAATCACTTTTCATTGTTACCACTACCATTCAACATATACTTTCAAATAACTAAGGAAAAAATAGTGTAACAATCCTTAGAAGATTCTTTATTCTATAATTCCATATAATTACTTATACAATATTATTCTTAATAAACATGAATTCATTACACTATTTGCTAAAACCATTGACCAAGATTCATCATTTTATTCATTACAACATCTTTAATCTCATATGTCGTTCATAGTCTATTCATCATCAACAACATAAATACTAATCATATGACAATGATAATTCTCTTAATGATATTTTCCTATATGGTATTGATTTTAATAACACCCATAAATTACACATTTAAATTATTTTACCATCATTGATGCCTTTGAAATACCATTATCTTCAACCGAACCATTTCCTTTGAAATTATTTTCTTTGTTTACTTCTTTTCCACACCCAAAGAAGCTTTTAGTTCCTTTAAAACATCTCTTTGATGCCACTCCCCACATTATTTACCAGAGGAATATTGAACCTTTTTTTTCTATGGTCACCAGGAAACTCCATATTTTTCTTATTATGTGGGATAGTAAACTCACCAAAGTTGATATTATTGATCATATTTTGATAATTAGTATTAGGAAAAATAACTATGTTTTTTCATCCAGAACCCATTTTATTTGGATTCCCATGAGGAATATAATTCCACTGTCTATCATTAACATGAATCCTCTTATTTTTAAACATTTCTTAATTCCCCAAAATAACATTTTAAGAGACAATAATCATACTGGAAAACCACATAATCAAGGGAAAGTAATTTCAATCTCAAATATCATAGGATTAATTGTAGGTTATTCATGATCATTAACATAATTCTAGTAATGTAACCTATAATTAGACTTATCCTTAGGATATACCTATACATAAATTTGAAATATCTCTTGGGATCTCACTAATTGTTTCGCATCATAGTTTCCAAAGGATGACTAAACCTTCCCTCTGATACCAACTGTAGAGACCCAAGATTAATGTACATGGACATTACATTTAATTTGGATGAATACTTAATACAATACAAAAATAGACACCAAAATTCTATATTAGTTTATTGTAGTTGGAAACATAGAACATATTCTTAAAATATGGTCAAATATCTTCAATATCTCCCATAAATATCTTCCCCTTTAGTTTTCTTATCTAAAACTTTTATATATATCAGGGGGGAAAGAAAACATAAAAAGGGATTCAAATTCTCAGTAAGTGTAAACATGAATAACATCAAACAAAACATAAACATAATAAGGTAAAACATGAAAATGAATTTTGAATATGAAAATATTGAGTCATTAAATAAATCTTTGATGTTATGAAGGCATAAATAATAATGGAATAATGAACCATGAGAAAATAGCCTTGGCATAAAACATTGAATTTTTTAAAACTCATAAGAATATAAAATCGTATCCATATTATCCAAGGCTCATTAACAAGACCATAATTGCATAAAAATTCCATTACTGAACTGAGTTCACTCATTATTCTAGCCCTGTATTACTGAATCAGATTTACTTTTTGTTCTAGCCCTATATTACTGAACCAGATTTACTTGTCATTCTAACCATGTATTACAGAACTATACTTTATTTTCATTCCATTCATATCTATATGACAAGTTATAAATCTTTACCCAATGCATTGGAGAGTTATATTGGTCCCACACTTCTCATAATTAAATCAATATTATGTTTTCCATATAAACATAAATAATTCAGCATTGCATAACCCAAAGAATAAAATGGGTTTCTTAAGCATCATTCCATCAAAACATAATCCATATAAAACAAATGGATTTCATATATATAATTCCATCATAAAAACAAACAAATCGTCGTAATAATAGGGATAGAAACATAACCATATTTAAATAACATCATCTTATATGGAAATTAATTTTTATAATATACTTCAAATTTATTCTTGATGAAAATATCCTTTTTTCTTCAAAAACATTTTTTTTCTCAAAATTCTACCCAATTTTAGATGAAAATAATTTATTTGGAAATAAAGTTGAAATATTGTAAAGTAAGATTCATGAATATATGGTATTATAGAAATTCAAAAATTTGTTCATGTAATAAAAGTTAAATGAGAACATTCTTCTCGTACTTTTGTCGTAATGTCAATAAGCACCTCGTATTGAAAACCACAAAAGATTCATTTCATGATATTTAATAAAAATTAACCAATGGGTAAAATTGAATTTAAAAAATTATTGAAGGATATAAAAAGTATTTTGGAATAAATATTTAGGAATCATGGGTTTTGATGATAAATATACCTCAATAAATACTTACATATAAACATTCTCGAATAATAATGAGATTGAAAAATTATCTGTTACCTTAGGTCTGATATCCTTTGTATGCATCCAAAACACTTGTATAATAATTTAAATGATTTTATTGACTTATTACTGAATCATAATAATTTTTATGAAATCATATATGATAATATTAACATCCTTTGTGTAATAACATTTCATTATAAATCGTTATTTGGGTATTAACTGCATCATTTTATTATGCATGTTTCATCGAATAAGTTTTAGTTATCCTTATTAGTTCATATTTATATTATTCCAAAATTTTATTCACATAATATATCTCATATTTATTTTTTATATACATTCATATAATCTTGTTTTCATTTATATCATGTAGAATGAATCACATCGCATCAAGAAGATGGTAGGTCGTACGTACGCATGGGAGTTTATATCATTCCTTTAATTATTAAATTTGTATAGAAGTGGATGGTACATATTTTATTCTAGAATCCATATCATGTTATAATAATAATATATTGTTACTATTTCTATCATTATAACCATACAAGTAATATGGGGGTGAAAAACAAATTACACCATAGCATGGATATGGTAATTCGTACGTACACACGCATGGTGATTTTATATTTCATAGGCTGGATAGAAGGTGGAATATGGTTGTTTAATAAAAATTATAACATAAAAGTATATTTTTTATTCTGGAGTTTTTAATTTTAAAAATAATCAACAAAGGAAGAGGATGTAAAAGAAGAAATGGTCTTGAGATATTCGGTAAAGAGATTACCTCATCCTCGATGATCTCCCTTTAGATATCCTCTTAATGGAACTAGAGATGGTATTTTTAGAAGAATAGAACCTATAATATGTAACTAAAGAATATTAAAGAGGAAATTGGAAACAGATTCCTCATCTGTAAGGATTAATGAGATGAGAAGAAATAAGGGAGGATGTGTGCTTTTATAATTTAGGTGAGGGGCATATTTGGAGACCCCAATAATATTAATTTATAATAAAATAAATACATTGAAAAAACCACCTAAATTTCATATTTTTAAATATTGGATGTGTTTAGGTTTTAATCGCATCAAAAAATTAATTTAGTAATGTTTTTCTTCAAATTTAAACATTATCATGTTAATTTAACACTTAGTTATTCTATTTCATTTTAACTAGGGTTACAATTATTTCAATATTAAATGGGTGAAATATTTAACTATTTTATGTAAATTTAATAATATATAAATAATTTGGATCATTTTATACCATATAATAGTTATTAAGAATTTTTAAAAATGGATAAGTATTTTTAAATAATTTAATAAACAAAATATTTTGATAAACAAAAAATAGTTTAAATTTTGCCATTATTTAATTCATTGTTTTTTGAAATTATTATTATAACAATTTAACTCATCAAAAAGTATATAATTATATTCCAAATAGGTCAAGGTAATCTAGAAAATTTATTATACATATTAATTATCCCAAATTATATTTATTTTCATATTTTTAATAACATTTATTTGTTATCTTTATTAATAAAATAATTACAACAACAATTTTGTGTAATTATTTAATATAAATATTTATTTAATTTAAATTTAAAAAATATATTATGATGAATATAAATCTACAAGACTTAATAGTAATCTAGGTAGTCATATTTATCTTCTTGGAAATCCAAGATTTAAAATGTTATACTTATTAAATTATGAATGTGACAACTTTAACATCAATTTAAACAAAATAATATAAGTGTCACAATCTATTATATTAGGATCCTAATTTCCCATAACTCAACACTTGGATGCTTATGGTTGATATATACTTGATCAATATTATTGGGGAATGTATTTTGGTATTTTAATAAAATTATATTATTGATTTTTCATCAATTAAATAAATTTTCATCATCAATTTCTAAGAATTTAAGGTAATTATTTATATCTTAAATATTAAAAATTAATTACCACGATAAATAAAAACATTTTATATTTCAAATGTGAATTTATAGTCAAATATATCTTCTTTATAACCTTATTTAACAATGATATATTATTTAAAACATCAATGTGACATTTTTAATTTTTTTAAATAAAATATTATCAATACTATAATATCTCCCAAAGTGCCCCAAAATGTAAACAAATAATATATATTTGGGAAATATATTTATTAAGTTTAAAATTATCACTTATATTCATTTATACTACCCATTTGTCCATATGTGACACATAATATATATTAAAGACAAAGAAATGACCCTTGTGTCTTTCTTTGACTTAAATATAATTTAAGTCATTGTCATTGGAAAGTTCCCATTCAATGAAATAATTTAGATACATAAGTGTTATGGGTCGAATGAGATTCATAAAATAAGTTTTTTTTTCATTTTTTGGTCATTTTATAGTCATTATAATTTAAATTTTTACATAAATTACCTAATTTACACTTTATAGTGTTAACAAAATTTACCATGGTTAATATTCATATTGAAAAAAAGTAAACAGGAAATACTTTCCAAATATGGAACTCATGATTCCCAATTTGAAATAATTTTTTTAAAATTCATAACATAGAAGTTTCAGAATTAATGTTAAAATAAAACATATAAAATGTCATGAAAATAGTTTTTTTTGGAAAAAATACCACTTTTTAAATGGAAAATGGTTTTTGTAATAAATTAACTAATAAAATTATTTTAAAAAATGATAATTGGATAAAAATGAAATGTTTAATGTTTAAAACCTAACCAAAACATAATTTTACTATGTAATGACTTTAATATAAAATAAAATTTTCAATACAAATGTGTATTTTTACTATTCATCTAAAATGAATCTTATTAGAAAAATACCAAAAAATCAAAAAAAGAAAATATTTATATTTAAAATTAAAATAAGAAGTTTATTTTTTCAAATTTAATATTAAAATTTTCAAAAAATTGATTTAAAATGGGCGCCCCATCAAAATGTGGAAAAACTCGATTTTTAGAAAAATACATCTTTTATATAAAAAATAAATTTATTCATATATCATATCTAGAAAAAATATAAGATTGTTGTTTAAAATTATATAGAATATATTAAATATATTTCTCATTAATAAAAACCAGAATTAGTGATTTTATTTATTTATATACTGTATTATTTTCATTTAAATATTTTTTTGATGAAAGTTAATACTATTCATAGCTGCCATTATAATGAATTTCTCATAATATTTAGTTGTTACCTTATACTCTGTCTTAAGTGATATGAATTTTTTCAAAATAATGTGAAATTATATGTAACACAAACTAATTATAGTATTGTGTATACTGCAATCTAATCTGGTGTTTCCTATAGTGTATGTTTATTTTAGTGTAGCATATAGAACAGGGTATCAATGAAATTAATATACTATATCTTATAAAAATATCAGGGTGTTACATTAATTATGGGGTCACATAAAACCCAACCATGACGACTCTGAGGATAAATCTAGATATATACATATAATTATTTAAAGGACTAGTCCATCAAAAACTATTTGACTACTTATGTTGAGGTAAAATTACACTACACATCCATCCAACGACGACACAAATTTGATAAAACACAAAGAAACACATGGTATTGAACTTATATTGCAATGATATTCTTTTTCAATTAGTATAATACTTTTAACAACTTTGAGTATTTATAAGATGCTTCAATCTTAGTTTCACATTTTTAATTTTCTCTTGAACTGGAGTGGGATTGATAATGGAAGACTCACCTATCTCTATCCATTAGAGAAGAGAATGAAATTAGGTTTTATATAAATATTTATTTGGAACTATTGGAATGAAAAATTAGTTTTTGATATTATAGGATAATTTCAAAAAGTAAAGGTGACCCTCACAAGTACTATAAAATTTAATAATACAACTTCAATGAATATATTATAAGATCTAGATATCTTTCATTGGATAACGGTTAGTTTAATGAAAAAATGTGATACTCTATTTTATGCAGAACCATGGTTACATCTCATGAACATACCATAAGGGAGAATGTAATGGAATATCATTGTAAAAGAGGATGTTATATGGTACATCATAAATCCTCAATAAAATTTTAACATAGATAATCATATTCTCATTAACTAAGGATTCATCTTTAAGAGGTAATAAGAAAATCGTATTAGACAGAAGATCCCTTGTAGCGAAAATCATATCCTATCATTTAGGATATTTTAGTAACCATATCATAAAATTAATTATGATTATATACCATTTATATTTAGGTAGTGTAATTTATTGGATATTACTATATGGATTCTATTGTTTTGGTTTTATGTAATGACAGGTGTGGCACTTATAGTTGAATCTGGTGATGTGTTTTTCTTGTCGGGCCCCAAAAATTGGTGGTGGATGTCATGGTACATATTTGAATTCCTTTTGTGAATCTACCACAATGTGTAATTTTACTCCTTTATTTTTTATTCACTCATCCGTAGGAAAACCATGAGCCTCCCATAAATGTAAACGAAATAGTTATAATCCTATAAAAAATCATTGAGGATCTTCCCTCCATACATACTTTATAAAATAATGGTATAATATGACTCTTGAATCTATGAATCCTTGACTCACTCCATGATAGAATATAATGGTTTTATGTGGTGTATATACACCCCCTTTAACCATTCACAACCTCAAATTTAATCTCAACTATATGTGAAATTAGTTTTCATTCATAATTAGACTATCAAACCTTATCTGGTTTAACATTTTTATAAGATCATATGCAATGAAATTTTCATTACTAGGTGCATAATAGATGAAGAAATAAAATGACTAACCGTATTCAACACAATACAGTTACCTAGGTTTTATCTCTGATTATGAAAAGATTTAAATTACGACCTTTTGTTTGATAAACACAATAAATCTGTCACTGAAAGGATAATGTCTTCAAATTTTTTGATTTTTCATAGTTGAATCCACATCCTCGTCATGGTTATGATAATTTTGTTCATCAGTATTGATCTGTCTGGTACCATAAGTAACTACCCATTGGTCTTTAATGAGAACTCAACCATGGACAATAGTATAGGAATTACAACATACTCCAGACTCCTCACTAGATCATTGAAGCATAATAATAAGTTTTGAATTCAAAATATTTTTCAATTTTTGGAAGGATGATTCACCCAATTCTAACCACATATTTTTAGCCCTTTTTCTTCAAATCAGTCTTCAAAGTAGTTATCTTAAATAATTTCTCAAAAAAAACAAGGGTAATACCATGTTATCTCGAAGAAGAACATAATCTCAAATACATAAAAATGGACAATCTAGGATATAACTAAAACTACCTTATAAGGATAAACAAATATCACTGCTTCTAAAATCAGAAACTTGGGGAATTTAAATTTCTTCATCCAGAATGATTATTTAGACTTCTTGGTATATATTCAATGTTCTTTTAGGGTATCTAGAATAAAATACATGTGCTGATAAATCTCATCTATAGGATTACAGTTAGAAAAATATCATCAATAAGGAATATGAAAAAGTGCCTAATAAGGAATGAAAGATCCCATTAATCAAGTAAATTAACACTATAAGAGCATTATTCATCCCAAAAGGTTGAAATATTTATACCTAATGCCCATTCAAATTTCAAAAAAGCATTCTATGGTATGTCTTATAGCCTAACCCAAAGCTGATGATATCCTGAAGTACATAAATCTCTATGAAACATATTAACCTTTAAATATGACCAAATAGATCATATATTCCTAGAAAGGGTTAGGGATCATTATTTTTAACTTGTTTATCTTATGATAGTCTACAAAAATGCACAAAATCCCAATGTATTTCTTGGAAAAAATAACTATAGAACCCCAAGGAGAAGTTCCCAATCTAATAAAACATTTTTCCTCAAGATCGTCAAGATTTATTTTCAATTCCTTTAACATATTCGGATCCATATGATATTGAGTTATTGAGATAGGTTTGGTACATGGTAGATGACTGACAACGAACTCTACCTATCACACTATAGGTAACCCTAAAAAATTATTTTGAAACACATTGGGTTCAGGATCCACCCCCAGGTAAAATACTTACTTCCCATTAGATACCATTTCTCTTTGGATATGCCTATCCATTTTCACCATGATCTTCCCCACTTATACCTAATTAGGTCCTACTCATATGGACTTTAGATTAATATATCTAATTGTAGAATACCCCACATACATGTTAGGGGTATATTAATCTATTACAAATACCCTACCTAAACATCCATGCTTACTCTAAGGTATGTATACCTGATAGATTTAAACTAACCCCAACTACCCTGATGACCTCCCTGACCATATATCTTGTTGGTGTTTTACTTCCACAGGTTGACTGAGCAGTTGAATGAGACTTTGAGTTTTGGGTCTACTAATTTCAATTCCCAAATATCATTCATAAACTACAATTATAGGACCCTTATAGGTTATTATAATATCCATTGATGTTAAAAATTTAGCCTCAAAGGTGAAATTTAATTTTCTATGCCCCATACACCAACATTGATATCACTTTACTAGTGGTCGCTATGAACTAGAATATTGAGATACTTTTCTTCCCTATATCACTTGATGGGAGGAATCCCCAGTTTCATATTACCCTTATTTATTATATCCATTAAAGGAATATTCAAATTTAGATTAATCTAGTAGAGAGATACCCACTCTTATACCTCCATCAGATTCTATCTTGGCAACCACAATCATATTGACCTCTCTAGAGAAATTAGCGGTGTTAAAGGGAGTCACTTGATTATTTAATAGATATTTTAATACCATCTAAAATAATATTTATTTAGAATCCTCATTACTATATATATTTAGATAAAAGTGTATAAATTCATGGAATAAGGATACGTACTCCAAAATATCCATACATCATGACTATAGATTTATAATCTGCTTCATTTTCATCATGTTAAGGGTATTAAGATAAAATTTCTCCAATAAGTGCTCATGGGAATTCATTTATATGATGATATCATCCTTTTAGTCAAGTATAACATATCACCATGGCCCTATATAGTATAATGGTACCTAATATCATCAAGTGCTACTCTGTGGTCTCAATACTCTTGAAAATATAGCGGCTACAAATAACCCAACATTTATCTTTGTAGGGAGAGTCCTCATATAGTTATAAAAATAGATAGTGGAACTAGAATCCCTTCATAAAAATTTATGTCTTCATACCCATTGTAGGAACCCATTGACTAACAACCTGTAATGGCATGGTGATCCCATAGAGAGATAATAGGTCCACGAAAGGCCATGTGGGTGGAGTATTTACATCTTATCCTTATAGCATAATATGCATGACAATATTCTTGGATGTATATGGTAGAGAGAAAAATCGCCTTGATATACTTTCACAATAACCCAAGGCTTGAAGCCAAATCATCAATACCAAGCTTAACCAACCATTATCTCACTCTCTTCAATTCAATAGTTATTTAAATACATTTATTTATGTCAAAATATTTTTTATTAAACATTTAATCAATTTTACATACTTTAAAAACATAACCATTGTATATAAGACAATTCAATAACATAATTTTAAAAATTATAAACATGATTTGAAAAAATTGGCATATAGAATATTCGGAGATCACAGTTAGAAAATAATGGTAATTAAGCTATCACGTAATGAAAACTAATTTCTAACTAGGTTCAATAGTTGGTTTATACTAACCTGCCTATTAATAATAAATATATAAGAAAAAACTATGTATTTATTGTTAATGTTTTGGTAATTAAAAAACACTAGTTGATCCCAAATATATCATAAACATGAATAGGTTGGTGTACAGAATAAAAAGTGACTATAAAAATTCCTACCATTTGATTTATAATACGATGCATGAGACTCACATTCCAAGGGTAAACTCACGGGAAAGTAAATTAAAATGGAGTTCAAAGAATACCACTTGTAGCATAGGAATACACCAAAAACATTCTAGATATGAATATTTAAGGGTTTCTTCATGAGTCTTGATGCTCTTATACACAAGCTACTCTCATAACCAAGAGCACTTAAAATAGGATTTGATACTATTTTGTAATGACTGTGACCCAATCGTCATAATGGAATTAGATTCGGTGGTAATAACACCTCAGGCACACCTTCAAACCACGAGAGACTTGAAAAAATACTAGGGGAAGGTAACGCCTATTTTGGAAGGTGTTTTCGCCATTAAAATTACTAAAATAAAATAATTTACTCATACCTAGATTCCATCATGAATATCGGTGTCCAAGGACTACCAAGAATGATTGTTGATGGGTTCCTCCACATCAACCTATTTAACAAGACACATGAAAAATGCTAGTTGTAATAGATATATGGAATATAAACACACATCAATAAGTCTAAATGATCATATAAAATCCATCGATCATGTGTGGAATGTAAATAAAATGATATACAGAAAAAATTCATGCCAGACCCAACCTAAGGGAGTAATGGGTTCGAATCCATGTAAGGATTACACTCCATAATATCAGTTGATATCTCCCATATCTTCTCTCTAGAGACCCACAAAAAGTTCCAAAATATATATATGATAGAATAATTTCTATAAAATCATATCATAGGGGCTTCAGTTCCTTTCCCTTATAAAGATCACATAAAAAAGGTGTGATGCATCTTATAGGGGAATATGTAGATCATGAGTATAGAAACTCCATATATGGCCTCCACCCCAACCCTACATTCCTACCATAAACATATTTTCATGTACCAAATAACATAATTATAGAGTTTGGGAATGATAAAAAAATAAAAAATTTCTCTAAACTTATAGTAAGGAACATACACTATTGGACAATATGTCCTTATATAAGGAGGGTCAGTGCCTTATTTTACCCTCATTGGGAGATCATAATATCAATTTGAGTATGGATGTTGGGAAATCATACCCCCATACTACATAGGTATAACATAATAAAATTAGTGAATAATATCATGTTGTAGAAAGGGGGATGTGTATACAAATTAAGTGCGTCAACCCATCCCATAGAATAAGGGAAGGTGTATACATAGTTAAGGATTTACGAGATTATCCCATCCTAATAATCCTCTCAAACTATACCTTTTTGATATATAATCATTTATAATAATAGTACCACTTCTATGGATATTCCAATAGTAAATTATCCCAGAAAAATATCTTTTACAGCTAACACAAGTAACTTAAATATTCATGTTAGCATATTTTAATGAATAATAAAATACATTCTATGAGTTCCATTTTAAGGGAAAATAATGGTAGAAAAAACATTCCATAGTATACACATGTAAAATAAAACTATCATTGTAAGATAATACCAAAAGATATCATTCACGGAATGCAGATAATATGACAAACCATCAAGTAAATTCAACATCCTTAAAACTAATCAAAATATTATTTAAACTTACCATTTTTAATTAAAGGGTCATTTTTTAAAATATAATCTCAATATTATATAAATAACAACATATCCCTTTGGAGTATGATTGGGGAGAAGGGTATTCCTACCATAAAGGGAATCTATAGCATCCTTGAGTTCCAATTGGGAGTGGTGTTCCAACATATACGCAAATATAAACACATAGAGAGGATTTAGAGATATGAAAAAACCTGATATTGATATAGAATAAATGAATCACGTGAGGAAATCATGGTTTTACAATGAAATTATCTATATGAAAATTCTTAAACATTTATACTAGAAGAAATATAAAGGAAAAAACAAAATCTATAAGCTTTATATTTTCAAGAGAGGGTAATGCACCAACATCCATATAACAAAGATAGGAATAAGGAAGATTAGAAAATATTGGACACTCCCCTACTAAATCAATGGAATTTTAATTAATTACTATTCATTGAATAAATATTGAATGTGGATCTAAATTATGAGAAGGAGGATATGTTTGGGAACCCCCCAATATAGGTAGGGAGATGGGTTTAGGAATGAATTCAAGATCCACTAGGAAGTTAGGATATATTTATGGGGTGTAATGAACAAAATACAGATTATTTATGTGAATGTTTCCATGAAACTATTAGGTACATGGAAGAATAAACCATGTACCTTGTGGATCAAATAGAATCACCTAAATCTATAGGTGGAAATTGGGTTCCTCGTCATGGTCCATAATATACCCAATAGTCCAAAAAAAATGGGGTATTTCACTTCCTCTTCCTCTATACTACATTATTCACCCTTTATTCTCCTGACCACTTTAGTATTAAATCCTCAAATCAATATATTTATCCGTTTACATATAAAGTGGTAAACCTGATATAAGTGTTCAAGGCTATTACAAATAGTTCCTTGAAAATATGGATTTGATTCTTTTATAACAGATGACTATTCACTTAAGAAAATGTTTTGGGAACTTTTATCATGAAAAACAATAGTGGTTCTAATTTTATATTCAATGACCTAGTGGACCTTAATAGATGCTATAGATAATCCCTTGATAAGTGGAATCTTGTTTATGTGAGTGGATAAAATGAGTTTAACAATTTGATAAGGATTTGATTCAGTTAATATAATATATATTATAAAATTCATATTTAGTAAAAAGAAGGGTTTTTGTGTTAGATATACATCCTATAATTACTATGATTTTTTAATTGGATTATTTTTCATTCCTTATTATGATTTTTATATCATAATCTATGGTGAGTGATTTATTATACCCTGATAAGTTATGATATATAATGTGATATTCTTTATGATATGTTTTGTTATGGGTTAAATATCATTGTTCACATTCATCATTTAATTTTTTTAATGGTATTAAATAATATACCAACATTCCTTGATTTTACAAAACACGCAGGACAATATGACCCATTGATAAACATTTCTAAATACATAAGATGAAATTCCCACATTACTTTATATTATTAAAGGCATGGGATAGTATTCCCACTTTCCCATATAAGGTTAATGTCATGGTATGATATTCCCACTTTCATCGATAATGATAGCGTATGGGACATTACTCCAACTTCTGGGATATTGTTAATGGTATGGATTTTTATACTCATTTTCTATGATATATATAAAGGAATGGGACAGTGAGCCCTATATTCCTTGATATATTAAAGTTTATAGGAGAATATTCCCAATTTCATAGAGTTTACTAAAGGCATGGAAAGATATTCACACGTTAAATGATTTTTGAAGGCTTGGGATGATATTCCCACTTATATTGATTTTTTTAAATGCATCAGTTGAGATTTCCACCAAAAAATTGATATGGTTGATGGAATAATAAAATATTTCTTCATTTCATTTTTATTTTTAAAGGTATGTGGTTACATTACCATTTATCCTTGATCTTGATGGAGTTATATAAATTAAATTTTATGCTGACATGTATCCTTATTAAGCTTAGTCATGATTTTTTGGGTGGATTATTTATGGACCGTTGGTATGATAATTTATATATTTAGGAAAATATGTTATTGGATATATATATATATATAATTATGATTTCTATGCAAGGTTATTGTTTAGAACCTAATGTATATGACATCATAAATTCACTTAAATATTTTTCGATTTGTTTAGGGGTGCCATTAGTGGCGGCTTAACAATTTTTAGTCACAACCTACCCATCCACCTTGGTGAGTGTATAGATGTTATGATCAAGGATACGTGTAAGGGGAAGGTCTCTATATTTAGTTAGGGAGATTAATGGATGGATAGAGTGGTGGTTGTATCTAGGTAAAGTCTTTGACCTATTTGTTTCACATTCATCAATGATTTTGTTATTTTTTATTTCTATATTATAATAACATGTATATATCTTGTTCATGTATGTATGATCATTTGACATTATTGTGATTAATGATTGTTTATAGTATTTTTAATGTTAATTTAATAGTTTTATCTTGATGTTATGTTGGTGTTATGTGGTAGATTATGTATGATGATTTATCTTTATATTATGCTATTATTTTCCATTATCTAATCCATGGGGTAAAGTATATCAAAATTACTGATATAACCTTTCAACTAGTTATAATACTTTAGAATATGGGGAGGCATGAACAAGGTAATATGGGTCACTTGGTTTGGTTACTATTTGGGTAGACTGGGTTGGGGAAACTATAAAGAGTTATCATAGACTTTTTTTTATTTATCTTTTTTTTCTCAAAGATAGTAGCTGATATAGGTGTGGTTGGAAGATGGAACACATCCTGTGTTTATGTTTTTCTAACCACTATATAGAGGAAGTATAAATTATCAATGTTGATATTCTTTTTCTGGGATTTTAGATCTCACTGTTTTTTTATTTTCAAGAATATGGTGTTTGATATATTGTTTATTGTTATACTCTTAGGCAAGGGTGGAATGATATCATTTATTAATTCAACATAATTTTATCACATTGGATTCACATAATATTCATGTCCTTAGATATGATTAGTAACTTTGTTATTGCATGTGGTTTTTATTTTAAGCAACAATAATAAGTAATCAAATATTTTCATATATATGTTTTTGGGGGAACTCTCCTTAAAAAATACATGATTATTAAATAATTTAATATTATTATATAAGTATTGATTTTTTGAATGTGGTATAAAATCTGAACCTATCCTTGAGTGTAGGTGGGTTGACAAGAGTGTTCTTGATTAGTTTTTGAACTATATAACGTCATGCGTTGTAGAGTAGGGTGATTCTATTCAGGTTAATATTTTTCCAAAAATTTGATATCAAGAACTATGATAACTATTTCTTGAGTAGTACATTAGTAATTTACATTATATTAAACAATGGGAATCATATTTTTTGAGTTGTAACCTTGATATAGTTATGTCAAACTCTTTTGAAGAAGGGTTTAGCATGATGGTGAAGTAGTGTGACATACTTTTAATGATACCTTATTATTATATTATTTTTTTCAGATACACATCACATGTTAATGATGTTTATAATGTGTATATGAGTGTTTTGATGACCCTTATTCATGTTCTTATTATAATGTTATTCTCCTTGATATGGGTTTAGACTCTATGTAGAGTGTGTTTTCAACAAATTCTTAACATCCATTAGTATAATTCTTTAAGTGTTTTTATGAGAAAATGGTATACATTAGATTTTAGGTATATTTTCGCAAAAATGACCCTATGAATGATGATATGTGAACCACACTAGTGTGGGTGTAGTGTTCCCAATATATTTTAGTATTTTTTCTCTTTAGTATTAATTTTGATATATAGGGGTAAGAGTGGGGTTAACCAAATAATTGAGGTGCATCAGAAATTTGAATCATGGATATATATTATTCTATGAGATTGATGAGTGAGTTTTATTATGATTGAGTATTGGCCTAGAGTTGCCTAAAAGAATGGAAATTTATTGGTTGTTATATTGGGTAATTCTTTTGAGAGATGGTTGTTTTGTTAAAGGGATTATTATAGGATTACTGTTCTAGATGATAAGAAATTTTATATGAATACTGATTTTTTCATGAATTAACCTAATCTATCTTGATATGACACCTAATCCAATCACTAGAAATACATGACATGATTTTTTGATCCCCATGAGTTGTAAATTGGTTCATGGTTATAAAAAACACTCTTGACAGTGGTTTATCTAAATAAGTAATTACAAACATACATCTGAATTCTTATCAAATATGTGACATGGTGTGCCCATAAGTTAAAAATTCCATGTATCAAAAAATTAGTTTAAAAAATAAAGAAAACATAAAATGGTGTAACTCATGTAAAATTACATCTAGTTCAAATCCATATATAATATATCAGTTATCAAAGGAATGTAAATAATGATCCTAAAATATATGATGGCTGAAATGGACGACACATACAGAATAATAAAATAATAAAAATAAATCCCAAAATACTAAACTGATAATTTCATCAAGAACCAATGACTCTAAACAATACCATAAAAAATATCTATATAAATAACCCAAGGGAAGAAGGTCATAATGAGGAGAGTCTTGATAATCTAAACCTAACCCTTCGAAATCTACATAGTTTATAGAAATCGAGTGGTATAAGAAAAGAGTGACAAAACTCTCAATATGTGTCCACAAAGAAAATACTCCATACATTACATTTAATTAGTAATTTTAGAAAATCAAGATTTAAATTAAACATAAGAATGTAATGTTTTTGAAATTTTAAGAATTTTTTTTACCATGACCCACATCCTTTTTAAAAATATGAAAAAAAATAAATGAAACATTTGGCTATTTCATTTAAAAATCCACCTGAAATCCATCCTTTTAAAATGGATCTAAAATCACATATAGAATCAAATTGATAGATAAATCAAAATAACTAAAAAAATTCACAAGATATATAATTAAATATAAAATATCATAAAGTCAAAATAAGTGATTAATAAATAATATATAAAAATTATCTATATAATAGTGACAAGAATGGATACATAATTGTAAAACAAGGAATATATTAAAATTAAACCATAGGTATTCATAAAGTAAATCCACACATATCATTAAAATGTTATGAATAAAAGTATGTAGAATCATAACGAAGTTATAATAGCATGAAAGTATCAGTAATGTATTCTAAATAATAGGAAAATACTAAGGTCCTAATTAGATGATCTCAGACTAATAGGGAAGAACCATATATCAACCTAACAATGAGGTTCCTAACTTATAAACTCTTGGATTCATCTAAACTAGACATAGTGTTTTCACTCCACATAGTCAAAATATATCATACACTAGAGGACACTATTTAGTGCATGAACATAAATAGTATATAAACAACCTATAAATCTCCCACATAGATACTAGGAAGGTATCATTCATCACACATAATTTAAATTTCAATAATATATGTCATGAAAAGAAACAAAATAACATTACTTTATCCCACCTATATACACCCTTTTCATAAAACCCTCCTTGAATTATTTTTATAGACATAATGGAAATCACTTTCAATTCTAAAGATATAAAAGCTCATATAAAACTATATATAACAGTAATTAAAATTATGGAGTATATCGTTGAATGGGGTACCCTTTATAAAATGTTCGAAACAAGCCTTATAATATAGGTTGATAATCATAAATGTTTAAATCACCTTTTAAAAATCAATTCAAAAAATAAATCTATTTGAAAACCTCATTTTGAAAAAATGTGAATTGTCACTTTAAATACTCCATGTCCGTTATGTCAGATATACAAAAATGAACGACATCATCCGACATCTTTTCAAAAAACATTATTATAAGAAACCTATATGAAATATAATGACCTATCAAAGAAACCCATAAATCCAAAAATGTAATTAATTTCAAATCAAATAATCCTTCTAACCCATATACCATCCCATTTAAAATCATTTCAATGCCTTGAAACACTATTTTAGTTAGCAATACTTCCAAATAAGACTCATAGGTATTTTAAAAAACTATTGGGAGATATAAATCATTATTATATATTTAAAGAGTTTAATTCCATGAAAACATATTTTTATTTTAGTCAAATAAACACGAATATAGGAAACAAATTATAATACAAAATAAGGATCGAAAAATAAGAATAATGTTTTGAGAAAATGAATCATTGAATCATATTTAAAGAAATGTTAAATCACATTGAAAGACCTACATAATTCAGATGTGGATGATATGAAACCATTTATTATCTAAAGATAGATGCTGAAGGAACAATCCACATACCCTATTCATTAATAACAAAAAATCAACCTAGGGTTCAATAAGTATGTCCCCATGGTGAGATGAATAAGAATAAATTATAACAGATCAATAAAGAGTAAATAAATAGAGATATACTAGGGACTAAATTTGGAGATCTTCACTAGAAATCAATGATGAAGCCCAAAAATCCAAGAAGGAAAAGAGGGAGGACACCCTTGAGGAACACATAGCCAAGAAATGTGAGTGATAATTAAGAAGGGATCAAGTTGATTCAAAATAAATAAGTATGAAGGGAGAAAATAACAAAAATAATAACATGGGAAACCAGTATGGTTTGGATACGTGGTTTACTAAACTTTGCACTATATGATTATCTAGAAATAGATGCATCGAGTGTCCAAAATGAATGGTTTCACAATTCTTAAATGTGGTATAATAATTACATGATTGTTTTTCCCAATTTTAACCAACCATGTAAAATATACAAACATGAATTGCTACCCCATTTCTTTCTATTTTTTTTGAAATTCATGCAAAAATCAAAAAAATAAAATAAACATAATTAATAAATAAAATATTAAAAAAAATGTGGCCAGAGTGTAAAAATTAATCCCACATAATCACTTTACTTCACAATAAATTCATTGAATAATTAATAAATTCCTAATCAACCTTACCTAGGGAATAAAAGAAAAGATATAATCAATATTGGAATGAAATACTAAGAGTTAATATTCCTAAACCACTTGGAATTGTGCTCACTAACCAATACACAAACATAAATAAATTCATAAAAAACCCATGATCCCAAGAAAATTTAAAAACTAAACCTAGAAATGAATACAAAAACTAAAGGATGTATAAAATATATGATAATATAATTGGTCTTCACGCAATATAATGTTTCCTTTAATATGGTTGATTAAATGGAACTAAGATGTTCCAGGGTAATAACCATAAGGTACTATATATCATATGGAAAATATGTATGCCTATAAAAACACATAAATGAGGTTAAATGTATCCCAAACAACAAAATATATAGAGTATCCAAAAAAATATAATCATTGATTAATAATACACAAAATAAAAGGAACCAGAAGAAAAATAGATGACGTTCCTCACAACATATTGGATAATTTTCTAGAAATATATGGTCTAAGGCAGAGACTTCCCCGTTTATTGATACCCAAATTAATAAAACTTATGAAGATTTAATAACCATCCACAATGATGAAAAATATTCATAAAATTCATATAATATAGATTAGAATTCAATGAATGAACATATTTAAAGTACATAATGGGTCACTTATTTATGAAATGACAATAAAAATTGAGAATATCCTCCCAAATCATCTTGGTTCTCTGTATTGTGTTCTTCTTACATCCACTTCTCATAATATTTTCATGATAAAAAAGACACATGGTCACTAAATATCATGGGGCTCCCTTTAAAATTTAACTCATCCACCATGGAATTATTTATCTCATCCTCAAATGAAGTAAAGATAATTGAAAAATCTCTATATATAAGGATTACGTCAATCTTCTTTATCCACTCTAAATCGCCCTAAGGGCCTTGATAATTATAAAATATGAGAAACCATTGATAAAATTTCATCTTTACCATAATAACTAGACTTTGGGTAGAGTGGAATACTATAATGATTTTATTTTAGTTTTTTGAGACATTAATATTTGTAATACTATATAATAGGGACTTATTAATGGTCGATATGAAATTTTTTTAGAGTTACACTACACTTAAAAAATGAAATAAATAAACCTAATAACGAATTGTGAAAATTAATTCAACCAAAAAAATGGAATCCCTAGATTAAAGTAAAAAACCATAGAAGTAAATCATAATCACCCTTTAAAAAATCATTTCACAATATGAAATTAGAAGGCTTATTTTAATCCCTCTTCAAAATCGTGATGTTTTGATCAATTTTTTTTTAAAATAATTATATGTCTATCATAACCATTTCTTAACTCTCAAAATTGATGAAAATCAATTCATTTTATAATTTTTCTATATTAATTTCAAAACCAATAGTTTACCAATTAAATACAAATTTTCATCATAAAATATAATCCAATTCTAATAAAAAAATAGAAACACTCCATAAAAACTCCCCCTAATCAATAAAAAATAGTAAAGACCCATAACCGAATTTTGACTAAAATTAATAGGGGTTAGACACACAATTCAATGCAGTTCGTGATTATTCTTGTTTTGGCCACATAGTTTTAGGGGCCATGCAACAACTATGAAATATTCACTAAATGTTTATAAGAACCCTAGGAACAGGACTTACATGGTTTTCCAGACAACGTGATCTAATCATGGGCCACCATTTTTCCACTCATTTTCACCAAAAATGAGAAAACCCTAAAAAATTATATATAAACTCAATATAATTTTTATGAATATCAATACTTACCTAAATACATAATAATAGAGTAATAAATAACTCCAAATTCATGACTTCCAACCCAAATACCCATGTTACTTAAAATCTCCAATTAAAAAAGAACAATCTAGACTCTCCATCACCTATCTCTGGATTTTTTAAATTATTATATCTAATCTACCAATAATACCAAAATAAAAACTGATCATTGATGCAATTTTGTTACAAACCAACTTAGGATATCTGGATCTGATAACCAAACTAGTCCCCCAATATGTCTTGAATGGGGAATTTGATCTCTATGGGTTGGAAACTAGTTCTTGGGTTTCATGGATAAACACTTGGTAATGGTTTCACCATATAAATTTTTAAGGTTATGTAATGAAATTCTTACCATAAATCTAATATGGTTCATCCATAAGTTTCAGTTACTTATAGAATCATATATTCTATTAAACACAATATAGAATACCAATGATGGAATAACTCATAATAATATTATATCCATATCAAATCCTAAAATAACATTCAATCTTCAAAAAAACACTCAATAAATATCCCAAAATACATAATGATTTAAATGGATGGACCCTATGTGATACTAAAATAAAAAAATTCCAAAAATATTGAACTAGAAATCTCTTCATTACTTTAGGTCACTATCTAACACTATCATTAAACTTAATCTAGGATTGACCCAAGAAAATAATTACATAAAGAGGAGATTCTCATTAACCGAAACCTAAAAATGAAACATAAGCTATGGACATCGAGTTCTATTAAAAGGATGTGAAAAAAATCCTATTAGTATTTCACTAAAAAAGTATTTCATTCCATTAATTAAAATAGATATTTCATAAATTATAGTTTTTATGGAAACATAATAAAGTATTTCTCTTTAAATTTTTGAAAAAAAATCATAACCATTTCCCAAATAATTTTTAAAATACAGATTGTTCTGTAAATAAAACGTTATATTCATTTATTTAGAAACAAATTTAAAATATTTCTTTTCAAAATAGATCTCAAACCATTTTTAGAAATAAAATAAAAGATAAATCAAATAATAGAAAAAGGAATTAAAATAATAATAATATACAAAATAAAATTAAGTGGAAATGAGAGTAAAGTAAATAAAATACCAAAAACCTCTATATAATTGTGAAAATAATCAACACGTAATAGTAAAATAGGTAATACATTAAAATATTACCATTGGGAGTGAAATATTAAATTCGCACATATCATTCTATAGTAGTGAAAGAAATTATAACATAAACATGGTCAAGGTATTTTAATAAAAAAGTATTAGTAATTATTTGTAATCATAGGAAGCTCATAAGGTTATAATCAGACCATCCTAAAAATAATTAGTCATAACCATAAGCTATACTTTTGATGATGTTTCTATCATATGACTTCACAGTTTTCTCAAATCTATCCGCAATAGTGAATGTCACTAGGGTATGAAAATATCATATAATGAAGGACAACAATCAGTGCATGAACATAACAATCATAAAAACCATTTCACAATATCCCAAATAGAATACAAGGGTTCCATTGAAGTACGATACTGAATGTAGAGTAACATTTAACACTCATAAATAACATATCAATAACATATTTGACACAAAGTTTCACAATAGCATTACTTCACCAACCTCCATACACCCTTTTTATAAACATACCCTTCCTTACATAGACAATAATGTAAATCACACTCGATTCTCAATATCCACAAGCTCATAAAAAATGAACATCATGGGGATTAAAATTAGGGGTTTCCTCATTGTATAAAAAACATTTATATAATGTTCCAAATATAACTTTTACTTTAGGTAGATAATAATTAATTTTTAATTTCCTTTCTAAATATAATTTTAAAACCATGTTCAATTTTGGAATCCCCATTTTTAAAGAACGTTATTCATAAATTTCAATCCACCAAATCCCACATATTATATTTAAACATAATAATAACATAATTAAATTACTTATAAAAAATTATGAACATAATACATCTATAATAAATATAAGAACCTATTAAATAAACTCTTAAATTAAAAATAAAAATGAAATTAAAAAAATACCTTAAACTCATAAAAACCCCATGTAAAATCAATTTAATATGTTAAAACATCATTTTAGATACCAATAATTTGAAGAATCCTTATACTAAATCTAGATAACACATGGTATGAATTAATAAATATTATATAGTTATAATAGTATATATTTATGAAAACTAATTTTTTATTTTAAGATAAAAAATCATGAAACCATAACATACAATTAGTAGACTAACTAAGGATCAAAAATAATAATATTTAGGAAAATGACTTAAAAAAACTCAAATATCGCATGGGTTGGTAAGAAAAGTAAAATAACATGGAAGAACCTATATTCATCTACTTTTAATGGCATGTAACCTTTGTGTAAGGGAATAGATAAGCATAATGGATAATATTCAAACCTTATACATCAATAACTATAATATCTTAGAAATCCTTCAACCTAGATTTAAGTCATTATGAACCCATGGTAAGAGGAAGAATGAAAAAACAATTGTAGATGAAGGGTGAGTAAAAAATAGAGATATATATGGATATATCCTTGTAAAATTCATAATAAATATTTGAGGAAAAGAGTGAGGTCTTCCTTGAGGATCCCTTGGTTGATATGTGTCTGTGGGAATAAGAAAACTCTTAGGGGGATTTAAAATAGACATTAAAAATGGGTAAAATAATAAAATTAAAAACCTAGGAATATCACATGGCTTGGACATAAGGTTTACTAATATATACACCAATAGTGAATATGGAAACCTTATAGACATGCATTTTGCAGTGATCAAGTTACATGTGTTTGGGTATTTTGATAATGCATTGAAAAATGGAGAAGTGGGGGGGGAATATTAATCCACGATCTAAAAGAGGTATCCCATATTACCTTTTGCGATGTATTAAAATATCAGAATTCTAAAAAATTTATTGAGAATATCTAAATTTATTTCAAATGGATGTTTACTCCCATGGAGATTTATGTGATCCTATATGTTTAACCTTTTGAATATAACGATTTTAAAAAGAATATGACCATATAGATAGTAAAATATGGTGTAAAAGCATATAATATATAATTCTAATATCTTTTTTATGGGGTGGTTTTCAAATATTCATTTAAACCTATGAAGTTTTAGGAGTCTTTAGATATTTGATATCTTGAAAAATCAATAGTTGAGTATGTTATAAAATACACATAGGTTTTCATATTTGTATTATAATTTAAAGAAATAAAATTCATTAATTATATGCATTTTGAGTCTATCCTTCACGATTTTTATAGGTTTTTAAAGAATCCTTATTCCATATAACATATTATATGGAATTCAGGAATCCTTTGGTGGTATAGGTAGTGTTTTTATTACCATTATAGGTGGAATAATGTTATGTAATAAATTTAATAAATATTAAATATAGAATAATTTTTTTGTGTGGGAGTTTGTGCAAGTTGGCATCTTAAAACTAAAGGAAAAGACCAGTTAAAGGGTTTATAATGTCAATGTATTGTTCATTTATGATATTTTTGAGATATAAAGATGAAGTAATTTAATGGGTATGGAAAACTAGGGAGATTTTAGATGTTTTATAGGGTACTGTTTAAGGGTTTTTGACAACCATGATGGGAGTTCTGTATGATAGTGACATGATACTGTTGAATTTTTTAGATATTTTCTATTCTATTATGTTTTTTGGGTTTTTTCTAATTATTTGGTCATGTTATGTAATATTTTCATCGATTTTTTATGGACTTGGGTGTGGGAATGTTTTTGAGGAATGATGATGATGTTTGATATGTTTATCTATAGGTGGTTTGTTCAATTCCTTAATAACATTTGGGTAATGGTTCATTGAAGGGTTCATATGTATGTCGAGGGTTTCATTAATTTTCTGGATTATTATAGCAATTTAATTGTATAATGATTATTTTAAATATATAATCACATGTGGGGTAAAATTATGGTCCAGAAGATTGTGAAAATTTTAAAATAAATGTTGATCATTTTATGGAATTGAATATAAGTGTTCACTATTTAATGATATGTCTTGTGTGATATAGAGAATGAGATGATATGAGAATGATTCATTATAAAAATAACTTTTAGAACCAATGGATCAAGATGAAACTAGTGTTTGAAATGTTATTTCTATGCATTGAGAGATTCATTGAATAGGTTTATCATGGTAGAACAATAAGGGATTTTGAGTGTTAGTTATTGTTTGAGGATCAAATTTAAATATGTCTATGATATATGGTTAAGAATATGGTATGTTATATAGTGGGGAGTGAACCATCAATTTCTTGAGGATTTGACCCTTTTTATCAGTAATATATGAGAAATTTTAATCTTGATGTTTTGGGAGAACCTATATCCAGAGTGATAAGGTTTATAGAGGGTGTTGGAGATAGCCAGGATAGTTCTGTTTGGTAAACATTGGATATGTTGATTTTAAATCACGTCAATATTTGGAGTTTTTACATGAATTGATTAGGTGAATTTAATAAATATAGTTTAATAATGATATAAATATATGTGTCTAATACCATTGTATTAGCTGGTGTAGTATACCATGGTGTGTATCAAGGATTTTTCAATGATTTATCCTCGAAGAAAGGCTTTGCATGACAAATGGATTCTTAAGTAAATACTAGGAATTCTAAGTGTGTATTGTAAAGGGATGCTCAACTGTGGATATATATTTTCTTGTATTGTTATTTTGTATATGTAAATTTTTTTAGGAAAGCCTAAATTTTTTATTTATCAGTTAGCACTTAACATATTCCTTTGGTCTTGAGGATATAGCTTTGAAAATGATTATATCTTTTGGGTGATGGCTAGTATATTTAATTTGACTAGAGTGAGGAGGATATTTAGGTAATTAATGAAAACATGTGTAGTTTTTTATGGTATATAATGGGACAAAAAACATTGTGGAAAAATAACCTTCTCTCATTCATGTAGGTCTCTTATAAAAGACATCAGAGAAAATATTGTTTATTTGGAGGTGTATGGTAACCACATAGAGTAAGAAGCTATCATAAACATACCAGTTATGATATAATTATGGGGTTATGTTATGTGATAGGGTATATTGGAGAGTTTCATCAATATTATGACATAAGCATATACAGAGGAGAGATAATTTGGCACTATTTTTTGTTGTTTCATTTAAGATAGCCGAGAGGATCGAAACTGTGACATACCAATCAGTGATCCCTTAGAGACAAAGTATTATTCATGATATATTCCATGTATCTTGGAATCCAATATATCTCATTTACCCTTCTAAAAATATTAGTTTTGATGATATATAACTAGGGTATGAAGTGTCATTTGAGGAATGAACAATTCATATTATCATTTAAAGCAATAATATTTGTTGATCGAAGACAGTACCCATGGTACATGTATAGTTAGTAAATAGATATATCCATGAGGATAATTTAGTGTAGTTGGTTAATATATTATTTTATTTTCTAGAGTTATTTACCAGTAATTCTCAGTGATGTATCCCAATGATTATATTCTATATAGTGGGAAATTTGTAACAACCCATGTGTTTTAAGGTAGGATTTCAATTTAATCTTTTTTCAAAGAATGTATATTTTTTCCTAATTTGGAAATTTAATGGGTTATGGGATGATTTGGATACATTATTGAGAAAATGTGTAAGGTGGTATAAATTTTATTTTAATAATATTTTCCATCGAATGCCTAATATGAGGCCACCAAACTTTTGGTGGAAAATGTAAGGGACACTACCCCTACTACCAGGGATTGGGTGGTATGAAAATAAAACCCTAAAATACTAATAAACATTTGGTGGGCCTCCATCCAAGTACTAGTGGGATTAAAACCCCATATTTATAAAAGATTTTTAGATTTTTCATCTTTCCCCCACCACCATTATTTAATACGAAATGTTTCCTTCTTTATCTTCCATGAGTATCCACATGAGCCCCTTTGGGTTCCTTGGTATTTTTATTTTGTCTACACCATTTATCTTTAAATTAAAGATCCATTTGTTGTGATTGGATTCATGAGTTTAGGATAATAGTTTTGACCTTATATTCTTTGTTTAATTTATATTTTCTCATACCTCCATTTCACATCACTAAATTAAGGTATTTTAGTAGGTTTTTCAATTTATTTTGAATGAGGTTAATTCTTCTCAAAATATTCATTTTTAGGCTCATATAATGAGGATTTATGCGGTTCATTGGTTTTTTATTATATTTTATTAGTTTTCATGGTATTATTGATGTTTAGGTTTTCAAAATCATGTGTGTATGAATTGAAATAAACCCAAATGTTATTCCTTATTTCATGTGAGTGAATAAAGGATCAATTGGTCAATGAATGGTTCATTGAGAATTTAGTTTTAATTTTTTAGTCATTAATGACCATGTAACTAAGTAATCTATTATGGAACATTGATCATGGAACACCATAGTGATGTTTAATAATATAAGGGTGAGGGGAAATCCCCCATTAGTTATGTTTAATTGATATGTAATAAAATAATTTAAAATTTCATTAATGTATAAAATCATCAACAAAAACTAGTTGTGATTTCAAAACCAAATCATTAATTCAGACCATAATTAATATTTACCATGGGGAAAATATTGAAATAATGATTAAATATTTACACATTATTACAATACCCATATGCATATCCAATAATATATGTTTAAAAACCTTTCTTCACATACTATGTGAACCAACATCTTACCAATATCACCACTCACTCGAGGGGAATTCTAGATCCCTGGGATAGAAATGACTATTATGGAATAAAAATACAATAAATAGGAATGATTTTTCCTAGATAAAAATAATTTATACTATAGTGGGTTGCTAGCTAAATTCCATAGTGTCATGTCTATGCATCAGATGTCAACGCCAAAAGAAAATAAGAATAAAAAATTTTAAACAATATAAAAAAATTATCATATGTCAAATATTAAATAAATATAAATCCCTATGATCACCCCCAAACTCCCTCACCTTTCTATCTTTGAGCCCTACCACATCCTACAAATATATAATGCATCAAAAATTAACCATAACCAAAAGCATGAAAATAGACTATATGGTTGATGCCACAAAAATACAAAAAATTAACACTAATATAACATGATCACAAAATCCCAATTTTACCATAGTTAATCTATATCCAAAATTGAAATACAATTTGAGAGATCAAGTTGGATCCTAAATAAGGTCGCTCAATCTACAAACACCAAGTGGTGTGAGTAAGGTGTGAGCTCGACAAACATGTGGGTAGACACCAGAGACTCTATGCCGTTTTTCCAAAATGAATAAAAAATATTCTAGTTTGAGGCACATTTATAAAATAACCTTTGTTCATTTAAGAAAAATGAAACGTCATAACCAACAATTTTATAAAATTTTAATTCATTTATTAATTAAATAAAATTAATAACAAGAAATCTATTTTCTATCCCATGCCTCATCTATCAAGAAATCATTTAGGAATCCCTTTTTCATCAAACTATTCCCACAAAAAAAATACCATTTTAAATTCCCATTTTAGGCTAATTTAAAAAAATGATACTAAAATACAACTCAAGATAATGAAATGAAATGATGATGGGAGACATAAATAATAATGGATAAATATAATTAAAGAGAATATAAAGTAATAAAAAATATAAATAAGATTAGTAATAATAATCAAAATATCATCTAAAAATATAAATGTGGGAATAAGAAATCCTGAAAAATCACAAGAATAATCCATGGAACTTGGTAAAAGATCTATCCTATAGGTTCTAAAGATATTGGATTCACCTATAGAACACATCATCCAACTATGCGTCCTAAAAACTAAGTCTAATCAAGGAAATATCTGTAAAATTCCATAGATAAAAACATGCATAAAGATATGGAAGAACCTACCATCTCACCCACCTACTTAGAGACTTTGATGTGCCAACCACATAATACCACACATTAAAATCATTCATTCTATCAATAATAGTGGACCCCAATAAAAAATAAAGATTGTAATAGTGCCTCCTTTAAAATTTTCTAATAATAACTTAAAAAAACATTTTTCTTGGGTACATTTAACCAATACATAATAAGATAAAGATATTTTTAAATGAATATATAATAATTTTAAAACCCTGTTTGAAAACATTTTTTAAAACCCATGTTCAATTTTTGGAGTTTAAATATTAAACTTCCCATTGTAAATTTATACACATGTTCAATTTTATATATATACATTAATGAAGATATTACATTATTTACATTTGAATAGGTGGATTTTCATTATATATATATATATATATACCTATATAAATATGTATAAAAACCAAACAAGATAAGTGGAATACACATTTTCAATAACAAAAAAATAATATAAGGAATAAGCAATTAAACTAAAATAAAATTCCAAAAATAAAAAAATATCAATTATGTAATCCTTTTAACACATGTTTCACCCAAATAAATATCATAAACTACCTTAACAATTTTAAAATAAAAATTTGATCTTTCCCAACCACCTTAAGTAGTTTATTAGACATGATTAAGAATTATTCTTTAAGGGTAGATAGAAATTAGGTAAATTTCCCAAAAACCAATTTGTGAATTGATTAAAATACATTAATATATTTAGAATAGTTTATTATTAAATCCAAATGAACCCAAATTATATTTAAAATTTTAATGGAATCAGTTTGAAAATTGATGCATATACAGAAAATTATGGAAATTTCATAATCACAAAGACACCTACCTAGGGCTTATGAAGATGTTGAAAATCCCCCAACAGTGGTCAGAAGAAGGTCTTGAAATAATTATCACACATTTTAGTAATAATATCTACATGAAATAAAAACGAAAAAAATATCCAAGGGTATGGTTTGGAAATATGTCAAAAAAGGGGGGATGAAACAATAATGAGATAAGTAAAGATTAAGGGGTAGGGGAAAGATGATCACCGAACTGATTCCTACCTAAAATGATAAGAAAAAATCAACAAAAGGGATAATTAATGACTGTCATTCATGAAGGGGGATCCATAAATTTGTTAAAAACAGGTGAGGTTGATGGATTGGGCGTGTCATATGGGTTAATTAAGTGGGTTTTTTTTAACTTTTTATAACTTTTATTTATTAATCTTGGTTTTTTCATTATTGATTCATTGTTAAACCACGTCATAAACCAGCCATGATCCCTTCACTCTAAACATATAGGAACCCACACTGTTCATTCACATAATTATATTATTAAACTACCAACTGTGTGAATTGACTAAATCACAAGATATAAACCAATCACATGGTCTCCCTACAATTATCAATAATTGTGCACTAAAAGTGAGGTAGGCCAAATTTAATCAAAATATAATATAATATAATATAATTTCCCTACAAACATGATGGGAAAGAATAACATCCAATAAATTAATAAAATTAATAAAAATTTGCATTTCAAAACACTCCACACCATAATTCATTATGCCCCCAGAAAGCTACCGAACTGGTGTAGACTCAAAGAAGAATCACAAATAGGTAAAAAAGAAAGATATTTCACAATAACCTAGATCCATGATACCTAATACCAAATTGTTTCCAAAAAAACGTAAAATAATTTCAAAATCCCATAAACAAATAAATCCTCCAATAAATTCTCTCACCCAACAATTAATGGAGGAATCAAGAAATAGAGATATGTAATGGGAATTCCCAACATTTAAGAACACCCATGGTATAATAGATTAAAAAATAAAGGAAACTCATAAATATCACTAACAAATGTGGAATGAGTTTCTAACCTACTGAACTCAACTTAATTACCCTACTAAAAATGATCCAAGATCCCACAAGGGATCCACGTCCCTAAATAGTTTGAAAATTGATAACGTCTCAAAATATCCAAAAAAAACTATTTAAACTATATAGGAATCCTTAAAAACTATAATAAATTTAAAAACAATGATAATCTCATGAATCCCCATCTTGTAATATAAGGAAGAATATATAAAGCATAAGCATGCCTCAAGAATAAATATGGGTTTGAACCATGGGTCAAGAATAAATAAGTGGTAACCTAAGAACTCATACCAGGAGCACCAATCATGGTGATTCTACCAATTCAAACTAAAAGTAAATATCACATTCCCCAAATATTTTAATATCCATCCTTGAAAGCCAAAGCATACCCAAGATCATTCACCCAAATCATGGAATTAGCGTCAAACCTCACCAATCATATTTACACCCAACTCCAAAGAAATAAAATACCCAATGGTATGAGAGAACCCAAAATAATCATATTTAGTGGAAAAAATAATAAAATAACCCTGGTTGATATACCCCACCAAATAAATTACTCCAAAAACTCAATCATCGAGAATCCCCAAAATAGACAATCATCCCAACCTAACGATGCTCGTGACATTCCCAAAAACTATTACAGATAGAAAACCCAATCACATAATATGCCCAAACAACAATCATCCTCCCCCAAAATCATATTTTATTTCAAAAAATATATTTTAAAGAAACAAACCATGAACACGACCAAATTTATTTACAACAATGGAAAAAAAGTTCCCCTTTTACCCATTTTCAAAACACAACTTTATTTATTAAAATACAAATCCATCCCCAAAAAACCATTCGAAACACCACACTCCCTACACTAAAATATTTTCCAAATACCATTGATTTTAAAACCAATATTTCTTAAATACATTTAATTTGAAAAAATAATTTCCAAATATCATTTATAAAACTATTTATAAATTCACATATCCATTTAAACTTTTAACTTCCCTAATTTTTTTTAAACTCACACCCCCATTTTTATAATATTTAAACTTATCTTGATAATATTGTTAAATTATATTTTTTTTAAAACATAAATCAAAAATAAAATTCTCAACATCATATAATAAAAGGCTACTTAAACGGGGCTAGTTATTGTGCATGAATTTTCTGCATAGCATGGTGAACCATGTTCTAATCACATGAAGTAACAATGAACTATGTAGGTGCGATCTACATTGGTAACCAAACTGTGAAATCTCACCATGTTCTACCATATCAACTCCCATTTAATAATAATACTATATCAACATAAGAAAACCTACTAGAACCATAAACGAAGAATTAATTCCAACTTTCCGTGGAGAATTGAGGTTCATAATATAAAAGTGATATCTAGAAAATTACTTCACCTACCTCGTGAGTCCTGATAGACTTATCTATATCTACTATATACCCCAAATAAAAGAGGGAAAATGTAAAACCCAGTACCTCTTAGGAACCTAGGCTTAGATATTATTCTTAATGACACAACATAGGCTTATATATGAATCAACACCTGACTTGGATCACCAGTGACCCAAGGGGCCCTATCGACCCCCACTAGTAGATAAAAAGTGACATAACTTCAGAATATAAAATAATGGAATGATTTTACATAGATAAACTTAATTAAAATAGTAATGTTATTGTGATTAAATTCTACAATAACCCATCCATACATCATATGTCCATTCTAAAAGAAAATAGGCATAATAAATAATAAAAATAATTTAAATAAACATCATGTATCACATACATATGAAAATTAAATCTCTCCTCCCACCATTCAAAATCCCTCACCAATATTGAATTAAGGCACACTATGACCTCTATAGAATAAATTAGTACACATTAACTCTAACAGAAAGCAATAAAAATGATTATGTGGCTGAAGCTACTAAAATATTTAAAAAAACATTTTCATTCCTAATAAAAAAACCTGTGTAACATATAGTCACTCTCCATAAAAAATAAAACTCCAATCAGAGAGATCAAGAAAGAACCTAGAAAAAGTACACTCCACCTACACAAATAGAGTATTGTGAGTAGGGTGTGATCATGATATCCAAATAGGTAAACACCATAGAGACTATGATTTTCTTTTAAAAAATAAAAAAATAATAATATAAGAGTTGGAATTACATTTAGAAATAGCCTTTTTACTTTTAACGATACTTAACATCATACCCTATAATATTATAAACCTTAATATGCATTTTTTATCTAAAAAATATTAACTAGAAATCATTTTTCTAGACTAAGCCTCATTTATAAAAAATATTCCTTTAGGAACCCCTTTTTCATATAGATATTCCCATGTAAAACATGACTTTTGACATTACACATATTATTTTACTTCAAAAATTCATACTAAAATAAAAATCAAGATAATGAAATGAAATTATGATGAAGTAAAGAAATTATAAAGTCTAAATAAATGTAAATTGTTGATACATTAAGTGGAAAATGAAAATAGACGTAACCATAATAATATCATCATCCACAAAGATAAGAGTGGGAACGAAGAAAAATGTAACATCATAATCATAATATATTCCAAATGATAAGGTCTATAACATCTAGTTTTAAAAGGGTTTGGGACTCACTCTTAGAACATAATATCCACCTATCTGACATAAACAAGCTAGTCCCTAGGAGGAATCATCAGGAAAAGTACCTTTCTAGCACAATTCCTAAATATAGTGAAACCTTTTCCACTCACCCAGATACGTAAGGTAACTAATATGAAAACCACATAATACATCACATATAAATCATTAATTCCATCAACAATAGCCGCCAAAAATTATGAATATAAATCAAAACCATGCCTCATTTAGAATACACTTTATTTAAATCTTACTTTAAACTAAAAAATATATCATGAGGAAATTTAACCAATAATTAATAATTTGAAAACTATTTTAAAATAAAAAAATAATCATTTAAATTTCTTTTTTAATTTTTTTGGAAATCTCGGTGCATGCTTCATATTTAAATTTCATGCTTACCTGGGTAATTTTATACATATATACAGTTATATATATATAAACACATATCAACAAACATATTAAAATATCTTATGTGAATATGTGTATGTGTCTAATATATAAATATATATAATCACCAAAAAATATAAGAGGAATCCACAATGTTGATCTTAAATATATTACATATGGAAGAAAAAATTAAAATTAAATAATATTCCATAAACATGGAAACCCCAATTAGGTCATCCATGAAACACATGTTTCCCCAAAAAAATTTGTATGAAACCTTATATAATTTTAAAATTTCCATTTACTCTTTGAAAACCACCCCGAGTAGTTTATCAAACTAAATTAGGGGTTATTCTTTATGTATTAATAGAAAGCATGAAAAATTCCCTATAACCCATTAAGAAATCGATTAAAATCCCCTAAAACGTTGAAAAAATGTGTAATTGAATTAAAATAAATAGAAATAACATTTATAATTTTTAATAAATCAATTAAAAAAATCCATGAATATGAATGAAAATATAGAAATTCCAAGATCATTGAAACACCTACATAGCGATTACGTTGATGACATGAAACCCCCAACAAAGGAAAGAATAGGGCATGGAAGACCAATCACACACCCTTTTAATAACATATTAAAGAAATTAAATCCAAAATAACCATCTAGGATTTGGTTAGGGAACACAAAACAATGGGGAGAAGAAACAATCATTGGAAAAGGAGAGTAAGATGGATGGGGGAGAAGGAGGCTCAACTAGACTAATTCCAACCTAAAATAAAAAAAATAATTCCATTAGGAAGGGTGTTTAGAGGAGGGTCATGTGTGTAAGGGGATTCAGTCATGAATTGTTAAAAGAATAGGAGTGTGGGTGGGGAGTGAAAATAAGGGATTGATTAGAGGGTTTCTTTTTTTAATACTTTTTTAATACTCATGGTGTTTTCCACGATTGCCACACCATTTACCATAATTATGAACTTACTAATAACCATTAACTAAGATAATAAACACAACCACGTGGTTGGATTGCATGGATAAACAAACCATGTTCCAACCATGTGAAATGACTCTGTCATATGACAAACCCCAATCACATGGTCTTCATAGATTTTATACTAGATATGCGCTAACCGAGCGATTGGCTAAATTTTCATAAAATTATAAAATGAAAACAAACATCCCCTAAAACATGAGTAAAATATATAATAACAAAACAAATAAATATTATAAATAAATTAATAATTATATGGGTTCAAGTGGTGAGCTATGTTTGATGCCTTATAACCTGTTGCCATCCCATGGGGATCAGGAACACCCCTCAACTAAATGGAAATCCAATTCACATACCAGTTCACATTAAATATTATTCTAGGTCATTATAAATTAAATAATAAAAAATGAATTATTTTATAAAATATTTATATATAATGAAAAATGATATTGAGTATGGTTCATATATGATGGATGAAATTAATAGGACTCCCCAAATGTGAATTGTAGCTCCTCTTGCAGTGGATTAAATATCCTACACATCATTCTATAGAGACTCTATTGTATACAAATATAGTAGTGGGAATAAAAAATTATTAGAAGATTTAAAAAACTAACTAACTATAACAACATTAAAATAATAAAATGAAAGAATACTCTAAAAATGTTTTGGGCTGCCTCTGAAGAGTAAATATTTTAATCCACAAGCTATGATGTTATAATCAAATATCCTTAGTTAGAATCTGGGAAAACATCCTCATATAAAATAACCATGTATTGAATACTACACTGATACATGGTATCAACACTTTTCATTTAAAATTCATCACATGACATCAGTCATGCTATTTAACTCACATTCTCTCACATGTCGACTATAGACCTTCACTAAAAATGAATTTCAACATCCACATAGTTTTATATCAAAAACAATATCTCTATGAAACCATAGAGTATTAATACAATGAGTGTGTAACAATAATATTTCCAATGTTTTCGCAGTGGTGCACATCTATCTGTCATTCAGAGGATGACTCATAGTTGTGTCACTGCATTCCAGATTTCCAAAGGTAGGCAGAATCTATCACTTGTTTAGGGATGTTTACTCCTTGATCTAAATGAGATGAAGGGATGTCAGTTCATCGTTCTGTGGATTCCTCCTCAGAAATCGTTACCTAGTTTGATTCTCTCTCATAGACATAAGATGTTGTTCATGAATCTCTTCTCAGTACCATATATTCATGGAAGCTGGATAGTTACACTTCTTCTATTAGGACATTCCAAGTGGTCTGGTCAGGATAGAAACCTTTGGTCAGGAGAGTAGTCATGTTTGACATCGCTGTCCTATCTGGACACTGGAACACTAGAGCTTTTGGGTTTCTACCCCTTATGATAGAGCTTCTTGAGGGCGTGGAAGCCTGAGGCATCCCACATCAACTGTGGGGAATTATATGCCATGGTCTTGTCTCTAAGGTTTTCCTTAGCTTCCAATGTTTAAAATAGGGCATGTTGCAAGTTTAACGTCTAGTGGTGATGGATCAGAAATATCATAACACTGACGGAAGTGGATCAGATGGGTGAAACCCATGGAGTTAACACTGATGTTGGTGCTAACTCGTGGTTATTTACCAGATTTCTTCTAGAAGCAGCTATAGAGTAGGTGACATGATCTCACTAGGATGTGGCGGCCCAGGTAAGAATCAGGATAGATAAGGATGATTGAGAGTGTATGTAGAGTGAGATGGAGCTGACATGAGGGTGAAGGTGATGTTGGGCTTGAGCCTCAAAGAGAATTCCTACGTATCCCCGTGGAAGGGAACCAAATTCCATGTAATTAAAGATGAGGCATGGAAATGGGGTGTGCACGGAGGATAGAGACGTGATGGCATGTTGGGGTTTACGCGTGGTTAATAGCCCAATTAGGTCTGATTCCTGGAGGAGGACTAGAGATATGGGTCCAAACAAAGGGGACTATGACGACTTATTGTCGGTTATGAACTACAATGGCTTACCACTATTTGGGGCTCCAATGGATTATCATTTCTTGGGGAACACAATGACTTACCACAGATGGGGTATAATGGATTACCGCTAGATGGGGAACAATACATCTTACCGTTAGTTGGGGAACACAATAGCTTACCGTCAGTTAGGGAACAAAACTTCTTACAATCGGTTGGGGAACACAATGGCTTACCGTCAGTTGTGGTTGGACCTCAAGGAGGCTTCCTATGTATCTTGAAATTGTGGAAAGGATCAAAGCCCATGTAGTTCGAATGGGTATAGTTTAATGTCTTGCGGGAGGTAAAGGGGTATACAGTTTAACATCATGTGGGATGAGGGTGGACTGATGTGATGTTGTAGGGACATATGGGTATTGCGCTTGATCCTTAGGGAGGATCCCTACGTACCCTATCTAGAAGACAAGGATCAAATTTCACATAGTTCTGAAAGGTGGATGCACTTTACAGTCATGAGGGAAGAAGGTGAACTGACATAAAGTTGGTCGGGTCAAGTAGGTGTTGGTCTTGATCCTCAAAAAGTCTCTTTATGTACCTTTCCTTGGAAAGGATCAAATTCCATGTAGTTGAGGAGAGTAAATGAAGTTTAACATCATACGGGATGAAGGTGAGATGATGTGAAGGGGTCAGGACAAGTAGGTGTTGGCTTGAACTTCGGAAATGCCTTCTAGGTATCTTTTCTTGGAAAGGATCAAATTCCACATGCTTTAGAAGAGTGAATGCAGTTTAACTTCATGAAGGACGAAGGAGAACTGACGTTAATGGGTCGGGAAAAGTATGTGTTGGTCTTAAACCTCTGGGTGGCTTCTCTATGTACCTTTCCTTGGCAAGGATCAAAGTCCACTTAGTTTGGGATAGTTAGGTGCTTACACGCTACGGAGGCCTAGAGAGTATTTCATTGTCGATGCTTACTCTAAGCCCACATGTGTCATGCTCGGTGTGAGAAATAAGAGGTAGCAAAGACCTGACAGTTACATCAAAAAAGGTTCATTTGTGGGAATTGGAGTGGGTATTACACGTGGCTAAGGCCCAAAGAGGAAACAGGGTCCTATGCATGGTTAGCAGCCCAGGGAGATGGAGATAGGGACTTACTCCAGGATGGAGGCCCGGTGGCGAAAAATCCCAGAGGGAGAGGGACAGGATAAAAAAGGTCCATGTGCCCCTCTCGCCTCTTAGTCTTTGACACCGAAGAAGAGAGAAGGATAAGGGGTGGTGCCTTCTATATGAAAGCCTAAGGGATTACACCATGATGGTTTCCCTTCCCCGTGGATGGGAACCACTCTAGTAAAGAAGATCTCATTCCATATGTGGAAGATCTCTCTCCTGTGGAGATGAGTGGGTGTAAAGAATGTCTGAGATGCTGAACCCCGAATGTGATGCATAGGGAGAGGCCACAGTTTAATGTCATGTGCTGAGGATGATAGTTCTAGGAATTTTAACATCCAGCAGAACTAATCATGCAGGTTTACTCCACACACCTAGGACTTAGATTACTGAGACCCACCCTCCCAGGGGGATGGGAGGGCATCAATAATGTTGTGGTGACGGTGTATCTTGGAGTGATCCACTGAGGGACCCACATTATCATGGATATGTGAAGAACTAATAGCCCTTATCATTCCTATGTGATGAAGAATGAGGCTATGAAATGCAACATGAATTACCACCCTAGGGACCACAAAATCACAGTGTACGAACCTGGAGGGTCACATGGGAAAAGTGGTTGTGGAGAAATGGGGTTCATATGAAGAGTTTTTGTGAAGATCTGGTTCTCCATATAGTGGAGGGGCTTCACAAAGGGGTAAGCTTCAAAAATTGGGGCTTCCTAGCCTAGGCATAGGGCATAGGTGCACATGGAGGGTTCTTTGAGAAGCATAAAGGCTCTCGCATAGAAGGGATTTCGTAGGCATGGGTGCCTTGCAAAGCATAGAACTGTGAAGCAGTGTGCCTCGTGATGCATAGTGACCCTGCCTTAGAATGTGGTTTACAAGTGAATGGAAGGTACTTTGTGAAGCATGAGTGCTCTGCGAACACCCGAGTCCCCTTAGAGATCTCTGTCCATTGAAAAGGCATGTTGGCTTAGTGAAGGGGATCCATGCTTAAATAGGGGTTGTATTTTTTCCAAAGGAAGGGAACTTTGCGATGCTAAAGTACCATGAAGAGATCCTTTTTTTCATATAAGAATTTTATTCACAATTTGAGAGCTGATAAGGTGAATTGTCGGAGTATCATTCCTTTGGATGAGGGGAATCCAGATATTTATAGGCAACAGGCGGTGCGAAGCAGTGATGGCATGATGTGAAGCCATATGGCGCTTTTTCATAACTATGGAGCCTCCTGCTACTTTTCTTCATGGTTTCTTCACGAACTTCTTTCAGATTGTAGATACTCCCACCTCTTTGATTCGTGGCGGCATCAAAAATGTCTTTCAGATCGCAGTGCCTCCCGCCTCTTTACTTAACAGCGGCATTGCAAACATCTTTCAGATCACAGACCCCCATCCTCTTTTATTCGTAGTGGCTTAGAAAGCGTATTTCGGATCACGGATCCTACCTCCACTTTACTTCATTGCATCTTTTCAAAGGAGGTGGCTTCGCGCTGGCTACAGTGCTATGGGGTTCCGCGAATAGGTTTCGCGAGGCAACCTCAATGGAGGTGATTTCCTCATTGCGTTTTCTTTTTCTCTGCACATATTTTGGTTCCAACAAATGTCCCCCTCAGACATGGATCCAAAAAGAAAATTAGGGTCAATGTTTGAGATTCAATCGCCAAAATTTTAGGCCAATCTCTAGGCAGGCTCACCAAGAAGGGTTATGATGTGGAGATGGGAGACACGGGTTGAGAGCGCCGCGAATCTCACCACGGCTGGATGAACCATGAAGCACAAGGGTTAGTTTCCTATAAACAATGGAGGATGAACTCTCTTTTTTCCTTTATCATCTCTGTATTTTGAATATTGGGCTCTCGATTCAAAAAAATCCATGCTCTCTGGATTTCTCTCCTCGAATTGGGGCTTTATGATTTGCGGTGCACAATAGGTCTCCAAAATCCGCAAGTGTGAGATCTATTGATTACATTTGTGAAGTCTATGGCCGGACTCCGGAAACCATCTCTATGATTGAGCATCGTGATTTGAGTTTTGTTATCGAGGTCTGTGATTTAGAAGAAACGTTTTCAAAAACCTAAATACTGAATGGCTCATTAGGAAGCTTCTAGGGGGTCCATGCAGATGCTTCCCATAGGGAAGAGATAGAGAATATCTCGGGTATTAATGAATTCATTCAAATCCTTTCAGACCATGATACATTGGTAGAACTGCTGTCAGATAGATAGAAAAACTACCCACACTATAAAAGGATGCCTCAATATGGATTTGTCCTGAGGGATGATGTCTTTATTTTGGAAGCGACTAGGGATGAGCTGGCTTACTGGTTCAGGAACACTCTATGCCAACACTAGTGGTATCGGGTGGCTGACGGACATTCATGGGATGATTTGACACCTATCAAAGTAGAATTTCTATAAAAACATGTGAATAACATTGATGGGAAGGCACTGGAACCAGATAGATCTCCCCCACTATACCATACCATTATGAAGGTGGCCTTAGGGAACCTAGAGAAAAGGAGTACCGATGAGTGTGACCTGCACCAGGGTGGAAATTTCACAGATGATTGGGCTTGTTCATACTGGGTATGTGCCATGAATGAGGAGTTTGAGGTTGATTTGAGGCGAGTGGGCCATCAAGAGGTAGCATGTACCTCTCAATTCCAAATATACCAGCTTAATAAGTTGATGCCAGAGATGCTGAGAAGGTGGTGGTTGAGGACCAACACTTTTCATTTTCACTATGGAGAGGATGCCATCAGCCTATGGGACTTTCACTAGATATTAGAGGTCTCGATACTAGGGGAAATATATGGTGAGTTCCCCCCCCCCCCCCCCCAACATGAATAAATGGGAGGACCCAGAGCAGATGCTGATGCTAGAAAAGGATTTGATGGACCTGGTGCCAGGGGAGGACAAAGAGTCAGTGAGGGATGTCAATTTCAAGTAGTGTTTCAAGTAGTTCTTGAATTTCCATGAATATGGATAGTTTCCTGTAAGGTGTAGGACCTACCTGAAGGGGGATCAACGTGGTTAGGAGCACTAGTACTTGCGGCTCTTAGAGGATAGGTTGGGTAAAACCTAGATATTTAGTTTCAGTACAGAGCATCAACCATTAATTAGGTTAGATAAATTTATCATGGTACTTATATTTAGTTGGATCCTACTAGTGAGGGAAAAACATGGGCGTGAAACCAAGCATGTTCAAAATGAAATCCATGTCAATGACAAGGGGACATGTAAACCTTGGGATCCTGATGCTCTCTATGTTGTATAAGATTTTGTGTCATATCAGTGAGAGGAAGAATTCACAAAGGATATGTGGGACGTTACACCTTCTGTATGGGTGGATAGCGGCACATGTTAGGGGTGTTTATGAATATCAGAACCCCATTTCCCCTCTAGGATAGAATTTTTGTCCTGCCTTTTTGAATGTTGTGGGGAGCTTTCTGACCAAGCTAACCCCGCAGTTAGTGATGAACCAGGTATGGGAGGTGGACGAGTTCAACTTCCACCCATTCCCATTGCCAACAGGTGTGTTCACATATGAAGTCTATGACACTTAAGAGAATCAGTCCTACTCTTCTGACCTTTTTGGGTGGAGTCCTGGTAGCACGAGTTGATTGCGAGTCTCTTTGTGAGATGTACATCCTGCACCACTTTGTGAGGTAGTTTCGATGTATTTAGCGGCTAAACCCACACGTCTACTTGGGGGTAAACCATGAGGATCACCCATGTGTGATGAGGCATATTTGGATCCTGTTCACATGAGAGGATGGGAAGATGTGGAAGAAGCTGCCTCCACAAATAGCTATCTTCGGGCAGGTGAAGGAGTAGGCCAGGAGCTAGAAGGTGGTCTACCTAGGGGAGATGCTGAAGTAGAAAACCATCTATGATTGTGACGGAGTTCCTCCCCAACCTCATGTTCAGGTCTGAAAGGCAGTTATGACATCTTGTGGTGGTAGAACTACAGTAGTAGTGTGACCCGCACCAGTGGAGAGGCAAGAAGCGGTGGTGGACCCGGTGGTCCTGGAGTGGCAGAGTCATCCAGAGGGGAGGTCACAATGCAAGTTCTCCAAGATATCTACCTGTGATTTGGGAAAGTGGTTGTGACACATATATATGCCCATGAATTCCATCTTCCCGGAGGCTAGGGATATCTGGGATGTCGACAAGAAATTCCTCATCCCATCTGATATGTGGCGACATTTGAATCACCTTGGGATGTATTTTCTGAGGATCAGTCTTATTAGGTCCGGATTTTCTGTATCCTAGGTAGAGGGGGAGAAGTACCTTTCTGAGATGGAGGAATTTGTGATCTCCTGAGTTGCTCTGAGTCCAATGAAAAATCATGTAATGGTGTTGTTAGATCGAGAAACTCCTCAGTAGTTGTCAGCCACCGAATTGAGAGAGTGATTCACTCTATTGAATGAACTAAGAGAGTTCTCCAGTGAAGAGGAAGCCGGTGGTGGGAGCCCTCTGGGGGAGGGTGAGGTCAGTGATTTAGACCAGGAGCTTGAAGAGTTTGCAGAGGCTATCGAGGTAAAACCCTATACCACTTCCCTGGTGTTTTCATCCAGGTCATTTAGGACTCTTCACTAAAATTTTAACAATACATGAAGGCCTTATATACAAAACATGCTACCACCCAATAGTATATGCATCTGTAGAGACTTTGGTACTTGTGCATGTGGCTATGATGATCATCATGTCAGGTAGTGCCGCAACACATAGGGTGGTCTTCCCAGAGCCTTCATACATTCCAACAATATATGGAGGGCCATGAAACGGGGTTCTGACAGATAAAATTCATGAAAAATACCAATTGTTTGATCTTTGTAAGTATTCATCATAGAATATGTAACTGTCATCCATCAATCAGGTTAACTGATGCTTGCGAGCCTCTTGTTTTCACAGTTCTTCCAATGGCATGGGTTGCCTTGTCTAGGTTGGTTTGAGCTCTTGGTAGTGCCATTTTTAGGGGAATGCAAGTGTTCGTAGAAGAAGATGTTCAAACCAACCAAGATGCAGCACTTCTTATCACTAGTGGGACCGTTAGCAGGACAGCGCCTAAGAACTTTGATGTGGGATCCGATGATGAGGATCAACCAAACAACTGGAGTCCTAACGTACCCAATCAGACACTAGATGCAGATCATAGTGATGAGTTCCTGGAGGAGTTCCCTGCGTACAAACCTTCCAACCTCACAGACCGAGATGAGATGGCCTCAGACAAATAAGACAGAAAAATCGACCATCTTCGGTCATGGATATCGATCCAGAGCTTTTTCAGGGAGAGTCCTCAAGTGAAATAGATAGACTAGATGGAGATTATTCTCTCCCAAATGAATGATCTATGCACTAGGGTAGTAGATTCCTAGTTTCCTCATATGCTCATTCAGGTCTTCATGGTAGAGAATATTTTAGAGCATGATCGTGGCCTCAATGTGGGCTAGAAACATAGGAAATTGGTGAAAATCAGGTGGCTTTAAGAGGCCAAAGGGGAGGTTCGGTGCTTGCGGTCATGAGCGAATGAGAACTCCACTTTCTTTAATGCACATTCAAAGCTCATGTTGCACCTAAAATACCAAATGGTAGAGGCCGAAGAATGAATAAAGAATGCTCTTGAGAAGATGTCCTCAATCCGAGCAGACGAGGAGTGGGATTGGGTCCTAGATAATGAATTACACCCCATTGCTGTCGAGGAGGAGTGAGAATTAAACAGGCCACAATATATCTTGGATTCCACAAGCAAGAGAGTGGATGATCTGGAATGATCTATCGAAGAGGTAAACCCATTCATGGTAGGGGAAACCCTCAGGTGTTATAACACGTACACAATTTTAAACATACTTTCATGCATTGATTGTTGATTCAAATTCATGCAGGGGTGTCGTTATATTTTTTATTCTAAAACACGTCTGTTACATTCATGAAACATATATAGATCCATACATAATATCATGTGGTTTGGGCCTGATTTGAGAAACAAGCGATGACCACCTCCTTGTTCCATTCAAATATGAGAGTCCCGACCAAGATTCAAGAATCCAGGGTTTGAAAAACCAATCTGGACCTGTAGGAAGAAAGGGGGAGGCATGGCAGGAGGATGAAGTTCTAAAAATAGTCTAAGTTCCATTTTCCCAACATTCTATAGTGCAAGTGAGAGGTAACTCTAGTGATGATAGGATTAATCCGAACATAAGGGTGTGGAATGTATGAATCACGATACAAAAAATTTGGTATACTGTGGAGGTGGCATGAAAATGAAGGATAAAAGTTGACCATGTTATAAATAGAGCATACCTATTGTATTAGACTAGTACGGGGACAACAAATGGTGGCCGACCGTAGACCATATTCGCAACTCATTGCCTGAATCAAAAATATTATCCATTAGTCTTTCAGAAAGTTGGCTCAAAATAGTAGGTGATCCATAGGTTGTGCATCCATATTGCTAGTGGGTTCTTTTAAATGTGAAATCAGAAGAAATTCTTAATTAAGGGCATGAAAAGTGTGGGGGTGGAGTGATTAGTTGTTCGAATGGAGTCCTACACTCTTTAAATTATGACGCCATGGTGAAAACACATTAGATGGGTCCATCAGTCTGATCAAAGATCAAACATCCTTCTAAACAGGACCCCTCTGGTGAGGACCAAGAATGCATTATGGTTTTATGTCATACCAAAGAAGATGATAGACATGTATTTTAATTTCGTACAGTGTGTACTGTGCGCATAGTTTCAAGGTCATACTTCCTGGACCATGATCAGGGCCAAGGGGAAATAAGGGTTAATGATCAAGAGGCTAGGCCCGAGTTGAAATTCCTAGGCATCATAATGTATCTCATAAGGCTGAGAATCAATCCAAACGTAGTTCTTAAACATGACGTGGTCAGAGAGCAACATTGGTATAGGAAACCCTCTCTGACAAGGAAATTGACACATCCCATAGTTAATATAGGGAATCCAGAACTGTTCAGGGTATAACCACATTTTAGTGTCATGAATTGAGGACAAATGGACTCGTGAAGTTTAACATCATAAAATAGGATGGTTAGTGAAAGGGGGAGATCCCTATAATGGATTACGTGATGTGGTAGCTATAAAACCAAAGTGAATAATGACATAAAGAGTTTGCAACACACCACACATCACTAGAGGACGTTTTTTAGGTAAAGGGACTGAAGGTGAAAGTTAGGTTTTTCCCAAGGAAAGGTTTCTAGACATTCCTATGTACCCTATTAGGATGGGAATAACATTGCATGTAGTTCATGAATAACATTTTAACATCATGTGGGAAAAAGGAGTTCCCATAGGGATATCAAAGTTTAGGGTCATAGAACTCAGACTAGGCTGGGAAGAGACAAGAGAGGTATATGGTGCGGTTGTTGCAAAACCTGATGCAAATGAGAGATGAAGAGGTACTCATCACACCACGTACATCCAAAGGATTTTGGGACAAGGGGTCGAAAACAGGGAAGGATTTAAGATTCCTAGGGTTGGACCTGTAGATGGCATACTTGGGCATTCCTATATATCCCATGAGGATGGGAATCGGGCCATAAATAGTTCTGGATAGTGTTTTTTAGTTTGATGTCTTATTACAAGTAAAAACATTTCTTAGTTTAAATCTCTTAGTGATCGGACCACAGATAGAAAGGGGGGGAACACATGTGTGACATTGAAAAACCCGACGTGAATGGGTACATAAGCCCATGCCATACCATGTGTTCCCTGAAAAGGTTTTAGGACGAGGGACCAAAAATGAAAGCTAGGCTGGTCCCAAGGAAAAGTCCCTGGGCATTCCTACATACCCCATTATGATGGGGGATCAAGACATACGTAGTTATAGAAGCAATGTGATAGACGACAAGTGCTAGGGACAATACTATCATGAAGGTGTGACCTAAACAACAAAATAAGCGGCATTTGGTAGATCTTGTTTTTTCTTTAGGATGGATGTCATTTTTTTGTGAAGTGATAAACCATGGATAAAGAATCTGGGTGTCAATATAGGATTCATTCCATATGTAGTAATTTAAAAATTTTATGGTGGATGACCAATACCCAACATGATTTCCCCTCGAGTGAAGACATCACAATGAAGTGTTGTTTTTCATCAGCCGGCCAGGACGATAATGTTATAGTTTATGGCCGTGTGATAGCACCTAATATATTTATTTTAACGTCATCCAATAAAGACACAATATTTTAAAGTCAAGTGGGACAAGAAAAAGAAAACTGGGGGAACTTAAGCTGGACCAATATACAAGATGCACAAGCGTTCATACATATCCCATGAGGATGGGAATCAAGCTTCATGTAGTTTTGGAAATGGTGTGCAATTTTACATTATTAGGAAAGGACGTAGAGGGGTCTTAGTTTATGGTCTTAGTGCCTAGACCATAGAGAAGAGAGAATCTTCTGAATGGGTGAATACGTTGACCGAATCCCTAAGCCCATGTGAGCTACGCTTGATGTGGGAAAAATCGGTGGAGAAGGTCTTTGTAACACACAGAATACATGCAAAGGGGAAATCGGTGTAGGGTCCCAGACGACACCTCACCATGACTTTTTCCTTCTAACATGCCAATGTACACTAAGGTACCTTAATAAGAGTGTCAAAATTCCACTTGAACATGATGGAGTGGAAAAGGATGTGAATAATGAAACAAATATTTAGGGCTTGATGGGAGTAGTGTGATGATGGAGGATAATTGTTGACCATGTTCAAAATAGAACATCCATATTGTGTGACCTAAAATGGGAATAACAAATGAGTGTACACCACTGACCATAATCCCAACGTGGGTTTGTATCAATTTTTCATTTGAGGTCATCGAGGGCGTTGGCCTGAAATGATAGGAGAACCCTTAGGATGAGCATCTATACCATTCAAGGGCGCTTTTGGACGTGAAGTACGGTGAAAGTCCAAATGAAGGGGAATATGATGTCTGAAAATGGGTTTCAACAGGTCTTATAGAATCCAACACTCTAGGTCTTGAACCATATTTCTTTTAATCACATCAGTGAACTACCAAAGAGGGTTTAGGGGCCCAACACAAGGGCATCTGACTCGAATATATGAGTTTATGATAGGAAGATGAAGAGATATTAGGAGAAAGTGGCACATGGAATAGCTGTTATAGACTCATCATGAATGATGAAAAAGGCCCATACCATGCCGTATACCACTCTCATGGGAGAACTCAGGCTTTGGGGGAAGTAAGATTAGGGGTTTTTTAAGAAATAGGGCAAGACCCGAAGACTAAATGTTTGGGAATTCATATGTATCCCATAAGATAGAAATCAAGACACACACAGTTCTGAAAGACGTTGTGCATTTTTACATCATGCAGAAAGGATGTAGATAGGGGAAAGATATCTCAATGAGGGATGTGTATGGAATGACGGGTAACCCAATGTGGATGAGAACATAAGCCCATGCCACACCATACAATCCCAAATGAGGGCTTGCGATAGGGGGAAAAGAAGTCAAGGGATCCAATATGGGAAGTCTTAGACAGTTCATAGTAAAATGTATTGTGGTGAGTAAAATAATGTAGGGGTGTTCTAAAGGGATGTATGTGGCATGTAAAAAATAGACTGACGAGAATGAGGACATAGAGTCAAGGACATACCACATGATATTGAGTGAGAACTTGGGTAAAGGGACCAAAAATGGGTGAGGGACCTGAGATAAGACATCCTGAACAGTTTGCAGTTTAACGTATTTCAATGAGGACAATTGATATCATAGTTTAAGGCCTTAGATCTGAGAATATAGACACATGAAACATTATGTGGGTATTGCCTTCCAAAAATTCTTAAGCCCACATGAGCAATGCTCGGTGCGGGAAACAAGGAATAGGACTAGGAACTCCCCAGGAAATAATGGTATGACAGCTGGACTCACACTCCTACCTGATCCAGATTAACGTTTGTAGGGATAGAGGTACAACATGAACCACCACACCCAATATTTTGGACATATGGGGGTGTTGAAAATGATAAATGTAGTTGTTTTCCATGTTTGAAACACATCATCCATATCACATGACCTACAATGGAAAAAACAAACGAGTGTCGACCACTGACCATATTCGCAATGTGGGACTTATATCAATTTTTCATTTGAGGTCCTTGGGGGCGTGGGCCTAAAATGATAATAGATCCCTTAGGCTACGTATTTGTACCATTCGGGGGCCATTTTTTATGTGAAAGATGATGGAGTCCCAAATAAAGGGAGAATGTGAAGCATCAATGTGCCCATGCAATTGAACATCAAGGAGGATGATTAAAGAGGTGGATATCTCCAATTATAAGGATATATGGGGAATTTATGATGAACCTGTTGTAAATGAGGGAGAAAACCAGACCCACACCATGTTTTCTTCCCTGAGGGGACATCCTGAGGTTTGGGGCTTGGCCTCCAGACAAAATTTATGGGCATTCCTATATATCCCATAAGGATGTGATTCAAGACACACGTGGTTCTTGAAGGGAATGTAGTTTAGTGTCATGTGGTAAGGATGTCGGAGAATAGGAGAACGAGTAAGAAGGATCATTGTGTGATCATCGTAATCCTAACATGAGTGGGGCCAAAGAAGGCTACACTACACCATGTGGGATCCTCTAAGAGAACTATACCTGGGGGGATAGTCACAGAGGAGTCTGTGGGATGCACCCAAGAGGAGGCATCCAAGTGTTCCTACGTATCCCATGAGGGTGGGAATCAATCCATACATAGTTCTCTAAGGTGTTTTGTAGTTTAACATCATGAAAAAAGGACGTTGCAAATTTTAAGGTTGTGTGAGACCGTCTACAATTTAACATCGTACATGACAACATACATTTTAAATTAATGCGTGACATAACAATTTAAGGTCATGTAGGACCGGATCTAGTTTAACGTCTTACATGATGATATATAGTTTAATGTCATGTGGGACATGCCAGTTTGAGGTCATGTAGGACCTTTACACTTAGGAAAAGTATTTCTTGAGGAATTTGTCCTTGGTGGAAGGAGTTAAATGCTCACTATCCATGTTGACAGGGGAGTACGCGCCACATGGGTAAACCTTATGTATGATGTAAGGTTCATACCATTTTGGTTCTAACTTGGGAGGTTTTTTACTAGGTATCATTGGAGTTCTTAGGGCCCACACCAGGTTTCCTTGCAAGAAAGTGCAGAGGTGAACCTTCTTAGTGAATTCTTGAGAAATCTTGTTCTGATGCCTTCCTAGATTGTGTAGGGCACAGAGCTTGTTCTCCTCAAGTGCTTCTAATTCAGCCAGAAGGATTTCAGATACATTATATAATGATTACTAATCATAGATAGATGTACATAATAAATGAAACTGAATCTCGATGGGCAGGACGACCACCGTTCTATACACAAGAGAGTATGGGGTTACCTGTGTGGAATTACGAGTCGTCGTTCGATATGCCTAAAGGGAGTTAGGGAGTTTTATGACCAAATCCTTTTGTTTTGACCAACCATTTTCTGTAGAATGTCGGAGTTGGTTTTCTTGAATGCCTCAATTTTCCCATTTTCTTGTGTATGGTTGCAAGAGGTATAGTTAGAAGAGATATTGTAATTGGAATAAAATTTCTTCAACTCAACTGCCCGAAATTTGGTTCCATTATCAGTAAGAACGACATGAGGGAATTCAAATCGGTATATGATGTTGGAGCTCACAATTTAAATGATAGAATGATCCTTGACCTCCTTGAGAGGAACTACTTCTGCCCACATGGAAGAGAAATCCTTAGCGGTCAGGATGAACCTGCACTAGCAGTATTTCGCATGTGGATGTGGTCCCAACCGATCTATTCTGGCTCTGCATGTGATGTAGCTCGGATGGACAAGGTGTTGGCTCGACCGTTCTAGGATCGATGAATATGATTATCCTCTGGTTGATATGGGAACTATGCCATCCGCTAGATGGTGTCTTCAAATAGTGGTACGAGCTCTGGATTTATGATGACATAGTCACCATGATATTTTCTTGATGACTATTTCAGAGTCCCCATTCACATGAATGTGGGGAACGTCAATCTCGAGGGCCAACTAGAGGCCAGTAATGAGAGCCTAATACTCCAAATCATTGTTGCTGCAACCTTCTGACAACAAGAATGAATGTGGCAGAATGACCTGTGCTGGGGTAATGAAGACGATACCCAGGCCTACTCTGTTGAGCCTAGGGTCATTGAGCGTTCTTCTGGTAGGGCTCCGGGAAGCACCATCAAAATTAATTTTCTAGCACTAAATGTCATGGTCTATCGAGAGGATTGTCTCACCAGAAAGATCAATGTCCAGAGACTGGTCTAAAAGATTTGGATGGAAGAAAAAAAAAATCCAATTCTTTCCCCTTAATAGAATTCTGAGTGATGAACCTGATGTCAAACTGCTGGATGATCACTTCCCACAAATCTATATGTCCTGTGAGTAGTGGGAGGTTCAGGATATACTTTAGTGGATCCACCCAGGACACTAGATGTACCTCACAGTGCTAGAAGTAATGTTGAAATTTCTATACTACGAATACCAGCGCAAGGTAGTACTTCTCGATAGGGGAGTATCCGGTCTCCGTATCGATGAACATGTTGCTGATATTGTAGAGATAGTTCTCATTTCCCTCATTTTTCTTATTGGTGATAAAGGCATCAAGATATCATTCTAGGGTGGTGACATAAATGACCAACATATTTTTGGTTCTTGGTGGCATCAAGACCAGAGTTTGGAGCAGATACTGCTTGATTTCCTCGAAATCTATCTAACATTCCTTGTCCCACTGATCGATAGTGCCATACATCATGAGCCAAGATATGGATTACACTTGCCATCTAGATTTTCGATGAAGTGGCGTATGTAGGCCAAGTGGCCTTGAAAGCCTCGAAGATCCCAAATGTTGCTCGGGGGAGAAATCTGGCTAATGGATCTAATATTATCTAGGTCGATCTCGATGCACCTATATCTGACAATGAATCTGTTATAATTTCCATAGGTAACCCCAATTCCACACTTCAATGAGATCATCTTCAGGTGGCGAGAACGTTGGAAGTCGAACACTTTCTCAAGATCTTTGAGATGGTCCTAAAACTTGGGAGATTTGATCACGAGATCATCCATGTAGCATTTCATCAAAGTCTTGAGGATCAGCTTAAATATCAGATGCATGACACACTAATAGGAGGCACCTACATTATTTAGACCAAAGGGCATGACTTGGTAACACAAACTACCTTGTGGTGCCCTAAAGACTATAGAATCATCATCCTCAAGAACCATTCGGATCTAGGTATACCCAAAATACCCATCCATAAAGGAGAGGTCCTAGAACCCAGCAGTGTCATCAATTAGCAAATCTATCTTGGGAAGGGGAAAATCATCCATCTAATAATGATGGTTGAGATCCTAAAAATCGATGTAGACTCTGATTTATCCATACTTCTTCCTGACTGGCACAATGTTGGCTAGCTATCTTGGTTAGTAGACCTCTTTGAAGAACATGGGTCTAATGATCTTATTAACTTCAGCCTTGACCATAGAACTGTGAGAAGGGATGATCTTTCTAGGAGGCTGGTTAAAACCACAGTGATTTGTAGGGAGGCTGAGGTGGATGATGGATACCTAGGGATATAGTTCTAAAATATCATTATAACTACAAGAAAATACATCTCGGTACTGTTTTAATAAGTACACATACTACTGTTTCTCTTTGAAAGACATAGTGGCACTGATCAATGTGGGTTTCAGTTCTGTCTGGCTACCAAGGTTCGCCTGTACCAATTCATTGAACATGGCAGAGACACCCTCTTCTAAAGTATGAGGAGCATACTCTATAACATATTCTTCACTTACAGATGAGGCTTACTAGGTGGGAGGAGTTTTCGAATTAACAGATCCTGATGGGAGGCTGGTGTCAGCCAGAGCGGCGGTAAACACTGCATCAAGGGACTTCTGTGCTTTTGAAACGATAGAGATGAAAGCTGTTGATCTGATTCTTTCAAGTCATCCCACCAAGGTTCCATGCTAGATGATATCAAAACAATAGTGATGTATTGGATTGATACATTTTATCATAGCCTAGCGAAACAAGCAAGTTTAAAATATTGTCATTACAATGGGGCGGACATCCCGAAAACTTATGAGGGTAGGGGGATCTTGGATCACACGAGCCTAATTTGTGTAGGAATACGATGTGATCTTCTTGCATCTCTTATACTTGGGAATGTTCTTCCCCTTATTCTAGAAACAATAATGCATTTCCCCTTATCTAGGGTCATAGCCTCCAATTGATGGATCAAAAAAATGTAGGCATCATCCAGGTCTATCCATGGGTCATTTGCAGTTGTAGCGTGTTCAACCTCATTAGCATGAATCTTCTTGCATCTACTCTTATAATAATTGGAATCTAGGTATCGGGAATCACAAGAGGAAAAGAGAGATGTGTCACCTTGGAGTATGCCCACTCGAGCATTAAGGGAGTGCTTAAGGCACTCGTGAAATGATGAAGGGACCACCGCATGTATGTAAATCTAGGGCCTACCCATCAGTGTGTTATGGGTGGTGTCCAAAGAGACAACCAGGAACTTGGTTATAGAAACTAGACCAGTAAACAAAGTCTTCAAGAGGATATTGCTGACCGGTGTATGTTACTTCCTAAAATAACCATGGATTTTGAGGTTAGAAGGACTTATGTCATCCTTGGATAGCCCCATCATTCGGAGGGTCTGGGACAAGATTAAGTTGATCCTGGAACCTGTTTCGACAATAAAATGATGAATCTCCAGGCCATTGAAGTGTTCAGTGATATACAATGGGAGGATGTTCCAATGCATGGGAGATACTTCATCTTCTCCAGAAAAACAGATAATAGTCTCGCATTCAGCATAATCGACTACCTCAGTAGGGAAGGCCTCTGTAGCAACTACCTATGTCTCAAATGTGAGGGGATTTCTTAAGGACTAAAAAGGGCTTCACGTATATCCTCTAATAGGAGAATGACCTCAAGGATATAGAGCCTTTCAAGAATGATGGAAGGATGCTTGAGGACATCGTACTTATGTGCCAAGTGTGAGCTTTTTCTTACAGGAGGTCATTCTTTGGTAGAGGGAATGACTAGGACATCTGGATGAACCAGCAGATGAATGGTATTGGGAACATCCCACTACTAACTAGTTGAAGTTTGGGGAGTTACTACAAGATTTATCTTAGATGAATGAAGATAATTCCTAACAGAGAGCGGCTGATCAAAGTGTGGTCGGGGTGACTCTTCCTAATCAAGCTACATAAACGGTGGTGAAGGCGGAGCTTCTAACGCTAGATGAGGAGGTTGTGCATGCTAAGCTCTACACTGGTCATGATATCTAATTTCAGTGGAATGCACAGCCTGGTTTGAGGTACAAACCAAGGCACTCTGATGACCCATATAGCCACAACTCCATCGACATTGGAAATGACTGAGAACATTGGGAGGATCCACCTGATGCACCTCATTGTCATAAATCATGTATGGGTTTACCATCTCTTCAGTGTTAACTGAGGCATACCCATGACTGCCACTTGAATAATACTCCACTATGGAACAAACTCAGGGAGGAATTTCTATCTCTTGAGGCATGAATTCACTGAGTGTACGGGATGACGATGGCGTTAGTGAGGGACTTTGTTTTCCCTTTCATCGCTGACACCAGCTCTTATCGGAAGGGGAAGGCTAAAACCTTGACATAAAAATTACTGAAATTGGATGACGTGGTGTCTTATAAAGTATTAGGTCTATTTAGACATGCTTGGATAATAACATGGGCACGAGCGACTACCTTACGATCCATCTAGTCATTGAACTTCTGGGACCCATGGTTAGAAACATGATTCATCTCACCTTCACTGTCACTCCCACTATCTGGCTTCACTAAAACACATTCCACATGATGTGGAGGTGGGATTAACCTGACTATGTTGTTATTAACCTAGTATTAATGCCAGTATTTAAACACATAGCACTGTTTGAGGGCGTGCCCCATGATCTAGTGATATGGGCAGTAATTTGGGTGATCAGTGAGATACGCCTCCTTTGGCCTCCTGCATTCAGCCAATTGTACAATTCCTTGTTCCAAGGAACTTCGGAAATTACCGAGGTCCTAAGCCTTGTTTGATGGGTAGGTCTGGTTTTCTCCTGTCCAGAAAGGGGGATCTGGGAGCCTGGCCCTGATGAGGGGTTGGAGGATCCTTTTGTGGAGGTGGGACCTGGTTATCTCTCTTGGGTGGTGGCGGTGCGTTAAGCGGGGGTGCCTGCCGATTCTGAGGTGGCAGCTACTGGTCCAGAGGCTACGCCTAAGGTGGATGGCCTCTACAAGGGTTTGGAGGTGGAAAAAATAGTAATAACTCCAATTTCTTGGGGACTACTATCTGTGCCACTGTGGTGGGCTCACCCTTAGCGGCCCTTCATGTGGGAATTGTCTGAGGCAACGAACATGCCTTCATGGCCTACTGTAAGGATTCCTCTAGGCACTCATCCTTATCAAAGATGTTTTGGAATCCCACAGAGTAATTATGGGTAATGAGATAGGGGACCATTTCGGTTTTACATTCCCCGCACACATTGTCAGCAGTTGTTCATGAGTTAGTAGAATATCCAAGGAGTAGGTAAGGCATTTTCACTGGGTAAAAAAGTCCACGAAATTCTTGTCAGGTCTCTGTTTACAGTTGAAGTGGTTGACAATATAGGTCTTTCGAGAGGTATAGCTCAACTGTTTGAGTAACTATCTACCAAGGTCTTCCTAGCCAGCGACTGGCCCGATGTGTAGCTGGCTGTACCAAACGAAAGTAGGTCCTTCCAATGTCTATACGAATGATTGGAGTTTGACCACCTCTTATTATGTTGGAGTTACCAACAAGGGCCAACACCTTCAAATGGAGTCGGGCAGATGCTGTAGTTGGTCACCCTTCCCATTAAAAGTGGAGAAGGTGGGATTTCCAAAACCAGAGGTGCAGGAATATCATCCGAACACACCGAATAAGGATTTCCATCATTCAGTATTTCCACCTTTCAGGTTTCCAACAACTCTAGGGGATCAATTAGTTCTACCATCAGATCATACAGATGGGGGTTCTTGTATTGATGAGTATCCTTGACCACTATTGCATTGGTGGGTTCTTCAACATGACAAGAAGGCATGTCGGCTCAAGGAGCGGCTGGTGGGATGACCTATGGAGTGGCTGGGGGAACCTGAGATGGATCCAAGGGATCATCACGCTGCTCAGGTGGATTTATATATAGATACCATGCCCTCTTTCCATAAGTTCCAGCCTTTAACCTATCTTCGTGGGAAAGATGGTTAATGTCACCTGGATGCAATTCACTGGGGGGGAGTTGTGCATTCCCATGCTGCCGCAGTCGAGGATCTCTGTAGTCTAGTTGTCGCTCCACATCATGTTCAGTAAGGAGTTCATCAACCATCTTCTTGTGCTCCATGAGTTGCTGGTGCAACACATCTATTTAAGGATCATCCTCCATCTTTTGTAATGATCCAGAAGGTTCATAGGGTTTGATGGCTCCAAGGGTCTTTTTTCCCTTATTAGGATTCCGCCTGAGGACCAATGCCTTGGTGAGAATAGGAAGACCTAGTAGGGTTCTCTACTGGCGAGTAACCCTTCTCGATTGATCCAACAATTGTGGCACTCCCCCGAGGGGTAATTTTTCTCCATGGAGCTTTGTATTAGTTTCTTACTCTGATAAATCAGCCGTGTTAACCACGACTCTAGGTAGAGGCATATCCTCGATATCAAAGGGAAAGTCGGGATAACGTTGGATAGAACTGAAATGGAGGGATGCATATTGCCCCCAAACATGGATATGCATGTGAGGGGAAGCCTCCTTGATAATCTAGTGGAGGACTTCAAATATTTCGATGCATCTTTGTCTGAGGGTCCTATGGTGGCCGGGTGACTTAGGAAGTTTGGTCATGGGGAGTGCATCAAGATAAATCAAACAACATTGCTAACCAATGACTTCGAAGTGTGCCAGAATCTTGGGGTAAGCCACTCACAGATGATGAATATGCAAATGTGTCACCCATGGGGTCTGGAGAAAGCATCCAACCTCCTCCTAGGTGAGTGATTCTGGTGCACTAAAATTAGGCACTGTGACTAGTCAAAACATCTCTAAGAAATGGTCTGCAACCCAAATTTCACACAATATCTTCATCCCAGACATGGGGTCTGTCCCTTGGTTTCCCCACTCATCGAATTGAGGTGGCTAGGGAACCGATACTGATACTGAAGTAGACTGCTGAGACAGTAGGCTATCCGATAGAGAATATAGCGAGTAAGATGACTATAAACCGCATCTCCGGCTATCCTCATAAGAGAGCATTGACACAGCCACCACATCATGATAAGTCAGGATGTCAACCACAGTTTATGGCATACGGACTACGATGGATGGTGGTGAAACCTGTGTTGAACATCCTCCATCAGTCCCTAGAATAATTCTCCATGATATCTTGTATAGGTAGTGAATTCTTCTAGATCTTATAGTGGAGATTGTGTGGCCATACCAGGGGAATATGAAATATCTTTGTCCTCCGAGATGTATCTGTAGAGGGAGATAGGGATCCGATGGACCTCACATTCTGGATGTATGAGGCCGATACCCCTCGTCCCTGCCCTATCCCCCAACACAGAAGATCGAGGTGAGGGTTCCATTACCAAATTATATTCAGCCTCAAAATCTGAGAATCATAAAAGTTTGATATTAGTATGAATGTCATAATCATTCTTTTTATGGAGGCGGCAACCTGCCCTCCTTCCTCAGGATGGCTCATCGGGATAGTGTAGATTTTTTGATTGAGGAGAACCTTTGGACGAAAATGTGCTAGGGAGGAGAGTAATTCTTCTTGGGTTACCCAAGGTGCGAGGAGCACCTAGAAAAATTTCAAAAAGAACATGAGGATGACCTCTATGTCTACTGGCTGACACATAGAGGGAATCTCCACGAGAAGTGCTAGAGTGGGTTGGACCTTTGCAGGAGCTTCTGGGAGCATGGGTAGGGCCTCCATGATTATTTATTCTAGAAACATCTTGGTGAGGAGGGTCCTCAAACTGGTCAAGTAGAACACGAGTAGGACCTTCGTACAAGGTGTTTATGAAGTGAAGAAAACCTCCACTTCTCTGGTTGCTGGGACAAGGAAGACCTTTGCCAGCTACTGTAAGGACAATGGGAAGACCCCCATGCTTATTGTTGACCGAACAGGTAGTGTCTTAAATCAAGAAACCTAAGATAGGAGGCATGGCTCCATACATGAGGTCGTGGATGTGATTGAGGCTTCCGTACTGATAATCACTACAGTAGGGAGGACCCTTTTCCAGAATGAATCTAGCATGGGGAGGACCTTCATGCCAAGCTTGGGAGCGGGAAAGACATGCGCTCTCATTGGTGATGGTATGGGGAGGACCTCCATACTAGGTATCATTGCCATGGGTTGGCCTGCGATAGGGGCTTCCAACATCGGTGACAAGGAGAGTCATCCTAGCCTACCCATGGGGTGTTTGGGGCCTCAATCTAGGTCGGGCGTATGGGTTCCCATGCTCAACATAAACATGTGACAGATGTTATGAATCAGTGGTGGCACGTTCCATCGTAGTCGTTGAAATTGACTCCCATCTGTGGGAATCCTCCTCAGTACACGCCTGATGCTCACACTGGGTTAACCAGACTGGGGTCAGTGGTGCAGGTGCAAAAATTTCATGATCCACAACCTCTGAGGCCGGGTGGCGGTGTTGATGTGGCCGAGTGGGAGCCCTTCTTGGGATCCCCTAGAATGAGATCCCAACCTAGCTGACCCGGACATCCCTCACCTTAACACCATATAGGAGAGAGTCATCAAATCATTTTGGGGAGAGTCTCTCAAAACAGTTGTGCGTTGGAGTGGGGAGTAGTGGCTCCCTGCGCAACCCTTGGGGGTGGTGGTGGCAGCGAGGCACTGAAGCCTCTAAGTGTTGTCAGGACATATCCCAGGTTGGGATAATCCCTTCTTCTATGTATCATCGAACAAGGTCCATTATCACCCTTCTCTAAACTATTTCCAAAGGGGATATGGGGCATGGGTGCCCAACAATACTGGACATAAAGGCTATCATGGGAGGGATAAAGCCATGTGGGATTTCCACGTTGAAATTTCCCCTACCCCGACATTAGTCGGTGGGTTGATATTGATTTCTTATGGCTACATCTTGGGTGTAGCACCCCGAGATTTTATGAAAAATATTCTTTTTAATTTCATTAATGTCTTGTGTTATACGCTACACCAAAAAGAGCTTACACAACATGCATCCTTGACTTTCCTTACATTACACGCAATCACGACCTTCCTCGATAGCGTGTGTAGTACGCAATACCGAGTTTCACTAAACGAGATATTATTATAATATTATTATGAACTAGCCGTTATGAATAGTAATACCCACTTTTTGAAATTTTATAAATTTTATCCTTCAAAATGGACTTCATTTTTCGATTCGTAATATCGAAATTAGCTTAGGGTAAAATTTTGGTACTTTTTGGATAACTTTCATTTTCTGATGAATAGTGAAAATTACTAAATTTTAATTAAAAACAACCTTTTTAATCGAAATAATTAATAGTGATAAATTATTAATTTGAGTGGTTTTAAAGTATATTTAGAATATATTTTTACAATATAATACAATGTTGGTCATTGGATGTAATTTCACATTTAAACCAGACATAAACAAGTGTCAATCTTTTGATAGTTATTATCTTTTAAGAACACGCTATTTGTTTTGATGACGGGAATTAATTTTTAAATTAATTAATGAAACTGATATTTTTTGAATTTGGTAAAATAGACATCATTTTTGAGTTCATAATATCAAATATATCTTAGGCCTTATTTTTTGTATTTTTCTGGAAACTTTCATTTTTGATGAATAGTGAAACCACTAAGTAGTAGTTAAAAAATGAATTTTTCATAGAACTTAATTTTACCGCTTCTGTGAGTGGAATTTTGAAAATCCAAGAGACATAGTTAATATCAAGGACTAAAATGTGGTTCAATGAGATGAAAATAATTTTTTTTGTGAATAGTAACTCTTTACTATTTTTTACCACGGTTAAAAGTAAATAGGGTAATTAAGGGTAAAAATGATATTATTATTACCCTAACACATGTACTAATTCTATTGGATAAGTTTAATACGGCCAAAACCTACCTTAGGAATAAAATATGACCATTTAGACCCACCTGGATTAGATTATGACAATTATTATTAATTTATTTAAAGAAGGGTTAAAATAGTTAAATTCAAAGTTTAATAACTAAATAATTTTTAATATAGGGTTATACATAAGATAAATTCTACTATAAATATGAATTAGAAAGATAAAAAGATTTCATACATGATGGTATTTTATTTTTAATTTTTAGACTTAAAATAATTTAATTTATTTATGACACAATGATGATGCATGAATTATCTTATTAATGAAATATTGAAATAATTGATGTTATAAATACTAAAATAAATGTAATTTAATACTTTTTATGAATTAAAATAATTTTATGTGATAATATGACATGTTAGTATTGATTTAATTATCTTTTTTATAACTAATCATTCTGTTATAATTTTCACAAAAATCAATTACAAAATAGTGACAAAATTGACATAAAATAGTTTTTAAAACGAATATTATATTATTAATTGTTATTATATTCCTAAAAATCTAAGATTCGGCCAAGATACTTATATAATGATAGTTTTATCATTAATGGACCACTTGGGGGGCGATTGGATGTATATCGTAAGTTTATTAACTATATAATATAAAAATACAAAGTGACATGGTAAATGTCAATCTAATTAACTAAGAGTTAAAACTAAATGTTAAGGTTAATATAATGACCTAAAAATGACTAAATTCTATTGGATGAGAATATTTCAACCCATACCCACCTTATCTTCGAAATAAATCAATTTGGAGCTATTAAAAACCGAGTATAACTTTATAATAAAATAATATTTTTAGTTATTCCAAAGGTGCCCCTCTCCTCCCTTATAAAAGGGCACCTCCTCCCTCTCTTCCTCACACGACTTTTAGCCTTCATGCTCGGCCAACCCCTGAAAAATTCTCTTCTCCACTTCCCTAGAAACATCCTAGAGGTCCTGGGCGTCTTCAAAGACCAATTTTAGTGCCCTAAAAGGAGGTCTCAAAGAGGTGCTTCAAAGAAGAGGTAATGTCCTTTGCTGATTCTTTCAACATTATTTCTTCTTCCACTTCTTCTTCATTAGTTGTTTCATTATTAAGTAATAACATCAGTATCACTAATATACTGATATTTTATTATAAGTATGAAACAACCCTATTTCACCATCTATCCATCCTACGGAAAATGAAATCAACGCGCGTGCGTACGTACGGAATACCGTCTCCACGCCGTGGTGTAATCTATTTTCCACCACCACCTTACATTGATGGGTATAATGGTGCAAATAAATAACTATATAAGATTATTGTAAATTATTATTGATTCTGTAATCGTATACATACACTCCAATAAAATTACACGATCATGGGAACAATATCATCGCTCGTGCGTACGTACGGAATACCATCTCCATGACGCGATGAGATTCGTTCTCAATGATTAACCATTCATAAATGATTATAAAGTATATGTAATAAGTAATCATGAAATATATGACATAATAATGATAATGGATTTATGTATATATATATTTATGTCATCCAATTAATTCCATTCAATTCAATGAGGAAACGAAAACAACGTTCACGCGTACGTATGACCTACCGTCTCCATGAACGGTGTATTTATTTCCATTTGTCGATCTATTATTTATATGTATATTCTGAATATATATTATATATAAATCATGTTTTATATTATGGAATTATGTAATCGTGATCTAAGTAATCATATTAATAATTACAAGTCCAAACATGGACGACAAATGAAACGATTTTACCCAAAATGATCTTTAACATGGAATTTACAAAAGAAGGACTAATATAAAATCACAAGTGAACCATATATGATATCATAAAAATGAATATGATTCTTTAATAAGTCAATGAAATTATTTAAATCATTATACAGGAAGTTCAGATACGTACGAAGCATATCGGACCTAAGGTAAGGGATAAATATTCCAATCTCATTCTTATCCGAGATTGTTTATTCGTAAATATTTACTAGGGTTATTGTTATTATCCATGTACATGTTTTATAAAAATGTTTTCATGTATGTTTAAATTCCTTTTTACCCATTTTTGAATTTTACTACATAGTATGTAAGGAATCTTTCTTTTTTTTATGTTAAGAGGTACTTTTTTGACTTTTCCGGTAAAAGTATGAGAAGAATGTTTTTTTAACTTATACGACATGAATGGATTTTTACGGTTTTATAAAGCCTTATTTTTATGAAGCTTCCTCCAAAAGATTTCATGACTACTTTCAACAAAATCATTTTCATTTACAATTGCATGGCATTTTGTGAAAAGAAAAATTATTTTGAAGAAGAAATGATATTTTCCTCAAAAATTAATTTCAAGTGTTTTATCAAACCCATTTTCCATCTAAGGAGACATTATTTCATATGTTTATGTTTCAAGTATAATGTCCCTATGATTTACATGGGTTAACTTTTCTTATTATGAAATGATATCCATTTCTTTTATATGGATTATGTGATGATGAGATGATGTTTATGAAACCCATTTTATTTATTGGGTTATTATGAATGATGTATGTTTATTTTGTGTAACAAGTAAGAATGATTTCATTAGGAGACGGGTGGGACCAATATCTCCCTCCAATGCATTGGGTAAAGATTTATATCTTATGAGATAGACATGGCTGGAACGGTAAGTTAATCCGGTTCAGTATTACAGGACTGGAACGAGGAGTGAACTCGATTCAGAAAGGGACTTTTTCCACTAAGATGGTCTTGGCAACAATGCCTTGGATACTATGGAAATAATTACATGTTCTTAATGGATGCCACGATTACATGTTTTATTTCCATTCTATGTTATCATTATTTATGTTCCATTATGATCTATGACTTATGTACTTCCATGTTTTAAGTGGTTGCTCAATATTTTGATGTTTAAACATTATGTTCATGTTTTTAATATAAAATGTATATGGTATGTTTTATTTTATCCATGATTACCCTTACTGAGCATTTGAGATCACCATTTTTATGTTTTATCTTCCCCCAAGATTAAAAGAAAGGATTTAGGTAAGGAAACAAAAATTGGAAGATCTTTATGGGAGATGTTGAAGATCTTTCACCACGATTAGAAGATTAGGTTCCAGGTTTCCAAAGACACTAAAATATTACGGTCCTTGTGTGTCTGTTTTTGTTATGTATTATGTATTTCGAAAAAGTAATGTATTATCTATGTACGTCAAGCTTTAGGTCTCTACAGTTGGTATTAGAGGAAAGGTTTAGTCAACCTTTGGAAACTAGGATGCGAGAACTTTAGTGAGATCCCCAGAGATATTTCTAAGGTATGTCTAGGGATGTCCCTAAGGTTAAGTATAAGTATAGGTTATAGTCATAGAATTACGGTAACGATCTTAGAATTCATCCTAAGATGTTTGATATTGAAGGTACTCCCCCTTTATTATGTTGTTTTCACTAGCATGATTTTTTCCTCTCATACTATTCTTTTTGGGTTTTAGATGATGGATGGAACCCGAAGGAACCGTGTTGGTCATTGCAATGGACAATGCAATGATTTTCCTCCTAAACAAACAAATGTTATGGGATATAGAGTGAAAAATCTTATTGCTATACTTGCATAAGCTATGAATCATTCTGGACTTCCAAATGAGGAGACAAGGGAACAATATTCTATTGAGTCTTTCATGAGGCAAATTCCTCCTTCTTTAAGTGTGTCTTCTGATCCACTTGTTGCTGAACAAAGGATCAGTACCACTGAAAAGATATTTTCAGTTCTTCAATGTTATGGACATGATAAAGTCATCTTAGCAGTATATCGTTTGGAAGGTGAAGCTGAACAATGGTGGAATCTTATCAAGAATACGAGGCAAAGAGAGGAAATTGAGTCCATGGAATGGGACGAGTTCAAGAACTTATTTTTCAATAAGTACTTCCCTCGTATTCTTCGAACAAATATGGAGAAAGATTTTCTTGAACTAAAGAAAAAGGATGATGAATCTGTTGGTGTATACGAAGCGAATTTTACAAGGCTTGCAAGGTATGCATCTGGCTTTATCATCCAACCTGAAAGTAAAGTTGATCGATTCTTCAGTGGCTTAAAACCAAATCTTCGAAGGGAATTAGCTATAGGAGACTTCAGTAGCTATGAAGAAATTGTGTGTTGTGCTATAATGGTATAAATGGAAGTTAGTTTTACTTATCCATCTCATAGTTTTGACAAGAAACGAAAGATGGAGTTCAAGGAGAAATCTCAGAATAATGGTGAAAAGAAGATGAATGTATCCTTATGCTCAATGTGTGGAAAGAAGCATGGTAGAGATTGCCTTAAAGGGACAAGAAAATGTTTTTAGTGTGGAAAAGAAGGTCATCGAGCAGCTGAGTGTCGAAGTAATGGAAAAAGGGTTTCTAATGATGTGAATAAAGAAAAGACTGCAGAGAATGCACCACTAACACTTCAATGCTTCAAGTGCAAGGAAATAGGGCATTATGCTAATAAATGCCCTAATCCAAGGGTTAGTGATGATCGAAATGAGAAACCACTTAAGTCAAAGGACAAAGTAATGTTACATGAGATAACTATTGGCGATTTTGAATATGACAATGATGTGGTGGAGTGATTAAGTTTTTATGTAATGGGATTCCAAAATAATGTTGTATATAGTATTGTGGAATATTGGAATATTTATGTATTGGTCTATTGTGTTTTTCAATAATTTTATGATACCGGTAACCATGGAAAGTGATTGAGATATTTTTGGAAAAAAGATGATATGCGCATAATGAAGGGAAAATGAGAAAATGAAATGTTTGACAGTATTCATGAGCTCATGACTGATATAAGGAAATATTTATATCTTGGTTTGAGGTTTTGGTATATGAAAAGAGTTAACTTTTGACAACACTTGTTTTTTCACTAAGATTCAATGGGTATTCATTTTTCAAGAGAATACATTATTAAGGCCTTCGAATATTTGGAATGTGACCAAGAAGACATATCTCATGATATATGGGGATCAACAATGGTATTAACATGCTAGTTGTATGAACTCTTTGGTAATAGTTTTCACTATAATATGAGATTGGATAGCAGTATTTTGGATAAGCCTAAAGATTTGAATGGATTATGTTAAACATAAGTTAGTATTGTTTAAGGATAGAATTTTTTTGATATTATTTATGGGATATAGTTTTAGAAAAATGACAACGTGCAGGATGGGCGACAACCCATCGCGTCGGACAAGGCTGTGGGAATCGAACCCACAACCGAAGTACGACCGACCTTTATCGCATACCACTGGCCTACAGGAAGTCCTTATTTAGTAGAAACTAGTTTTATTATATTAAGCAGTATGATATATGAATTATAAGTCCATTTTAGGAACCATATATGATTAATCTCACTATAGATGGACTTATGTATTTTTTGCTAACTTTTCTAACCTTTTGTTTGAGACAGATGGAATGACCCATCATTCTATCACATGATCTGCTAACACAACACGAATGACAAATTCAAATTCATTTATTTAATAGATGAAGTGGAAATTTTCCAGAGAACAACCAACGGTGAGACTGTACCAAAATCACGAAAGTATTTCTTTAATTCCAATTTCATCAACTTTAGGGAAATGATCATGAAAACCAAAAAAGTTGTCCTAGTGCTCTTATATCTGATGAATCAGATGGTACCTTAGATCATCACAAATTTATGGCTTTGTGATTGTTGGCTTTTTCACATCCATGTTATCTACAACTCTCCATCATAACTTGATGGTTATATTTTTCTTCCATATCCATATTTTCACCTATGTTCTCCTACATGGAAACCCAGTGATGAGTTAATTTGGGTAACCGTTACGTTTCATACTTTAGTTTTTAAAGCCAAGTTTTGGTATTCCTTTTTACGATGTGGGTATCTATTAAAGAAACTTTCAAGTAGTAAACCATTTATAACCCCGACGAATTTCGAGGGAGAAATTCATTTTAAGGGGGGTAGAATGTAACACCCCGATATTTTATGAAAAATATTCATTTTAATTTCATTAATTTCTTGTGTTGTATGCTACACCAAAAGGATCTTGCACAACATGCATCCTTGACTAGCCTTTCATTACACGCAATCGCGACCTTACTCGATAGCGTGTGTAGTACTCAATACCGAGTTTCACTAAACGAGATATTATTATAATATTATTATGAACTAGCTGTTATGAATAGTAATACCCACTTTTTGAAATTTTATAAATTTTTATCTTCTAAAATGGAATTCATTTTTGGATTCGGAATATCGAAATTATCTTAGGGTGAAATTTTGGTACTTTTTGGATAAATTCTATTTTATGATGAATAGTGAAAATTACTAAATTTTAATTAAAACCAGCCTTTTTAATCAAAATAATTAATAGTGATAAATTATTAATTTGAGTGGTTTTAAAGTATATTTAGAATATATTTTAAAAATTTAATGCAATGTTGGTCATTGGATGTAATTTCACATTTAAACCAGACATAAACAAGTGTCAATCTGTTGATAGTTATTATCTTTTAAGAACACGCTATTGGTTTTGACGACGGGAATTAAATTTTAAATTAAATAATGAAACTGATATTTTTTGAATTTGGTAAAATATACATCATTTTTGAGTTCATAATATCAAATATATCTTAGGCCTAATTTTTGGTATTTTTCTGGAAACTTTCATTTTTGATGAATAGTGAAACCACTAAGTGGTAGTTAAAAAAATGAATTTTTCATAGAACTTAATTTTACCGCTTCTGTGAGTGGAATTTCGAAAATCCGAGAGACATAGTTAATATCAAGGACTAAAATGTGGTTCAATGAGATGAAAATAATTTTTGGTGAATAGTAACTTTTTACTTTTTTTACCAAGGTTAAAAGTAAATAGGGTAATTAAGGGTAAAAATGATATTATTATTACCCTAACACATGTCCTGATTCTATTGGATAATTCTAATTCGGCCAAAACAGCCTTAGGAATAAAATATGACCATTTAGGCTCACTTGGATTAGATTAGGACAATTAATATTAATTTATTTAAAGAAGGGTTAAAATAGTTAAAATCAAAGTTTAATAACTAAATCATTTTTAATATAAGGTTATACATAAGATAAATTCAACTATAAATATTCATTATAAAGATATAAATATTTCCTACATGATGTTATTTTATTTGTAATTTTTAGACTTAAAATAATATAATTTATTTATGACACAATGATGATGCATTAATTATCTTAGTAATGAAATATTGACATAATCGATGTTATAAATACCCAAATAAATGTAATTTGAGACTTTTTATGAATTCCAATAATTTTATGTGATAATATGACATGTTAGTATTGATTTAATTAACGTTTTTCGAACTAATCATTCTGTTATGATTTTCACAAAAATAAATTACCAAATAGTGTCAAAATTGACATAAAATAGTTTTTTAAAACAAATATTATATTATTATATGTTATTATATTCCTAAAAATCTAACGTTCGGCCAAGATACTTATATAATGATAGGTTTATCATTAATGGACCACTTGGGGGTCTCTTGGATGTATATGTTATGTTTATAAACTATATAATATAAAAATACAAAGTGACATGATAAATGTCAATCTAATTAACTAAGAGTTAAAATTAAAAGTTAAGGTTAATATAATGACCTAAACTTGTCTAAATTCTATTGGATGAGAGGATTTCGACCCATACCCACCTTATCATCAAAATAAATCAATTTTGAGCTATTAAAAAACCGAATATGACTTTATAATAAAATAATATTTTTCGTTATTCCAAAGGTGCCCCTCTCCTCCCATATAAAAGGGCACCTCCTCCCTCTCTTCCTCACACCACTTTGAGCCCTCATGCTCGGCCAAACCCTGCTAAATTTTCTTCTCCACTTCCCTAGAACTATCCTAGAGGTCATGGTATTATTCAAAGACCAATTTTAGTGCCCTAAAAGGAGGTCTCAAAGACGCGCTTCAAAGAAGAGGTAATGTCCTTTACCGATTCTTTCAACATTATTTCTTCTTCCACTTATTCTTCTTTATTTGTTTCCTTATGAAGTAATAAAATCATTATCAATCATATACTTATATGTTATTATAAGTATTAAACAACCATATTTCACCATCTATCCATCCTATGGAAAATGAAATCACCGAGCGTGCGTACGTACAAAATACCGTCTCCATGCCGTGGTGTAATCTATTTTCCACCACCACCTTACTTGGATGGGAATAATGGTGAAAATAAATAACTATATATTATTATTGTAAAGTATTATTGATTCTGTAATCGTATACATACACTACAATAAAATTCCATGATCATGGTAACGATATCATCACTCGTGCGTACGTAGGGAATACCGTCTCCACGACGCGATGAGATTCATTCTCAATGATTAACCATTCATAAATGATTTTAAAGTATATGTAATAAGTAATCAGTAAATATATGAAATAATAATGATACAGGATTTATGTATATATATATGTATGTCATCCAATTAATTCCATTCAATTCAATGAGGAAACGAAAACAACGTTCATGCGTACGTACGGCCTACCGTCTCCATGAATGGTGTATTTCTTTCCATTTATTGATCTATTATATATATGTATATTCTGAATATATATTATATATAAATCATGTTTTATATTATGGAATTATGTAATCGTGATCTAAGTAATCATATGAATAAGTACAAGTCAAAACACGGACGACAAATGAAACGATTTTACCCAAAACGCTCTTTAACATGGAATTTACAAAAGAACGGGTAATATAAATTCACATGTGAACCATATATGATATCATAAAATGAATATGATTCTGTATTAAGTCAATTAAATTATTTAAATCATTATACAGGAGGTTCGGATACGTACGAATCATATCAGACCTAAGGTAAGGGATAAATATTCCAATCTCATTCTTATCTGAGATTGTTTATTCGTAAATATTTACTGGGGTTATTGTTATTATCCATGTAAATGTTTTATAAAAATGTTTTCATGTATGTTTAAATTCCTTTTTACCCATTTTTGAATTTTACTACATGGTATGTAAGGAATCTTTCTTTTGTTTTATGTTAAGAGATACTTTTTTGACTTTTCCGGCAAAAGTATGAGAATAATGTTTTTTTAACTTATACGACACGAACGGATTTTTACGGTTTTATACATCCTTATTTTTATGAAGATTCCTCCAAAATATTTCCTGACTATTTTCAACAAAATCCTTTTCTTTTAAAATTTCATGGAATTTTGTGAAAAGAAAATGATTTTGAAGAAGAAATGATATTTTCCTCAAGAATTCATTTCAAGTGTTTTATCAAAACCATTTTCCGTCTAAGGAGACATTATTTCATATGTGTATGTTTCAAGTATAATGTCCCTATGATTTATGTGGTTTCACTTTTCTTATTATGAAATGATATCCATTTCATTTATATGGATTTTGTTATGATGGGATGATGTTTTTGAAACCCATATTATTTATTGGGTTATTATGAATGATGTATGTTTATTTTGTGGCACAAGTAAGAATTTTTTTGATTATGAGATGGGTGTGACCCATATCTCCCTCCAATGCATTGGGTAAAGATTCATATCTCATGATATAGACATGGCTGGAATGGTAAGTTAATATGTTTTAGTATTACAGGACTGGAACGAGGAGTGAACTCGATTCAGAAAGGGACTTTGTCCACTAAGATAGGCTTGGAAGCAATGCCTTGGCTACTATGGAAATCATTACATGTGTTTAATGTATGCCACTATTATATGTTTTATTCCCATGTTATGTTATCATGATTTATGTTCCATTATGATCTATGCCTTATGTACTTACATGTTTTAAGTGGTTGCTCAAGATTTTGATGTTTAAACTTTATGTTCATGTTTTTATGTTCAAATGTATATGGTATGTTTTATTTTATCCATGCTTACCCTTACTGAGCATTTTAGCTCACCATTTTTATGTTTTATTTTCCCCCAGGATTAAAAGAAAGGTTTTAGGTAAGGAAACAAAAAGTGGAAGATCTTTTTGGGAGATGTTGAAGATCTTTCACCACGATTAGAAGATTACGTTCCAAGATTCCAAAGACACTAAACTATTACGGTCCTTGTGTGTCTGTTTTTGTTATGTATTATGTATTCTGTAAAAGTAATGTAATATATATATACGTCAAGCTTTGGGTCTCTACATTGGGTCCTTCAAAGCAGGTAGATTCAACAATTATTTTTGAAAGAAGGAAAGAAACATCTAGTGCACTAACATCATTTCATCTTCAATGGATGGTATGAAGGATCCATGCTAACATCCTCACATATTGGGATGTCCAATGTTCAATTTCACTAATTTCTAGTGATTTTCACACCAATCCCACTATTTTATTGGTGGTACCTGATGCCAAATTCATGGATCTAGTGACAGGCTAATCCCCTAATGTCTGGAACACTACTAATCTCCACATTGAGGAGATGAAATTCACACCGGGTTCAACATTTCTGTTTTCGATGCTTTTATAGGGGAACACATCCATCTCTCGTTGATAGTGGGATTCACCGATATTCCCCCACATTCACGCTTTCTAAAGGGGGGATGAATCCATCGCTTGTTTAGGGATGTTTTCTCCTTGATGAAAATAGGATGATGGGATTTTGGTTCCTCCTTCCATGGATTCCTCCTCAGAATTCATTAAGAATTCGTTAACAAATCTGGGTCTCCCTCATAGACATAAGAAGTTGTTCATGAAAGTCATACCAATTCCATGTCTTCATGGATTCTGGTTAATTACATGCTTTTCAGGACATTCCAAGGGGTCTAGTCAGGGTAGAAACCTTTGGTCGGGGTAGTAGTCACATTGGACATCACTGGCATGTCTGGATGCTAAAACACTGGCGCATTTGGGTTTCTTCCCCTTATGATTGGGCATCTTGAGGGAGCAGAAGGCTGAGGCAATCCACATAAAGTGTAGGGAATTATATGCCATGGGCATGTCTCTGAGGTTTTCCTCAACTTCCCATGTTTAAAACAGTTCATGCCTCTAGTTTAACATCTAGAAGAGGTGGACTGGACTAATCATAAAACTAACGGGAGTCGATCAGATGGCTGCAACCCCAAGAGTTAACACTAATGTTGGGTCTAACTTTTGTTTAGATACCCAATTTATTCTTGGAGAAGTGATAGTGTGGGTGATATGATCTCAATAGGATGTAGTGGCTTGGGTTATAATCAGCATGGATATGGAATGTTGAGAGTGTATAGAGAGTGAGATGGAGCCGACGCGAGGGCGACAATGATGTTGGGCTTGAGCCACAAAGATACTTCCTACATATCCCCATGGTAGGGAACCAAATTCCACATAATATAGGATGGGTCATGTAATTAGGGTGTTCATAGAGGATAGCGACCCGAGGTAAAGTTGGGGCTTGCGCACGGTTAGTAACCTGAGTTAGTCTGATGCCTAGGGGAAGACCAAAGATATGGGTCCCAAAAATGGAGACTATGACAGCTTACCATCGATTATAGACTACAACGGCTTACCATTGATGGGGTACAACGACTTACCACTAGATGGAGAACACAACTTCTTACTTTCGGTTGTGGAACACAACTGATTACCATCGGTTGGGGAACACAACGGGTTATCGTCAGTTAGGGAATACAACGGCTTACCTTCGGTTAAGGTAGGACCTTAGAGAGAATTCTTGTGTACCTTTTCAAGGAGGGAAGGATCAAAGGACACATATTTTTAGTGGGTACAATTTAACGTCTTATGGGATGAAAAGGGGGATATAGTTTAACGTCATGTGGGATGATGAATGACCGATGTGAAGTGGTCAGTACTAATGGGTGTTGGGATTGAACCTTAGGGATGATTCCTACATACCTTTTCTAGGAGACAAGGATCAAATTCCATGTAGTTTGGAAGGTTTGATGCTGTGTAAAATCATGTGGGATGAAGGTGAACCAAAAAAAAGAGGGTCAGGTCATGTAGGTGTTGGGATTGAACATCAGGGAGGCTTCCTACGTACCTTTCCATGGAAATGATCAAAGTACATGTAGTTCGGGAGAGTTAATGCAGTTTAACATCTTGTGGGAAAAAGGTGAACTAACGTGAAGGGGTCAAGAGAAGTAGGTGTTGATCCTGAACCTTAGGGAGGCTTCGTACATACCTTGACTTGGTAAGGCTCAAAGTTCATGTAGTTTGGGAGAGAGAATGCAGATTAACATCACGCGAGATGAAGGTGAACTAACGTGAAGGGGTCGGGATAAGTAGGTGTTGGGATTGAACCTCAGAGAGACTTCATACATACCTTTCCTTCGAAAGGATCAATGTACAAATTGTTTGGGATAGTTAGGGGATTACATGCAAAGGTGGCCCAGAAAGGATGTCATGGTCGATGCTTACTCTAATCCCATGTGAGTCATGCTCGGTGTGAGAAACATGAGGCTGCAAAGACAAGACAATCACATCACAAAAGGTCTGTTTGTGGAAGTGGAGTGGGGTGTACACGAGGTTAGCATCCCAAAGAGGAAATAAGGGCTTACACATTGTTAGTATCCCATAGAGATGGAGATTGGGACTTAATCCAGGATGGTGGCTTGGTGGTGACAAAGCCCAAAGGGAGAGGGATAGGATAATAAAGGTCTATTCCACCCTCTCACCTCTTAGTATTTGGCACTGAAGAGGAGAGGAGGACCAGAGGTGCTGCCTCATAAAATAAAAGAATGTGGATTACAATAAGATGGTTTCTCTTCCCCACGGATTGGTACCGCTCCAGAAAAGAGGATCCCATTCCATGTGGGAAAGATCTCACTCCCTTGGAGTTGAGCAGGCATAGAGAATGTCGGAGATGGGGCACCTTATGTGTGATGCATAGGGTGAGGCCTCAGTTTAACATCAAGTGTTGTGGATGATAGTGGTTGGTAGTTTAACGTCCAGCATCTTAGATGAGGGGGGTTCACTCCGCACACCAAGGACTTACATAAATAATACCCACCCACCCTTGGGAAAGGTAATGCATCAACAATATCATGGTGAGTGGGTGTTGTGGAGTGATCTATTGAGGTTCCCACATTATCATGGTTATGTAAGAAGCAAGATCTATAAGAATGCATATGCGAAGAAGCATGAGGCTAAGCAATGCAACGTGATGCACAACCCATGGGACCTTGAAATCACTTCGTATGAACCTAGAGGGTCACATAGGAAAAGGGGTTGCAGAGAAATGGGGTTCAAAGGAAGAGGAATCATGAAGCTCAGGTGCTCCGTACAGTAGAGGGGCTTCATGAAGGGGTATGCTTTGTGAAGTGGGGTGTCCTACCCTAGGCATAGGTCATAGGTAAACATGAAAGGTGCTTTGCAAAGTAGAAAAGATCTCATAGAGTAGGAATTTATGAGGCAAGGGTTCCATGCAAAGCATAGCACTGCGAAGTAGTGTGCCTCATGAAGCAAAATGAAACTACCTTAGCATGTGGTTCACAAGTTCATGGAAGGTACTTCAAAAAGCATGAGTGATTTGAAAAGACCCGAATCCCCTTAAGGATCTTCTTCCTTTTCTAAGGCCCATGGGCTTTGTGAAGGGCATCCCTAATTGAATAGGGTTTGTGTTTAAGCCAAAGTAAAGGCACAGTGTGATCCTAAAGTACTTTGAAGATATAATTTTTCATTGAGAATAAAGTGATTTGTGATTTGAAATTTTAGAAGATGAATGGTCTGAGTATCCATCCTCCGGGCTTAGGGAAGACCAGAATTTATAGGTAAGATGTGGTGTGAAGCAGGGAGCATGCGATGCGAAGCCACATGGTTCTTTTTCATAACCACATAGTCTCCCTCCTCTTTGCTTTACAGCGGCTTCAAAAACATCTTTCAGACCGTGCATCCTCATGCCTCTTTGTTTTGTGGTGGCTTCGCAAACATCTTTCGAATCACAGATCCTCCAACCACTTTGTTTCGTGGTATCTTCTCAAACATCTTTCAGATAGTGGATCCACCCACCTCTTTTCTTCATGGCGGCATCAAAAATTTCTGTTAGATCATGGAGCCACCCGTATGTTGGCTTCGTGGAGTCTTTGCAAACATCTTTCAGATCACAGAGACTCCCGCCTCTTTACTTCACAGCGGCTTCATAAAAGAGGTGGCATTACGTCGGCCACAATGTTGTGGGGATTCATGAATAGGCTTCACGTGGAAACCTCAATAGAGGTGGCTTCCTCTTTGTGTTGGCTTTTCCCCTCCAGATATTTTGGTAACAACAAATACCCACTAAAATGTTCTTGTAGAATCCCCGTAAATTTTAAGCTCAAGTAAACTAATTGTGATTAATAATAAATAATGACAATACTCACAAGCATTAAATAAAACTATGTTTAATTTTTTCAATAAACTCATAGATATACAAAAATAAATACACTATCAAAAGCACTACCATTTCAAATTATGTTGTATAATATAATTTTATATAATTTAAAGTAATTTATTTCTTCACTTTTCATGCAAAACAATGCTTAACAAATATAAATAAAATTTATTCAAGATATGGAATGAAAAATTGAAATAAGAAGAAAGAAAATAGAAAACTATTAGGTTAGGGTCAACCTAAAGACATTATACACTCACCATGAACCAATTTATCACTAAAAGAAAATAATTTTAGCCTTCTAATAGTAATTACTAAACATACCCATGACCCATACCCAGAAACTATCATGGAGTAGAAAACATTATTTTGGTAAGGCTACAACTCATGAGCCATCAATTCATGTAAATGCCAATATTGAACTATGGGTTGACCAATAAAAATGGATATCTACATCCACTTTCATAACCAAAATTCTATTTTCATGACAACGCTTTAATTAATCAAAAATATTCATTAGAATTTAGTTTAAAAGAATAAAGTGCAATTTTTTAATAATAAATTGGTATTTTAAGTAAATACCTATTTAATTTCTCAAAACATACTCTTAAAAGTCTATAAACCCTTTTACTTATTAAATTTAATAAAAAATTAAAAGAATAAGGTTTTAACCCAATGAATAATAATAAATTATATCTACCAACCTAAAATATGTCAAAAGTAAACAAAAAGGTTTAAATAATGTTGATTAAGACTTAAATAAGGTTCAATATGATCTACACCATGAAATATCAATTTAACTAAAAAATTTCCCATTATTGAGAGAAACCTCCATATATAAGATACTAGAATCAGAATAAATGTATTAGAATATAAATGGAGTCTCATAAAAAAACTTATATTCAATCAAATTCAATAAAAAACATTTATGATGGATAAATGATTCCAAGAGGTATTTAAAAAACCAATTCATGAATAATACCCCATGAAGATCCTACAATGTGTTTTTATTTATAAAGAACAAAAGAGTGAGTGTTTAGGGATATAATAGAATTTTTTCAATATATTTAATGAGTTATTCAGTTTATATATATGGTTGTATACCATGAATCCTGCACTATTTCTTGAAAGGGATAAAATGTGGGTTTTAACACGGTTTTAAAATAATGTCATTAACTATACAACCCCTAAAATCTATATAAAAACACCATTTTAGACACCAAAAAATAAAATAAAAAGTAATAAAATTATAGGTGATAAAATAATTCCGAACATATGAATTTATATACTAAAAAATTCATTATTCCATTTATTAGAAAAATAATTCTTCCAAGATAGAAAAATAAAATCGCCCCCATTCCAGGTTTCCTCTTGAACTAGGTTACATTATTACAATATATAATCATTTGGAATTATTATCCCTCTAAAAATATTTTCTTATTGATCAATAATGAGATTATATTTCTATTTAATGATAACTTCTACCTCTAGATAAATAGATCCATAGTTTATCATTTGTAGCAAGTCTAAATGGTACATCCTCAATTGGTAAACATGGAATACATCTTGGAAAATTTTAAACATAAGTAATAATGGAAAATATTAATCCAATTCTCTAACTCACTTGATGATATCAAATAATCTAACACATTGAAGTGTCAGTTTTCTTTTTATTCCCAAGAAACAGTGTCCTATTTGACAGAACACTAAAAAAAATACTATCCCTAAATTTAATTTCAAAATGTCCTTATAAAAACCACCACATATGACTTATTTCATTATTGGATGGTAACAATACATTTATTTATTAATTATTAATTTAACCTATATATATAATAGTTCAATAATAGAATATATTATTCTATAAAATAATGAGGTTGGTCATTATTTTAACACACTCTTTTTTGGTTTTGTGTTTTATAATGAAAGTAAAATATTGGGGTAAAAATTTGTTCTTTATTGTTAAGAAAATTATTGAGCCAAGACTTGGCACGAAGTATTCTATTTTTCTTTATAACATTAATTTTTTGAGGCTAATACCATTAATAATAATAATATTATTTTTTATATTATTATTATTAGGTTTTCTTCTTTTTTTCTTTCTTATTTCTTTTCTATCTTTTTTTATCCTTCTATCTCCCCACCCTTTGTGTCGTACCTCTTATCCCTCCCTCCCCTTCAACTCATGATAGCACCCAACACTTCCTCTAGGTCGTGCAACATACTTCCTCTAGATCTCACCATATCATGGAGGCCTCCTCTCCCAACTCACCCTTAAACCTGCATGATGACCCCCCGACCAAGACCCTACTGCATTTGAGCCGTGCAACCCTCTTCGTAGCCCTCCTTCGATCCATTATTTTGGGGCCAAATTTCATTGTGTTCTTTTTTAAAATCAAAATTTTAGATATTCTTCTCACTTATCCTCTCTGTTATCAACGTCGGATCGGTCTAACTGTTTCCCCGTAGGGTTCAGCCAAACCCTAGCTCTCTGTGGGTGATCTGGTTTTCAATTTGTTTTTGTTTTAGGTTGGAGTGGGAGGCCTCTTGGGTATTTTCGGTGTAGTTTAAGAAATACACTACCAAAAGAGAGGTGGTTTGGTGTGTTTCAGTCCACTATCATTGTTCTAAGGTAATGTTTTTTCATTTTTCTAGGTTTTGTACTTGTTTAATTATGGGATTTTGGGTTAATGATTCCCTAGTATTTAATCGATAGGGAATTGGTTGGTTTCCAGTGGTTGAACTTCAATTTTGTTCACCGCTTCCAACTGAATTATGGTTTTAGACCTAGTTTAGGGTTTCACCCATGTTATATGGTGTTATTTGGGTATTTTAGAGTGCTAGTATTGTCTTGGGTAGTATGTTGATCCCTAATCATCAATTTGGAGTCACCAAGTCAAGAGAGACTCACCTGTGTATTCATATGTATGTATTTATATATATATATATATATGTTCCCCTGTTACATGTATATTAATGCATGGTAGTATTTATATTTGTTTGGGGATAACTGTTTCTATGTATATATATAAAAGTGCATGTGTAGGTGAGTAGAGATGGGAATATGCATATTATCATATATGTAAGAATCCCCTTGTGTATTCCCATGGCCATAAATATGTGTACATAAGGGTTAGGTGCATGTATGTGAATGTTCATATTCTTAGTGGGGGAGCAGCAGCCGTGAGTTAGAAAGTGCCAAGATCCGAAGTGAATGACTTAATACCACCCTTGTGTAGGTTCCCTATGCCAAAGTCTTTAACTTGAATTCCAGGATTGATTTATTGTTTTTAAAATGTGTTCACCATTTTTATATTAAATTAATTTTTTATATACATATACGTAATTGGTCATGGAATTGAAAAAATGGTTGCGCACTTGGTTGTTATATTTTCTTCTAGAACATTAAAATGAATAGTTTGAATTATGTATGGTACAAAGCATTATTTTATATATGTGGTTCTATGGTTGTTCAATTGGTATTTTCATCAATTTTTAAATTGATTGTTTTGACTTATAAAGTTCTCATGACTTATCTGTGTGGTGAATAAGGGGTTTTAGAATTTTTTTAAGATACATATGTCTTGAAACTGGTTTTCCCTAAGGGAAATAGGTTATTTTTAAGAGAGTCCCATTGTTGTGATTTATAAATTTTGAAAGTGGCATACCAACTTACGCTGGTGGTGTGTAACAAGTATGAAAGTGGATTTTGTGTGAGTTGGAGAAATAAAATGGTAATAGAGCACATAGTGAACCTGAGGAAACTAGGTGGGCGAACTAGTTCTAGTGTTCTAGTGATTTGGAGTGGTTTGTCCCTGCTTCACTGAGCATGTTTGATGCTACAACACTAACTAAACATTTATGATGATGTTGTGTACCACATGGTTATGGGTATGTTCCCTACTATTGGATCATGCACGAGAACATATATTGGTTATGGTAACTCTTACATCAAGACATGAGGTTATAGGGACCCACATGAGCTAGAGGAACCTTATAGAATTTAATCATCGTGCTCATTTATTACTTTGTGCATGTGGAGTGATTTTTGTTTTAGTTGTTTCATGAATTATCCCTCTTTTTTGAAAACCAAACATGAATTCAACCTTTTTTTCCTTTCGTTTTGAGGCGTTAATGTAAGCTTGGAATCTACTTTGAAATATATTTGAAGTGAAATGTTTTCCTTAATGGTGAAACATGTTACTTGAATTTGGAAATAATGAAAAACATTACTTTATTATGTCTTATTTTCAAACTAGTATAATTATATTTCTTTTTAAAGGTAAGGGAATAGGATGTTGTTATTTTTTTTCTCAACTGCTAAGTATCTTGGTGCTTAGGAATATATTATTTTTTATTTTTAGGTTTTAGTCTTGGATCTATTTTGAAGAGAAAATGGTTCTATCTTTAGTACTAACCCATGGGGTCACTTGGAGTTATGTCTTGATGGTTATCTTTATATTGATTTCCACTGTTACTGATTAACAAATTTTTCCAATTTATTTCAATTTATCTTTCTCTTATTATCTATGATAAATCATTCCCAACTGCTTGTTTTGATGTCCGACACTAGTTGCTAGCCTTTGGGTATCAAGAACACCCATTAGGCCATGCTACGGACCTGTTCGGGTAACGAGTTTTGGGTATAACCGAGTAGGTTCGTGAAAAAAATTATATCAAAGGATTTTTACCACATGTTATATGGGGAAGTCATATATTTTGGAGTTATGAGAGTCAGAATTCATGTGGTCAATTTCAGGTAGGTTCTTGATCACCACCTATTCAGAATGACACTTGAATTTCCTGGGTGCTCTCATATGGTCTTTCCTCAAATTCTATACTTGGATCTCGATTGTTTTCAAGGTCCTTAGACATTTCTGGGTGTTTATATTTGGTCATGAAATTTGGTGGTCATTTTTTAGGGTGCATGTTTGTTTTGTGTGGCTTGGAAAGCCATGTGAAGACCACACAATTACCTCTAATGACTTTTATATGCTCACCCAGTTTGTGCATGGTCTTCCAAACCGTGTGACCAAGCCGTGTGTAGTAGTTGTTTATTTGATAATTTGGAATCATGATTCATTGGGTGAATTGGTTTCTTTGAGATGTTCATTGTGTGAGTTTTAGCTGATTTTGGGGTGTTTTCCATGGGTTGAAAATTTGATGATTAGTCGATCAAAAATTGGATTTCCAAAATGAATGTCTTGACTTTTTTTGAAACAAAATTTGTTGTTTCAAAAGTGGATATTCTTTTGGGAAGTATTTTGGGATCTCTTAAAGCTTTTGTAAAGTGAAAATCAGAAGTGTATTTGAAAAACGTTTTGGGAATTTTGAAATTCTTTTGATGTGGGGAACTGATGTCTCTCAGAAATGAGAATTTGGAAATGATTTATTTGACCTTTATTATTCCTATAGACACCCATATGTATGGATGAATGTAATTGGATGTGGATGGTTGTTGGTACGCATGGATGGGTTCCCGATTTGTCAAGGGAACGTATGTATGTGAGGTTTCCTAGAATAAAAATGGTGGGTTATGGGTTTTCAAGTCATGTTTTTTTTTCTAAATGCATGTTTTTATTAGTGATGCACTAAGATGATTTTTTATGAAATTTTAAAATAAAAATGGGTTTTAAAAGGGAGTTTTTAGCATTTAGATGGTTTTGAAATTGGGTGGTTTTGGAAATGGTCATTTTTGAAAGAGGGGTTTTGGTTTTGTTTGTGATGTTTCTTTGGTATTATTTTGGTTGATATTTGATTTGGTTATAGTGTTGTTTAGTGATGTATTATTTTATGGGCTTGATGCTTGTTTTCAACCTGGAATTTCAATGTTCAAATGTTGTTTTTAGTTTGAGTTTATAATTTATGATTAAATGTAGCGGCATGTTTTTGTGATGTGATTCAGGTTGGTTTTGTGTTTCTTGTTTAATGTATGGTACTTAAGAATGTCCAAAGGCTCTTGAGGGGTCATTTTTAGTTGGTAGTTTTACCCAGTATCCTAGTGGAGTGGTGGGGTTATTTTCTTTCCCTTGTTTCTTATTTTCTCTGTGGTGTCTAAGGTTAGATAAGGATGCGATGTAAATTTAGGAAGTCAAGTGTTTTTAGGGTCTTTAGGAACACTAGATTTTGTTAAGGTAAAGTTTTCCTCGTTTTATTTTAAGGGTCATGTTCGGTCTAGAGAAGGGTAACTGCTACCTTCTACATTCAAGTTGGGGTCGTAGTGACTGAACTGTGGAAATTGGAAGTCTATTTTTTTCAATGTGATCATGAAGGGTTATCCATATGGTGAAGAGGGTGAACTAGAGGGATATGTTCTTATAATGAGTCCTTCATCAATTACTATTTATCCTTCCTAAGATCACACTCATTTGATTCTAATGTGTTCGATTTGGTCATTCAAAGACATTCGTCATAATCTTCTGAAGGCTTGTCAATAGTGTAGCTTTTTGGGTCACTTGGGGATGTCTATAAGCGTTCTTCCTAGAAGATGAAGCCTGAGTTGTAGGTTGTTAGTTCATGACTAAAATGCATTAGATGCATCCAATGTGTTCGTTTTAGGCACTCAAATCCATTCGTCATAATCTTCCGAAGGCTTGTCAATGTTGTGGTTGTCTGGGTCACATAGGAATCCTTTAAGAGGTCTTTCTAGAAGATTAAACCTCTGTTTGAGGTTGTTAGTTCCTGAATGCAGTGCATCAGATGTTACAATTAAATAGATCTCTAGACAAAGGTCTTGTAGAGGAGGTTTTCATGCTGTTAGGTGGTTTCCATGTGCGAGGGATGCTAGTCTAAGATGTCTTCTCTATTGTATGGGAAGAGTTCGGGTAAGTTTTCTATTCATGTGGTAGTCTATGGTGGGGGGGTGTCTGTTTTGGAGGTCTTGGTGGCCACTTTTATAAGATTTCAATGGTTTCTCCTTTTTAGTGTAAACTTTAAATGGTTAGTGTTTCTTTAGTACAATTTTAGCTTTTGGGTGATGTTGACTTGGAGATGTATGTTGTTCATGGATTTATGAATGATAGTTTGGTTTAGCATTTTTTGGAAGTATATTTTCATTGTATTACCCTTGGATGGAGGGTTTTAGGCTAATCTATGTTTATGTTGCTCTCTATGTTTGGGGTCACCCCATGTCGATGGGTTCATGATGGAAAATTCAATCCACATTATTGAAACTGAATTGATATTTCCCATGTGTGTTCCATTATATAACTCAGTTTCTAATATTCTGGGGAGACCCACTATGGGTCTCGCCAATGTCTTCCCTCTAGTTGGTCAGGTGAGACTCAGAATGTTAAGGGGGTGACACCAGCTTCATGGGTATTGTTTGGTTTTCTAATTTGTTTTGATTCAGGAAGTCATTATTCGACTAGAGTCCTAATATGGTTACGATAACAACATAAATATTTTTTTAGAGAACTAAATCTTCAAGTTGTTCTTTTTGGGAAAACTATCTTCAATTTCTCTGCTCGACCTCGATCAATGTAGATGGTTGGACCAAATTATGGGTCATATGGTGAATGTTCATTGGATATCTCGAGCATACTCTAATGATTTCTATGTTAGGGTTCGGGATATTTCAGGTTGTGTTTGAGTTTGTAAATGTGAGTCTCGTGTCATTGGTTATTTTTCTTGGTATTCCATTTCTTGAGGTTTTAGGTATTAGGTGGAATGTGAGTGTTCAATCCTAAAGTGGTAGGGGTATCATTTTGAGAATCATGGAATCCTTGTTTTGAGCATTAAATGATTGAGTTTTTTGGGATTTCATGGGGCAGAAAGTGTCATGGTGGGGGGAATTGTTGTCCCCGGCCTAGCGCTTCATATTTTATTTTTCTTTGTAACATTATTTTTAGTTATATATTTTATTACTAGTATTTCTTTTTTTTATTTTTTTTTCTCTATATTTTTCCCTCTCATTCTTTCTCCCCTCCCTTCACGTCGCACCTCTTCCCCCTTCCTCCCCTTAGACGCATGATAGCCCCCCTTTATCTTGGCCAAGAGACGCACTTCCTCTTGATCTCCCCTCTCTGAGGAGTCCTCCAATTCCATATCCCCCTAAAACTCAAATGGTGAAACCCACCCTAGCTGAGACCATGCTACGCGCAAACCGCCCAACCCCCCTCCATGGACCTCCTTTGATCCATGATATTAGGGATGAATATTTTCACGTTTATTGTCGGAATCACCAAGGTAGAGCCTCTTCCAATTTCTCACCCCTATTTTCAACCATGGTTTGGCCTAACCATTTCCCCATAGGGTTCGTACAAACCCTATCTTTTTTCTGGTGATCAGATTTTTATTTCGGTTTTATTCTAGGTTGGTGAGGGAGGCCTCTCGGGAATTTTTGGTGTGTGTTCCGGAAACCGTCGCTGGAGGCGAGGCAGTTCGGTGTGTTTCGGCCTTCTGGATTTTTTCCAAGGTAATTCTTTCTCTTGTTCTTTAGTTTCTAACCTATGTAATTTGGTGGTTTCAGTGTTTATGACTACCTAGTTTTTAATTGGCAGGTATTTGATTGGTTTTTGGTGGTTTCACTTCAATTTTGTTCACCTATGCCAACTAAGGTAAGGTTTTAGACCTGATTTTTGGTTTCACCCATGTTATATTGTGTTCTTTGTGTGTTTTAGAGTGACAATATTTACATGTGTAGTATGTTCGTCCCTACTCACCGGTTTTGAGTCACCATGTAAAGGTAAATTTTCCTGCATATGCATATGTATGTATTTATATATATATATATAGGTTCCCCCAATACATGTATATTCATGCATGGAAGCGTTTATATGTGTATTGGGATAGGTGTGCCAAAGTATATATATAAAATTACATGCGTACTTGAGTGGAGACAAGAATATGCATATAAGCATATATATAAGGATCCCCTTGCGCATCCCCATGGACATACAGATGTGTGCATATGGACTAAGTTTCCTTTCATGTATGTGAAAGTTTGTATTCTTAGTGGTGGAGCAGAATTATTGAGTTAGAAAGTTCCAAGAGCTGATGTGGACATCTTAATTCCACCCAGAGGTAGGTTCCCTATGCCTAAGTCTTTAACTTGAATTCCTAGATTGCTTGATCATTTTTAAAATGTGTTTTCCATTTTTATATGAAATTTATATGATCTATACATATACATAATTGGTCATGGACTTCAAAAAATTGAATCACACATGGTTTGTAGATTTTATTTTAAACCTTTAAAATGTATATTTTGAATTACGTAAGTTATAAATATTTATTTTAAATGTGTGGTTCTATGGTTGTTCAATTGGGCTTTTAAACAAATTTGAAAATAATTTTTTTGACTTATAAAGGTATCATGACTCATTTTTTGGGTGAAAATGTGTTTCTGAACGTTTTTAAGAAGTTTATGGATTGAAAGTTGTTTTTCCTAAGGGAAATATATTATTTTAAAGAGAATACCACTGTTGTGGTTTATAAATTATGGAAGTTTCTTACCAAATTATGCTGGTGGTTTGTAACATGTATGAAAGTGTATTTGGTGTGTGTGTTAGAAATAAAATGGAAATAGGGCACATTGTTAACCCGGTGTATCTAGGTTGGCAAAATAGTTTTATAATTCTAGTGATTCGAAGTGGTACGTCCCTGCATCACTTTGCAAGTTTGATGCTACCAAACTATCTATCTTTTAAGGATGGTGTTGGGGACCACTAGGTTATGAGTATATTCCCTACTAGTGGATCAACCATGAGAATATATATTTATATGGTTACTATTTCATCGAGGCGTGAGATTCTAGGGACCCACACACTCTTGATGATCCTTTGGGGATTTGATAATTGTTCTCATTTATGACTTGGTGTTTATGGAGTGATTTTCATTTCATTTGTTTCATACATTCTACCTCTTTTGTAAAAACCATACTTTAATTCAAACTATTTTTCCAATCATTTTTAGGTTTTAATGTATACATGTAAACTACATTGAAATATATTGGAAGTGAGCTTTTTTCCATAAATTTGGGACTTGTTACTTGAATTTGAGAAAGAAAACATTACATTATTATGTGTTATTTTCAAAGTAGAATAATTGGATTTATTTTTAATGGTAAGGGAATAGGGTGTAGTTATTCTTTGGATCTCATACTTAGCATATTGGTTATCACACCTACTTTAATTTTTTGCTTCAGGTTTTAGTCTTTGATCGCTCTTGAAGAGAGGGCTTGTTTTATGTTTGGTGGTGACCCATGGGGTCACTTGGAGGAATGTATAGCTAATTATCTTTATTTTGTTTTTGGATATCACTATTCAAAATTTTTTTCTAGTTTATTTCTATTTATATATCTCTTATTTTCTAGGATAAATCGTTCCCAACTACTTTTTTTGATGCTCGAAACTAGTTTCCAGGCTCTAAGGATCATGAACACCTTTCGGGCCACACCACAGACCAGCTCAGGTGACTAGTTCTAGGTAGAACCAGGTTAGTTTTTGATAAAAATAAAATAGTTTGTACATAACCATGAGATTATTACTAGATATATCACTTTCAATTGAAATTTTATTCACTTATAGGGGATAAAAACATTACGAAAACTCACCAAAATCATTCCATCAGCCATCCTCAGGTAATGAGAAACTATTGAGTCGATTTTTTGTATTTAATGTAATTATTTGTAAATAATGATCAAATCAATTAAACTAAAGTTTCATGAAGTTAATATTTTGATAAATAATCTATTAGAATAAAATTAGTAGTTCCCTATAACTTTGTGTAATGATTAAGATTCCCAAAAAGGGTGTAACATTTTATTAATTGAATAATTTGAAAATAAAACAACATGGAACACTATTTATACAAAAAGGATTACATTTTCATTGTATTTATAAAGTATTTGATTTTATTAATGAAGAAACTTCCTTGTGTTATCAATGCTCTTGAGAAAAAAATTTTATAACTAATAATATTAAGGAATCTTAAAAAGAAAGACAGAAAGATGGAGAATATATATTTTTGGAAAAAAGGAATTTGACGAGTTAAATATTTTTATTAATATAGATTTTAATCACACATTAATTAGAAGAGAAATATGTATATATATATATATAATGGTAAACAATTTGGAAATCCCCAATACATTCACCATTAAAGAATCTTGTCACTATATGTGAAACTCGAGCTTGTCAATCACACTAGAAAGAGCCAACATAATGATGGAGGAAGTGTGATAGAATTGGTTGACATGGAAAGGAGGTGTGTAGTGAAGAACTATAGGAATAACCCACTATATGGGGTGACATGATAGATCCACCCAGCTATGAATCCCCAAGATATTTTCTGGGAATCTCATGGAGCATGTCGAGTTATAAAGTAGCAGCATCCTGATGTTATTTTAGATGTGGGTCATATTTAATATAGGAATTATTCATGTTTAATAATAGAGGAAATAATTGCTTTAAATGATGATGTTTAGTCCTCATATTCTACCTTAGAACCTTAGTTTTGACTGAAAGGGATCTCTTACCACACAAGAGATTTTAGTTTGGAATATTAAACCTCATTTACATCAGTCAGATGTACTCATATGACAATAAAAGGAAAGAAAAAATAGAAATGAGTTGAGAAGATGATAAAATCTATATTTTTTCACTATCCAAACATAAATCATTCATAAACATATAATAACAAAAGAGGGTTAATAAAGGTAACTGACATTAGTGGATACTAAAATATATAGGGTGTTTGTATGAAATTTAAAAAAAATATGAGTGTTTAATATGATATGAAATAATTTACATGAAATAGTTCATAGGATTTTCAATTTCATAAGATAAAATTGATTCATAAGATTGATGATTTGTATTATACGAGAAATTTAGAAGATGAGAAACACATAATATACACATTCTTCATAAGATGAGGGTTTATAAGATGATAGAAATTAAATTAAATTCCACTTCATTTTATATTTAATCACTAATAATCATATATTTATAATATCCCTAAATTTATAAAGATACCAATGGGGAAATAGATCATATGATTCTTTTCCAATTTTTCAAGTCTAAAACATCATGATACGGTCACTTATCATTTAATAAATTATATTAAATGAAGATGAAAAAACTAGTGAATATGAAAGTGTGTAAGAATCTAATAAAAATGAGAGTTAATAAGGTACAATTATAAGGTATGATTTATGATGTTTAGAGGGTTTAAGATAACTCTTAAGCTATATCGGAATGGTAAAGTTTACAAAAAAAATATAAGATACAGCTAACCTTACAAAAACATAAGGTTTGAGCCTTTGAAAATTGTTACACCTAACAAGTTATCTAGAACACAAGTGCATAAATAAGTAGGATATGAAATGAATATGCATATTATATATTTTGAAATTTTATGGAGATTATGATGAATCAAATAATTTCAAGATCATATTGGAGTTTAAATGTTCTATCATTTTTCCAGTTTAGAGTAGAGTTTAAATGAGCCTGAGAATAATGAGTTTTTAAGTAATATAAATTTTCAAGAATTTGAATGCCATTATTTTTTGGATTAGAATTTGAATATTATGAAACAAAATTGAGTAGATGTAGTTAATATAAAATACCAAAAAATAAAATAATAAAAATAAAATGAACTAACTCTGCGATCACAATTACGCATTCTCCATGTTAATGGAAATAAGAATGTTACAGTGAGACCCATCATAAAAGATCATTGTACACCATTTTTATTAAAGGAAAAAAGGTTAGATGCTTAATTTTTTCTTTAATAGATTAATTATATGATGTTTAATTGTTAAATGGTTCTTTTTATAATGAAATATATATTAATGTGTTCTGGATTTGTTGTAGAAGAAGAAGAGGTGATCAGATCCCAAGAATGCCCACTAACTATCATATTCTAGTTAAAGACATTGAAAATACATCCTATGATATTATTATATGTTGATGGAGGAGATCAAATATTTTACATCAAGAGATTACCAGAGTTGATTATTGATCACACTTCATTAGGTGTAGGAAAAATTTCATATCATTGCAAAGATGAGTAACTAGAAATTATTTTATTTTTAACTTGTTGGGTATAATTAACCAAATAAAAATAATTACCCATTCTTATTTCAATGATAAGGATGGATCTTGGTGTGGGTGTGATAATAAACACTTTACATTAAGGATGTAGTCATCGTAAATTGAGAAAAACCTCATCAATAAACATTGATGTTCTTATTATGATTTCTTAATTGTTTATATATGCATGCATATCGACAAAATATGAGATAAATAAGGAGAGATATCCATTAATTTAACAAGTGAATATGTGATGGGGGGATTAATTATTATATTGGTTGAAAATTATACCATCGATGATTTTCTCATAATCTTAGTTTTGGACACATCCCATTATGATCGAATTAATTGGCATTATAAAAGGTCACACCTCAGATAAAATTTTCAATCATAGTGTTTTTTTCAAAAATAATTTTCTCTAATAAATAAAAATTGGAATATAATAATGAAGGGGTTATATCAGCTGTTGATCTATTTTTCATCTATTCCATGACCAAAAATAATACATGGATAAGGGAGTTAAGAAAAATAAAGAGAATAAACACTTATTCAAATAAGAGGAAAGTATAACTACAACAAGCCTAAACAATGGTAAAATCTTACCTATATTGAATATAGAATATTTGATTGGTAAATTTAAAGAAAAATAGAAGGAAAAGTGATTTACTTCTAGTTCATCAGATATTATACAAGATGATGAGGGGAATGTAAATTCGTGTCTAAATAGTTCCTTTAAATAACTATGTAGAGTGTATACATCCATATCTATAAATATATATTTAATAAATATTGTTTTAATTTATGTTCTTACATTAATTGATTTCTTCAAAAGTTTACCATATATGTTTCTACATTTATTATTGAATCCCATAAATAATATAGGAATAGGTCACCTACTTAGATTGAGAATCATAGATAAAGAGGAAATATTGGATAAAAGTAAATATCTGTGAAAAAAACACACTTTGAGAAATAAATTTAGATCTGTAAGATAAATAAACTAGTAACTAGAAGTAATTTCTATAATAAATTCAATATAAGTAATAATACTTTGAATTTCTAGAAGAAAAGTAACATACAGTGAAAGAAAATAATCAAGCATTGATATGAAACATGCTCAAATTTACATCAAGGAATGTAAGATTATATAGATTTTCATTATATTATTATAAAATAAATTTCATGAGAAATTTAATGAAATTTTAAGAGAATAAATTGAAGAAAAACCTAAGAGATTATTGGATGAGAAAAAATTATTAATATGACGTTTGTTGCACTTGATGGTAAAATAAATAATATTGAATTGGTTTAGGATATATATTCCCAACACGTTATAAAAGAAGTTATTTCTATTTGAACATACAATGAGGTATCTTTAACAAAATAATATCTATCTAATAGAAAAAATTTATGATATCTTCAAATGGTCAGTCTATTTCAGCTCCAAGAAAAATTTACCATCCACTTATGAAAACAATGTTTATATTAAATCTATTTTTATACAAAGTGTTGGATTAAATCCCAAATATGTAGAAATTTTGAAATGGAAAACTATTGAATAGTCCACTAAAACATCTAAGGTTGTTGAATGTATTCATATGAAGATTTATTCCCAAAATAAATCCCATTAATTGAATGAAAAGGGATGACAAAAAAGAGGATCAGGATCGATTTTTATTGAAATGAAGAGATCAATATCTGTGGTTATTTTTTGGTATTCAAATAGGTTTGTGAACATTTGTACTTATTGTTTGCATAAGTTTTATACCACTATAAGAAAATAAGATCTAACATTTTCTAAGAGTAATTATAAGAAAAGTAAATATCTATAGAAGAAAGGTAAGAGTTATTTCGTTATAAATAAAATTTAAAAACTTATAATTATATATATTACCAGTACTAAATGTGGTCATTTTGAATAGGCATTTTTAAAATCATCTAATCATATATCTAAATAAATAAGAATATAGTGACCCTAAAATTAGATGAGAGGATGTTAGACCACCTTGGGAAGGTGTCAGGAAGAAATCATTTATATGATTATTCTTAAGAATCTAGTAATGAAAGAAGGAAATTTGTTATTGGAGTATAAATTGGAGAATAAATATATTAAAGAAATTATAAACAAATACTCCACTAAAATAAATAGGACGCTTCATTGATGAAGGAGGATTATATTCCATTTATTTTTCAAAAAAATCCCTGTAAATATTTATTGAAATATGAAAGTTGGAATAGAAAATAATATTTATAAAATAAGGCAACAGGAAGAATAGTTTAGTGGAATGTTTTTATGATAATCCATGTAGAAGAACCAATAATTTTAAATTCTCTCCTAAAAAATGTATAGTAATTTTTTCAGCCAAATAAAAATATGAATTTTAATTTGAAAAATAAAAAATAATCTATAGTGAAGAAAGAAACAAGATAATTCCACATGAAGAATATATATTTTATATGGGGATATTAAATGTTGAAAACCATATATAACATGAAGGGTAGTGTGATGGTAATAGATAGTGAGACAACTCAATAGATTGTTTAAAATCAGTCCATTCCAAAAATGAAATACTAAATAAAATTAAGACTACAATATGAAACTCTTGTTTCTTGTTGTCTTATGGTAAATATAAGATATCATAAAAGGAAAGAGGAAAATAATTTATGTTTCCTAAAGTGAATTAAAATGTTAAAACTGAAAGAACATGCCTGATGGATTATTTCAAGGTTCTATTAGAAAAGAAAAGAGTATCATGGTTGAGAATAGTTTCCAAACTATATTTATCACTCTAAAGAGATAAAGATTTTCCACCTTATTCCCTAATATTTTGTGTTTCTTATATATTCATCAATGTAGGTAATTAAAGGTGAATACTATTATTATAAGGGTAAATTGTAAAGTTCATACTTTCATTATCAAGCTAATATGACAATACCATATCTAATTGTTTCACCATCTTAGTATGATTTATCAAATAAAATTCTAAAGCAAATAAAATCGTAATGTAATCTGGGGATAAGAAGTTAACAAATTGTATCTATTGAAAGGGAGACATATAGAACTAATAATCAAGATTCTTCCAAAATTATATAATTCATAAAAATATAAATTTTATATTGTTATTGAATTTTTTTTTTAAAAGGTTTGAATTCCTACACTCTCATCCATGCGAATTTTGTCAATGTAATTGTTCTCCCTCTACCCAGTCAGAAAGAGTTCTTTGCTTTAATAATAATAATTATGCTTCAACACCAACTATAAAAAAATAAAATATAATCATCAAAAGATATGTAAATTTAAAATTGCCTCAGGGATTATTTTTAGAACCTGTTACATTTGTTTTAATGTTTTTAATATATGTATTGATATAAGTATGGGAACTTAGGTTTTTAGTCAAATGATAAAAAATGTTTTCATTTTGTATCACTTAGATTCAATATGGGAATATTTGATAATATATTCAGTTAGATATGTTAATTTTTATCAGTTTGTATCATTTTCCAAGTAGGTATTTAAAACAATTGCAAAAAAGAAAATTGTTGAACCCACTTTGTGTCATTGTTGTATTTTTTTCAATATGGATAAATGGAATTAAAGGTGAATTTCATGAGGTGGATATGTTGATAATGAATTTAATGTATGGAATTTAGAAGTTCCCAATCACTTTTTAAGATGATTAAAGATCCAAGAAACGTTTGAATTTTTATTTAGGGAATAATTTGATGAAGACACATCTTTGAAGTTGGTTTATAGGATAAACGATGACCTTGAAACTGGAGTTTTAAAGTGAGAGTGACGAATTATAAAAAAGGGAAATGAAAATAATTTTTATTGTAGGAAAAAAGATATATTATGATCTTTTCATTCATCTATTCATTCTATTATGTCAAAGGAATAAGGAATTCTAGTTATAAATGAAGAGATCTTACTATGCACTAAAGAATTAGAAGAGGAAGTGATAATATATCTGCCTTTCCCACTTCCTACCATATTTAGGTTGAATAAATTTAGAATACAACCTAATATATTCTATAATCATATTTTTTGGAATATTTTAAGAAAACATTGAATATTTGTACTTTCATAGGGAGGAGATCAAGTCATTTTTTGTTAAGATAAGAACAGATCTGATAACTTTTCACACATAATTAGTAGTAGGCTAAATCATATCTCTTTGTAAAGAGGAGTAGCAATTGATTGATTAATTTATACCGTATCAGTTCAAGTATAATGGGTCTTTGTATATACAATTTATCAATCTTATTTCTATAATAAAAATAATTCTATGTGTAAGTGGGATGATAAAAACTATACACCAAGGATTTAGTCCCCATAAATAGAGGTGGACCTCATTAACTAACTCAAGTGTTCTTTTTGTGGTTTATTTCTTATTTATATTTTTATTAATACAAAAAAAGTGATATAAATAAGGATATATATATATTAAATGAACAAGTAATAGTTGATATGGGATAAAAGTATAAATTGTTTGAAAATTATACCAACACTGATTCAACACCCTCCCATTTTTTAACACATCCATTTGTGATCCATTAATAAAGCACTAATATTTTTTTGAGGATACACTCTAGATCCATTACTACTCATTCCTAAAAAATATTATGGTCCCAATAAGGTTTACTAGGAACCCTTTAGAAGGAGAAATTTGATTATACCTTTAGTGGAGTATGTTCTCCAACTATCCTATAATCACATGTTTTTTTATTGATTTTATTCCCAAACTACTGTGGTAAACAATTACACAAGTGTAATATGTAACTCTAATATAGTAACCTTACTAAAAGAGATATAAATCTAACTCAAATGATTATTATAGGATTCTATTCTCACTCTATCACTCATTCTCATAGTATAACTATCTATTAACAATTTATAGATTCCTAATTCCTTGTTTGAGTTTTTACTATCACCATATCATTGACCTAAATTGAGAATAATTGTTTTATCTATCAAGATATATATTATAAAAAAGTTTTTAGATCAAAATAAAATAATAATACCGTTTTAAAAAAAGATTAATTAAAACTAATTCCCTTATTTAAAATTATCATAGAACCTAATAAAAATTTCATATTCATAAATATAATCAAGATCAAGTGATAAAAAATGATTAGTGATCCTCTGAAGAACATCCGAAATCACCACCTGATTATTTATTCTCTTTTTTTGTGAGGCTCATACAATGGAAATATTATTTGGTCTTAGATTATCTCCATACCCAAGCCTGTATACTTCTTTGTCCTTATAATTAATGTTTTTGGGTCTATGTTTTTTCTTCCTCTATAAATAGATGTTACTGTTAAAATTTATTCATTGGACACATGGTAAACTTCTATCTAGTAGATAATATGTGGGTAATCATTCCACATGGACTATGGTGCTTCATTCTTATATATTAGGCATATTTATATTGAAGCTCTTTAATTTAATTCTTACTCTAATTTTAGAGATAATCATTGATGAGGTTAGTTTTTTGGATATATTTCTTAATTTCGATAGGAAGGTAAGTGTGGATATTAATTATATTCCCCACATGTTTTTGTGTGTTCCATGAGGAATTAAATTTTCATCAATGGACATGGGCTATTTCTCCATTACACATCTTAGCCTCATCTCTCCTCATATCAATTCTCACATGGTTTGAGAGGTGTTAAGAGGATCAATTAGATGAATCACATCAATAATAAAATATTAGCAGTATAATTAACTAACTTATTATTTCCTATGATTGATAGATATCAATAATCTATGAAATTAGTATCATCTATGTTATAGATGATGATATGATCCAATATGTACCATCATTGAAACTGGAGGCTCCAATATATATATATATTTTAGGAAGATACTCAATTCTCTTATTTATTTTGGGATACTTGTTTACTTTTTCATATTGATGACGAGATATCATAGCTGTAGATATGGTTGGCATGGAATTTTACATTTCTCCCCTTAGTGATATCCTAATTTTATAAGATATTATCCTTATATAGTCAATGATTTTTTTTATAAATTGGTAAATTTCCTCTTCATTTAAATTAAATAATACAATATAGATGAAATATTCCTTCCATTAAAATTATTATGAACTGTAGATGATGTTATCTTAATTACTCTATATTGAGTTCCTTAATGGGTAGTGACATTGAATTGACTAGCCCAGTGATATCATGATTCCATTATAATATATTTTATCATGGATTATAAACACTTCTTCTAATTATTGAATAAAATTCCTATTTTTCCTTCTACAACCCATTGATTTCTATTGTTCTACCAATTAGCATTGTTCATTACCAATATTAAATAAAATAAATCATGTTAGTTTATACAATACAAGGATTAATGATTAAAACAATTAAATTACATAATATAAATATGGTTATAAAATATAAAATGTATTTTTAGAATAGTTTATTAAAAAATAGTTTAATTATTGAAACTGTCAAGATCCGTCCCCAGGGCCCATGTCATGACTACCTAAAGCCTGACTCCCAAAGGCCAGAGGATGATGACTAGCACCAAAGGCATTATCCCACGAGTGGGAGGTATTTTCTAGATCACCTTTACACAAGAACACACACACAACTTCCCAAACACCTAGAAACAAAAACATGAATGCCACTAAACAACCACTGAGTAAAGGTACATGTTGTAATTCAAATAGACCATAATACAAACCCAATAAAAAGAAACAGAAAACAAGAAAGTAAAAAAAGATCACTGTAAGTTATCTACAGAAGACTCCACCTGAAGGGTAGGTGAAGGGTAATTGCCTATAGCCATATAAGTACGCTCGTCTGCCCTATCTAACTGAGCACCACCTGATCTTGGTCCACTAAGGTCTCCGTCAAAGCATCGGTCTACCTTGTCTCACTGAGAACCACCGAGTGTCAGACCACCATGGTATCCACATAAGTTTCTGTTCATCCCATCTCACTGAGCACTACCTGTTCCTACACCATTATACCCTCTCTTGAAGCTTAAATCACCCGAACAAGATAGGACACATGCGGGCGATGCCCGTGTAAGGTTTAAAAAGACAATACTCAGTAGGGACCCCAAACCACAATGGGAGGAGCACGAACCAAGACCACACAACAAGACCATAAGGCAAAGATATTTCCCATAAGAATAATCTATAGTAGGGAAATCAAGAGAATCAGTCGTAACACTAAACACCTTGGACTACTGAGTTACTCATCCTTGATAAGTATTGTGGGTCTGTTGGGTCACAAAAATCCACTTCCCATATAGGCTATCAAAGATGGTCCTCATAGGGCCACTTGTAGCTGATCCACACAGGGTCTCTTAGACCCGATCCACATAGGGTCTCTTGTTGTTGATCCACATAGGGTGTCTTATGGTTGATCCACACATGGTCACTTGGAACTGATCCACACAGTGTCCCTTGTCTTCTATGCCTATGGGGTCACTTGGGCCGGCTCGTCAGTAGTCTTCAGGTCTCAGCCAGCTGTTGCATTCCCGCACGTAGCAAACTTGATTCTAAGAGGATCCACTCCTAAAGCCATTAGTCATATTTAAACTTTCACAAAATCCACCTTAGAGTATTCAAAAAGAACGGACTCTTTGTGTGGGTTCCAACACCAAAAATAGATTTTCAATCAGAATCCTAGTCTGAATGATATTGGCGTTTTAGTAAACAGGGGTCGGTAGTGTCTAGGTCTGGTCAAACCCGACCAACCCAGCATGGGGGTATCCCATGACTTGACCTGGTTCAGCTGACCTGACCCGACCCAGTTTGGATTGAGTCATCCCAGTCAATCATAGATACTGGGCGTAGCCTATTCGGCCTTACTAAATCTGACCCGGTTTGGTCATGGGTCCAGCCCGACGGGTTTCCCAACACCCCAGATTTATCTGGCATGACAAGCAACAACGGGCCTGCTTACAGCAGATCAGGATTCTTAGCATCCCTTTTTGCATTCCCCCATCTTGGTCTACACAACAGGGCAATCTACTCCATCCCAGACACTAGGTGACATCCGGTTTTTGCATGACATTGTTAGGTATGTCATCAACCCCATTGTCCCATCCGCGGTCCACATTGGACTGCGTACCAGCTTGTGCTGTGGAGGGATGGCTGCTTCCCTCCTCCGCCAGCCACCATCCCAAGCGCCTTTGGGTATTACAACATCGTAGTGACACGATCTGACAACACTATCCTTCTCAGCACAATGTCATGGTGTGTTGGCACACTCCCATAGTAGTCGTCATATGAAAGATTTTCTGTGGACCACCGGGTCCACTCCGGTGGTCCGTTAATCGGACCGTTTGCACCACAAGCCTCGATGGGATGTTGTATTCTCTGATATAGCCTCAGAAATGCTTCTCTCTCAACTTGGAGGTTTGGCCGTGAAGAAATCACATGAACACCCATGGTAATGGGGCCTATTCCTTGTTCATGTCAGCCCACTACCTCCGCGTTGGAGACTTTAAAACATGGAGGAATATGATTATGATCCTACAAAAAATTAATCTCAATGAAAAATCCCAAGAATGAGTACCCTCCCATAAGAAAAACTGATTCATAGGTCAAAGTGCTTGTGGCTTGATCCACGTTTTTTTTGTTTTCGAAAGAAGAATGGGGAAACTAAAAACAAAAAAGTAAACCCCTATATAGTATAGATTCATTGCTAAAGCGATCCATCTATTGGGATTCACGATTTGTTCAAAGCCCTTGGAATTCTTCGCTCTCTGGTCATATTCTTCGAGGTGTTTCATTCTCACTAGCGATTCATCAGCGTTCTTCATTGGAGATAATTTATTCACCGTCAGTTAGAGAAATTATAGCTCTGATTCTATAAACCATTGTCTCATTAAAATAGATATGTGTTACATCATTTCTATTACATTGCATCATTGCATTGTTACACTATTTCATTTATGAAACAATATATCTATTACACTTAAAAATATGAGTCATTATGCTTCACCTTTAAGATCCCCATAAATGAGATTCATTTAATGTGACTCAATGTCACCTCATCACCACCACCATAGTACAGATGTGCCATCGTTCAATGGTGATGAAAAACAATTAAAATAACTTCTTATGTTATTTTATTTTTCTTCCAAAATCTCTGAAAACTATCTTTTTCAGTTGAACCTCATCGGTCGATGTTAGTTCCTTTCTCGGTGAATCCAGTCATTTTGAGTTCAAAAGTGCCCCCGTATTTTTTATCCAAGAACCAGTTTAAATGTTAAAAAAACATTCTCACACGTTTATTTAAATGAACTTTAAAAAATGCTCAAATATAATATTTCACCCTATACCTGCATCGGTAGAGTGTAAGCTCCCCCTAAGGGAAACATTCCCTTAAGGGTCCAAAAGTACTATTGTATTTTCAATATGAGTTACCGCTTAGGTGTTATAATATGTTTAAAATAAAATTAATTTATTCAATTTTTTATTTACGACCAAAAACTACCTTCCACTATTGACTTGCGTCGTCCAATGTTAGACTCTACCTAAAGAAATCATATAATCATGAGCTCAATGTTGGTCTCATGTTTTTTAATCTGAGTAGCCATTTGAGAGTTATAAAAATTATAAAACTGAAATAACATTTATGTAAATATTTTATTTATGGTTATTCCATTTTCCATTTTTCTTACTAGAGGCTCGCACCGACTAAACAAAAGTCACGACTAGGGTAACACCACCATCCTAAATGCAATAGTGTCCTCATATTACTGATCTAGGAAAAATTATAAGAGTTGTTCCACTTTTTCATGAAAATGTACAATTGTGCCATTTAAATCTTAACATTATTTGACAGATCATTCCAGGCACTATGGGCCTCTAAATCACATGTAGTCTCAGTGTATGGTCCTGAAATAATCCCATTTAATTTTTTTAAAAAAATCAATGAATTATATGGTATTAAAAAAAATTGTATAGGGATGAAATCAATTAATATGAGTGTTACATGTATTGATAAAAAGGTTAAACCAATAAAATAGAAAAAATGTTAATTTAGCGATAAAGGTAGTGTCTTAAAAAATATATATATTAACACAAAAAAATATAAAATCAATAAATTTTAAGGTTATTTATCATTACATTATAAAAAATAATATAAAAATGATAGTAAATGATAGTTTAATTTTTTAATATTTAATCTTACATACCTAAAGTGTGCTTTTTATCAACCATAAACATAATATTATCACCAGGTAATTTACTCCATGAAGAAATAAATAATCATATTCTTATAACACATTAAATTATATATTTTTTTGAAATTTGTTAGATTAACAATATACATTTTATTAATCCATTACTCCCTAAATAAATTCAAAACAATTTAGTACAATTCACTCCACTATAATTTTCCACATTAAAATTTTAATTTATTTTTTGTAACCAATTATTCTTATAAAATATAGACATTACCATCATGTATTCTCTCCTACAATTGAGTGTACAAACACTATACTCTTTTTTGTTACATTAAATATAAATTATATAAAGAAAATATTCATAAATAATTTAGTAAAATATATAACTAGGAAACTCCATTTTGTAGAATTTCTATTATGTTATGTTAAATTACCTTGGAATATAAGAAATGTTGTAAAAATTTCTCACATAATGTTTTTTTACTCTTATTCATGGTATTATTTCATCCCCCCTATTTATATTAAATTTTTTACACATACATTCACAAAAAAGTTTAAAACATAAAATTGAGTTTTTTAAATTCTAAATATTACTTTGATAAATTCCTATATCAATTATTCATTTAAAATAAAAACAATAAAATTCCATCATAGTGAAAACTAATTTACCCACCCATGTTGTGATTTCATAATCCAAACCAATATGGTAATTTAAAAATTCATGCATTATCATTTATTTAATTGACTCAAAATAAATTTATATAAACTAAGTAAAGTATATATATATAAAGAAAAATTAGAATCAATATAGTAGCATAAATGAAGAAGTAAATTAAAGAAACTACCTAAATGTAAATTGTATCTCATCTAACAATAATGGGTTAAGATTACTTATATTTATTCTAAAACTGTTTTTAGATCCTAAAAAATATAATGGAGGGGCTAACAAATTATTTTATTTTAAAAAAAGAAACAAAAAAAAAGTTACTAAAAACATTAAAATGATAAAATAAAAATAAATACCTTTAAAATTCAATGCAACTCCTTCTAAGAGTGTTTTATTTTAATCCTTAAGATATGATTCCACAAAAAACATTGACTAGTCTGAAGGGTGATATAAATTCTTCTTATATAACCCCCACGTACCAGATTCGCCTTTAATATTAGGTATGAACTCTTCTATCTCAATATAAAAGGACCTTTAGAAGTATCCAACTTATTTAAATGTTATAATACACCCTTATATTTCCCCATGTCCAATATATTATAATTTTTTCCAACTCCTATTTTAAAACCAATGTAATATTAAATTTTAATGAGGGTAGAAATGTGACATGGAATCCTTATTGGGGTATATTGTATCCTCAGATCCGTGGAAGAGAAACATGATGGTCAATCTTTCTCCTCCCTATTAATAATATTTTTATTTTCTATAAATATATTTTCTATGAATGGATCATGTACTATTGTTTTAAAAATTATCATAGAATTTTTTTCATTTTAAATATAGTTTTTTAAACTCATATCCCTTGGATTACCTTAAATATTTCTTCCTAAATGGAAATACATTCCTCTTTATTGTCTTGTGCATTAGGAATATTTTATGCTTCCCTTATTTCTTAGTGCTTTAAAATTATTTATTTTTTTAATAATAATTGTTTTCTCATTATACTTTGCTTCTATTTTACCATACACATCATGTGAGGGTTGCCTCATCCTAGACCATCATAACACTTTAATTCATGTCAATATTATTAAAAAATTCATCTACATTACATCTATTTAACTCTCCACCTGAAATAATGAATTTTCAAAAAAAGATATATAATAGTACAATAATTTTTTTGGTGGGAAAAAATGCAGAAATATATGATAAAACATTAATATTATCAACAATAGGTTTAGAATAAATTTTAATAAGTCTAATATTACAATGAAGTTTTTATCAATATCTTTATGATTTTATGAATTATAATTCTTATTTTTTATTTCTTTTTTTATTTCCCCCAAAAAATAAACATAAATACCAATCTATAGAAATAGAGATAAATTGTTCTTGAATTTAATCATAGATACACTAGTTCAATCATTATATATATAATTATATTGAATAAATAGGTCAAAATTCAATGATATAATTTTTTTAACGATATGTATGTACAAAGGAATGGTTTAAATTTTAATTTTTGCTAAACCTTGTGTATTTTAGCATAATTTAGACCGGTAATTAGTTTTAGGAGGCACAATATTGAGTTTTGAGGAAGTCGTCTGGCAGGTGGAAATCATCCCAGAAGAACATATCTCACCTTAAGAATAATTAGAAGCCATCAGATTTGTTATGGATAAGGTAAGTGATGCTTCCCCATCTACTATTGGTCTGGCAGGATTCCATTGGATCCACAAAGGGACACCAAATTTCTAGTGGGGGTCTACAAAATTTCTAGAGGGACCCACCCCAATTTTTATTGATAAGAAGTTTTTTAATTTTTCCTTATACCCCATTTTATATAAATAGATTCCTCCCAGCTATCGTACAAGAATCTACATTATCCCCATTCGATTCCATAGATTTTTTTTTATCCCTCTCCTCAATTTCTGCTCAAATTAAAGCACCATCTTTTGTGATGGTTTTCAACATTTAAGGTTAATGTTATGTGACCAACTATTCATGGCTACATTAATGTTTTGATTATAGTCTATTTTAAATCACTAAATTGGGGGACTTTTTTAGGTTTTTTATTTCTCTTGAATAAGGCAAATTCCTCAAAAAACATAAACATGTGGCTTATAAATTTTTGAGGTAGATAGTTCCAATAATTTATCATTAATTTATATAAGTTTTCATTGGATTCCTGATGTGTGGGACAAAACAACTATTTTTGTATGAGCCAAAATGAAATTTAATTATATTCCTTGTTTCTTATGAGTGATGTAAGGACCAATAGTGTCATGAATAGTAAAAACATCACTTAATCACCTGAGTAGCACTCGCATGGGTTTCCAAAATAGGTCAGGCAAGACTTCAAAATTCTATAGGCTAGAATAAACACCAAGGGTGTGGTAAAGACAATGTGTAAGGTATTTTCCCCATAAATATGTTTAAATAAGTAAGGGTGGCTCATAATGTTATTATAGCATAACCATTAGGGCTTAAAGATTACTAAACATGAATCTGGATGGGTTCTTCCACATATACATATTAGAAAATCTAGATGAAGAATAATATATTTAATAACTATATGAAACATGAACACACATAAACCAATCCAAAAGAAAATATAAAGACCACCACGTGTGTGTGGAACTCAAAAATGAGATATGCAATGAAAATTCATTCATGTCCAGGCCTAGGGTAGTTATTGGTGTGACTCTATGTCAGGATTACACTCTTGAATTTAAATTGAAACCCCCACTATATTCACTCCTGATTCGCTCTAAAAGGTCCAAAAGAGATCAAAAATAGTCCTAGATTCCTGAGAGACTAGCCCATACACATCAGAGTGTTTCCATTCTTTGATTGAGAAAAAAGGTCATCACATTTCCCATTGGGTCAAATATAAGGTGTGAGTTTAGATAATTATTTTTTTCACACCACCCAACTCTACATACTGATCATAAAAAGGTTCATTCATGCAAAATATATATTTACAGAATTGGTGTAAAAAAAATCTTTATAAAACTTTAGAGTATGTAATTCACACTAAGGAATAATAACTCCCTATAATGGGAGGATCCATACGTTATTTTAGCTACTTGAGTAGCCACTAGTATTAATGTCATGTTGGTGGTATGACATAAGACTACCTGATAGAAACTCGAAGAAGCATATAAGGTCTAGGACACAACCCATATCATGGAATAGTAGAAGGGGTATAAAAATCCATGGAACTAAGAGTATATATCATCATCATGATACATTAAGGTTATAAACGCTTTAAATATGAATATATAGAAACTAGTTACCCTTCAACACATATTACAGTAATCATTTAGCATAAATGAATCACCATCACATCTAATAAATGTAACATAATGTGGCATTAAATCATATAACAAAAATCAAAACAGTACATTCATTGAGGTCCCTTACTAAGTAAGATAATGTAAATGACACAACATTCTATTTAATTCTCAAATAAAATAAAAATACTAAAGAAATAGGACAAAAAAGTCCAACCGTGGGATAACCATATTAGGAATAATTACTAGGTGAATTCTTCATCCTTTTAACTCATTGAAATGTGATTTTAAATTACATTTATTAACATTTTTTTATTTTTTAAAATAACCTCTCAATACTATATTTATTTTAATCCAAAACATGGGTGTATGAGATGGAAAAGGGGTTTCCTACTATAAAAAATGTAATAGCTTCCTCAGTCACCAAGTGGCAGAGGTACACCAACCTAAACCAAAAACCAACTTTTATAGAGGATTTAGATTTTGGGAATGACATGATATTGACATGGAAAAAGAAATATAAGTAATAAATCAAGGGTTTAACAAGAAATTATCCAAAGAATTATTTCAACACAATGAAAGTTGGGGAAATTAGAACGAAAATACAATATATGAAATCTCTATAATTTAAAAAGTGGTCAATGAACCCACAACCATGGAAGTGAAATGATAATTGGGATGATAAGACTATTTGGGACCTTACTTTAATAAATCTATGCCTTCTAGATCAAAAAAATCCATAAAATAAAGTGTGAAAGTATATTAATGATGGATAAGATAGCTATTTTTTTATCACCAAAGATGATATTTTTGTATAGTAAGATGAAAATTCCAATACCTTGGGTATTGTGGATTTAGTTTTTGGGTGTAAAGAAAAAAATACACATTCCTTAGTGTAATTTTCCACTAAAACCTACTAGGTTCCTACTATAATACATTGGGTACATGTTTATTTAAAAAGGATATCCTACAACCATTATGTGATCATTAGGTACCTAGTTTAGGGATACTCGTTACCTAATGGTTCATATACCCAAGGAGCATATCCAATATCTCTTCCCCATTTCTATTTTATTCTACCTCTCTTATAATTTACCACTTTAGCTTCAAATAATCACAAATTTAACATTAAAAACATAAATTTATTGATATTTACCTAATTAAATAGTCCATGGATGTTAAATACAACCCATAATCAAGTTTTTTATCTGTATAATGCTTCAAGAAGATTCATAAGGGAATAAAAACAACAATTATCCTATCCTTTTTTTTCTTCCATGTCTCATCATGAAACGTCCTATTATTCCACCTAATGTAGAAAAGAAGGATTACATTACCACATTATATTTTTTTACTCCAATTAATTATAATGATTGGATACTGAAACATAAGAGGCATTTGAATCTATCTGATAATCATCATATTAGATCACATTTGAGGGGTTGGAAATATACTTTCTCAATTAAGAAACAAGGTACTCATTTTGAAAAATAGTAAATCTATGAGTATTTTTTAGATCATAAATTTCTTATTTGATCCTAACAAGAATTTCTAGTGGAATGAAATACATTATCATGGCCCTACACATTGGACCTCCCTTTTTTGCAGAAGGCCAAGTGTGATAAGCCCAAGCACGCATCGAATAGGCAAGGGGATCGAAACAAGGGCCGGGAATGCATAATATAAAATGGGAGGCCTTATATTGAACTACATATATGCATTCTCATAAATATCTCAATACAAAAGTTCAGAGGAATAATATAAGATATTAACATATAGAATACAACAATACATGTAATAAAATCTAGAGAATACATCAATGTAAAATAAATTTAAGCTAATGTGTAAAGGGAAAAATGAATACCCTATAAAAAATTGTGACCCAACCTAAAAAATTGTAATAAATGAAAAACTGATATATCTCAACTCTTGATCTCCATGTATGAGCATTGGGTATGGTCAACACACCGATGAATCACTATGATCCACTAAAATCTCTAATAATATGTCTGTAGTCAACATAAGATATGATACATGTAGTAAAATACCATGAAGGGGTGATTATATAAATACCCAACATGACACCCCAAAAACCACCAAGGGAGCATTATAATGACACATTAGTAGGCATTTCAACCCCTAGAAAGTGGGAAATGAAAAACCAATATATATATTTTCACAATGAAACCCATAAAAGTGATAAAGTTCACCTATATATCAATATCCCAATCGATTATTGATGAGTCTTTTTATAAACCAAAATTTGCATCTCTAATACAAAGCCTCAAATGAAACCTCACCAAAATATTTGTGTAGGGGTGCACCCCTAATCATTGGAATCCACAACTAAAGGACACATAACTCTCATAGAGGACCCACCCACTACTATAGCTTAAAAATGGAGGATTACCATTCTCTAAATATGTGACCCACACATAGTGTAGGGGAGTGTCTTTTATACGTATATAAAGAGTATTGAGGACTTTTACCCTTGTGTGGTAAGAGTGTACCAACCACATCATCTCTCAGATGATCATACACTAATCATTATCATAATCAAGATTCTTCTAAAGTATAATCAAGTTCAGAAAAAAAAAATAAGTCCCTCATATTAAAAAAAAGTCTTCCATCATGTTTTATGTAGAAAAAACTCAAGGTTGGCTACTTACAAGCCAAAATTTGCGTCCTATAAAAGGAGGAATGAGAGGAAAAATATATTAGGGAAACAACAGGATGTGTATGGGGGTCCTCATAGTATGTGACCTCACCACACTGGTTTTCCATTCTCTCCCTTGGATATTGTGTGGGAATCCATGTCACACTACATAACATGTTCTGGTTGAACACAGTATGTATCATCCACCCTGGGTCTTCTCAAGTTTGGTTGGTCATTCCTATATACATGGTTGTGTCTGGTTATCCTGATAATGTCTGAGTACATTGACATGCCCATGTACTATGATCTTCTCAGGTTCTTTGGTGGTTTCATTACTTTTTACCCCCAAAATACGTTATATTATTCTAGCACATGGTCACATTATGTGTGGTGGATCCACATGGCATGTGATATTTATCTTCACCTAAAACTTTATTTTTCAAAGCTAGGGGACTACACAAAATGTGTTATTCAATGTGAACAATGTGTAGTCATGTTTCTCATAGAAAAATCAGTTTCATAGCATAGATCTGGATGCACCTTTTCTATAGTGAAATATTCTTTTTAACCACAAAAAATTGGAGGGGAATGAATTCGATCTTTGATATCCAGCCATTGGTGGTGGGAAATTAGATTCTAATAATCTGTCTATGAGTCATCGTGTGGCTACTGTGCCTATCATTATCCATCACTACTCTGGATCCTAATTTCATTAATCAAAACCTGTGATTAATCCCAATCCATCCAGAAATCAAAACCCCATTTGTTTTTTTTCAAAACCTCCATGAATCCAAGGGTTTTATCATGCTCTAACCCACCCTGACAATGTCAAACCACAACCCCATGGGACAATGATGCAGAATGTTAAGAACGGTGGGGATAAATGCACAATAATGAAGAAAATCATTCATTGGAAGAGTTTCCTTGGCTAGTGATCACATAAATGTTGATATCAAGGGGTTATATCAAGAGAAACTATAGGATTCAATTGTATTATCATTACAAAAAAGAAAACAAGTCTCATGCGAAGGATCAAATGAATCAAAGAACCATATAAAAATAACTAAATCCATTATTTTCAATGAAATTGACAGTGGAAATCCATATATAATGTTACCCAACCCAACATAGTGTGAATTATTTTAAATAAAACAAACATCAATAAAGAAGACCCCCTATGATCACTGCTTCTTTATCCACAATGATTCGATTATTAGAATCATTAAATCTCAATATTTTAATGAAAACTTTTTTCCTATAATCCTCCAAGGGTTATGCAGCTGATAATAATGAAATCTCATAATTCCATACTTATAGAGGGAATTAGGATGGGTTATTAAAAATAAAATAATTAATTTTTATTGTTTATTATAATTAACTACACTACCAATGGTTGCCTCAACCAGACGTCTAGTGCTGAAAAAACATTGATCATGACTTTGCTAAACCCCGTGTTCTAGAATTGACCCTGGTCTCATATTTTCCATCTGAATTCAATAAAATGGGAACAACAAAAAATTAAAATTATTCATGTTCATATTAAAATATATATAAAAGTTTTTCATATATTTATTTTGGGGTCCTGAGACACCCAAACCCCTTGCCGACTCCAAGGATAAATATATATATATATATATATATTTATTTGTATTTTTAAAGGACTAGTTCATCAAAAGGGGATTCAGTACATTATCCCATCCTTCAAGGATTTTCACCCCAAAAATCATAATCTTCTTTAAACGTTACTTCCATTGAGTCTACATCTGACTCTCACACTCCCAAGATAGCTCTTTCACACTCCTTTTCTACCAAAGAACATTGACCAAAAGGATTCTCCATCAATGTATGATTCTCTCATACCTATCCTGGACCACCATTAGGTACTCTACAAAGGTGGATTCATCCTTTATGACTATATCAACCCATTCAATAATTTTCATAGGTTCATGCATTTGTATCTTTAGTTGTGACACTTGGAAGACGTCATGCACTTGATCATGTTGTGGGGGAAATTATTAGTTATAAGAAACCTCCCAAAACCTCTCCATGACTTTGAATGACTCAAAAAAACCTATGGAATAGATTTACTACCTATAAAAACCTCCTTAATACCCATATTTGGGGGACTCTCATGAAAATGTGTTCTCCATGGAAGAACTAAAAGGGCCTATGATTTCAAACATTGTATGATTTTTTTCTACTCTGGGATATTTTAATATTCTCATAGATCACATGATCCTTCTCCATTATCACATACACCATCTCTATCGCAATAAAATATGTCTCAAAAGTCTTATTCAGGATTAAGGTAGACCTATATAATATTCTTTATAGGGCCTATAATTAATCCATTCTAATATTAGATTTATATTTTTTATTATAAGAAAACTCTACAATTGAAAAGTGATCCTCCCATATCTATAAAATTTATATGATGAATGGTCTTAGTATATCCTTAAAAACATCATTTGTTCGATCGATCTGACAATCCATATTAGGATTAAAAATTGTACTCCAATGTAAAAGGGACTTATAGGCCTCCTAGAGGCCCCTCTATAATTGTGATGTAGACCAAACATCGTGAATAGAAATGATCATTGAGGGAGACCTATGAATCTAGATGATATCTCACACATAAAACTGTCTCATACAATCAATCAAGCTATACTCTCTTATTGGAAGTAATTGTACCAACTTTGTAAGTTGGTCCATAATCACCAAGATAGAATAATTGAAAATCATTATCCATGGAAGAACCTTCATAAATTCAATGGATATTTCATACCATTTCCTCTCAGGGATGTTAATAGGTTGTTTCAAACCAACCATAACTCGTTGCTTAGCCTTCACCTAAGGACATGTGAGACATTGAAATATTATCTCAGCTACACTCTACCTCATTTGATCCAACAAAAAATACCACTGAAGGTCCTCATACAACATTGAGGCATCTAGATGTATATACATGTAGGGAGTGAAATACTACCTCATCACATTATCATGCAGTATAAATGGAACCACTTACCATCTATGGAAAAAGATGATTTTCTACCATCCATTAAAAAACCATTTTGTGTATATCCTAGTGATATCTGATCATATAAATCCTCACAGTATATGACTCATAATTGGGACTCTTTCATTAACTAAAGAATAAGATGAGCCATCAGTATAAACTGAAGAAATCATACACCCCAATCCTCTATTAGGGTTTGCGGAAATAATTCTAACTACTTAGATGCCTCCCCCACCAAGCGAGAACAAGATTTCCTACTAAGGGTATATATCACTATGTTATCCTTCATAATATTATTATCTATCTAAAATTCATATTCCTTAAAAATCTCCAACCAAAAACCTCTATGTAAGTTTATATCTATCTGAGTGAAAATATACATGAGACATTGGTGTCCTGATTAAAGAATTAAACTCTCGCCCATAAGATAGTTACCCCATATTTTTAGAGTGAAGATTTTTCTTCTAACTCTTGGTCAGGAGTTTCATAGTTTAAATGATGGGGTCTCAACTACCTAAACCAATATTAAATTATTTTCTTCCTCTACAGCAATACACAATCAAGACCATCTCCTATGGAATAAAAACACACTATGTACTCCACAACCTCCTCTAATAATCTCAACACATGAGCACTGGTCATCCTTAAAACAACTCCTTGAAGGCTCCCTAACATTTCTTTTTCAAGGTAAATAGATGCACTTTATACATCACAGTGGTCAAAGGGATTGAAATCCTAGATAACTCCACCATGAAACCCTTATAACACCATACAAATCTAAGAAAACTTAGAACCTCTAACACACACTTGGGTGTCTCTGAAGAATGAAACAAATTAATATTCACTGGGCCCATTGTTAATCCATTCTCATATATAAAATTACACAAAAAAACATATTAGATTAAAAACTAGAACATCATCAACATACATTAAAGATAGTAATACCAGAGTCAGCCTAAGACCATCCTCAGTTTCTCTTCCTACACCTACTTTGATGTAGAGTAAATAAGTATGTCATCAATGAATATAAGAAAAACTCAGTCAAAGTTTGGCTGAAATACATTTTTCATTAGATCTATAAATACTATGGGAGATTTCATCACACCAAAATTCATCCCCAAGTACTCATATTGTCAATTTTCACATTAGAATACCATCATCAAAATGTAATCCACACGTACCCGAAAATGGTGGTATCCATACATGATATTGATATTCAAGAAATAACTCTCACCTCTCAGCTACTCAAAGAGGTCATAAATACTTAAGAAGAGTTACTTGTTATTTATAATTACATGGTTCAGAGGATAATAATCAACACAAATCCTCATTATCTCATCCTACTTTTTCACAAACAAAACATCAACTTCTTGGGGGAACACTGGATTTAATGAAACCCTTCTATAAATAGTCTTCTAACTTCACCCTCATCTCTGGGACCTTTTTAAGGAACAACTAATATTCCATAGAATTTATCATTGTGGTCCAAGGGTTGACTTATATTCATATGTCCATCTCCTGGCTTAGAGGTAGTCATAGAACATCTATAGGGAAGATGAAAAAATAGTCCTCCACTATCAAATGAATACTAATACCTGAAGAGACCACTGCACCAAATGACAAAACCCCCATCTAATGAGTGATGGGTTAAAACTCAATACTTTAAATAAACACTTTCTCAACCAAGAGAACCCTCTCTCCCATAACAAAGAGTCTAATATCACCTATTTGGAGGCATCTAACTCATTTGCATTGATAGTCAATCTGATCTTGAATTTTAAATAACCATTTCATACACATGTCTGGATGTGTGGGGAAAGGGAAAAACCTGATCCTTAATCAAGACACATTAATGCGGATGTGATTGAACCCATGCGGGCGAGTCAGTGCCGCCTAAAGTGGATAATATCTCGACATAGGAGAAATATTTTTTTTCCCCAAACCACATGTTCGGGTAGTGTGTTGGCTGTGTAGTGTTGGGGGTAGTGCAAGTTGAGAAATCCTAATATATGTAGGTGAGAACACCCAATCCTTAATCAAGACGCATTAATGCAGATGCGATTAAACCCATGTAGGCGAGTCAGTGTTGCCTAAAGCGGATAATATCTCGACATACGAGGGGTAATTCCTAACACCTACGATTAGGGATGTTGGTTGGGTTCCTGTTATAATGAGAACCCTAAGTGGTATCTTGGTGGGTTTTTCTGTGTTGGTTTTTGAATTCTTGGGGACGAGAATGTTTTAAAAGGTATCTGATGTAATGGCCCAGACTGCTCCGGCCCATTCCTTTGTCAAAAACAAGGTCACGAAGTGTTATGGAGGGTAAAATGGACTTTTCCCACACTTTGCAGAATTTTAAAACTACATGTCGTGTACCCCCTCACTGGGTATACCCCGTGTTCAAGACTGTGTTGGAGCCGTGTGAAATAAATGGGTACACGCCGTGTATCCAATACTACACGCCATGTAGTCCCTCCCGGCTTACGCATTACCATGTGTTGAGCAGTCAATGGCCATGTGCTGTGTTGGAGCCCTGTGAAATAAATGGGTACACGCCATGTATCCAATACTACACGCCATGTATTCCCTCCCCGCGTATGCGTTACCTTCAAGCCGTGTGTTGATCAGTCAATGGCCGCGTTCCGCGTTGAAGGCCGTGTTGGAAGCCACGTGGTAACCATATGAAATAGCCGAGTACACGCCCTGTACCATAAATTACACGTCATGTACTTTTTCTTTTATCGCCTATAAAAGAAGGGGTCCCCTCCTCCTTTTCAACTCACCCCTCTCATCTCTATTCTTCTGAGCAGAGATCTCTCAAGAGACTCGAAGGATCTTTTTCTTCCATAACTTCTTTGTTCGAGCTCCGATTTATGATCCGTCAGTGGCTGTAGGATCGTAACAATGAGGCGGAACTTCTGAGCTTGGATCCATAGTCTTTCTTTTGGACTTTACTTTCCAAATTCCACCCGAGGAGGTTTTTCCAGGACTTGACAGAAGTGACAGACGCCGACGGACGTCTTCTAATGTTGATCCGGGGGAGCATTGTGATCAGAACCTGTTGAGGTAGGAATCTTACCTTCGACTCTCTAAATTGTGCATCATGTGGGGTGGGTCTCCTCTGGTTTACGTGAAACACTTTTGAACCGGTTTAATGAAGATAATAATTGGATTATATAACAGGGTTGGGAAGTTTGTGATTACTGTTACTTTACTTTTTATATCATGTGATATTATGTTGTGAATTGAATAGGATTATGCCTACTGAAAATCACGGTCGTTGGGGGCCTTTGATTGCACAATTAAATGCTTCCCTATCTTTATAGAACGTTTATGGATGGATATTTCCTGGAATGTGGGAATTGGTTAATCATGTAAAGTGGGTCGTTACATGAAAATATGGAACCCTTGTGTGATCACCCCAGTTGAACAAAGATGGAATAATGAACATGTGGGTTTTGGATTGGCTATGTGGTGTGTTAAAGGGGGGAGGGGGGTGAATCCTGGGTTGTTACGAATATAACGGGCAGCAGGGCTGCGATAAATGATGTTAAAGGTGGTGCTGATGTGGCACGAACCTTGTTTTGTGGGTTGTTGTGGATCAGGTGAGCAGTGGGGCTGCGATTGGCTTGGTTGTGGGTTGGTGTGAATGCTATGTTAGTGACGGGTAGCGGGGCTGCGATAAATGGTATTTAAATGGATAATGATGTACATGTTTCAGTGTGTTTGTGGTTATGGTGGTCAGCAGTGGGGCTGCAGGGATGGGTTTAAATGCGAACGAGCTATGAGTTGTGGATAATAAATAAAAACTGGAAGAGTTAATAAATGGTGGGTCATGGTAATGGAATATGATTAATAATCAATGGGTTGGTTGGTTGATAAGAATGGATTTGTTGTGCTGCTTGTGTTTTCCTAACTTGATTTTTGGATGAAAGGGATATGTTTTATGAATGATCGATGTGGTTGGTTGTGGATAGTTTCCCAGTAGTTAAGGAACTAATAAATTAATTCTGCTGAAACTTGAAAACCTAAATGGGGATGGGGTTGTTTGTTGTATGTATGTTTTATAGTAGCAGTGTTGAGGCACATGCTCAATTTCTCTATTTAGAAGCCTTAGGATGGGATGTGTGTTTGGTATACATATATATATATCTGTATCTTTTGTGTTTTATCACACCCCACCCATGTTGATCACATAGTGCCTAACACTCCCATTTAATGGCAGAGGTTGTTTTCCCCTTAGTTACTAGCTCCTTCCTGCTCCTTCTTCCTTGGGCTATGATGGCTTGAGGTGACCTTACACCTAAGACCATTCAGGTAGGTTTCGATTGGGTTGGTTCTAGCCCAAGACTCTTCGGGCAGGTTTTAATTTTTCCCAAGAATCTTTGGGATGAGGCCCAGGTGTGTGCAGGTGGGATACGTGGTTGTGAGGCCCAAGTGTGTGCGGGTCAGATACGTGGTTGTGAGGCCCAGGTGTGTGCGGGCGGGGAGAGTGTCGTAGCGTCAGGACGTTCGCCATTAGGAAGAGCAGCTAACTAAAGGGAAATGGTGCGGGGTACCCAATCCTCTTGTTCTTATATACAACTACTTTTTGTGATTGTATTTTTGGTGAGTGTGGCTGGTGAGGTTTGGTGGATATAATTCCTTTCTAGGTTTCTTCTGTTGTTCTCACGGGACATTAGGATGTCTCCCCACTTGTGCACGAGAGCTTTATGTTTCCCTACTGAGTATACTTGTATGATCACCCTACGTTTACTTTCAGGTTTCCAGGAGGACTACCAGGGCAGTGCGGGACCCTAATAGTCGGACAGTTGGAGTTCTTGCTGTTTCTGTACACATGATTCTTTTGGTATTGTACTTTTAGCTTTGTTGTACTTGCACCTTGTTATAAAATTTTTTAAACATGCATGTGGGCTTGGTTTGGGTTTATTTCTATACACATGTTATTTTCCTTTTTTGTGGTTGAATTGTCCTATTTCCCGATCATAAAATAATAAAAGCATAATGCCTCCCATATTTGTGAAAACTCATACCCTTGGTGCTAGTTGTCAACCCGGGGCTTACTGGAGGCGGGACTAGGGGGTCATTATCTCCCTTTCACCATTGCCAGCTCAGGAGGGGCATCTTTGGTGGGAGGGGGTCGTGACAAACCATCTAATCTATATAGATAAGATAACTAGGATTTAGTATTTATCCCATGAAACATCATTAAAGAAATAAAATAAATCAATATACAAAAGGAAGGAAAAATTGGGTTTGGTTGTAGATTTGGTTAGTTGAAGAAAATAGATGTCTTTTTGAATAAATTTTTCAAATTTAATAAATAATTATTTTTATGATGTTAGGGATAAATAATAGAATGAATGAAATTTGGGTAACCTTAGGTTAATATGTAATTTGAGTATGGTTATATATATATAAATGAAATTAATTGTCAGGTAATTTTAACTTACAACTATTGAAATGAGGGTTATTATTTATGCACCTCATGATGTAATATTTTTCTTAACAAAAATAAAGTTTGATGGTGATGATAGAAAATATTAAGATATTTTATTTTTTTATTTGTATCTATTCTCATAGAAAATATATTTTTTGGATTATTTAACTTTTGAACAAATGGTTAAGTGATTTTTTATTTAAAAACGTTCTTGAAAGGATTGTGAGTTAAACGAGGTCCTATTCTATGTCACGAATTTAATGTACATGTTTATCAATGAAAACCCAATTAATTTTATAAGATACAAGGTACATTTTATGTATCCCTTTATCATGGGAAGCTAAATATTGAACTACTATCTATTTTGAGTAAATTTAGAATTAATTTTTAATTAAGTAAGTTTCTTTAAAGAAAAAGGATCACAATAAACCAAAAAATCAAAATGAACTTTCAAATGGAGCTATAATGTGAATTGGTACACAAGGAGGGTACCATTGAATATGTTAGTTGGTGTTTATACTAAAGATGATACTTATTCTAATAAGGGGGTGCCTAATGAAAATAAAAAAATTAGAAGAATTAAATAAAGGATTAAAACAAGATTTAAATTTTAGAATGATTAAAATAACATTAATGAATAAAAATATGATAGAAAGGAATCCTAAAAAATAGATTTTTCAGAAAAAATGAAATTAATAATGTTTCTAAATGTATTGATAACATTGTTTATGATATTGTTACTCTTAATAATTATGATACTAATAGTGGATGTCATTCTCTAGTTAAAAGAGTATATTCTGAAATTCATGAGTCAGATGTCATTGAAATATTTGTTGATGAAATTGGTATAAAATAAATTATTATTTTAGATCACGAAGAAGAAGATATTAAAATAGAGGAAGTAAAATACTGAAAATAAAATTAAACAATACCTTGAGATGTTCCCTGTATAAATAAAGTTTACCAGAATAATGTATTTTATAGAGTCCCACATATAAAATCATCCAAAAATAAATAAACAAACATAATTAGTTCTTAACAGAAATGATAAATTTTATAATATCTCACACATAATGGTAAATTAGAGAGCATAGGTAGTGGTATATTAGAACATGAAATCAGGGAAGGTGTTCAAAATTCCAGGTTATACCTAAAGGTAATAGGTTCATACATAAGTTTGATTTTGAGAAGAGTTTCTAGAATTCATAAATCTCTCTAACAATCATAGTTATAGAATCAGGTAACTCATTCGAGTATTCTTTTGTTTTGAAATTATATTGGTACTATTTAGTGTTATATATTATTAATTTTATTATATATATTTTTGTATATATTAACACATCATCAAGCAATAAATATTTTAAAAATTTATTCCTAATTTAATGAATGTATTGAAAAAAATACATACTTTCTCTCATGTTATGACATCTTAGTCTTCTCTAAAGTGTGTTTGTATTTTTCAAGATTCATTCTATTCTATTCCTTTATGATATTTCATAAAAAAGAATTTTCAAAAAAAAGATTATATTAATTTAAATCATCATAGTATTAATTCTAAAACCTCTAATTTTATTACTACCTTAAACATAATACTCTTCCAGTGAGAAATCATATCTTGATAATCTGTTGATAGATAATCAATCATGATAAATATGTCATGTTAATCTATTCCAAACATATCTACTCAAAATTTATAAATAAACAAATATGTAATCTTTATATTTTTAGGAGAGGGTAATCCACCTACATAAATTTAAAAAATATTAGAATATGTAATATTAGAGTATATAGTATATTTCCCTAATTAATAAACGGAATTTTAATTAACTAGTGTCCATAAAATAAAGATTAAATGTAGATCTAAAGTATGAGACAATGGATATGTTTGGGAACCCCCAATGTAATTCCCTGATCCTAGTTACCCAGAGTCGGTTCATTATTACATAACATTGGAATTGTCACAAGAGATCAAGTCTCAAATACTGATTAGTTTAGTATCCTTGGAGGTACTAGATACATAACTACATTTTACATTACATCATGAAATAAAAAACCTAAATTGTGTCCCCTTTGAACACACTCTGTGTAACGACCCAATGTTTTTCAATGGAAATTACCTTCTTATAATTATGTCATAAAATAACATGAAAACACAACATAATGAACTACTATGTGATAAGTGACCTTTAAAGATAAGTTTGTAACTTCTATGATTTGAATTTTGAAAATCTGTCATACACGATTGTGTTCAATATGGTTTTTGGAGTCTAATAAAACAAGAATAATTTGGGTGAATAGTAACCGACCCTTATGAATAGTAACATACCATTAAGAATAGTTATATACACTAATTAATAGTAACCTTTCCTATGATAGTATAAAAATAATATTCAAGTGAAAGTATGATGTACCAATATTTTAGAAAAAGTAAATGAATGTTTTAAAACTGTTTTTTAGTAATAAACCATGATTTTAATTAAATATTAAATTAATAATTGTTATAAAATTATTTTTGAAAAATGGACATCATTTTTGGATTCTACACGTTGAAAAATGGTTGGGGGTAAATTTTTGGTATTTTTTTGAAATACTAGAATGTTTTATGAATAGTGAAATACCGTAATTTGCAAAAAAAAATGCTAAATAAGCTAAATATAGAGTCATGTGTGATGTTATGTTGATGTAAGACCACTTGGATTGGGATAAAATGATAAAATCACTATTATTGGTCATTCAAGACTCAATATTCTTTTTCTTACGGTAAATTAAAAAACTAATAAATTTTATATTAAGGAAACCCCTATCCCCTCCACTATAAAAACCACCCTTCACACCCTCATTTCCTCACACCTCTCAAGCTCCAAGACTTCTCTAAACTCTACCCAAACATCTTCCCTATACCCTCTCCCACGTTCAAGATCTGTTGGTCTCATCAAAATACCATGCCTATCTTCCTTAAGGAGAATCTCAAGAGGAGGATTTAAGAGGTAATTTCTCTCCCTCTTCTCCTTTAATTTCCTTTCAAGTTTATGTTCATTTATTGATCTCTCCCCAACTATCCTCATCCAAATTGTATTTTAACTCCATTATTATGCATATAATGTAATTTTATTATGCTAATGCGATATTCTATGATCCAAACCCCTTTCCCACTTCCTTTTATTTTATTAAAGGGAACGTTGTTTGTGAGGTGTTAATTTATCACCTTCAAGAATGACATGTTTTCTTCTTCCATTTGTACCTTCAGATCTGGTCATGAAACCATTTTTATGGTTGAACCAAAATATATTATATATATTATGTCCAATTTAATGTTCTGGAAGTGACTTATGTACATATTACTATGTGATAAATTAAAACAAGTTCGTTGTGATGGAAAAACTTCCCAAATTAACCCAATCAATCTTCATTTAATTGTTATCTAATGATTCATCCACATGGTATATAATATAAATAATTATAAAAACATTTTAAATTCTGGAATTTAATTAATAACATTTAATATTAGTTCTGTATATTTACCCATGTTCTACCCAAACTTCAATTTAAGAATACAAGTGAACCACTCAAGAAAACCATAAAAAAATATTCCTGAATAATGTTTTTCAACTCTCTAACTCATCCAAAGGAACATAAAATCACTAAATGAAACCATAATGAACCATATAAATGTAAAAAAAGTTCTGGATTTATAATTAATGAATATCATGTCATTATATAGGACATTAAAGAGAATGAAACATTCAGATATAAGGTAAGGGGAAATTCTCAAACCTAATTTTCATTCTTCGGGATCTCCCTATTTCACTCCATTTTTTATATGGTTACTCTATAAAAAATCATTTTTTAATCATTTTATTTCCTTTTCTAGGATATAAATGTTCACTAATATTGTTTATTTCAAACAAAATATTTTTCAAAAGAACTCTTCTTTTAAGAACACTCATTCTACTTCTCATTCAAGGTTGATGGTTCTTTTATCAACAATGTTATTCCCTCTTTGTTTGGGAACCCAAAGATTATGAATGTGTTATTATGAGAGGAATATCATTACTTTCCATGGGTTATTTATGTCAATCATTGATTTATGTTCTATGTGTAATGCTTGATAATGATAATATTATGATGTGACAGGTGCGCCCATAATTATATAGCGCAATATGAATGTTTGAATGTGATGGGTGCGCTCGGAATTATACAGCGCTCCAACGCATTGGGTAAATTGATGAATCTCATAATTAAATGTGAAATGATGTGTGAACCATATTCTAGCTCGGTTCACAAGTATGTGTGATAATTATCCACCAATACATGATGTTTTATTTTTATGCATTGCTACATTTCAAGTCTTATATATATGCTTCCTCTCATGTTCATGATCTTTTTCCCATGTTATGATTATTCTCACCCCATGAAATATTGTTCTTATCTAACCTCTTAATGGGGATTTAGATCACCACTTTTTATATATATCCTTTGGTGGCTACATGTACTAAGGAGAGAAAAAATTCCATTAAGAATCTAGAGAAGAAGAAATTAAATAAATGTTTATGCTTGTTGTTGTAATTTCTATGTATGGTCCTAGTTTTCCTAAGACACTAATCCTTTGGATCGTTAATTGGTAATACTATTATGTTGTTTATCATAAAATTATGTAATAGTAATGTAATAAAAGTTAAGGTCACTATACTCATATCCCTTAGCATATCCCTACATGCCAATCATAATATACTTCTTCACATCCTGGGAAAAAGAAAACATAAGAAAGTGGTGAGATCAAATGCTCAATAAGGATTAAAATATAGAAGAAACATTCATAAATAATAATAAACATTTAAGACAATGTATAAGACTAAAACAGAAGCCTTTTAAACATAAATATAAGCATAATATGGAAAATATAAATCAAATAATTCCATTTAATTATTCATAAGGATATTATACTAGTCGAATAATCACTTGTAATATCAAAATCTAATTTAATAATGATGTAATGCATATTATTAGACATCATAACCACATAGTCTAGGCCTCATGCCAAGAAAACATATAATATTTTTTCATGTCCTTGAGCCAAGACACTAGTTTGTCTCTTTATACCTACATATGCATCATGGAGATATAGCGGGCTCCACTCGTCACATAATAAGTCCAATTCTGTCCTCATATGATAAGATTGAAACATAACATAAACAATCATAATAAAACTATCATATAAAATTGTAATCCTTTAAACATAAAACATGAATGCTATAAAAATACTACATCCATAGTCCAACATATCACAAAACCTTCAATACAACAAGGAAGATTATATCATAATAAATAAACATTAAACAAGTGTAAAATCCATCAAAGGATGTTGACATAGATTAAATCAAAAAAAAATTAGAGAAATATATATTCTTATTTTGAAATCATTTAAAATTCATGTAATTATAAATGAAAAATTTTATTTTTAAAATATTCTCATAATCTTGTATGGGAGGCTTCTAAGGTGTTATAACGGTGGAAAATAGGTGCACCCTCTATATAAGTTTAAAAAAACAGTCTTACCATAATTTGTCGAAAAGGTCATAAAATAATGTTTTTTGGAAAATGATAGAAAGATTCATTTAAAAATAATTTATAAAAAGTAAAACAAGGGTAAAAATTAATTTAAACCATATTATAGGAAATAGTAAAATTTTCTTGAAATAAATTTTTAATAAACACATATGCGGGAGATTAAGAGGTCCTAGTAGATACTTACATGTAAACAACCTCGAATAATAAAGAGATTGTAAAATCAACCCTTACCTTGTACTTTTCCTTGTTCAAGGGTACGTTAACATCCTGTATAATAGTTAAATATCTGTTATTAATTTATACAAGAACCACATACATAAATATGATATCATATATGATCACTTAATATTTCATAGTTAATAATATTTCAGTAGTATCATTGTTTCAGGTGTTAACTGATTCATTTTACTTTATATGTTTTGTTACATAAGTTATGTTTGTTATAGATAGGATGTATGTGATTCATATACATAATGATATTAATTTCTTGAAAAATATTTTAAATCATAAAATGAAAATTATTTTTGAATGGTACCGATGGGGAGTGAATCTCATCATGTTCGTGGAGATGGGAATCTGTTCGTACACATGAGCGACAATATTATTATATTGATGGTGAAATCATATGTAATTGGAAGCTATATAATTTATAATGAATCATTAACATGTTATATTAATTATTTACATCAATTATATTCATTATTATATCTATCCAAATAATGAAGTGTTGAATAAAAAACTACACCACGACATGGAGACAATAAGCCGTATGTACGCATATATAGTGACTTTGTCATTCATAGGATGGTTAGAATAATTAATATGGTTGTCCCATATATGTAATAAAATCAATATTTTTAAATTGTAATATAGTTATTATTTTGTAATTGAAACAACAAAGAAAGTGGAAGAAGAAAATAACTTTGAAAGAGGCGATAAAATTATTACATCTTCTTCATGTTCTTCCTTTTGATTTGATCAAAAGGTCTCACTATGTTGGATTTATGGTCAAAGTAAGGAATCTAGGTTGAATTGAGGGTAGTTGGGAGTATATTGGAGTAGGGGTTTTCTGAGACAAATGGCTTTGGATGTGTGAATTTGAGAGAATGGGAAGTACCATTTTAAAAGAGTGGTGAGGGGCACTTTTGGAAGAGCTTGAATTGTTAATTAATCATACAATAATATTCGGTTTATAATGGATAAAAAAATATTTTTCTCGATGATAAGGTGGGTATGGGTCAAAAAACTCTAAAACAATAGGTTTTCGATAAGTTTAGGTCACCATATTTGCCTTATCTTTTATATGTAACTCTTAGTTAAATAGTTCAACTTTTACCATGTCTTCTAGTATTATTATAATAAATTGTTAATAAACTTACTAAAAATCCAAGAGAACCCCAATGGGTTCATTATTGACATATAATACATTATATAAGACCTTGTTTTGAACCAAAGGATTTTAGGAATATTATATAATTTAACAAAACAGTATTTGTTTTAAATACTCATTTATGTTAATTTGGACACTATTTATATTTGGTTTTTGTGAATGTCATAAAAACTTGAGAACATAGAATTTTTTATATTTAATAAAACATTACATGTCATATTAACCTTTAAAGTTTGTGGAATGCTTAAAAATTCTCAATTAACATTTATTCTAATATTTATAATATCATTTGTTTTCATTATTCCTTAATAAGATAATTAGTACATCATCCTTGTGTCATAGAAAATTTAATTATTTAATGTCCAAAAATTTTAAATAAGATATAAAGATTTAGGAAATAAAATTTATCATTCCAATGAATATTTATAGTCGAATATTTCTTATGTATAACCCTATATTAAAAATGGTTTAGTTATTAAAATGTTAATTTAACACTTTTAACTATTCGTTAAAGAAAATAATTATAAATTTCCTAATATTATCCAAGTGGATAAAAAAGGATAATATTTTATTCCTAATACTGAATTAGTTTGAAATACACTTATCCAATAGAATTCATACATGTGTTAGGATAATTATAAATTCATTATTTACCTTTAATTACCCTATTTACTTTTAACCGTGGTAAATAAATTTCAAAAGATACGATTAAATAAAAATTATTTTCATCCTATTGAACCAAATTTTACATACAGATGTCAATTGTATCTCTCATATTTTTTGAATTAAATTCATAGAAGCAGTAAAATTACATTTTTTGCAAATTCGCAAATGTGCCTATAAGGTGGGTAAAAGACGTTAAGAAGTTCAATTAATTTTTATAAATCTAATTTTATTAAAAAATGACTACAATGAATTACATTGAACTTATATACATATTGTGTATCTATTTTGACATAAAATAAATTTAAATAAGATAAATAATTATTTAAAAAAGAGTAAATTTTAAAGAATAACGCAATATTTTTCATTATTCATAAAAAATTGAATGTTTTGAGAAAATTACCAAAAATATAACCTAAGATAATTCTGATATTCCAAATCCAAAAAATGAAGTCCATTATGAAAAATAAAATTTCTAAAATTACCAAAAGATAGTATTACTATACATAACAGATAGTTTTTCTAAAAGTTTGGGACCGAAGCATCATTTTATTAGTAGTGGTGTTCTAGAACTCGAAGTTGCATACAACGCAAGCTATTGCATTATTCAAATCGAAGCATACCATAGAAGATAGTTCTATTACATTCTTACCTCATTCAAATAATTTCATCCTAGATATTTTGAGAATATTACTGCATAAAAAGATTAGGGTGGTTCTTCATCATAAGTTTCTCAGGTTCCCACGTTGCCTCTTCCATCTTATAGTTTCTTCATAGAACATTTACCAGACGAGTTGTACAGTTTTTCAACACTTGTTCCCTGGTATCATGAATCTTGACGGGCTCTTGAAAAAAATATAGTTCGGGTTTCAGTTCTATTTCTTCATAGGCGAGTACATGCGTTGGTACAGACATGTATTTTGTCTATAGTGATATGTGGAACACATCATGAACTTTGGAGAGACTTGGTGGTATTTCCAAATAGTAAGCTATAACTCCAATTTGTTCTTGATTTTTGAAAGGTCTGATGTACCTGGGACATAATTTTCCCTTTATTATCAAATCATATAACACCTTTAAATGGAGGTACCTTCAAGAAAACTTGTTCTTATACTTGAAATTCCAAATCCTTCATTTAGTTAACATCATAGCTCTTTTTCCTACATTGAGATGCTTTGATGTGGGCTTGGATAATATTCATCTTTTCCATTGTTTCCTCAAAGAAGTTTGGGCCTAAGATATGTCTTTCACCAACATCATCCCAACATGTTGGTGTACAACACCTCATTACGTATAATGCTTCCTATAGTGCCATCTAAATACTTGAATGGAAGTTATTGTTATAGGAAAATTCTACCAGAGGTAAATATTGACCCCACATACCTTGAAAGTCATGTGATCAAGATATAAATATGTCTTCTAAGGTTTGAATATTCTATTCTGATTTTCCATCAGTTTTAGGGTGGTAGTAGAGCTCAAACAAAGTTTCTTAGCTTGGTATTTTAGAATACTTTTCCAGAATCTTGATGTGAAACGAGGGATCACGATCATAAAAAATTGATATGTGTACACTATAAAGTCCTATAATTTCATTAATATATAGTCTTGTTAAATAATCAAGTGGAAAATCTTCTCTTATATAGCAAGGAAATTTATTGACTTGGTAAGATGATTAAAAATGACCCATATTGTGTCATTCTTTCTTGGAGTATTTGGTAGCCCCATGAAAAAGTCCATCATAATATAATCACATTTCCACTCATGTATGGGAAGAGGTTGCATGACTCCTCTAGGATATTGTCTTCTAGCCTTCAACTATATAAAAAAAATACTTTTTGACACATAATCAACAATCTCCCTATTCATGTTGTCCCACCAAAAATGTTCTGTAAAATCTCTATACATCTTAGTGCTACCAGGGTATATAGAGAAATTTGATCTATGAGCATCATCCAACAATGCCTATTTTAGATCAGGTATGTCCGGAACACAAAGTCTCTTCCCAAATTTAAAAATTCCATCTTCATATACGAAGTCTATCAATCTCTCATCATTCACATATTTAATTATCTTTTGAAACTCCTCATCATTAGTCTGATAAATTTTTATTGTTTCTAGTAAATGTTATTGGAAACCATTTAGAAACGTATTGATGTTTCACCTTCCATGATTATTCCCATATATATATTTACTAGATACATGAACATATGACCCCTTTCAACACTTATCTTGTTCATAACTCCATTATCCTTTCTGCTCAAAGCATCTACCACCTTATTTTCCTTTCCCTGGCAGTTGTGTATAGTGGAATAATAATCCTTGAGAAGTTCTGGACATCACCATTGCCTCATGTTGAGTTCTTTCTGTGATAAAATATAATACAAACTCTTGTGATTGGTATATATCTAACATTTTTAACCATGGAGATAGTGTCTCAAAATATTCAGAGATAATATTATAGATGATAAATATATATCATTAGTATTATTTTTTTTCATGAGTTTTTATCTACCTTGATGCATAGGAAATAACTATATCATTTTTCATAGGGACACAACCAAGTCCTTTATTTAAATCATCTCTATAAATAACAAACCCATAATTCTTCAATGGTAGAGTCAAGATAAGTGAATTGACTAACATTCTCTTCATTTATTAAAAACATTCACTATACTCCTTTTTTCAATCAAATTTAATCCATTTACACGTGAACTTGGTTAATGGGTTATCTAATTGGGAAAAATTCTTGATGAAATGACAATAATAACCTGGAAAACCAATAAAATTGTCTACCCTAGTTATAATCATCGGTTCTGGACATTCTTGTATTTATCTTTTCTTATAAGGATCAATAAAGATTCCATACATAGAGACAATTTGGACTAGAAATGAAATCCCCTGAAGCCAAAATTCACACTTCCTAAACATCCCATAAAATTCATTTCTTCTACGAGTTTTCAGAATAGTGGGAAAGTGGTCTTCATGATATTCATAGATTTTGGATTATAACAAGATATCATCAATAAATACCACTAAAAAGTCATCAAGATATTCCTTGAAAAATCTATTCATTAGATCCATGAAAAAACAGGGTGCATTAGTTAGTCAAAAAGGTATTTCTGTAAACTCATAATGCCAATAACTGGTTCGAAATGTTGTCTTTGGAATGTCTTCCTTTTTCACGAACAATTGATGATATCCAGATCGATGTTCAATATTTGAAAATTTTTTATCTTCATGATGTTGATCAAATCAATCATCAATGTGAGGTAGGTGATACTTCTACATTATTGTTATAACATTGATATCCCTGTAATCAATGCACAACCTCATAGATCCATCATTATTCTTAAGAAAATGATCAGGGGATTCTAATGGAGAGACACTAGGGTGAATAAATCCTTTATTTTTCAATTCCTATAGTTGTTTCTTTAATTCCACTAATTCCACAATGGCTATTCTATAGGGGGTTTGAGTATGGGCCTTGAACCAGAAATTAAGTCAATGGAAAACTCAATTTCCTATTCTGGAGTATTTTGAGGTAAATCCCCTGGAAACAAATCAAAATATCCTTGAAAAATATATAAATACTCTATTTGAATATTATTTTCATCACTCATAGTTATATCACTCCATTCCTCACCAATAATTGAATTTAGTAATGCTACTGGGGGTGGATCTAGATAATAATTAGATAGTGATGTTTTTACTCTAAAGATAAGGTATTCATTATCGTCATCCAAAATTGTAACATACTTATTATTACAATAAATTTGTGAATCATTTTATGAAAGACAATCCATACGAAGGATTATATCAAATTAAATCATGGTAATTACAATAAGATCAGAAAATAAATAACATTTATATGCCTTAATTGTAACTGATTGACAAAACCATGTTGCAATGATACTTCCCATAGTATTTTTGACAGACAACTCTCTTGTTACGTCAAATTGAAAATATCTAATTTTCTTGGAAAACTGGGAAGATATGAAATAATGTGATGATCTAGAATAAAATAAAGAATTGCTTAATTTTGATGAAATGATTAAAGTACCTGCTGCCACGTCATTCAAAGCTTCAACCGTAGTAGTTGTGATCAAATAATCCTGTCATTTCTCCCTTGGCCTTTTTTGAGTTATGATTCCTTGACGCTTATGACATTCATTTGAATAATTCCCCATTTTTCTATAATTGTAGCATTCAACATTGAAAACGTCTTTCATCCCCTTCAAATCATGAGCATGGTGGACTTTTTCTCCACAATTACAACAAACTACCATCAACTTTAGGAAAGTACTTGGGTGTTTCTTCCCACATTTACTACTAGGTGAAAATTCAACTTTTCACTTCTTCCCCTTATTTTCATTTCTAGAGTGTCCAGTAGATCTCTTCTTCTCTTGGTTTGATTTAAACTCTTAAGACTTAGAGAATTTGTTTTCTCTCTTAATATCACTTGAGACTATATTTTCTTACGACAAGAATTATTGTTAGAATAATTATCAATGGAGAAATGATTGTAACCCATCTATGAATCGTTCAATTTTTCTTACTGGGTTGCGTATATAATCTCCAACATTCCTTTCTATCCTTGTAATGTTAGCCTCATACTTTCTAATATTATCATCCTCCTTTTTCATTAGACTCAGAAATTCCCTTTCCATATCTGCTTGATGATCATGAGGAATGTATTTTTCTAAAAAAATCCTTGTTAACTCCTTCCATTCCATATTTTATACTTCATCATCTTCCTTTGTGTTTTCAATTAATGACCACCATTGATCTGCATCTCCTATGTGGCGATAAACATCAATGAAAACTTTTCCCTTTTTCTACTCCTTAAAGCATCAAATATTATCTCTAAGGAAATTATCCATTGTTCAACCACAAATGGATTTGTAGCCCAATTTAATTTTGGTGGTTTTTGCCTCATTAGGCGGTCTAACATTTATCATCTGCGTTGTGGATCAGGGTTCTCCATATGAGTAATGTTATTATTAATATCCTGAGTGAGTTATCCCAATATGGTAGTATGTTGTTCAGCACCAGTTTCATCACTAGCTCCACTATAGTTATCTTGATAAAGAGGGAAATGCCTACATAGATTACGTGCATTGATACGGTTTCTATTCCTTCCACTATGCGCCATTTCTTAACAATGGAATGCACTAGGATAGTTTATGAATCACAATGCATAATTCCAAATATGTAAAATACCTAACATAAGTTGAACAGTTTATGCATATAATCCATAAAAAAATGTTTTATTTGAGGATGTATTTACCCCTAAATCTTTCATAATGGCTTGTAAAGAAAATGTGAATTATCCTAAGAATATCCCCCGAGAGTGTCGTAACCAAGAGTGAAGCAAGTCCAGTTTTCATGCACTAGTTCTCATTCTAGTCTAGATCAATGTATTGTTTTTGGGTTTTATTCCTAGACACATCTATGCCAGAGCCGCCTCTACCAACTCGTATCTATACATGGATGTATTTCTTGTAAAATTCACCAAATCTATACAATTCCAAAATTATAGGATGTTCTTCAATACTAATATTATATTTCTATCATAGGGTAAGGTTCACTAATTAGAGTTTTCCTAAATCTAGATTCCAAGGTTTGTATTAAGCTTCATATGATTCTAACTGTAATGCCCTGACCCTGGTTATCGAGAGTCGGTTCATTATTACATAACATTGGCATGATCACAAGAGATCATGTATTGAAAGATCGATTATTTTAGTATCCTTGGATGTACTAGACACATACATATGTTTAACATTACATCATGAAATAAAAGATAAAAAAAATAATTCCATTTACTTTTTCACATGGAGATTTTTCTAGTCAAAGAATCACATGTAATATCAATAGCTAATTCCATAATAATGGAATACATAATTTCAAACATCATAACCACATAGTCAAGGCCTCATTCCAAGACTATAAATAAGATCTTTTCAAGGCATTGTTCCAAGAAACTAGTTTGTCTCATGAGACATACCGATGCATTTTGGAGCTATAGCGGGCTCCACCCATCACTTACTGAGTCAAATGCATTCCTCATATGATAAGGCTAAAACATAACATAAACATTCGTATTAAAACTAGAATATGAAATGTTAATACTTTAAACATAAACCATGAATGGTATAAAAATAACACATAAAATTAAAAAATATCAAAAAACCATCAATAAAATATGGAAGATTGTATCATTATAAATCATCTTCAAACAAATTTAAAATCCATGAATGGATGTTGGCATAGATGAAATCAAAAACTATTTGAGGGAACATTATCTTTCTATTTTGAAATCATTTAAAAGTAATAAAATTATAAAAGAAGAAATTTCTTTAGAAAATATTCATATAAACTTGTAATGGAATCTTCGAAGGTTTTATAATAGCATAAAACAGCCACACCCACCGTATAAGTTAAAAAAAACATTCGTACCTTAATTATTCAAAAAGGTCATAAAGTATCTTGTTTAGAAAATGATAAAAAGTTTTCTTTCAAAATATTTTATAAAAAGTCAAAAAAGGGTATAGATGAATTTAACATATATTCTATGAAATATTAAAATTGTTTTGAAATAAACTTTTAAGAAACATGGATGTGGATGATAATTTAACACCCCGAGCTTCCACGATACGCCTCTCTTTCAATAATGCAATAGCTTGCATTGTACGCAAGTTCGAGTTCTAAAACACCGTGACTAATCAAAGTAGCCGTTATGAATAGTAATAACCAGTTTTTAAAATTATAGAAATCTTATATTTCAAAATGGACTTCATTTTTGTATTCGTAATATCGAAATTAGCCTATGTTGAATTTTTGGAATTTTTCTAAGAACTTCTAATTTTTTATAAATAGTGAAAAATACTTAAAAACAAATTTTTTAATAAAAATAATTTATAGTGATAAATTATACTATTTAGTGGTTTTAAAGTATAATTAGAATATATTTTTATAATTTTATCCAATGGTGGTCATTAGAATTAATTTAACATTGAAATTGGACATAAACAATTGCCAATCTTTTGATATAAATTGTTTCTTAAAAACACGCTATTTGTTGTAACAGCGGGAATTAATAATAAAATTAATTAATGCAACTTATATGTTTGGAATTTTTTAAAATATACATCATTTTTGAATTCGGAATATCAATTATAGCTTAGGGTGAAATTTTGGCTTTGTTCTGAAAAACTTCAATTTTTGATGAATAGTGCAACCACTAAGTGGTAGTTAAATAACTGATTTTTCATTTAAATGAAATATTACCACTTCTGTGATTTGATTTTCAAAAATCCGACATACATGGTTTTCATTAATAAGTAAAATGTGGTTCAATAAGAATAAAATAATTTTTGGTGAATAGTAACTTTTAAGTTCTTAATCGCGATTAGAGGTACTTAGTGTAGTTTAAGGTAAAAATAATGTTTTAATAATATGAGATGAGAATGACACTTGTACTACTCCTATTGGATGAGTCATGGCCGACCAAGACAACCCATGGGTCAACTTGGGGACCCCATGGAGCCACTTTAGTTAGAAAATGACATAAACACCTTTTATTTAATGTTAAAGTAAAAATTCACACAAACATAAAATGTTTTACTAAAACAATTTTTACGTGGGGTTACACAAGTCCAAATTTTGATTATAAATATTCATTAGAAATCTAAACAGATTTCCTACATCATAGTATTTTTTTTATAATTTTTAGACATTATATAAATTAAATTATTTATGACATCATTATGATGCAGCGATGACCTCATTATTTAACGACTTAAATAAAATGAGAAGATAATGAAAAATCCAAGGCTTACACTTGTCCAAAGCCTATTGGATGAGGAGATTTCGAAACCGTATCACCTTAGCCTCGAATTATATAAGTGTGGGACCTTTAGAATCCGAAAATCATTGTGAAATAATATAACATTTCAATCTTTCCAAAAGTGCCCCTCCTCTCCACTTATAAAAGGCCCCCACCTCTCCCACCACATTTACACTTTCAAGCCATTTGTCTTGGCCAAAATCTGCCCAAATACTCTCCCAACTTCCCCCTCTTACTCCTAGAAGCCTTACTTTGGGCAGAACTCTTCCCAAGGAAGCCTTTGGCTCAAATCAAATAGAGTTACCCGATTTTGAGGTAATGTCTTCTCTAATGTTGTTTTGTTTTATTTTTCTTATCCAACCCCCTAAAATCTTTTTATTCATTTCTTTTGTAACAACACCAGTATCCTCAATATACTAGGATGTTGTTATAAGAAGTATTCGAGCTACACTTACACACACCTACATCTAATGGTTAAAGAACATACGGTTTCTGTGGATGGTGAATTTCTGCCTCACGAAACGATGATTGTTCAACACTCATATAACACCTTCAAAGGTGGCCATTAAGATGTCACTATTTTTATATATGATATATAATATGTTTATGTTTTACTTATGCTTCTGTATTTCTCATTTATGGCATACTTTATGATTTCCATTATGGGTAAAACGCGATAATTTCATTTTAGGAAGTGCGGACTACCGCCCCCTCAAAGTGATTTGAATCGTTAATTCCATATGTGGGATGTATAAAGGATGGAGTAAATGGTATTATACACTATATTATACTGGAATTATATTATACATTTATATCATTATGATTTTGTTCCATTAAATATGAAATTGAAATGAAAGTAGCGTTCATGCGTACGTACGGCTTACCGTCTCCATGAATGGTGCATTTCATTTCTTACCTCTAAATGTAACGTAATATTATAAATGAATGTATATACTGGATATATAAGAAATATATGACATCTAAATCATGAATATAATTCTGGATATAATGGATATTATACCACATGAACAACTTGTAATTATAAGAAGTTTATTGTTGACTCAAGTTACCAAAGATCGACAAAACGACCGTTATTAACTTAAATAATTACATAATGTTCATAACATTGTAATAAGTGATATAAAAAGGATAATGAAATTTAAAATGGTTCTTAATAAGGTAGATATTAACTCTAGTTTATTATTCGGGATGTTAAAGAACGGTTGAGTCAAGTCGGACACAAGGTAAGGGAATTTCTTAACCCAACTTCCATTCTTTGGGTTAATCTCCTACTTTCAAATTATGTCATGATATTATTATGTCCTATTTTGTATTTTTACGTTCTTTATGTGTACCTATAGTGAATACACATAATAGATCTATTATATTTTAAAATTTATCTTCTTATGGGACTTCGTCTCAATCTCCTTTCAATGAGGCATATTTTATTTTATACACAACTTTCTTTTATACGGTGTATAAAACCATTTGACTTTTACATTTATTCAAAAGGAATCTTTTTTATACAAAGCGTTTTACTAAACGAAAAAAGGGAATGTTTTTATTTCCGTACTTATGTGGCGACAAAGACTTCTCCGCCGCCGTGACCATTATTTGAGTTTCGGCTTCCCCTACAAGCCATCACTTTTTTTAATGAAAAATAAATACAAAGTTTTAACTTTCTTTTATTTTGGTTTTGAAAATGGTTTTGAAAACGTTTTTATTATATCAATGTGTTGTATTGATATCTTGTGATTGAAATGTAGAAATGTTATGTTTCCTTTATGCATGTTTTATGTGATACGATTATGTTATGGTTTATGATATGTTTAAACCTATTCATATGAGGTATGCATTGGACTTAATAAGTGACGGGTGGATCCCGCTATAGCTCCTCGATGCATCGGCAGGTCTAATGAGACAAACTAGTGTCTTGGCACGAGGCCTTGACAAAATCTTATTTGTGGTCTTGGCATGAGGCCTTGACTACGTGGTTATGATAGTCTGGCATTATGCATTCCATCATTATGAAAGTGGTTAATGATATTGCATGTGATTATTTGACCAGTAGAATATCCATGTGAAGAAGTGAATAGCATTATCTCATTTTACTTTTTCCATATTATGTTGATGTTCAAGTTTAAAAGGCTTTTGTTTTAGTTATAAATTGCCTTAAATTTTTATGTTTATTTATGAAAGCTTCCGCAATATTGTTATCCTTACTTAGCATCTGAGCTCACCCCTTTGAATGTTTTAATATTTTCCAGGATGTGAAGAATTATTTTATGAATGACCTGCAGGGATAGTCCGAAGAGGATTGAAGTGTGGACTATGGAGACTATGTTATTGTAGTTTTTCACTTTATGATGTAATGTAAAGTTGACGAATGTATCTAGTGTTTCCAAGGCTACTAAACTAATCGGTCTTTCGAGACTTGATCTTTTGTGATCATGCCAATGTTACGAACTAATGCACCGACTCTGGGTAGCTGGGGTCGGGGTGTTACAGTTGGTATCAGAGGCAGTTTAGTACTAACCTTGGAAGCTAGATTTAGATAAACTCTGATTAGAGCACATAGACCTAAGATGAACTTTGAGGATTAGTATAGAAGAACTTCCTAGAATTTTGGTATTATAGAGATGTTGTGAGTTTTCCGAGCAATACATCCCTGTCTGGATACGAGCAGGTAGAGGCGGCTCTGGCACAGATGTACCTAGGGGTAAAACCCGAAAACACTGCTTTGAGCTAGACTCGAACGGGAACTGGTGCACGACAACGGGCCTTGCTGCACTCTTGGTTACGACACTCCCGGGGGATATGCTTAGGATAAATCTCATTTTCTTTACAAATCATTATGAATGGTTTATGAGTATATACTTCCTCAAAGAAATTTTTTTTATGATTATGGATTATATCCATAAATAGTTCAATTTATGTTAAGTATTTTATAAGTATGGAATTATGTATTTTGATTCATAAACTAATCTAGTTTATGCCATTGTTTAGAAATGGCGCCTAGTGGAAGGAATGGAAACCGTATCAATGTACGAACTCCGTGTAGGGATTGCCCTCCTGATCAAGATAATTATTGTGGATCTGGAGATACAACTGGTGCTGATCAACTTATTACCATACTGGGACAACTCACTCAGGTTATGAATAATAACCTTACTCGTATAGAGCACCCTGATCCGCAACGTGGAGGATCAATGCTAGACCGTTTCATTAGGCAAAAACCACCAACCTTCAATGGGAGTACAAATCCTATAGTAGCTGAGCAATGGATAAATTCCTTAGAGAAAATATTCCATGCCTTGGGGAGTAGTGAAAGGGAGAAGGTTGTCATGGCAGTTTACCGCCTCATTGGAGATGCCGATCAGTGGTGGTCGCTGATTCAAAACACAAAGGAAGATGATGACGTATCAAATATGGAATGGAGGGAGTTCAAAGAGATTTTCTTAGAAAAATACTTTCCTCGTGACCATCGAGAAGATATAGAAAGGCAATTTCTGAGTTTGAGGAAGAAGGAGGATGAGAATGTCGCAAAGTATGAGGCTAACTTTACAAGGTTAGCGAGGCATGCTGCCGATTATATACGTAACCCAAGGAGTAAGATTGATCGTTTCTTTGATGGGTTAAAACCATTTCTCCGTCGAGCTTTAGTATCACAATCCTTCTCATCATACGAAGATATTGTCTCGTGTGCTATCAAGACATAAAAGGAATTATCTAAATCTTATGACAACAAAGTAAAGTAAGAGAAGAAGAGAACGGTGGAACAAGAGACAGATAAAGGGAAAAAGGGAAAGAAGGATTTTCCATTATGTGATAATTGTGGGAAGAATCACCCTGGTACTTGCCTAAAAGGAATGGGAGTTTGTTATAAATGTGGAGAAAAGGGTCACCAGGCTCGTGATTGCAAGGGAAAGAAAGAGGCTGTCAAAGTTGAATGCTACAATTGTAGGGAAACAGGGCATTATGCAAATGAATGTCCTAAGCGTCAAGGAAACTTACCTCAGAAAAGGCCAAGGGATCAAGGCCAATCTTATTCTGTGACTACAGTTGAAGCGGAATAATTAATGTATTGGTGCTTTTGGACTCAAGGATTATATTCTTGTTATAAGAATAATGTGATATATATATATGGATTGTACTGTAGTACTTGTTGATTTCAGTAAGGTTTTAATATGATTAAGGTAATCATATTTTTAGTATGTGACAATAAGAGAAACTTTTCTTTGTTTCGGGAATCTGATGTTACAATTGATTTTGGAATTTAGAGACCTTTTAGAGAAAGTCTGGACGGAGGTATTTTGGATAACTATTAAGGTTGGAATGGATTATGTTGAACCATGGATAGTATTTTTTAAAGTTAATGAATTTCTGAAGATTATTTTTGGAATATTATAATACTATAGTTTTAGGAAAAGGACAACCTGTAGGGTGGGGAATAACCTGTCGCGTCGGACAAAGCTGCAGGAATCGAACCCACAACCATAGTGCGACAAGCCTTTATTTCCTACCACTAGCCTACAGGAAGTCCCTGGTTATTACAAAATAGTTTTACTAATCTAAATGGTATGTGTTAACATTTAGAACCTTATACAATTAGGATAAATAGAATATTTTTGAGTTTCGTTACCATTTGGAGTAAAAGTTGGGTTTGTGGTAAAAATTTATTAACGAATGAAAGTATACATAACAAGTATGTATATTCCCTTACGTTCTTAGTAAATCTCCTAAATAAATTCCTCAACATTATAAAAGGTAACTTAAAACAAAAATGTTGTCGGTTAACTTTTCCAACTGGGGATTCAATGACCGTTTAACCAATCACAAGTTTGTGATTTTCTTATGGTTAAACTCTCTCCTAATCCTGTTCTCTATAACTCTCCATCAGACCTTGATGGTTTGTTTTTCTTCCATATCCATATTTTCCTAGAATCCTAGAATGGGCTATATCGGGTGACCTTTGTACTTATCCTGCTTTCTTTTAATGTTACATATTTATTAACCTTATTTCCGATGTGGGTTTTCCTCAAAGGTATTTTCTCTTTTCAACCTTTTATTTTCAAAGAAAAATATCAAATTGCGAGGACACAATTTATTGACGGAGGGGAGAATGTAACACCCCGAGCTTCCACGATACGCCTCTCTTTCAATAATGCAATAGCTTGCATTGTACGCAAGTTCGAGTTCTAAAACACCGTGACTAATCAAAGTAGCCGTTATGAATAGTAATAACCACTTTTTAAAATTATAGAAATCTTATATTTCAAAATGGACTTCATTTTTGTATTCGTAATATCGAAATTAGCCTATGTTGAATTTTTGGTATTTTTCTAAGAACTTCTAATTTTTTATGAATAGTGAAAAATACTTAAAAACAACTTTTTTAATCAAAATAATTTATAGTGATAAATTATACTATTTAGTGGTTTTAAAGTATAATTAGAATATATTTTTACAATTTTATCCAATGGTGGTCATTAGAATTAATTTAACATTGAAATTGGACATAAACAATTGCCAATCTTTTGATATAAATTGTTTCTTAAAAACACGCTATTTGTTTTAACAACGGGAATTAATAATAAAATTAATTAATGCAACTTATATGTTTGGAATTTTGTAAAATAGACATAATTTTTGAATTCGGAATATCAATTATAGCTTAGGGTGAAATTTTGGCTTTGTTCTGAAAAACTTCAATTTTTGATGAATAGTGAAACCACTAAGTGGTAGTTAAATAACTGATTTTTCATTTAAATGAAATATTAACACTTCTGTGATTTGATTTTCAAAAATCCGACATACATGGTTGTCATTAAGAAGTAAAATGTGGTTCAATAAGAATAAAATAATTATTGGTGAATAGTAACTTTTAAGTTCATAATCGCGATTAGAGGTACTTAGTGTAGTTTAAGGTAAAAAAAATGTTTTAATAATATGAGATGAGCATGACACTTGTCCTACTCCTATTGGATGAGTCATGTCCGACCAAGAAAACCCATGGGTCAACTTGGGGACCCCATGGAGCCACTTTAGTTAGAAAATGACATAAACACCTTTTATTTAATGTTAAAGTAAAAAATGACACAAACATAAAATGTTTTACTAAAACAATGTTTACTTGGGGTTACACAAGTCCAAATTTTGATTATAAATATTAATTAGAAAGCTAAAAAGCTTTCCTACATCATAGAATTTTTTTTTATAATTTTTAGACATTAAATAAATTAAATTATTTATGACATCATTATGATGCAGCGATTACCTCATTATTTAATGATTTAAATAAAATGAGAAGATAATGCAAAATCCAAGGCTTACACTTGTCCAAAGCCTATTGGATGAGGAGATTTCGAAACCTTATCACCTTATCCTCGAATTATATAAGTTTGGGACCTTTTGAATCCGAAAAGCATTGTGAAATAATATAACATTTCAATCTTTCCAAAAGTGCCCCTCCTCTCCACTTATAAAAGGCCCCCACCTCTCCCACCTCATTTACACTTTCAAGCCATTTGGCTCGGCCAACCTCTTCCCAAATACTCTCCCAACTTCCCCCTATTACTCATAGAAGCCTTACTTTGGGCAGAACTCTTCCCAAGGAAGCCTTTGGCTCAAATCAAAAAGAGTTACCCGATTTTGAGGTAATGTCTTCTCTAATGTTGTTTTGTTTTATTTTTCTTCTCCAACCCCCTAAACTCTTTTTATTCATTTCTTTTGTAACAAAACCAGTATCCTCAATATACTAGGATGTTGTTATAAGAAGTATTCGAGCTACACTTACACACACCTACATCTAATGGTTAAAGAACATACGGTTTCTGTGGATGGCGAATTTCTGCCTCACGAAACGATGATTGTTCAACACTCATATAACACCTTCAAAGGTGGACATTAAGATGTCACTATTTTTATATATGATATATAATATGTTTATGTTTTACTTATGCTTCTGTATTTCTCATTTATGGCATACTTTATGATTTCCATTATGGGTAAAACACGATAATTTCATTTTAGGAAGTGCGGACTACCGCCCCCTCAAAGTGATTTGAATCGTTAATGCCATATGTGGGATGTATAAAGGATGGAGTAAATGGTATTATACAATATATTATACTGGAATTATATTATACATTTATATCATTATGATTTTGTTCCATTAAATATGAAATTGAAATGAAAGTAGCGTTCATGCGTACGTACGGCTTACCGTCTCCATGAACGGTGCATTTCATTTCTTACCTCTAAATGTTACGTAATATTATAAATGAATGTATATACTGGATATATAAGAAATATATGACATCTAAATCATGAATATAATTCTGGATATAATGGATATTATACCACATGAACAACTTGTAATTATAAGAAGTTTATTGTTGACTCAAGTTACCAAAGATCGACAAAACGACCGTTATTAACTTAAATAATTACATAATGTTCATAACATTGTAATAAGTGATATAAAAAGGATAATGAAATTTAAAATGGTTCTTAATAAGGTAGATATTAACTCTAGTTTATTATTCAGGAGGTTAAAGAACGGTTGAGTCAAGTCGGACACAAGGTAAGGGAATTTCTTAACCCAACTTCCATTCTTTGGGTTAATCTCCTACTTTCAAATTATGTCATGATATTATTATGTCCTATTTTGTATTTTTACGTTCTTTATGTGTACCTATAGTGAATACACATAATAGATCTATTATATTTTAAAATTGATCTTTTTATGGGACTTCGTCTCAATCTCCTTTCAATGAGGCATATTTTATTTTATACACAACTTTCTTTTATACGGTGTATAAAACCATTTGACTTTTACGTTTATTCAAAAGGAATCTTTTTTATAAGAAGCGTTTTACTAAACAACAAAAAGGGAATGTTTTTATTTCCTTACTTATGCGGCGACAAAGACTTCTCCGCCGCCGTGACCATTATTTGAGTTTCGGCTTCCCCTACAAGCCATCACTTTTTTTAACGAAAAATAAATACAAAGTTTTAACTTCCTTTTATTTTGGTTTTTAAAATGGTTTTGAAAACGTTTTTATTATATCAATGTGTTGTATTGATATCTTGTGATTGAAATGTAGAAATGTTATGTTTCCTTTATGCATGTTTTATGTGATACGATTATGTTATCATTTATGATATGTTTAAACCTATTCATATGAGGAATGCATTGGACTTAATAAGTGACGGGTGGAGCCCGCTATAGCACCTCGATGCATCGGCAGGTCTCATGAGACAAACTAGTGTCTTGGCACGAGGCCTTGACAAAATCTTATTTGTGGTCTTGGCACGAGGCCTTGACTACGTGGTTATGATAGTCTGGCATTATGCATTCCATCATTATGAAAGTGGTTAATGATATTGCATGTGATTATTCGACCAGTAGAATATCCCTGTGAAGAAGTGAATGGAATTATCTCATTTTACTTTTTCCATATTATGTTGATGATTAAGTTTAAAAGGCTTTTGTTTTAGTTATACATTGCCTTAAATTTTTATGTTTATTTATGAAATCTTCTGCAATATTGTTATCCTTACTGAGCATCTGAGCTCACCCCTTTCAATGTTTTAATATTTTCCAGGATGTGAAGAATTATTTTATGAATGACCTGCAGGGATAGTCCGAAGAGGATAGAAGTGTGGACTATGGAGACTATGTTATTGTAGTTTTTCACTTTATGATGTAATGCAACGTTTACAAATGTATCTAGTGTTTCCAAGGCTACTAAACTAATCGGTCTTTCGAGACTTGATCTTTTGTGATCATGCCAATGTTACGAACTAATGCACCGACTCTGGGTAGCTGGGGTCGGGGCGTTACAGATAAAGAGGTCCTAGTAGATACTTATGTATAAACAACCTCATAAAATAAAGAGATTTTAAAATTAACCCCCACCTTGTAATTTTCCATGGTTGAGGGTAAATTAAAATCATATATAATAGATAAAACATTGTTATTAAATTATACAATAACAACATACATAAATATGATATCATATAAGATCTTCTAATTTTTTCCTGTTAATAATATTTCAGTAGTATCATTGTTTCTAGTGTTAAATAATTCATTTTCCTTTATAGATTTTGTAAATTAAGTCATGTTTGTTAGGGATAGGATATATTTGATTCATATCCATAATAATATTATGGTCTTAAACAATATTTTTTACCATAAAATGAAAATTATTCTTGAATGGTTAGGATAGAGAATGAATCTCATCACGTTCATGGAGACAATAATCCGTACGTACGCACGAGTGAAAATATCATTCTATTGATGGTGAAATCGTATGTAATTGGAAGTTATATCATATATAATGAATCAATAATATTTTATATTTATTATTTACATCAATTATACTCATTTTTATACCCTCTCAAATCATTGTGTTGATTAACAATCTACACCATGACGTGGAGACGGTAAGCTATACGTATGCACGTATGGTAATGTTTTCATTCATAGGATAGATAGAATGAGGAATATTGTTGTCCCATAATTATAATAACATCATATTATTTAAAAGGTATTATATTTATTTATTTTTTATGTAAACAACAATGAAAGAGGAAGTGGAAGAAGAAAAGAACTTTGAAAGAGGTGATGAAATTATTACCACTTCTTCAGGTGCTTCATTTTGATTTGATCAAAAGGGATTCATAGGTTGGATTTAAGATAATTTTTAGGCCTATAAGTTGATTTTAGGTTAGTTGTGAGTATATTTGAGCAGGGTCTATCACATCCAAATGGCTTTGGATGTGTGAATTTTAGAGAAGTAGAAGTATGATTTTATAAGAGAGGTGAGGGGAACTTTAGAAAGAGCTTGAAATATTAATTTATTATAAAATAATATCTGGGATATAATGGCTGAAAAATAATTTAATTCGATTATAAGGTGGGGATAGGTTGAAAAAATCCCATAAAATAGGTTTTAGACATGTTTAGGTCACCATATCAGCCTTATCTTTTAGATTTAATGCTTAGTTATATAGTTTATCTCTAACCATGTCTTCTTGTATTATTATAATAAATGGTTAATAAACATACTATAAATATCGAAGAGAACCCCAAGTGGTTCATTATTGACATATATAACCTTTTTTATGTCCTTTGGACTAACAAATTATTTTTATAAAAATTATATCATTTAATACAATAGTATTTGTTTTAAAAACTCATTTATATCAATTTTGACACTATTTAGTACATTGTTTTTGTGAAAGTAAAAAAACATTATCAATTCTAAAAAAATTTACTTAATCAACCCAAATATTTCATATTAACATATTTTTTGGATTTCATCAAAATTCCCATTTTATATTTATTTTAATATTTATATTATTAATTATTTAAATCTTTCATTAATAAAGTAATTATTGTATCATCATTGTGTCATTAATAAATTTAATTATTTAACATATAAAAATTATTAATAGAATACCATGATGTAGGAAATATTTTTATCTTTCCAATTAATATTTATAGGATAATTTATCTAATATATAATCCTATATTAAAAATGGTTTAGCTATTAAAATGTGAATTTAACTCTTTTAACTCTTCTTTTAATAAAATAATAATTAATGTTCTTATCTAATACAAGTTGATCAAAAAGGATCGTATTTTTTTCCTAAGGTTGATTTAGGTAGATATAAATTTATCCAATAGAATTAGAACACGTGTTTGGGTAATTATAACATCATTTTTAACTTTAATTACCATATTTATTTTAACCTTGGTAAACGAAATTCAAAAGTTGCTTTTAACCAAAAATTATTTTCATCCTATTGAACCATATTTATGTATCTATTTTTACTTAAAATAAATTTAAATAAAATAAATAATTATTTAATTAAAATGTTGGTTTGAAACAATAACGCATTGATTTTCACTACTCATCATAAATTGAATGTTTTCAGAAAAATACCAAAAATTCACTCTAAGATAATTTTGATATTCCAAATCTAAAAATGAAGTACATTTTGAAAAATAAAATTTATAAAATTTCGAAATGTAGGTATTACTACTCAAAACGACTAGTTTGATTGGTTGTGTTGTGCTAGAACTCAAGGTTGCGTACAATGTAAGCTATTGAATTATTCAAAGAGAAGAGTACTATGGAATCTTGGGGTGTTACACCAAATGAAGGTACATAGATGGGTTTAGTAAGGAATCCATAATCCCTTAGGAATTTAGGATTTATTTAACACTGATGATTATTCACAAAAGAAAATATTTTTGGAACCTTGATCTTTAAACTCAATAGTGGTTATAATTTTAAATTTAATGACTGAGTGGAACTTAATAGGTGCTAAAGAAAATACCTTGATAAGTGGAATCTTGGTTATGTGAGTGGATAACATGAGGTTATTCATTTGATAATATTTTGATTTGTTTTATCACTATTATATTATTTACACATATGAATGGGTCAAGGGATTACACACATTAAATAAATGGTTTTGGGTCAATTATAATATTGATATTTATTAAAAAAAGGTTTCTTGTGTGAGATACACATCCTAAGAATTAAAATGAATTTTAATTGGATTCCATTTCAATCATTGTTATTATTTTTATATAGTAAACATTGGTTAGTGATTTATTATACCATTATATGTTATGATATGTAATGTGATATTTTTTATGATATGTTTTTTTATGGGTTAAATATCATGTTACCATTAAGAATTTAACTTTTTAATTGTATCAAATGATATACCAACTTTCCTTAATATTACTAAACACATGTAATAGTATTCACCTTTCATAAACATGGTTAAAAATATAGGATGAAATTGAAACATTACTTAATAATATTAATGGAATGGGATGGTATGCTCACAAGGCTATATATGGTCAATTTCATGGGATGATATGCCTATATTCAAAGATAATGATTGTGTATGGGCCATTACTCCCACATACGAGATATAATTAATAGTATGAGATGTTATTCTCATTTTCCATGACATGGATAAAGGAAAGGGATGATGTGCCCTATTTCCCCGATGTAGTAAAATTCATGGGATAATATTCCCAATTTCCTATATTTTACTATATACTTGGGAAGATATTCTCACTTTCCATAAAATTTTAAAAGATTCTGATGATATTGTCAATTATATTGATGTTTTTAAATTCAGGGGTTGAGATTCCCACCTATACTTGATATGGTTAAAGGAAGAGTAAAATATTTCTTATTTTTCATGATATCGTAAAAGATATGGGGTGAAATTCCAACTTATCTGAGATTCTACTGGAGTTATATTAATTAGTTTGTGTTCTTACTTGTTTCCTTATTTGGCATAACCGTAATTGTTTTGGTGGATTCTTTATAGACACTTGGAATGATAAGATATATGTTTAGAAAATAATGTTATGGGCCCTATAAGTATGATTTCTAACCAAGGGTCTTGTTTAGAACTATATATATATAACATCATACATGCACTTATATATTTTTGATTAGCTTAGGGACATTGTTACTGGTTTCTTAACAATTTTTAGCCACACCCTACCCATCAACCTCAATGAGTGTACAAATGTTATGATCAAGGATACATGTAAGGGGAAGGTCCCCATAGTTGGTGAGGGAGATGAAAGGATGGATCTAGTGGTGGTTGGGTCCAATTAAAGTCATTGACCTAATTTTTCATATTATTTCATGTTTTTTTATTTTTTATTTTTTTATGATAATACCTTGTATATATATTGTAAATTTATATGTGAAAATGTAACATTAGAGTGAGTTATGATTTTGTTATAGTATTTTTTATGTTACTTTTATAGTTTGATCTGGATATAATGTTAGTCTTATTAGATAGATTATGGATGATGGTTTATCTTTATATTCTGTAATTATTTACCATTATTTAATAGATAGGGTAAAGTATATCCACATTACTGATATAACCTTGTCACTAGTTAATATCCTTTAGAATATGGGGAGGCATGCTTAAGGTTATATGGCTCACTTGTTTTGGATACTATTTGGGTATACTGGGTTGGGGAAACTATAAAGAATTATCATAGCCTTGTTTTTATTTATCTATTTTTATATAGAAGATAGTAGTTGGATATAGGTGTGGTTGGAACCTGGAACACATCCTGTGTTTATGTTTAGCTAACCACTGTATAGAGGAGGTATAAGATAACACTATTGATACTGTTTTTCTCGGTTTCCAAACTGATAGTATTTTTTATTTTCATGAATATGGTTTATGATATATTGTTTGTCGTTCAACTCTTAGTAAATGGTGGAAATATATCATTTATTCATGAATCATGTTTTTATCACATGGTATTCACATAATATTTTTCTTCTTCTATATGATTAATAAATTTGTTATGAAGTATGATTTTTTATTTTAAGTGTCAATAATAAGTTATAAAATGTTTTCTTATATATGTTTTTAGTAGAAATATACTTGAAAAAATCCATGATTATTGAATCATTTACTATTTTTATATAATGATTGATTATGTGAATCTGGTATAAAATTTGAACCTAACCCTGAGAGTAGGTGGGATGACTAGAGTGTTATTGAGTAGTTTTTGAACCATATAACATTATTTGGTGTAGAGTAGGGTGATGCCATTCATGTTACTATTTTTTATAAAATTTGATATCAAGAACTAGGTTAACTATGTCTTGAGAAGTACATTAGTAATTTATTTGATATTAGACCCTGTAACTTGTAATTTTTTTGAGTTGTATCCTTTAGATATATATGAATAACTCTTTTGAGGAAGGGTTGAGCATGATTTCATATTATTGTGACATGTTTATAATGCTACCTTCTTATTGTTTGATTGTTTTTATGATATAAATCACCTGTTAATGAGGTTTTTAATATGTATATGAGTGTTTTAAAGACTAAATACATGTTAGTATAGTAATTTTATTCTCCATGATATGCGTTAGGACTCTATGTGATGTTTGATTTCAATAAATTCTGGACTTATGTTAGGATAATACTTTAAGTGTTTCATTGAGAATACAAAATACATTAGATTTTAGGGACATTTTATTAGAAAGAATATTATGAATAATGAGATGTGAACGACAATAGTGTGTATTAAGGGTGTGAAATGAATTTTTTGATTTTATTATTCTCTCTAAGATATTTTTTGATTTATTGGGGTAAGAGTAGGGTTAACCAAATAAATGTTATGCCTCAAAAATGTGAATCAATGATATATATTAATCTATGAGTTTCGATGAGTGGATTTTTTATGATTGAGTGTTGGCATTGTAATGATCACAATACTAGAAATTAATGTGTTGGTATCACGGGGAATGATTCTAAGAGATAGTTGGTTTTTAAAATGTATTCTTGTGGTATGCCTAGTCTAGATGATTAGAAATATGATCGAAATGATGCTTTTTTCATGAACCAACTTGAGATATCTAACCATGACACATAATTCAATCCCTAGAAAGACATGAAGGTAGTCATTAATCCCTATGATACAAAAATTAGTTCATGGTTATAAAAACACACTCTTGGGATTTGGTTGCCTCAATAAATAATGATGAACATACAACCAAATTCTTGTCAAATATATGACACGGTGCACCCATAAGTTAAAACTCCATGTATAAAATAAGAAGTTTAAAAAATGAAGCAAACCGAAAATGGTGTAACTAATAATAAAATTCCATCTAGTTGAAATAAAAATATAATATATAATTTATCAAATGAATGTAAGTAAAGGTCATAAAATATATGATGGTTGAAATGAATGGCCTGAAAATAATAATAAAATAATAAAAAAGATATCCCAAAATACTAAACTGGTAGTTTCAATGTGAACTGGGGTCTCAAACCAATACCATAACCAAGATCTCCACATAAGTAACATAATGGAAGACATTCATAATGAGTAGATTCTTGATATACTAAACCTAAAACTTCAAAATCCACTCAGTCTATAGAAACTAAGTCATACAATAATCGTGTGACAAAACTCTCAGTAGGTTTCCACTATGAAAATAATCCATAAATTTCATTTAATTAGTAATTCCATAAAATCAAGATTGAAATGAAACATAATAAAGTAATTTTTTAAAAAAAATTTAGGGAATTTTTTTGTAACCATGACTCCCAATATTTTAAAAATATGAAAAATATATTAAATGAAACAATTGATTTTATCATTTATAAATACATTTGAAATCCATCCTTTGAAAAAATTTCCCAAATCACTTTTTAAACGACATAAAAGATAAAAGAAAATATGTAAAAAATTACAAAAAATATATATAATTAAATATAAAAGATCATAAAGTCAAAAGGGGTGCATAAGAAATCATTTATAAATATTATGTATGTAATAGTTACAAGAATGAATGTGTAACAGTAAAATATGAATTATATTAAAATTCCACCAGAGTTATTTATTACGTAAATTCACACATATCAATATAAAGATGTAAATGAAAGTAAAGTAGAAACATAATGAGTTTATAGTAGAAAGTAAGTATTAGTAATGTATTATTAATCATAGGAAAATCTAAAGGTCCAAATGAGATCATCTGAGACATAATAGAATATGACCACCTGTCAACCTATCAATGAAGTTACTAACTTATAAAATATTGGTTTAATCTAAACTAGACTCAATGGTTGCAGTCCACATAGTCAAAACAGATCATATAATATAGGACATTAATTAGTGCATGAACATGACTATTATAGAAACTGCTTATAAATCTACCACATAGATACATTGGGTTCCAACAAAGTTAGCAACTTGTAAGGTAACATTTATCACACATAAAGTATATATCAATAATATATCTCATGAAAAGAAACCCAATAACATTACTTTATCCTACATCTATACACCCTTTTTATAAAATCATCCATACATTATTTTTATAGTAATAAATGGATATCACATTCAATTATCAGGATACAAAAGCTCATATAAAATCAAATTTTAGAGGAAATAAAATTGGGGGTAGATCATTGTATAAGGGACCCTTTGTAAAATGTTCCAAAAAAGGCATAGATTTTTTTTGTTAATCATACTCTTTTATATAACCATTTAAAAACCATTTTAAAAAACTATTTCTATTTAAAAACCTCATTTGGAAATAAAGTGAATCTTCACTTTAGATCCACCATGTTCGATATTTCAGATATACACTTATGAACCACATCATCAAACATCATTGTAAACAACAGGATAAAAAGATACATATATGAAATATAATAACCTATCAAGGAAACAAATAAATAAAAAAATTAATTAAATTCCAATCAAATAATCCTTATAACCCATAGAAAAACCCATATAAAATTATTTTAATGTATTGAAACACTATTTTAGTTACAAATAATTTTAAAAAAGCCTCATTCTTATTTTTAAAAACAAATGGAATATATAAATCATTATTAAATAATTATAATTTTAGAAGTCCATGATAATAAATTTTTATCTCAGTTTAATAAATCAAGAATCTAGGAAAAAAATTTGTATAGATAATAGGGATCGAGAGATAAGAATAATTTTTGGGAAAATTAATTTTGAAAAATAAATCATTTCATTGTTTTTAAAGAAAAGGTAAATCATATTGAAAGAATTTTGTCAATCAAATGTGGATGAAATGAATCCTTTTAATATGTTAACAGAGAGGCTAAAGGAAAAATCCACATATCCTATTCATTAATACTAACAAATCAACTAAGGGTTCAATCATCATGGCCCCACGGTGATTGAACTAATAATAAATAATAATATATAATTGAGGAGTAAATAAATAGAGAGAGAAAAAGCACTAAATTTAAATAACTTTACTTGAAATCAAATATAAATCCGAAAATTACAAGAATGGGAAGAGGCAGGACACGCTTGAAGAACCCATAACCATGAAATGTGAGTGAGAATAAGAAATTTATCAAAGTGATTCAAAATAAATAAGGGTAAAATGGGAAAGAAATAATAACTTGTGAATCTTTAATGTGTTACTAAACTCTGTGGTAACTTACTAGCTGGAAATAGATACAACATGTGTCCAAAATAATTGGTTTAACTAATCATAAATGTGTCATAGGTTTTACATGACTCGGTTTCACATTTTTTAACAACCATGTACAATCTACAAACAAGAACAGCTACCCCATTTCCTCCAAATTTTTATGAAATTCAAACCAAAATCAAGAAATAAAACAAAACCTAATCCATTAATAAATAATTAATAAATTAGGCCATACTGTGAAAATTCTTCCCACCGTATCAATTTATTCCCATATAAATTCATTGAATTACAAAGAAATTGAATGATCATCCTTACATAGATAATAGATGGAAAGGGATAATAAAAAATGAAAATGAAGACTAAGAGATTGTATTCTCGACCCAATTGGAACTGTGATAACCAATAGATCAAAAAAATTCTCTGAATTCAAAAAAAAACCAATGTTCCCAAGAAAATAGTCAATACTAATATGAGAAATGATAAAAACTAAATGAAGTGTTAAATATATGATCATATAATTTGTCTTTACACAATATTATGTTTCTTATAATATGGTAGATTAAATGGAACTAAGAATTTCTAGGGTAATCACCATAAGGTACTAGTATCTCAAGGAAAATATGTATTCCCATAAAAACACATAAATAAGGTTAAATTTATTCAAAAGAACAAAATATACATTGAGTTCCCAAAAAAAGCCAAATCATTGATTAATGAGAAAAAAATAAAAGGAACAAGAAGGAAAAGAGATGAGTTGCCTCACACCATATTTGTTAATCATCTAGAAATATATGGTCTTAGTTAGAGACTTCTACCTTTATTGATACACCAATTAGAAAAACCTATGAATATTTACTAACCAACAACAATGATGAAAATTATTCATAAAATTAATATAAAATGGATTATAATTCAAAGGATTAACACAAAGAAAGTACACATGGGGTCACTTATTTATTAAATTATAATAAAAAAGTTAGAAGATCTTCCCAAATCATCTTGGTTCTTTATCTTGTGTTCATCTTGCTTCCACTTCCCATAATATGTTCTTATGAAAAAAGGAACAAGGACACCAACTATCATGGTTATCCCCTTATAAATCAGCTCAACAACTATGTAATTGTTTATCACATCCTAAAATTATGTAAAGTTAGTTAAAAACACTCCATAAATAAAGATTCCATCAATCTTATTTAGCCACTATAATGTCACCTAAGGGCCTTGATGATTATAAAAAATGACAAAACAATGAGAAAATTTCATCTTTACCACTATGACTAGAGTTTGGGTAGAGTAAAAAACTAGAAAGATTGTATTTCAGTTTTTATATACATTAATATGGGAAATACTCTATAATATAGACGTATTGATGGTCAATCAATAATTTTTATAGAGTTGTAGTATAAATAACCAAAGAAACAAGAAAATTAATAATAAATAATCAAAAAATAATTCACATAAAAAAATAAATCCCTATATTAAAGTAAAAAATCTGTATAAGTAAATCATAATCACCCCTTAAAAATAATAACTCAAAATAAAATTAAAAGGCTCATTTTAAAGCCTCTAAAATAAAGATGTTTTGATAAAAAATGTTATTTTAAATCATTATTATCATTATCCTAACCAATTTTTAATTCTCAAAATTTAAAAATCATTTAAATTAACTTTATAATATTTCTATATTAATTTCAAAAATAATAGTTTACATATTAAATATAATATTTCATCATAAAATATCAACAAATTCCCATAAAAAACATCAACACACTATAAAAACTATTCATATTCCATCTAAAATAGAAAATACCCATAACCAATGTTTGTATAAAATTATTTGGGGTTAGAAACACAATTCAAAGAGGTTTGTGATTTTTCTTGGTTTTTCCACGCATTTTAATGGACTATGCACCGACTATGAAATTTTTAATGAAAGTTTATATATACCCTAGGAAAAGGCATCACACAGTTTTCCAGTCCATATGAGTTAATCATGAACTGCCAATTGTCTACTCATTTTCACCTCAAAATCTGGAAACACTGAAACATTATATATAAACTCATTATAATTTTTATGACCATCAATTTTGATCTAAATACACTAGAATAGAGGAAAAAATAACTCAAGATTCACGACTCACAACCCAGCTACCCATGTTAGCTCGAAACTCCAAATGAAAAAGCACTATATAGGATCTTCCTCAACTATCTATCATAAAAAGTGAGCATTGATGTTATTATTTCACAATACAATGTTGGATATCATGATCTAATATCTGAGATAGTTCCAAATAGTTCTTAAAGGGAGAATCTGATCTCTATGGGTTGGAAACCAGTTATTGGGTTTCAAGTATACACACTTAGTAATGGTTTCACCAAATAAAATTTAATAGCTATGTAATGAAATTATTACCATAAATCTAACTTGGTGTATCCATACATTGTATTTCCTCATAGAATCAAATAATCAATTGAAAAAACATATAAAAACATTCATGGAGTAACTCATAATAATATTCCATCCATCTAAAATCTTAATATAACATGGAATAGATCAAACAACACTCAATAAATATCAAAAAATAAATAATTATTTTAATGGTTGGACTATTGGTGATTCTAAAATAAAAAAATAAATCACAAAAATATTGAATTTAAAATCTCTCCATAACTCGAGGTCACCATCAAACATCATCATCAAACAGACTCTACAGTTGTCCTAATGGAATAATTAAATAAAGAGGATATTGTCATTAACCTAATCCTAAACCTGTAAATGAAAAATAATCTATATGAATTAAGTGATATAAAAAGGTTTTGAGAAAACTACCAGTTGAATTCCACTAAGAAAAAATTCCATTCCATTCCTTTATGTATAAAAATCATAAATTTTAGTTGGTAATGAATGATATTAATGAAATTCCCTTTAAATTTTGGAAAAAAAGTTTATAACCATATCCCAAATAATTTTTAATATACATAATTTAATTTAAATGAAACATTAGTTTCTATTATTTTGAATTTTTGTTTTTGAAATATTTCCATTAAAAACATATCTCAAACAACTTTTATAAATGTAACAAAAGAGAAATAAAAATTACTGAAAAATGAATCAAAATATAAAAGAATATACATAATATAATGAAGTGGAAATGAGTGGAAAGTAAATAAAATACCAAAAATCCTCTGCATAATTGTGACAATAGTCAGTATGTAATTGTAAAATAGGAAATACAAAAAAATTAATATAATTGGGAGTGGAAAAGTAAAGTCACATATATAATTTTATAGTAGTGCAGGAAATTAAATTATATATATAATAAAAGTATAATTATAAGAATGTAATAATATGTATTTGTAATCCTAGGAAGTTCTTAAGGTTTTAATGATACCATCCTAAACATAACCAGGAATAACTATATGTTATCCTTTTGATGAATTTTCTAACATATGACCACTCGGTTTTCTCTAACTTATGATAACTAGTGGAACTCCCCAGTGTCTTGACCTATCATATAACTTAGGACACCACACAGGGAATAAACATAACTAGTATAAAAACTATTGATCAAAATCCCACATAGAAACCCAGGGTTCCTATGAAGTTAGTTATTGGAGGTGGAGTAACATATAACACTCATAAATGACATACAAATAACATATATGAAACAAAGTGTCACAATAACATTACTTCACCCAACTTTATATAAATTTTTTATAAACATCCCATTTATTACATATACATCAATATAAATCACACTTGATTATCAATATCCACAATATGATACAAAAAATGGATATAATGGAGATTAAAATTAGGGTTTATCTCATTATCACGAACCATCCAGGGTACCCTAGTAACCTGATAACTGATCTGGCCTTGACATAGACCAAAGGGCATTACCAATTCACACAGGTTGGTGACAAGAACCTAGAATCATAAAACATGCGAGTGGGAATTATTTTTTACACTAACATTATGGAAGTAAAGGAAGAATGAGTGTATGCATATCAAAAAAAACTCCACTAGAAGTATAGAACTATAAAAAAAGATAACATAAACAAACCCAATATACTACAACCATAGTAATAAAACAAGGAAAAATAACTCAGGTCCCTAAGGGCTCAACTCACCAAGACCACAGTTCAGTAGCTGGATCCACCACCAAGTAATCCATTTCCATCTACTCTAACCTAGAAGAAGATAATATAAAAAAATCTATGTAACAAGTAGGGTGCGAGCTAAAAGAAATTACTAGGGTCTCACCACAGATTCCATAACAATTTCTAAGGAATGATTATCCAAGGAATGCTTTAATTTTTTTAAAAAAAATAGTTTTGGAATTTTAATGAATAATTAAATAAACAGTGCTATAAATTTCCTTTGATGGAAAAATAAATTAAGTAAATTCTTTAAAAATGATGTAATATTTATAAAACAATGGATTAATTAAAATAGTTACATAAAATAGTTTATGTAAAATTAGCAGGCATGTAAACCAGTTCAAAACATTGGAATACATTTATATCCCAAATATCAATAACAAACGAGCGACATGTTCATCTTCCAAATATGTTTGATAGTATTTTCAGCTACAAGACTCCACGCTATCTACGTAATCATAGAAAAATGATTACACATGTGTCCTATGGATACAATTCAAGGAAGACTCATCACCATTTCTGAAGGGATGTGACCTCCTGTATGTATGTTTTAGAACGCTGTGATAGCGTAGAGTGTGCACAAATAACTCACCAACTACCTAATGCTTGCATGTTTTATTACACAATAAATGATGGGAAAATTATTTTAAGACTTCTTAAAATAAAATTAAGACTCAATCTACCATTTCAATGTCAATTTTCTATTTAAAACCAAAATGGTATTTAATAAAAAAATGGCTCTTTAACAAGATAAAACCAATAGGTTTCTATTAAAACAGTTTAAATATTTTTTCACTAGATTTAAATCAATTGAAAACAAATTAAATCATTTCACAAATCCTTTTAACAATTAAATTCAATAATATAATTGAAATCATTCCCATAAAATCCATAATTAAAATTAAACAATTTAAATCAATTGGTTGCTATAAACACACCCCAATTCAATGGAGTTGAGGTGTTTTTTCTAAATATCATTCCAAAACCATTTCTAATATATCAATTAACCATAATCCGATATTATTACATCAATTGAAAGAGATTTTATGAAACTGAATTTAAATAAACTATTGAAATAAATCAGGTAATTCAAGGATAATCACTTTGGCTAATCGGTACGAAACCACCTACCTCAATGTCGTCGATGACATCGACGCTGATAAAACACAATGAGTGGTTCAATACACCTTCACACAACCTTATTTTTTTAATCATTGAAACACTAATTGTATAAATTTGTTAAGGGTTCTTAGAACCAAAACCTCTGTTTTATTTCACAAGGAAGTAAAATACTACATTTGATTACATTTCCCTTCTCCAGGATAATCTTTGGGTTATCCTTTTTTTAATGAATGAAATCACAATAAATTTCAATAAGAATAATTTTATACCTCACTCAATAATTATATCCATCTATTTTATTTCAAAAAAAAAATTACATGAAATTTTATTATCTCTCTCCTAGATAATCTCTGTATTAACATATATGTTAACACATGGAATCACAATTATCCATCAATAATTGTTCTTGTAATCTCAAAACTATTGTTTTATAACATTAAAAATTATTTTGTGAAAATAACATGTAATTTTCCTATGATAATTTGGATAATATTGTCATGTGATAATCATTTTATAATTATACTTTAAGAAAATTGAATAATTATATTCTAATAAGTAATCCTTACAAATTATCATTTCACATTATTTAAAAAAAATATCTTTATATAATTCATTATAAATATTAAATCAAATAATTTAATGTTTTATCACCTTAATAATTTTTAGAAATTATCATTTTATTGAACATTATAATTATTTCTTAACAATTTCATTGTTATCCTTTGATAATTTGTATATTTACATTCTAATAATTATCTATGATAACTAATTATACACTGATAATATATTTTAATAATATAATATAAATTATCCTAAGATAATTTTACATTAATACTTTCTTTTAATAAATTAATTATTTTTTGTTTTAATAATTATTCCTTAAACATTGTAACTTTTCAATTATCTAGTGATAATTTGATGTAATTATCTCTTGATAAATATTTATAATTATCACATCAATTACACTTTGATAATTTAATTTTAAATAAAATTATCCTTAATATGTTTATAAATATATCTATACAAAAGTAAATTTATATATATATATTTAAATACACAAATATATATATATATATATATATCATTTGATAATTAATATAGAATTTATAATTTGTTAAATTTTGAAGTATCCTAATTGTTATATTTTTTTATTTATTCCAGCCCCAAATTGTTTTTATATATAATGAATATAAGAAATTAGATGAAAAACAAATAATGATAATAAAAATGTAAGGAAGGATGAATTAGGGGTTCCTATGCAAACCATGAAGAAGAAGAACCACACGCCGGAGATAAATCCAATTAGCATACGTCCTCAAATGCATCCAAGGATGTATTGGGATTATTTAGAATTGATGGAGAGAACAAAACTAAAAATTAAAATGGGATTAGGTATAAGAGCCTTTGTGTGTCTATGTGGTGGAACCACCAAATTCAATCACATGTTTTACCTAGTGTTTAGACCGAATCTTAATTATGGAGTAATTTATTTGTCATATTTAATTTGTTGCCGCTGAAACATATTAATATGGTGAAGAAAGGGATTTTTTAAAACCATAACGTTGAAACAATGGTTTTTAGAGTTAAATGTGTAGAAGATGAATATAAATTGGATTTTTAATAAATTAATTTAATAATTAAATTATTAAATAACATAATTCAAAAATAAGATAGACCAAACACTTGTTTTTAATGAAATCTATACCCTATCTAGGGTAAAAAAACCATTATGGACAAAATGTTGGCATCATATTTCTCAAATGATGAATGGTTTGAGGGATATTAATGATTTAATAATTAAGAAATGGAATAAATAATTTATTAAAGTAATAAATTTTATTTTTGTGATCAATGTGTTAAAATGCCCAATGCCTACAAATGTTATACCCTACCTAGGGTTCAGGCCTGTATGTGGTATCCGATTTTTCATTCAGTAGACCAATGTGTAGACACATAATTTTTTAATAATAAAATATTTTAAATATTATTTAATAAATTTATCACTTGAGAGAGAAATCCAAATGCCTGACACCATCGAATTTTTTACCCCTCTATGGGTAAACATCGCATTTCAAGAAAAACAATGTTCTCAAGATTCTCATACGATACAACATTTTGGAGTTATTTAAATATTATAAATAAAAATGTGAACTTAATTTATTATATTTTATAATTTTATTCAACCTTCGTCAAGCCTTTTCGGGATTCAGAATCTTGCACCAACTCAGTTTTGAACCCCAAAATGATTCAATTAAATATTCTGAGATGTTAACTAGTAGTTAATTCCCTTAATACATTTATAAAAAAATGTCTGATAAATCATTATTTTCCCATTTATGATATTAATAATTTAACAAAAGAGGGTTTATCAATACCTTAAATAGTAATAGGATTTTAAACTCATTATATGAAAAACCATTTATATAATGTACTAACTATGCCTTTTCCTTTTGGGAGTTAATAATTCACTATTAATTTCCTTTCTAAATATCATTTCAAATCCAAGATCCATTTTGGAAACCTCATTTTGAAATAAAGGTATTATTAACCTAATACCTACCGAATCCAACATATCATATTTAAACATAAGAATATTTTCTTTAAATTACTTAGAAAAATAATGATTAATAATACATACATAATAAATAAAAGATCCTATTTAATAAACTCATAAAATACCAATAGGAATAAAATTAAAATAAAAAACCCCTAAACCCATAAAACAACCTGTATAAAATCATTTGAAGCTTTTAAAACATCATTTTAGATACCATTACTTTTTAAGAATACATATATTACTTTTAGGGAACACATTTTTTGGATTAATAACTACTATATAGTAATAATATTATAAATTTATGAAAACCACTTTTTTCCTTTCAAGAAAAAAATATTATGAAACAATACCATACAATTAATAGATTAACTACGGATCAAATAAAAAAGAATAATTTTTAGGAAAATGACTTTATAAAACTCAAACATCACATGGGTTGGTACGAAAATGAAAATTCCATGGATGAACCTACATAAATCTAATTTAAATGTATTGTAACCTTTGTTTAAGGGAAGAGAGAAGCTTAAGGAACAATCTTCAAACCCTATAGATCAATAAATACAATATTTTAGAAAACCTTAAACATAGATTTTAGTCATTATGAACCAATTTTACGAAGAATAATAATAAAAAAGAGTAGATGATGGGTGAGTAAATATATATATATATATATATATATATATATGGATATGACCAATTAAAATTTCCTAAATATTCTATAAGAATGAGGGTCGGGTCTCCCATGAGGCTCTCTTGGTTGAGAGATGTTAGTGGGAATAATAAAAATCTTCTGGGGATTTAAAATTGACATGGGAAATGGGTAGAATCAAAAAATTATAAACCTAGGAATATCACATAGTCTGTCCATGAGCTTTCACAATCTATACACGAACTATGAAGAGAGAACTAGAAACACCTAACTAGACACATAGTTTAACTAATTGTTTTACCTAACATTATTCAAACCATTTAACATGAAAAACCACCCCATTTCCTTAAACATTCTATGTAGTTTTACCAAGATTCAAAAAAACTAGATAAAAATCAATAAATAAATAAAATAATAATGAAATGTAAATTAATGGAGTAACAAAACATGTGAAAAATTAAATCTATGAGATGGCTGAATAGTGAGATGATATGAGGGTGTATATTAGTTGATAGATTTATTTGATATGGATTATGGAATTTTATTATCAAATCTAATTGTGTTTTAATTTTATTTATTATTAGGTGGGGATAATGGGTGTCCTCTCTTAAAAGATAAATGAGTTGTCCTTGAGATTGAGGAAGTCATTATAGGTTTTTGGTGTGATTAATAAAACATAGAGTGGGAACAAGGTAAATTTTAATGGGTTTATATTTTTTGATGGGTTTAAATGTTATATGTGTTGTAGGGTTATCCAATGTATGGATGTTCCCATTTATGAATATAATTTAGGAAAGTTAATCTAGGAATAATGGGATTGTAGAGACAAAAATTTATCCAAAATGTGGTAACCTTATATAAATTCTTTTTGTAGTGATCATAATACAAGTGTTTAGGTATTTTTATAATGGTATGAAAAAGGTGAAGTGGTGGGAAAAATATTAATCCCTTATTTCAAAAAGTTATCCAATATGACCTTTGGAGATGTATTAAAATATCATAATTCTAAGAAAATGATTGAGAATATCTAAATTTATTTCAAATGGATGTTTACTCCCATGGATATTTTTGTGCTCGTTGTGGTTTACCATTTTGAATATATGGATTTTGAATGGAATATGATTATATAGATAGTGAATTGTGGTGTAAAACCAACAACGATATAATTCTACTCTCTTTTTATGGGGGGGGGGTCTAAGATAATTTCAAACCTATGAAATTTTAGGATTTTGTATAGATTTGATAACTTGGAAAATAATTAGTTGAATATGTTATAAAATTCACATTTTTTTACACTTTGTATTATAATTTAAATAAATATAATCTATCAAGTATATAAATTTTGAGGATATCCTTTATGATTTTTTAAATAAGCGTATAGGATCATTATTTAATGTAACATACTCTGTGGTAGTCATGAATCTTTTACTGGTAGAGGTAGCGGTTTTCTTACCTCTAGAGGTGGAATAAAGTAATGTAATATATGGTATAAAAATTAAATAGATCATAATTATTTTAATGTTGGAGTCGGTGCAAGTTATTATCTTCAAACTAAAGGAGAAGACTAGTCAGAGTGATTATAATTTCAATGGATTGGTCATTTAGAAGCTTTGTGAGATATAAAGATGAATTAATTTCATTTTTATGGAAAACTATAGAAATTTCAAATGTTTATAGGGTAGTTCTTCAGTGTTTGAAATAACCTTGATTTGAATTTCATGTGATCATGGATTGAGATTGTTGATTATCTTATATATTATCTATTCTATTATGTTTCATTGTTTTATTGTATCTTTTACTCTTGTTATGTAATATTCTCATGGAATATTGATGCAAATGGGTGTGAGGTTATTGTTAAGAAATGTTGATGATGTGTGATACCTTTATCAATAGGTGGTTTGTTTAATTCGTTAATATCATTTGGGGGAATGACTCATTGATGTGTGCATCTGTCTATTGAGGGTTTCATTAACTTTAAGGATTTTTTAGCTAGTTTATGGTATGTTGATGGTTTTTAATGGATAATCACATGTTGGGTAAAATTAGGTTCATAAAAATTGTGAAACATTTAATAGAAACATTGATCAATTTAGGGAATTAGATATATATTATCACTTATCGGTTGAGAATGGTTATTTAAAATAATAACCTTGTGGAGAAATGGATCGAGTTGAAACTAGAGTTTTAATTTAATTTCAATGCTTTAATTTAATAAACCACCTAGATAGATTCATTTAATTGTTTATCATGGTAGAACAATATGGGATTTTGAGAGTCAGTTATGGGTTGAGGTTTAAATTTACATAGGTCTATGATCTAATGTTAGGAATATGGTATGTTCTATATTTGGGAGGTCACCATAATTTTTTTAGGATGTGGAACTCGTTATGAGTATTAAATGAGATATTTAAATTTTGATGTTTTGGGAGAACCTATACAATGATTTTTAAGGTTTATAGAGAGAATTGGAGCCAGCTAGGCTAGTTCTATTTGGCTAACATAGGATAATCCGATTTTGAATAATGTGAATATTTGGATTATTGATATGGAATTATTAGGTGTATTTAGTATATCTAGTTTAATATTGATATTAAATGATAAGTATAATACCATTTTATTACTTTTTGTGGTATATCTTAGTGTGTGTCAAGGATTGTGAAATGATTATTCCTTAAAGAAAGGCTTTGTATGATGAATGAAGTCTTAAGTAAATATTATGAATTCAGTGTATTTTTTATTAATGTATGCTCGATTTTTTATATAGATTATATTTTATTTTTATTTGGTATATTTAAATGGATTTGGTAAAGCCTGAAATGGTTATTTATCAGTTATCACTTTACACATTCCTTTGGTCTTGAGGACGTATCATTGAAAATGATTGTATCTTTTGGGTGATTACAAGTATATTTAATTGGATTAGAGTGAGTAGGATATTAAATTAATTAATGATCACATGTGTAGTTTTATGGTATATAATGGGATAAAAATTGTCGAATGAGAAATTTCTATCAATTATTTAAGTCTTTTATAGGGGACATTAGAGAAAATTTAGTTTATTTAGAGCTGTATGGTAACCACCTAGAGTAAGAAGCTATCATAACAATACCATTTATTTTATACATTAGGGGTTATGTTGTGTGATAAGATATTTTTTAGAGTTTCACCTACATAATGAAATAGGCGTGTTCATAAGATAACAAAGTTTGCACTGAGTTTTGTTGTTTCATTTGAGGTTTTTTAAAGGATCAGAACAGTGACATACCAATTAGTGCTCCCTTAGAGATAAAGTACTATGAATGATATTTTCCATGTTTCTCAAAATCAAATATACCACATCTACCCTTCTAAAATTATTATTGTTTATTATATAGAACATTAGTATGAAGTGTCATTTGAGGAATGAACAATTCATATTGTTGTTTAAAACAAGAATATTTATTGATCTAGGACAGTACCCCAAGTACATGTGTAGTGGATACATAGATATATCCATGAGGATAAATTATATTAGGAGGTCAAAATATGAGTGAATAGACTCTAGTTATTTAATAGCGATTCTTGATGATTCATCCCAATGATTATATTCTATATAGTTTGAAATATTTAACAACCCATTTGTTTTAAGGTAATAATTCAGTTTAATTTTTTGTCAACGAATATATATATTTTGGACTAATTTTGATATTAAATGAGTTATAGGATAATTTGGATCAATTATTGAGGAAATGTGTAAGGTGGTAGAAATTTTCTTATAATAATAGTTTCTATCAAAATCCTGACATGAGGCCACCAAACATTTGGTGGCCAATGTAAGAGCTACTACCCCTACTACAAGGGATTGGGTGATATGATACTAGAACCCTAAAAGACTAATAACGTTTTTTGGGCCTCCTTCCTAGTACTAGTGGGACCCCAACCCCCAATTTTTAATGTTTTTTTTGTTTTTTCATTTTTTCACCACCTCCATTATTCAATAAAACAATATTCCTCCTTCTTTCTTGAGAAACCACATGAACTTCTTGGGGTTACTTGGTATTTTTATTCTATCTCCACTATTTCTCTTTTAATTAATTCTCTATTTGTTGGGATTGGTTTCAAGAGTTTAGGATAATGTTTGGTTACCTTTTATTCTTGGTTTCATTTAGGTTTTCACATACCTCCATTTCACATCACCAAATTAATGTATTTTCTTAGTTTTACTTATTTATTATGAATCAGGTAAATTCTATTGAAAATATTCATTTCTTAGGCTCATGTAATGATGATATAAGTGGCACAGTTAATTTCTTTTTTGTATTTGTTTTCATAGTATTTTTTGTTGTATAGGTTATGTGATCCATGTGTGTACGGCTTAAAATGAACCCAAATGTTATTAACTATTTCTTGTGAGTGAATAAAGGATAATTAGTTCCAATAATGGTTCATTGGGCATTTATTTTTAATTTTTTAGTCATTCATGACCGTGTTTCTAAGTAATGTGTTATGGAACCTCAATCATGGAACTCATTAGTTATTTTTAATTTATATGTAATAAAATAATTTATTTACTAGGTTTTATTTTGTATCCTCTATTGATATGATTTTTTCTTACATGGGAGGATATTATGAGGATAACCTTGTTATAGGACTTTGATTTGGTTCATATTATTTTGTTTACACATATGAAATCATTACATAATACCACCATTAAATTAAATGGATTAAAGTATTATTTACTTTTTAAATTTAATACTAATAAATATTTTTTTGTGAGATTTATAAACTTGAATTAAAATAAATTTATAATTAGATTCCACTATAATATGTATTTTGATTTGTGTTAGACAAATACCATTTGGTTTTTTATGAGTTGTGTGTCTTGAAAATTATGTTTCTTCAAAGGTGTTTAAGAAGTGGTAGATCCTATTCTACAGGTCATGATCCAAACCATAGAATTTTGTGAATTTGAGGATCCTATTCCACATATCATTCAGCTATGTCTTATAATATTTTTTTCTTAATCTAGCTAGGTACACCACAACATAGGACCCTAGGAATAAGTGTAAATCCCCTACTACATAAGGGTACACAATCGGAGCCCTCTATGTATGAAGATAAACTATCCCTCATGTAAAGGTAAGCCACCCATTCTTTTCTTATGTTAGATTAAACAGAAGATCTCATAAGGGTATTTATAAGATTTTATTTGATAGAGAGAGGACTACACAACAATTAATTTTGAAAATGAGTGGATACCATATCTTTTCAATGGGTTATGGAAGGTTCAAATTTTAGAGGGTTAAATATTTTGAGATCCTTGAACTAGTAAAATACCACATCACAAATGATGTGTCAATGTCATAGTAGGTTCCCCATGATAACCAGTTAGAGTATATCCTGATAGATATCATGTATGGGTTAATGGAGGCGTTTCCAATCCCAAAAAGTGTCTTTATTGAACTAAAATACTCTTTGTGAAAGTCTAGTTGACCGATTTTTATGTAGAACTGGGGAATTGATCAATACCCCACTATGAATGTGGGAATTCATTAGTTTATAAAAAATAGGTAACACTACATAATAGAATATATGACCACACCATATCTAGGTAGCTTAATTATTTTTGTAGTTTTAGGTTGAAAAAAATAGTGTGTGTTATGGTTTGAATATCCTAATAGTTAATTAAAATTTAAGGGTTCATGATGGCCTCAATAATTATAGGAGACACATGACATAATCCATGAAACTTTTGGTATGTCCTAATCAAGAGGGATATATAAAAATAGGGAGATTTATGTTATGGAATATAGAGAGAAATACCCATACACATGGAGAATTTATGGAGTATAATTTTAGAGTGTTTTTCTAGATCTTATCTATAAGATTAGTGGTCGAAGAGGGTTCTTTTATAGGGGTATTATTATAACTAAAATCTTATAGTTAATTTGAAAAAGAGGAACTGCATCATATGGGTATGCATTATATTCATGTGATGTCGGAAAGATTCGATAAATAGAGAAGTTATTTTCTTATTTAAGAAGAGTTGTGAGTTCTCCAATTGTTTTTGGTAGTGAACCAAGAGGTCCAATGAGACCTTTCCAAGTTGTACTTATAAAATTAGTTTTCTCTTAGTGAATTTTATGCATATGGGAATTTTTTGCATGCTCCTAAGACTATCCGTATGATGGAAAACATTTTAGAATACATTGTGTTGTTTACTAATTTAATCTCCCATTATAGGGAAACATAGAGAGAAATCGAAGGGTTCCTCATGTTGAGAGAATAATATCCTTATTTAGGGAAGACATATTTTAATCTTTAATACCCTTATTCACCACCTCTCTCTCTTAGGGGTATCTACTATATTGATCTAAAAAGGGGTATGAGAGGGGTGTTTATTATTTTAATATATTAAAGGTATGTGAATTATTTTTGACCAAAAATACTTTCCCTTATTTAAAGGTAGTAATTTAAAAAAAATTAAAGGATAGGTATAACTTTATTTCAAATCCATGGGCATGTAACGGAAATGTTTAAAATCTCTAATAATATTGAAAGTAGAGCCTTGATTGAGAGATATAATCGAGAAATGGATGAAATATCCAAATACATATATTCTATTGGATGTTATTATTCTAATCTCATTTTCATCATGATAATTTCCTATAAAACCACTCCTTTTATATGGAAACTATTATGAATATTTATGAAAGTGAATTGAAGGTTCGAGAGGTAGAGCTAGAGATTATGTGGAATAAATATAATTATTTGAGAATCAATTAAAATTAGATAGTTGATTATTTTTTTATCATATAAATGTTATATATATATATATATATATATGAGTGCTCCATTAAGATATAAATTATGTGAAGACCTTGAAGAGGATCATGTAGAGACACCGTGCTTGTCTAAATACCAAAATTTCAGTTCTATGAGGAAATGATCTGAAATATATTTCCCTTGACAGTTTTCATAATACCCTCTTCAATTATTATAATTGGAATGATGAAAATGAGCCAAAAGTTAATAAATTTACTCAAAAAGTGTCCTTTAATTCCCTTAAGAAACTCTTAATCAAGGATAATCCAAAAGATTATGTAGTTGATGAGGTTATATCATTTTATTCCTCTAATATTTAGAGATAAAGAGGAAGTTTTAATGGTAATCTTCTTTTTTACTTACTTAAAATATAGTAAGTGGAGACATAATGTGGAAAAATATCTCAAAAACAATCAAGAAATTTAGGATAAATATAAAAATAAAAAGAAGATGAAAAATTAAGGTATAAATAATTCTCAATGAAGGTCATTCAAATTGAAAATTTTATAACTAAATGAAATGATAGATTTGTATAATTTAATATAGAATAAGTTAAAATCTGTAAGTATTAAAGTGTATTCATGCATATTGAAAATAATTCAAGATATGATGACAGTGATGATGAGAATGAAGTAATTATATTAAGGGATGATCAATAAGTAGAAGTTAAAGTAACCCTTGAAGAACATGATGTTGGGATAGAAATGAAAAATAAGGGAAATGTAGTAGTGTGTTATTCCAAGATCTATATACAACATCAAGATAAAGAAAATTCTGAAATAAAACCCAAAGTTAAATAATAATCCTAGATAATTGATCGTTATGATAAAAATACCAATGATAAAATTAAGAGAATTGAAGAGATAGTTAAATGATTTATAAATTGGTGTCAGGGGTGGGAAGATTAAGAATGATTATTTATGCTCAGTATAATGATATAAAATTCAAAGTAATCTTCATCAAGTCAATATAAATGAATTTACACGGAATATTTTATACATATACCTCATGTTCAGTGGATTAAAGATAAATATAATTTTACTATGAAGCATGTTGAAGAGAATAACAGATTTTTGGTTAATTCAAAACAATAATAACTAACTCCCTAAAAGAATATAGATCTTCACAACACTGGAAAGGAAAAGAAGAATGCGGCTAAGGAAAAATTTAATGCATTAAGAGTTATATGTTTCTTATATATAATGTTATGACACACATAATATGTGTTCTCTATTTCTAGGAGATCCTTTTTATAAAAACTCAAATATAAATAGGTAATCATTATTTATAATAGTTATTTAACTTATAATGGATAATTTGTTTTGCGAAGGCTTCAAACATATGGTAATCAATTTTTCATCAATGATACAAAAAATGTAATAAACAATTCTTAGAATTAGAATAAATAAAAAGGGGTTACCTTTATCCTAACACATTTAAACTGAAAAAAATAGTTCCTAATTTTTATGAATAAGTGGACTTCATGGAGACAACTATTGAGGAGGAACACTCATCACCAAAAAGGGTTATTAATGGGAGTATGGAGAAGGCTATTTTTTCTATGATTTCCTTGAGGGAAATAGAAAAGTAAATCTCCTAGATATTGTATAATGTATGAACATCATATATGATCATAAATAAAGAACTTATTTTGAATTTTAATCATAAAAAATTATTTTTCCTTCATTTTAGGAATGATGGGGGTCTTAAGATGATTGGTTTTAGAAATCTCTATATTGGAGGAAACTATCTTTGATGGGCTAACATTATTTTTGTTTTTGGGATAAGTCATTATATTCTTAGTTCATTTAAAATGTTTTGACCATTAATATGTAGTAGTGTTTAATTAAAATTTATATAACTTCTAATCTAAATATGGTTAACTTATTCTATAGGGAAGAATTACTAGGGGAAATATATACCATTTAGGAAAGGGAAATTTTTATAAGTTGTCCAAAGAGAAGGATAATAAGAAATGACATAGGTGTCTTAGAATTTTGATATAAATTACTATATATAGGTTGTTAAAGAGAAATAGATCATGTTATATTCCCCAAATCATGTGTGAATACACTCCCATATGTGAGTAGTATCAAAATGGGAAGATTATCAGGAAGTTACAAAAGAAAAAGATGAAAAAGTCATCAATGTTTTATGAAATCATGCACATGGATTTTTTTAGATGATATCACCCAATTTGATGGTTGCACTGAGGTATTATATATATTTTGTTTATTATTACAGAAATGTGGCATGGATTATGCCTATCACACACAATGTTGAGGTGTTCTGATGCATCACACTATATCGGTGGAGGGAAGAAAAGATTGTAGGTGAGAAGATTCAGAAATTATGAACTAAAAATGTTCTGAATTAATAAATCATCAAGTTTAAGTATTTATATATAAATATGGAATTAAAAATTAGGATTTATCAATTATAACACCCTTGTAAAATGGGGTAGTGGAAAGAAGAATTCACATAATAAATAATATAAAATAAACTATTTTGATTCAAAAATATATTCCAAAATGATAAATGAATGAAGTTATTATTTTAGTAGTGTACATCTCAAATGGATCATTTAAATGTGAAAATGAAGGGGGAAGTCAATATTGCATTTGGTGTGGAATGAAACTGACACTCGAGTAATTTAGATAGTTTGGAGGTAAATGTTGTATTTTGAATAAGGAGAAGAGTAAGAAACATGAATATTTGGGAGATGAAGGCATATTTTTAGATACTCATAAAATATTAAATTTTATAAGTGTTTCAATAATATAAATGGAAGGATGATATTGAGAAATGATATTGTTGTGGTTGAACATGAAAAATGAAAAAAAACACATGAGCACATTTTACATGAAAATAAACTAATTTTTTAATCCAACGATGATGAAAATCATAAGATATAGGGGGGTTATACAAATAAATAGGGTAATACTGAGGAAAATTCATATTAGGAAGAAAGTATAAAAAATATATTAGGCTCAAGAAGAAAAATGAGAAGGGATGATATTTTCAGATGAAAAATTGTTGGAGACCATATATCCCCAGTTAAAACCATATGAATTAATGATCAAGATAATGTATCTTTTCTATCAAACATGTTACCAAAATCTTTTAAATAAGATGTAAGAGATGTGTGTTAGTTCAAGGATGTAAATGTAGATGTTGAATAAATAGTGAAAAAAATACATGGGATGTTTTTCTAAGGGAAAGTTAAAATAATTTCATTGAAATCAAGTGGATGATTTAAAATAAAATTACTGAATATGGAAAATTGATTTGGAACAAAACATTGATGGTGTGAAATAGGTTTTCTCAAATTAATGGATTTCACATCAATTATACATTTTCTACCATAGCTTGACATGAGAATATTTGGTTATTATTATCCACAGTGATTAAAAAGAGTTTCAAATTATATATAATGGATGTTAAATATATTTTCAAAAATGGAAAACATAGAGATGAAGTCTAACTTGAGAAACTAGATGGGTTTCTCATTAATAATGATACTTGAAAATTTTATTGACTATAGATGTATTTATATGGCCCTATAAATTAAAAATAGAATGATATTATATGTTAGATAAATTAATAAAGAATATTGATTTTTATAGAGGATGAGTGGATCCTAACCTCTACATAAAGATAGATAATGAACAATGATGGATGGTTTATATATATTTTGATAAAAAAAATTGGTTTATTAAATTATAACAAATGAAAGATGTTTACAAAACTCATGAGGTGATAATTAGAGACGTCTCAAATTTGTGAAATGTTTTTTCCCTTATCCTGAAATACATTCAAAGATTTTATGTGATATTTATCTCAAAAACCAAATATGCCAAGGAGGTTTTAAGAAGATTTCATATGGGGGAATCGAGGCCCATTGAAACTATGATGGAGGAAAAACTAAAATTATCAAACTATGATAAGGGAAAAATTGTCGATGTGACAACATATAAAAAATCATATTTTACTCTATTTTAATAGCACTCAATCGAATATTTTATTTGATACATTCCAATCCACTCATTTTATAAGGGATCCCAAGGAATTTCACCTGAATGTTATGAAATGGATACATTGATACAACCATCATATAAAAAACTATGCATTGTTATATCCCAATAATTCATAATAAACATTGTTGGTATTTACTGATGTCAATTTTCATGGTTTGATAATTGACTGACAATCAACTTCTGGAGGTGATTTTTATCTTCGGTGTTCATGTATATCACAGAAATGCAAGAACTAGGATATTAAATCAATGGAAACCATAGAGTATAAGTACATTATTTCCACTCAACAATGCACCCAAATTAAATTTATGATACAAAAACATGACTATTGGAGTTTTAAATTGATTTATCATATTTTAATCTTGTGTGATAACTCATTTTAGATTAATATTAGAAAAAATAATATCCAAAACCCAAAGACCACACACATTAAAATCAACTATCACTTCATAGTGGAGTTGGTGGAGAAAGGAATTATAATTTTATATTATGTGTAAAATCAAGATTAAGTTGTCGATATCATGAAAAAGTAACTACCCAAAGTGGTCTGTGATTGTCTCGAACTGATCTGGGCCTCACCCTCCCCTCTCTCCTATTGGGTTTCCTTCAGCCGCATTTTGGAGGGGGGAGGCATGCAGCCTTCAGAATGTCTCCCCCTTCATATATTCCTTTTATCTTCCCTTATGGATTTCTCCCCCCCTCTACGGTCTCTTTAAGGTGTGCTCTTTCCCGGTGGGGGTTTTGCGATCTGGATCGGTGCTTGGGCATCATCACGCATTTCCATGGAGTCATTTCCCATTCAGTCTCTGCTCTGGCTTCTGGTTCTTCTGTCGCCCTCCTTGTTAGTCTACTTCGGTGGTGTCTGGAGACTTTGATAGGTGTTGATTGTTCGATCGACGGTGCTTCAGGAGGCTTTACTTTCTTCGGTTCGATTCAATATGTGGTGTTTCTCTCCAGAGGCTTTATGCTTCAAATTTTATTTTCAAGGTGTTCCTTTTGGCTGGTGGGGGCTTCAATGGTTCGGGTTGGAGGTCCAGGCGAGGATGGTTCATTGTCAAGGCCATATCTGAATCGCTGCTCTAGAATCATTTTCCTTCACTACTCTCCAGGTTAGACAGTTTTGATGGTTTCAAGGAGGCTCTGGGATGTGTTCTTGTTCAGACCTAGTGTTCCAGGAGTCTAGTCCAGGCCTCCATCCGAGCTCGGTGGTCTTCGTTGATATGTGAATTGGAGTTCTAGTGTGGTTGTTTGAACGATTATCTACCAGTGTATGCAACGTCGAATTTGAATATGGTTTGTTTTTTTTAGATTTCTATCATCTTTAAATGATTTTATTGATTGGTTGGCGATGGTTCAATTTCTAGTTGGTTTCTATTCGTGTTTATGTGTTTGTTGTGCTTCTGTCCTCTGTTGTGTGGTGTTTGGACGACGGTGTTGACGAAAGGTGATAATTTCAATGGGTATTTTTGAAGTTTTTCAGTTACATTGAACCAATCTCTAGTTTCATTTGTGTTTCCACTGGTCATTAGCACCAGCGGATATGGCTAGTGATGAGGATTGTTCATGACTAATTACAGGTGATAAGACTAGCTGGTGTGGGTGGCTCATGGCTCTAGGCCTCCTCGGGTTGTGTTCCCCTTTTTTGAATTTCAAATTTGGTATGAATCTTGTATTTCTATTCCCTCTTGTATGTGGCCACCACTTACCCACAAAGTGGATCTTTTGAAAATAATAATATAATATTCAGTCAAAGTGGTCTTTTATAATTAGTAGTCGCCTCTTGGATTCCACCATATCAATCCACTTAATTGACTAAAAGGTGGAACCGCCACTCCCAAAGACGTGTTCATGAAAATTTTATGTTTTATTTCTTAATTTCGTTGATTAATAACCCCATTTTTTATAATTTTCTAATAAGATATCTTATTTGGTTAATTTCCAACGTGGTAGAAATATGTAAATGTGTTAGAATGGGAAAAAAGAATAACCATGGAATATTTTCCTCTGAAAAATCATAGAAATATATGTGATTATCGAGAGGATTTAAAGGTGGCTGTGAAATACCATTAAGTTAGTAATTTTTTTTAAATTATTATGGATCATGTGGAATTATAATTGATGATTAGTGGCTCATTAATACACTTATTTAATGTAGTTTTTAAGAATAATTCAATTACTCTTACAGTATTTGGAGTATTATCAAAAAAACCAAAGGGATATATTGTTATCCAAAACCCTTTGGTGGTTTTTATGAGATGGTTTTGTTTAAAAGTTGATTTTATGGAAGGATTTGAACAATAGATAGACCTGACACCATAGGTCATTCTCCACACCATATAATTTGAGTGAATTTATAAGCCTATGTCATATATCATTCAACAACATTGTGCAACAATTATCAATGTCATAGAGGTCAGTCCACACCATAGGTAGGTATACCATGATGTAGGACCCTATGCCTAAGGGTAAATCACCTGCTACATAAGGTTACCAAAACTAATCACTCTATACAAAAACATAAAATGACCCTCAAAGGTAAGCCACCATCACTCTTTTGGCATAAGGGTAAACCCGAGCTCAAGTAAGGACAATTGAAGGTGTCCACATATTAGAGAGTTAATTATGCCACATTGTATATCGAAGATAATGAGTCCATGTTGTTGCTTCACCTTGTGGCATATTGGGTTTGAATTTTAAAAGAGTAATTTTTTTTGAGATCCATAAACATATAGGTGCTCATGTAGTAATTGATTTTTCCATCCCATTGCCAGTTCCATGTGATAAATGGTTAGAAGTTATCGTGTCAGAGACCATTCTTTGGATAATGGAGGAGTTACAATTTTTGTAATAAGTGTGTCTTTTCATCTATTAGACTCTATTATATAGTTTTTTAACACATCATCTAGTGATATAAAGAATTAATGTGTATACATAATTGAAGATGGAAAAACTATAGTTAATGATAAATGTGTAACACTAGACTATATCATATATGACAATACTGTAACCATCAAGTTTCATTCTGGTAGTAGTTTCAATGAGTAATAGCAAGATAGGTAGTTATGTTTTTAATCTCATGACGGTCATTTAGAATTTAATGGTGCATGATGAATCTAGTAAATATAGGGGACACTTGGATTAATATCAGATAAAGGAGATCCAATTATAATAATTGGATTCAAATAAAATTATAGATATTCATTATTTTTAATAAAGAGATAAAAACATATACACATAGATAATTTATAAAGAATAATTTCAGAGGGTTTTTTTTGATATATTATTGAAGGTTTAAGGTCAAAGAAGGTGTATTTTCAAGATACTTATTCTCATTGGAATATGTAATTTGAAAATGATAATCACAATAATTGGTGTATGTGTAATCTTAATGTTAATATAGAATGAATCAACAAATAGAGTATCATGTTCCTTGTTGATGGATAGTAGTGAGTTCTCTAATTTTTCATGGTATTGAACTTGGAGGGTTAGTGAGCCAACTCAAAATTATACATTTAAAAGTATTGATATTGTAATGAATCTGGTGCATGTGATCATTTCCACACAGGCTCTCTGGACTAGCCCAGTATGGGTAATCCAAGTAAAATATTCTATTTTATTTACATTTTACATCGCTCATTGAGGAGAAATGTAGAGAAAAATTGAATTTTCCCTCAATGTTATATACCATGTGATATATTTTATGATGCATTAAATATCAAGTGTTCATTCATTATTGAACTTGTTAAAGGAATGGAATGATCTACCCACTCTCTATGGGTTTTTAATGGTATAGGTTTGTGTTACCACTTTTTTGGATATGGTTAATGTCATATGATGATATTTTCACTTTAATTGATATTTTAGGGTAATGAATAATATTCCCACCTTCCTTGATATTATTAAAGATATTATATGTTATTTCAACTTTCCTAGATATAGCTTAAGGAATGAGATGATATGTTTTCTTACCTTGATATTGTTAGGTTATATGATCTTATGACCATTTACTATATATTATTCAATTCATGAGATGTTACTCCCATTTTCTTCATATGGATTAAGGGATGGGATGATATTCCATGTTATCTATCATATAGTCAATGATACGAGAAGATATTCCCACATTCCTTTACTTTTTTAAAGGAATGAGATTACATGATTACTATCTATGATGTGATTAAAGGATTTTAATGGTATTAATAATTCCTGTAATATTGTAAATAAATGGGATGATATACCAATTTATTGATGATATGGTTAATGGTATAGACCAATATTCCACCTTTTCCATGAAATGGATAATGTCATGGGATGATAAATGACTTCTCCGTGGTATTTTGAATGGTATGGAATGAAATTCTCACTTATCATTGATAATATATGAGTTTCATTAATTAATGGTTATAATCAAAAGTGTCTTTATTTGGATTGATAATATATGTATGGGTGGATTTTATAACTAAATTGGTATAACTTGTGATATGTTTAGATATATATCATCACAAGATGTAGCTGATATTATTTCTCACTGAGGGTCTTGTTTAAAACATGAAAATGTAATGATTCTTATGATTAATTTTTTTTATTTATACTATTATCATATCACATCATATATTCACATATATACTATTGATTTGTTTAATTAAACTGTTAGTTCTGGCCTACTGAGTTATACCCACACCCTATATAGGCACCTTGGTGATTGTGTATATTTTAAGATAAGTGAAACAATTAATAAGAAGGTTCATGTAGATTGTGGGTGAGATGAAATAATATATTTAGTTAGAGATAAGACTAGGCCGGGGATAAACCTTTTTTTGACATGTTCCACATTCTTTTGGAAACATTTTAATGATCAGCACTTTAGGCGACCCTATTCATGTATATATGATTGTCTGACATTACAGTGAGATATATTTTTGTTATATTCTATGGAATATTACATTTTTTTGTTTGATAAATATTTAATTTGTAATTTCATGTGGTTTATTTTTTAGGATGATATAGTCATATATTTCCACTATTATTTACAGTTATAGATCTATATGTTATATTTTTCCCGGGTTATTAAAAGACCCTTTCCACTATTCAATAGCCTCTAGTATACATGGCGGTATATTTAATATAATTTGTCTCACTTAGTTTATAAAATTTTTGGGTTGACCAAACAAGGGACACTACAATTTTATATCATGTTCCTCTGGTTATGAATAATATAAAAAATTGTAAACTATTGGGGTAAAAATATGCATAGGGTAGATATTACAATATGATAGAGTTTACCAAACATAATTTTGAAAAATAAGATGATCACTTCCACTTCGTGTGGATTTTAATTAAATATGAGAAATAAATAAACCTAAATCACATAATAATTCCAAATGATCATTATCATTTAATTAAAAATCGCTATTGTTCACTGAGATATTCTCTCTCAATCAATCTACAAGCCTTCCTAATAATTTTTTTAATATAATATTTCTTATCAATAATCATGTAAGAAAAATGAGTATAACATCTCATACGTTACAAATAGGTTTTACTTCAGCATTGAAGAATAATTATTATATAACATAAAAAAATCCACACCAGGACCATATGGGTTTTGTGTCTTTAGAAACTAGGAAACATAAACAAGTGGTTCATAAAGCATCTACATTGACTCCCAATTATATCATTATACCAAAACTTCTTTTTGACATATCTTACTTAATAACCATCTTTATAACCTGGGGAAAAGAAACATTTGAATGGGTGAGATCAAATTCTATGTAAGGGAAAATAAGGAAAATATCAATTATATCATAATCATAAGAACATAACATTTGAAAATATTATCCTATATATAAAAGATCATAAGATCTTGTCATGGGATAAATCATAAAAGTGAAATGTAATCCCAATAGTCATAACATATGAAATGAAATTTCTTGGCATACACACATAATCATAAAAAATAATTTCATATTAGTGATGGATCATTTCCAAGACCATCAAAGTAGACAAATTCCATTCCTGAATCTAGTTTACTCCTCATTTTCGCCTGGTATTACTGAACTGGATTTACTTTTCATTCTTGTCATGTCTATCTCATGAGATATAATTATTTACCCAATAAATTTAAGGTTGATATAGGTCTCACCCATCTCATAATGAAACCATTCTTATGTATGCATGAAAACATAGAAACATTCACTATAGCATAACCCGTGAAATAAAATGGGTTTCTTAAACATCATTCTATCATTTTTCATATAAAAATGGACTTCCTAAAAATCATTCCAACATAATAACAATATAATCATAATAATAATATGTATAAAAAAATAACCTCATGTCATCTTATATGGAAAATAATTCTGATGATTCATTTAAAATTAATTCCTACGGAAAATATCCTTTCTATTTCAAAATCATTTTCTTTTCTCATTATTCCATGCAATTTTAATTGAAATGAACTTAGAAAAATAATCATGAAATTGGGTAGAGGAAGCTTCATGGAAATAAGGTTTCATGAAACTATAAAAAATCCATTCATTTTGTATAATTTAATAAAATAATTATCCTCATACTTTTTCCAGAAAAGTCAGAAAGTGTCGTAAATCGAATATTTACAAAGATTCCATTCATACCATTTAATGAAAATTATCCAAAGGGCCAAATTAACTTTAAAAAATTATATAATAATAGAAATAATAGTAAATAATTAAGAAATATGGATGTAGATTATATATATAACTTAGTATATACTTATATATACAACATCTCAAATAAAAATGACATTTCAAACTTATCACTTACCTTATGTCCGATATGATTCATATGTATCCTAACCTACTGTATGATTATTTAAATAATTTTACTGATTTATTCCAGAATTATAATAATTTTTAGGATAATATCTATGATCATATTTTCATCCATTTGTTAGTAACATTTCATTTTTACTCATTATTCAGGTATTAACAACTTTATGTTTTTATGCATGTTATGTCAGATATGTTCTAATTCCTCTTTTTTGGTAATAGTTATATAATTTATATATGATTCCCCAGCCTTAAAACTTATTTAATCTTGAGTTATTACAAGATTACACATTGAGGATCTTTTCAGGTTTAGAGTTTTAGAGAATTAGATCATGAAACTTGCATTACATTCCACATTTAAACAAAGTGGTTACATAAAAGACAGTATTCATTCTTACCATAAACGGAAACATATTTAAAATAAAACATGGATTCTTTCTTGACACATCTTTGACACTATCATCACATCATGTACCTTTCCCTTGACCTGTGAAAAACATTTCAAAAACTTGGGATGAGCATAAAAAGCTCAGTAAGAGTTATAAAAAAATGGAAAGGAAACATGAGTACATATATACATTAGAATGAAATCATAATTTACCCATAAAACATAGGCATATCAAATCATGAATAAATCATAGAAATTATAAGAAATAAAAGGTATCTTGAGGCATTCGTAACATTCTTACGTAGGGAGTAACCCTCTTGGTTACGTTTGGAATACCCACCACAGTATATTCCCTAAATATCTTCAGATAAACCTTAACGTTTCACTCCTTCGCGTTACCCAATGCATTGGAGAGCTATATCGGGCTCACCCGCCCTTAGTTTATCACGGAACCACCCATTTTCATAACAATTCCCAAGAACCATAACATAAACGTATCACATAATACATGCATAAATAAAACATAACATTTCCACATTTCAATCACAATATAACATTTTAGTATATTGAAATATTGAATCCATTCAAAAAGAAACCATTTCCAAAACCATTTAAAACATTTAATAAAGAGATTTTTGAATCAAAGTTTCCCATACCACCTTGAAGATTTTAAAATTTTAAACCATTAATATCCATATAAATAAATCCTTAAAACCATTTTTAAAACATGGATATTAATAAGAACAAATAATTAAAACATTTGAAGCGATATTTTGGTTAAAGGGGTTCTACCAGAATTAGAGACACTTGAATACGATAATTGAGGAATAACATTTAGTCAGAACTTTATAATATCATGAGAATAAATGGATTCATGATATAATATTCCAAAGGACATTATATACACCATATAAGAGTGAATTGGTGCATAACAACAATGAAGTCTCAATAGAAATGTCAAATGAGATGAAATCCCTTATAAAGAAGGTATCCTTAAATTAAGGATAATTCAATCTCAAAATTATGTGTGACAAATATAAATACACCCAATATAAGTGGATATTAAGTGTAAAACAATAAAATGCCATTAAAACATATTTCAAAATATGACATATTCAATAACTACATGTTGAACCCAAAGAAATCGAAATTGGGTTAAAAAGTTCCCTTGGTAAAATTCGACAGCATAACGACATCAATTCAAAATTCAAAAAATGAGTTGATGAGAGATAAAAATGGAACCTCATAACTTGGACATAAAATTTACATCAATATGTATATAAAAGAACATATCCCAATATAATAGTATTTGAATTAAAAGACATAACAAAAGAAGTCTTTTATAAAGCGGAGGGTGAATGGTTCCCTTACCGACATGGGTATCTTTCGAAACATACGCCCCGTGAAAGAAAGACAATACAACATTGATGTAAATACTCATAAATGAAAGTATATTACACAATGAGTAAAATAATGGGCAGTACATACACCACTAAAAGGAAATTGTGGAAAATGTAGCATAAATCTCACAGGAATACAAGTGAGATGAAAAATCCCTTACGAAAACTCGGCATCCTAACAGCGCCACTTAAAACTTCCAAAAATGGATTGATGAGATCAAATAGGGTATCTCATAACATTACAATAAAATGTACATCAAGAGGAATATAAAATAACATCCCCCATCATAAAAATATGAGCTTAAAAGAAGTGACATAAAGGAGAGTACTTAAAGAGAAAGAGAGAGGTTAGATCTCTTATGAAAATTCGGCAGCCTAACGGCGCCACTCAAAACATCTAAAATTGATTGATGAGAGAGAATAGGGTCTCTCATCATATGAACATAAAAATTACAGTATGAGTAATATAAAATAACATCCCAATCACAAGAAAGATGAGCTTAGAAGGAATGACCTAAAAGAGTGTACTTAAAAAGAAAGAGAGAAGTAGGATCCCTTACCTCAAGTCCAACTTGTCTTGTTCGTTTCATTATATTCCTGAATAATAAACTTTGGTCAATTTATAATTTATTAAATACCTCTTATAAAGATTATTATTCAGTTCATATCACATATTTTAATATTATAATAATTGGTTAATAATATGAGTTCATATCAGACGTTTTTGTCGATGTTTGGTACATGAGTAAAAAATTGAACTTGTTGGAAAATAATTTTCCATGTAGTTATAGGTACATCATATCCAGAATAGTATTGATGTTTTAAATATCATATATATCCAGTATATATTCATTTTATACTATTCCTTAGAATTTGGTGATAAAAATTAAAAGCACCGTTCATGGAGACGATAGGCCATACGTACGCATGAATGCTACTTTCATTTTTTGTCATATTAATGGAATTAAAACAAAATGAGAGATATATATATATATATTATAATTAAAGAATTATATACATAATTTAGATTAAATATATTACATATATATCCATTATATATATGTACTTATAATAGTACATAACATTTTGAGATAAGAAATGAAATGTACCATTCATGGAGACGGTAAGCCGTACGTACGCATTAACGCTACATCAATTTCTATTTCATATTTAATGGAATTAAAACATAATGATACATAATATTATTTTAATTCCAGTATGGTATCATATATAATATCATTATATATACCCTTTATACGTACCACATATGGTAATAACGATTCAAATCACTTTGAGGGGGCGGTAGTCCGCACTTCCTTAAATGAAGATATCGCGTTTACCCATAATGGAAACCATAAAGGAATGAAATAAATGAAAAATACAGAAGCTTAAGTAAAACATAAACATATTATATATAATATATAAATATATTGTCATCTTAATGGCCACCTTTGATGGTTTTAGAAGAATGTTGAACAATCATCGTTTCGTGAGGCAGAAAATCGCCAACCACAGAAACAATATGTTCTTTAACAATTAGACGAAGGTGTGTGTAAGTGTAGATTGAATCCTTATTATACCAACATCATATTATATTTAAGATACTGGATTTGTTACAAAATAAAATAATAAAAAGAGTTTATGGTGTTGGAGAAGTAAAATAAAACAAAAGGACTCAAGTGAAGACATTACCTTAAAATCGGGTAACTTTCGTTGATTTGAGCTCAAAAGCATCATTGGAAACAATTCTGCACAACATGAGGCTTCAAGGAGTTAGAGAGGGATGTGGAGAGACAAAAGGGGCAGGGTTTGGCCGAGGCAAAGGCTTTGGAAGTGTGGGTAAGGAGGTAGAGGTGGGGGCCTTTTATAAGAGGAGAGGAGGGGCACTCTTGTAAAGTTACAAAATGTTACTTTATTTTTAAAAGGGTTTCGGATTTTAAAGGACCCACATTGATGTATTTCGAGGATAAGGTGATAAGGGTTCGAAATCCACTCATCCAATAGGTTTTGGACATGTGTAGGTATTAGATATTACATTATCTTTCCATTTTATTTAAATCGTCAAATAATGAGGTCATCGCTGCATCATCATGATGTCATAAATAATTTAATTTATTTAACGTCTAAAAATAATAATAAAAATACTATGATGTAGGAAATCTTATTCTCTTTCCAATGACTATTTATAGTCAGAAATATGACTTGTATATCCTCTTGTAAAAATTGTTTTAGTAAAACATCTCATGTTTGTGTCATTTTTACTTTAACATTAAATAAAAAGATATTTATGTCATTTCCCAACCAAAGTTTCTCCATGGGGTCCCCAAGTTGACCCATGGATTGTATTGGTCGGCCATGACACATCCAATGAGGGTAGGACATGTTTCTAGCTCATTTAATTTTATTAAAACATTATTCTTACCATAAACTACACTAATTACCTCTAATCGCGATTAAAAACATAATAAGTTACTATTCACCAAAAAATTATTTTTATCCCATTGAACAAAATTTTACTTCTTAATGAAAACCATTTATGTCAGATTTTTGAAATTAAAAACCCAAAGATGGCAAAATTTCATTTAAACGGAAAAATCAGTTTTTATAAGTACTATTTAGTGGTTTCACTATTCATCAAAATTGAAGTTTTTCAGAAAAATCCCAAAAATTTACCCTAAGCTATATTTGATATTCCGAATTCAAAAATGAATTATATTTTACAAAATTCAAAACATATAAGTCACATTAATTAATTTAATAATTAATTCCCGCTGTCAGAGCAAATAGCGTGTTTTTATGATACAATAAGTATCAAAATATTGACACTAGTTTAAGTATGATTTCAAAGTGAAATTAATTCCAACGAACACTATTGGATTTAATGGTAAAAATATATTCTAATTTAACTTTAAAACCAATTCAAAATATAATCTAATCATATAAATAAATTAGATTAAAAAGTCGTTTTGAATTAAAATACAACATTTTACACAATTCATTAAAAAATGAACTTTATCGGAAAGATACCAAAAATTTACACAAAGTAAATTTTGATGTCCCAATTATTAAGAAGAGTTTTATTTGGTCCAATAGAATGTATAAGAGTGAAAAAAACTATATTTAATGACGGTTCGCCATCAAAAGGCGATAAGTGAACCTTTAGTTAAAACTAGGGCATATACGCCTAAAATTGAATTCTTTCCGTATTTTATGCCTTTATCTTTTCTTGGATAAATGTAAAAACATTTTAAAACATATATAATAATATTTTAGTAATTTTTATCCATTCCCGCCAATACAACGACTACATGTTAACTACCATTTAAAATAATATTATTTTATTATTAGAGTGGAACGTAAGATTCCCAAGAAACTCGTTGTTGCATGTTGGATACGCCATCGAGCATGGAATCCACTTTAAAGTCATATTAATATTTCATTCACAAATATGGACAAATATGAAAATGTCATATTCTTTATTTACCTGGGATGTTACATCCTTCCCCCCTTTTGGGAATTGAGTCCTCGCAATTTTTAAAACTGAGCTTGGAAACATCCTTGAAAGTCCCACATCGGAACAAGAGTCGGTAAAACAATCACTTTAAAATAAAGGAAGATAAGTACAGAGGTCAACCGAGTTAACCCATACTAGGATTACATGTAGAAAAACATGTACATGGAAGAAAAAGCAAAGGGTCGTGTTCTTGATGGAGAGTGATAGTTAACATGTCTAGGAGAAAGTTAAGCATAAGAAAATCACAAACATGTGATGGGTTAAATGGTATTTGATTCCCCAGTAGGAAAAGTTAATAGACAAATTTTTTGTTTTAAGTTAATTTTTATTGAGGAATTTATTCATAAGGAAACATAATCACTTATCATGTTGACTTTCAACTTTTACTAGATTCCTTAATCAAACTCATATTATTTTCCAAAAGACGAGTATTTAGGGAGACTTGTTCGCATTAAGAGTACTATAATCAACTTCTAGAGAGTCACCTAATCCACAAAAGAGAACTATATACTTCCCATTTCTTTAGACTTTAACCAAAACCAAAACCAAAAAGGTTAGTACAAGATCAGATAATCCAGAAAAGGATAACCCTTTATAAAAAGAAAATCTATTCTTAATCTCCAAAATTTTGTCTAACAAAACCCAAAGTTCAACAAGGACCATCCGATAAACAATTTGTCCATAAAATTCCTCAATGTAATCCAAACTAAGATTGAAACCCAAATATTTGAAGGATTTAGTCACATAGTCTTCCAAGGTACAAATTAACTTTTATCTCCAAATAACATCAATTGCTCTTAAATTCTCATATTGAAAAGTAATTAACCTAATCACATATCCTCGATGATAGGTTAATCATTTCCATAGATAAACCAAAATCAAATAACTCTTAATTCATAAAATCATCTAACTAAAAAGAATCAGTCAAACTAACCAGGGACTTCACGTAGTCCAGTGGTAGGCGATAAATACCAGTTGCACTTTGGTTGTGGGTTCAATTCCCGCAGCTTTGTCAGACGCGACAGGTTGTCACACGGTCTGCGTGTTGTCCTTTTTCCAAAACTATATAATTCTCAAAATATTTCCCAAAACGAGATAAAATCTTCAAAAAAAAATAAATATAACATATTTTAACCTCAAGTTTATATCATGCCTTTCACTTCCATCATATCATATAATACCCCATAATTACCTCAAAAGTAAGGATCATATAAAATCTAATGGTTACCTTTATAATTATTACCTGAACTTCCACATTGATTGGTCATCTCGTACATGATGCATTACAGATCATACCAAGGTTCAAGTGGTTGATCATGACTCCTTTCTAGTTGGTTTAGAACAACCACGAGCTTCCTCATTGAATCCCCCATTTCATCCAATATTTTAATCGAGGAACCACCACAGTTTCCTTCAAACCTATTGTCACTTTGGTGCCTGCTAGATCCATCCATTTACTAAAAACAAAAAGGTCAGTGTGAGTATATCAACAAAACGATCATATACTAATGGGTAAAATAAACACCAAGATATACTTACTCATTCAATTTATCTAAAACTAGGACTCTTTCTGAAATCCTATCCATTATGGTACTGTCACTTATGCTTAGAGAATACCCTAACTTCTAAAGTTATCTAAACCGACCTCTGATACCAACTATGATTCCCCAGCCTTAAACCTTATTTAATCTTGAGTTATTACAAGATTACACATTGAGGATCTTTTCAGGTTTAGATATTTAGAGAATTAGATCATGAAACTTTCATTACATTCCACATTTAAACAAAGTGGTTACATAAAAGACAGCATTCATTCTTCCCATCAACGGAAACATATTTAAAATAAAACACGGATTCGTTCTTGACACATCTTTGACACTATCATCACATCATGTACCTTTCCCTTGACCTATGAAAAACATTTCAAAAACATGGTATGAGCATAAAAATCTCAGTAAGAGTTATAAAAATATGGAAAGGAAACATGATTTCATATATACATTAGAATGAAATCATACTTTACCCATAAAACATAGGCATATCAAATCATGAATAAATCATAGAAATCATAAGACATAAAAGGTATTTTGAGGCATTCATAACATTCTTACGTAGGGATTAACCCTCTTGGTTACGTTTGGAATACCCGCCACAGTATATTCCCTAAATCTCTTCAGAGAAACCTTAATGTTTCACTCTTTCGCATTACCCAATGCATTGGAGAGCTATATTGGGCTCACCCTCCCATAGTTTATCACGGAACCACCCATTTTCATAACAATGCCCAAGAACCATAACATAAACGTATCACATAATACATACATAAAGGAAATATAACATTTTTACATTTCAATCACAATATAACATTTTAGTATATTGAAATATTGAATCCATTCAAAAAGAAACCATTTCCAAAACCATTTAAAACATTTAATAAAGAGATTTTTGAATCAAAGTGTCACATACCACCTTGAAGCTTTTAAAATTTTAAACCATTAATATCCATATAAATAAATCCTTAAAACCATTTTGAAAAAATGGATATTAATAAGAACAAATAATTAAAACATTTAAAGCGATATTTTGGTTAAAGGGGTTCTACCAGAATTAGAGACACTTGAATACGATAATTGAGGAATAACAATTAGTCAGAACATTATAATATCATGAGAATAAATGGATTCATGATATAATATTCCAAAGGACATTATATACACCATATAAGATTGAATTGGTGCATAACATCAATGAAGTCTCAATAGAAATGTCAAATGAGATGAAATCCCTTATAAAGAAGGTATCCTTAAATTAAGGATAATTCAATATCAAAATTATGTGCCACAAATATAAATACACCCAATATAAGTGGATATTAAGTGTAAAACAATAAAAGGCCACTAAGACATATTTCAAAAGATGACATATTCAATAACTACATGTTGAACCCAAAGAAATCGAAATTGGGTTAAAAAGTTCCCTTGCTAAAATTCGACAGCCTAACGGCATCACTTCAAAATTCAGAAAATGAGTTGATGAGAGATAAAATGGGAACCTCATAACTTGGACATAAAATTTACATCAATATGGATATAAAAGAACATATCCCAAAATAATAGTATTTGAATTAAAAGACATAACAAAAGAAGTCTTTTATAACGCGGAGGGTGAATGGTTCCCTTACCGACATGGGTATCTTTCGAAACATACGCCCCGTGAAAGAAGGAAAATACAACATTGATGTAAATACTCATAAATGGAATTATATTACACAATGAATAAAATAATTGGCAGTACATACACCACTCAAAGGAAATTGTGGCAAATGTAGCATAAATCTCACAGGAATAAAAGTGAGATGAAAAATCCCTTACGAAAACTCGGCAGCCTAACAGCGCCACTTAAAATTTCCAAAAATGGATTGATGAGATCAAATAGGGTATCTCATCACATTAAAATAAAATGTACATCAAGAGTAATATAAAATAACATCCCCCATCATAAAAATATGAGCTTAAAAGATGTTACATAAAGGAGAGTACTTAAAGAGAAAGAGAGAGGTTAGATCTCTTACGAAAATTCGGCAGCCTAACAGCGCCACTCAAAACATCTAAAATGGATTGATGATGGAGAATAGGGTCTCTCATCATATGAACATAAAAATTATAGTATGAGTAATATAAAAGAACATCCCAATGACAAGAAATATGAGCTTAGAAGGAATGACATAAAAGAGTGTACTTAAAAAGAAAGAGAGGAGTAGGATCCCTTACCTCAAGTCCAACTTGACTTGTTCGTTTCATTATATTCCTGAATAATAAACTTTGGTAAATTTATAATTGATTAAAGACCTCCTATAAAGATTATTTTTCAGTTCATATCACATATTTTAATGTTATAATAATTGGTTAATAATATGAGTTCATATCAGACGTTTTTGTCGATGTTTGGTACATGAGTAAAAAATTGAACTTGTTGGAAAATAATTTTCCATGTAGTTATAGGTACATCATATACAGAATAGTATTGATGTTTTAAATATCATATATATCCAGTATATATTCATTTTATACTATTCCTTAGAATTTGGAGATAAAAATTAAAAGCATCGTTCATGGAGACGGTAGGCCATACGTACGCATGAACGCTACTTTCATTTTTTGTCATATTAATGGAATTAAAACAAAATGAGATATATATATATATATATTATAATTCCAGAATTATATCCATAATTTAGATTAAATATATTACATATATATCCATTATATATATGTACTTATAATAGTACATAACATTTTGAGATAAAAAATGAAATGTACCGTTCATGGAGACGGTAAGCCGTACGTACGCATTAACGCTACTTCCATTTCTATTTCATATTTAATGGAATTAAAACATTATGATACATAATATTAATTTAATTCCAGTATGGTATCATATATAATATCATTATATATACCCGTTATATGTACCACATATGGTAATAACGAATCAAATCACTTTGAGGGGCGGTAGTCCGCACTTCCTTAAATAAAGATATCGCGTTTACCCATAATGGAAACAATAAAGGAATGAAATAAATGAAAAATAAAGAAGCTTAAGTAAAACATAAACATATTATATATCATATATAAATATATTGTCAACTTAATGTCCACCTTTGAAGGTGTTAGAAGAATATTGAACAATCATCGTTTCGTGAGGCATAAAATCGCCAACCACAGAAACAGTATGGTCTTTAACCATTAGACGAAGGTGTGTGTAAGTGTAGAACGAATACATCTTATAAAAAGATCCTATTATATTTAGTATACTGGATTTGTTACAAAATAAAAGAATAAAAAGAGTTTAGGGGGTTGGAGTAGTAAAATAAAACAAAAGGACTCAAGTGAAGACATTGCCTTAAAATTGGGTAACTTCCTTTGATTTGAGCTCAAAGGCTTCCTTGGAAAGAATTCTGCCCAACGTGAGGCTTCAAGGAGTTTTAGAGGGATGTGGAGAGACAAAAGGGTCAGGGGTTGGCCGAGCCAAAGGCTTTGGAAGTGTGGGTAAGGAGGTAGAGGTGGGGGCCTTTTATAAGAGGAGAGGAGGGGCACTCTTGTAAAGTTACAAAATGTTACTTTATTTTTAAAAAAGTTTCGGATTTTAAAGGACCCACATTGATGTATTTCGAGGATAAGGTGATAAGGGTTCGAAATACACTCATCCAATAGGTTTTGGACATGTGTAGGTCTTATATATTACATTATCATTCCATTTTATTTAAATCGTCAAATAATGAGGCCATTGTTGCATCATCATGATGTCATAAATAATTTAATTTATTTAACGTCTAAAAATTATAAAAAAAACTATGATGTAGGAAATATTATTCTCTTTCCAATTACTATTTATAGTCAAAAATATGACTTGTAAATTCCCTTGTAAAAATTGTTTTAATAAAACATCTCATGTTTGTGCCATTTTTACTTTAACATTAAATAAAAAGATATTTATGTCATTTCCCAACCAAAGTTGCTCCATGGGGTCCCCATGTTGACCCATGGATTTTCATGGTCGGCAATGACACATAAAATGAGGGTAGGACATGTGTCTAGGTCATTTAATTTTATTAAAACATTATTCTTACCATAAACTACACTAATTAACTCTAATCGTGATTAAAAACTTAATAAGTTACTATTCACCAAAAAATTATTTTTATCCCATTGAACCACATTTTACTTCATAATGAAAACCATGTATGTCAGATTTTTTAAATTCAAAACACAAAGATGGAAAAATTTCATTTAAACGGAAAAATCAGTTTTATATGTACCACTTAGTGGTTTCACTATTCATCAAAAATTGAAGTTTTTCAGAAAAATCCCAAAAATTTACCCTAAGATATATTTGATATTCCGAATTCAAAAATGAAGTCTATTTTAAAAAATTCAAAACATATCAGTCACATTAATTAATTTAATTATTAATTCCCGCTGTCAGAGCAAATAGCATGTTTTTATGAAACAATAAGTATCAAAAGATTGACACTAGTTTAAGTCTGATTTCAAAGTTAAATTAATTACAATGACCACTATTGGATTTAATGGTAAAAATATATTCTAATTTCAATTTAAAACCAATTAAAAATATAATCTAATCATATTAATAAATTACATTAAAAAGTGGTTTTGAATTAAAATACAACATTTTACACAATTCATTAAAAAATGAACTTTATCGGAACGATACCAAAAATTTACACAAAGTAAATTTTGATGTCCCAATTCTTAAGAAGAGTTTTATTTGGTCTAATAGAATGTATAAGAGTGAAAAAAACTATATTTAATGACGGTTCGCCATCAAAAGGCGATAAGTGAACCTTTAGTGAAAACTAGGGCATATAGGCCTAAAATTGAATTCTTTCCGTATTTTATGCCTTTATCTTTTATTGGATAAATGTAAAAACATTTAAAAACATATATAATAATATTTTAGTTATTTTTATCCATTACCGCCAACACAATGACTACATGTTAACTACCATTTAAAATAATATTATTTTATTATTAGAGTGCAACGTAAGATTCCCAAAAACTCATTGTTGCGTGTTGGGTACGCCATCGAGCATGGTGTCCCCTTTAAAGTCATATTAATATTTTATTCACAAATATGGATAAATATGAAAATGTCATATTCTTTATTTACCTGGGGTGTTACATTATAAAATAGTATTAATATAATATAAATCATATTTATTCATTCAATTCATTTATATAATTATTCTTTTATGAATATTATATAGAACAAATCACATCGCACTATGGAGACGGTAAGCCGTACGTACACATGAGGGATGACATCATTCCCATAATAGTTGAGTGGTATTTAAGTGTATAGTGTATAGTATCACAAAATCAATATAATATTAAATTAATTATATATATATTTATTAATTCCATCATTATAACCATCTATGTAACGTGGTGGTGAAAACAAATTACACCATAGTCTTGAGACAGTAAGCCATAAGTAAGGAGGCATGATGATTTCATTTTTCATAGGATTGGTAGAAGATGGAATATGGTTGTTTCATAATAATAATAACCTATCAGTATATAATTACAACTGGATTTATTAATTTATAATGAAACAACTCATGAGTTGGAATTAGAAGAAGAAAGAAGTTTGAAAGAACCAGTAAATGATATTATCTCTTCTTTGACGTTACTCCAATAAATATCCACTTAGAGAAATGGAGTTGGACATTAAAGAAGAACAAGACCTCTATAAATTTTCTAGGGAAGTTATGAATGAAATATTTCAGGGGATGGTTGAGATTTAATGTTCAAAATGAAGTGAAACCCGTAGGGAGGATGTTTCCTTTCATAATTGAGGTGATGAGAATTTATGGAAACCACAAAAATATTATTTTATAATAAAATAAAACCCCACATAAAAACCTCAAAAATGTACCAATTTAAAATTTGAGACAAGATTGGGTTTTAATATCATCAACCAATAATTTTTAGACAATTTTTAATGTTAACTTAATCATTATCATTTATTTAACACTTAGTTATTCTATTTAATTATTATCATGGGTAACATGAGGCTATAAGGGGTGTCATTCCACGAGGTTTCCCCCTATCGCCTCCTATCTTCTTCTCCTAAGGTTAGCTAGAATTATCTTCTCTTTGATTCTCCATAGTGATTTTTTGGTGTGTTATTACCTTTCCAATGGCGGCATCGATGACCTTATGGGCTCGACCATCTTAGAAAAGCACATCATTTGTCAGCCTGATCTCACCCTTCCTTCTTGCTGGTTATGGTTTCATTTGGTGGTGCAGTGTATATATAGTAGTCGAGACCCAACCTATGTGATTAGAGGGTTTATGCCTCATTTTCAGTTGGTTGGGAGTACATGAGGTGGTTCTCTTTGGTCTTCACGTGACGTTATTTTGGCAGCGATGAGATCTACAGATCCGGCTTGCGGTGAGGTTTTCATGGAGTCTAACGGTCTTTGTGACACATGGTATTGATCTTTAGTTCCTTGGTGATTAATTTTTTTATCTTTTAGAAAGTGGGTTGATGTAGTTGGATTGAAGAAGGGGTTATTTTTCACCTATTTTTTGGTTTCTCATTTATTGATAGAGATGCGGTTCATGGAAGTGGAAAGAAAAGGCACTGGAGGGATTTTAGTTTTGGAGTGACGGTGTGGATATTTTATCATGGATTTCTTCATTCGGGTTTATGTTGGATTTGAAATCTACATGTTTTAAATATATTTATATTTTTTTGTGGACGTTTGATGATGATATTGAGGGTTGCGGGCAGTGGAACTACATCTTGGCAATGGAGGTTCTATGGTTATATGGTTTTGTTCGGAGTGAGGACAGATATGAGTTTTTGGTTTTCTGTGTGATCCATATTGACAGTGTTGATATGATGGAATGATTTCAGACTATAATAGAATTCCTACTATAATATTGGGATATATATGGATTTCACGAGGATGGTTCATCAAATGTATGGGGTCTGAGAAAGTTTAGAAGTATTAGTCTTTTTTTCATTTGATGGTTTGTTTTTTGGATGATGGCTTCCTCCAAACCTTCAAAAGAATATTCATCAGAAAAGGATTCCATGTAGGTAGCTTTCACTATTCTTGAATTTTCAGATTCAGAAGATTGAGAGGGTATGGTCAAGCCTTCAGTACAAGGTCCATGCATCTTTTTCCCAGGACGCTAGCTGAGTAGTCATGCGTTGACGGAGGTTTTCCTTAATGATGTTTATGTTGGGAAGGTACATTTCTGGTAGTTTTTCCCAGTACAGAGTCATGCTATGACTTTATTTATTTGAATGCATGTGAGGTTTCCCCCTTTATCATTAAAAGGGTGTTGATCTAAAATATATAAAATTGAGGCCTTCAGGTGATTTAGTCAGTCAGTTTATATAGGGTAACAAATATTTCAATATTAAAAGGATAAAATATTTACTTATTTGAAGTCAATTACATAATAAATGAATAATTTAGAACATTTTATCCATTATAATAATTACAATATATTTTTAAAAAAATTTATGATTTTTAAATAATTTAAGAAATACTTATTTTGATAAAATATCAATAGGGTCAATTTTGACACTATTTATTTCATGGATTTCTAAAAATATAAAAATAAGAAGTGAACCTTGGTAAAAAATATTTATTATATCCTTAAGGGTTAAATGTAATATAAAAATTAATTTTACTTAATAAATATCCCAAATTATTTTTATTCAAATATTTATAATAACATTTATTTGATCTCTTCAATAATAAAATAATTACTACCACAATTTTGTGTAATTATTTAATACACTTAATAGTTGAATAAAAATAAAAAATAAAATAGTTTGAGGAATATAATTCCATTATATTTTAGAATAATATTTGTAGTGGAATTTATATTCTGAAAAATCCAATATTAAAATTCTAATCTTTTAAAACATGAATGTGATAAATTTATCTTTACTTTAAAGGAAATAAAATAGCTGTCATAATCTCTTCTATAAGACTTGAAATGGTAAATAAGTAGACCCCTCGATGGTTATGGTTGAGATATACTCAACCAATAATATTTGGTCAAGTTTTTGGTCCTTTTGGTGGTTATTAATATTCTAATAAAAATTGTTTTATTTATTTCACATCAATTAATTTATTTTTTCATCATCCAAGTATATGTCTTTAAAGTAATGATTTATTTTCCAAAAATAAAAAATAACATTTCATGATAAGTAAAATCATTTTATATTTAAAATGTATATTTATAATAGAATTTATCATTTTTATAATGTTATATTAAAAAATATATATTTATTAATGTTTTAGTGAGACATATTTCACTTTTCATTAAATAAATTAAATTAAATGTCCTAATCTAATCCAAGTGGGATCTAATGGATACCAATTATACACAAATATGGTTTAGGGAAAATTTTAATCATCCAATTATATTAAAAAATTGTTAGGGTGATTTAATAATATTTTTTAGCCTTAGTTACCCAATTTACCCTTTTATCGTGTTAATATAATTTACCGATGTCACTATTCATGTTACATAAAAATAAAATAAAGATATTTATATAATTTGGACCTAATTATTCCAGATATGGAATCTATTTTTTAAGAAATAAAAACACATAATTTTTAGTAATTAATTTAAAATTAATCCCATTTTTTCTATGAGAAATCATGTTTTAAAATTTAAAATATTAATAAAGATTGAAATGTTTTGACATCAGAATTTATTGTAAATTTATTTCCAATGAACTACATTATAATAAATGGTAAAAATATATCCTATTTATAATTTTAAACAATTCAATAATATAATATAACCATATATATTATTTCAATAAAAATGTTTTTTTCACTTACAATTTAGAGTATTTTTATTATTCATCAAAACATGAAAGTTATCAGAATTATATCAGAAATTCATCAAATGTAAATTTTTATATCCCATTGAAAAATAACATTTTTATTTTTTTATATAAAAATTATTATATTTTCAAAATCTTCATTTAAAAATGGGTTCTCGATTCCAAGGTATAAAATTAACCTTTTATAAAAAAATAGGTTTCTATACATCAAATAGAGTTCTATTTATACCCTATGACTATAATATCCATTGGATGAATAAAAAATATTTTATTAATTATATAACACGTATATATCTCATTAATTTCATTAAAAAAATTACTTCACTCAGTAATACAAATATCTAATATATTTATATTTTTCATAAATAATTGATTGTTAATGAATTCACAACACATTTTCATAAGTTAGTTATAATTGTTACCACTAACCTATTGGGAAGACTATAATGGTAATTTTATAAAAGGGTGTCTCATGGTTCATTTAAACTCATTATTTAATGAAACTAAAGCTACTGAAGAATAAAAATTATTTAAAGAAAATATTTCAAAGAAACATCTTGGTGTTACCATGAGTTCATACCTCTAGTGGTGTATATTCCTCAGCTATCTCCTTAAACATTATTTATATATTTTTTGGATTTTTAGGCCCAAAAAAGTCATATCCAGTTACACTATGTATGTTGTCACTCATCCACACTACCCTTAAAATGATAGATAATGTGCTACCTTAAGTTTATAGAGAAATATTCCACCCCTCTCCATCACTCACACTCTTAGTATAACTATATATTTATAATATGTAGATTCAGAATTGCTTGTATGAGATTAACCTTTTAATCCATCACTCACACACATTATATATCCATTAACTTGACATTATTATAGACATGAAAAATATGATACAGAATAAATATAAAATAATATCATTAGTTTAGTAAATGTAATTTTAATTAAAATCAATTGAAATATTCACTAAATTCATAAATTATGAAACAAAAATTATGATAATAGATGGAATCAAGAACTAGGTATTAAATCTCAATGATATTGTCATTTAACATCAGAAAGATCCACCTGATTGTGAATACACTCCTCTATCATAAGAAGACAACATAGAAATCTTCACTGGTCTCAACTATTCTTTTTCCCCAAGAACATACAATTCTTTCTCAAGGATGAGTCATTTTCTATATATATTTCTTCTTTATTCATAAATATCCATCTCTACCAACCATTATTCATTAGTTTTATAGATCACTTACACATTGTATTTGATATATGAGTAATTAGTCTATACAGATAGTAGATATTTTTTTCTTCCTTTCTATGAATAAAATTCTATTCCAATATCTATGATGTCCTTCATCATCTTTCATATATTGTCCAAACCCATACAGATAGATTGTTTAAATCCTTACCTTATTTGTTTAGGTTGGTAAGTATCAGTATTCATTATTTTTGCCTTAGTTTTAATGTGAAACATATAAAATTATATTTATATAAACACCTATGGGAACATTATCTATTCTATATCATGAAATCATCATATATTATCTTCATATATATTATAGATTGATTATATGTAACACCCCAAGATACCACGGTACACTTCTCTTTGAATAATACATTAGTGTGTGTTGTACGCAACTTCGAGTTCTAACACACACCACGACCAATCAAACTAGCTGTTATGAATAGTAAAACACACTTTTTGAAATTTTATAAATTTTATCTTTCAAAATGGAAATCATTTTTGTATTCAGAATATCGAAATTATCTTAGAGATAATTGTTGGTATTTTTCTCAAAACATTCAATTTTTGATGAATAGTGAAAAAACACTAGGTTATAGTATAAAACCGAATTTTTATTTAAAAGTTTATTTATTTTAATTAAATTTAATTAAGGTCAAAATAGATACATAATACCTATATAAGTTCAATGTAATTAATTGGAGTTAGTTTAAAATAATTTCAGATATATAAAAATTGTATTGAACTTTTCACCGTCTTTTACACACCTCCTAGGAGAATTTGGAAATTCACATAAAAATTAATTTTACCGCTTCTGTGAGTGGAATTTCGAAAATCTGAGAGATGCAGTTAATATCAAAGAGTAAAATGTGGTTCAATAAGATAAAAATAATTTTATGTTAATAGAAACTTTTAACTTTTATTTACCACGGTTAAAAGTATATATGGTAATTAAGGGTAAAAATGATATTATTATTACCCTAACACATGTCCTAATTCTATTAGTTAAGTATAATTCGACCAAAAACAACCTTATTAATAAAATATGAACAACCTTTGTTCACTTGGATTAGATTAGGACATTTATTATTATTTAATTCAAAGATGAGTTAAAAGAGTTAAAATCAAGGTTTAATAAATAAAGCATTTTTAATATAGGATTATACATAAGATAAATTCTATTATTAATATTCTTTAGAAATATAAAAATATTTCATATATAATGGTATTTTATTTATAATTTTTTGAAATTAAATAATTTAATTTATTTATGACACAATGATGATGCAGTAATTACCTTATTAGTGAAATTTTAAAATAATTGATATTATAAATACCCAAATAAAAATAGTTTGAGACATTTAATGAATTACAAGAAATTTATAGGTTAATATGACATGTTAGGGTTGGTTAAATGAATTATTTGTTATGTAATAATTCTTTTATTAATTTAGAAAAAACAAAATACCAAATAGTGTCAAAATTGACATAAAAGAGTTTTTAAAACAAATATTATATAATTAATTGATATTCAGTTCCTAAAAATATAAGGTTTGGAAAAAGGACTTATATAATGATAGCTATATCATTAATGGACCACTTTGGGGTCACATGGATGTATATAGTAGGTTTATTAACAATATAATATAAAAATACACAGAGACATGGTAAATGTCAAACTAATTAACTAAGAGTTAAAAATAAAAGATAAGGTTAATAATGTGGCCCAAACCTATATAAAACCTATATTTTGAGTTTTGTTCGACCCATCCCCACTTTAGCCTTTTAATAATCAACTTTGGAACCATTATAAATAGAATATGAATTTATTATAAAATAATATATCTAGATTTTCCTAAGGTGCCCTCACCCCTCTTATAAAAGGGCACTCCCCCTTCCCTCTAATTCACACCTTCAAAGCCTTTTGTCTCAGCCAAAACCTACCCAAATATTCTCTAAAAGTCCCTCACTTCAACCTAGAGGCATTATTTTGATCAGAAACCCAACCTATGGAGCTTTTTTGATCAAATCAAAAGGAAGAACCCAAAAAAGAGGTAATGTTTTCACCACCCTCTTTCATGTTCTTTTCATGTTCAACTTCTACTTTCTTTTTTATTTTCATTATAAAATAATAAATCCAGTATCTTCTATATAATGTGACGTTTTTATAAATATGGTACAACCATATTTAGTATTCTATCCTTCCTTTGAATGACATGTCACCATACGTGCGTACGTACGGCTTACCGTCTCCACGTCGTGGTGTAATTGTTATTCAAAACATTATTATTTGGATGGTTATGATAATGATGTGTGATTTATATAAATAATAAATATAACATGACAATTATTCTTTATATATGATTTACCATCCAACTAATCATTATTTTAATATCAAAGGAATGATATTGTCGCTCGTGCGTACGTATGGACTATCGTCTCCCCGAACACGATGAGATTCATTCTACATCATATCCATGCAAGTCTAATTCTAATTTTATGATTAAAAATAATACATAAGGACTTGATATCATTAGTTATATGAATAATATACAACTTATCCATAACAAACATGACTTATGTAACAAAACATATAAATGAAAACGAGTAAGTTAACACCTGAAACGACGACAATACTAAGATTTTATTAACAATGAAATATTAAAATATCATATATGATATCATATTAATGTATATGATTATTGTGTAATTTAATAATAATTATTTCACTATTATATAGGAGTTTAACCTACCCTCATCCAAGGAAACGTACAAGGTAATGGTTTACTTCACAATCTCTTCATTATCCGAGGTTGTTTATACGTAATTATCTACTGGGACCTCTTTATCATCCACATCCATGTTTCTTAAAAATTTATTTCAAATCATTTTTACTAGTTACAAGACTATGGGTTAAAGTTATTTATACCCTTATTTTACTTTTTATAAGATTTTTATAAAGTAATATTTCCGTCATTTTCCAAACAAGGTCTTTTTTAGCCTTTTCGACAAAATTGAGGTAAGAATGTCTTTTTTAACTTATACGGTGGGTGCTGCTATTTTCCACTATTATAAAATCGTTGAAGCTTACCTTACAAGATTATAAGAATATTTTTCCAAGTAAATGTTTTATTTTATAATTATGTGACATTTAAATGATTTCATAAAAGTGAAATTTCTCTCAAATTGTTTTGATTTCATCTATGTCAACATCCTTTGATGGATTTTTAGCTTATTTGAAGTTGATTTATTATAATACAAAACTTCCATATTGTATTGAAAGTTTTTTGATATGATTGTCTGTGGATGTGTTATTTTTATACCATTCATGGTTCATGGAGAAAGTATTGACTTTTCGTATCCTAGTATTAAGACGAATGTTTATGTTATGTTTAAACCTGTTCATATGAGGAATGAATTGGACTTAGTAAGTGATGGGTGGAGCCTGCTATAGCTCCTCGATGAATTAGTTGGTCTCATGAGACAAACTAGTGTCTTGGCACAAGTCCTTGATAAAATATTATTTGTAGTCTTGGCAGAAGGCCTTGACTATGTGGTTATGATAGTCTAGAATTATGCATTCCATCCTTATGAAAATGGTTATTGATATTGCATGTGATTATTAGATTGGTAGAATATCCATGTGAATAAGTAAATGGAATTATTTCATTTTATTTCTGCCATATTATGCTGAAGTTCAAGATTAGAAGGCTTTTGTTTTATTTATACATTGCCTTAAATTTTTATGCGTATTTATGAAAGTTTTTGCTATATTGTTATCCTTACTAGGAATTTGAGCTCACCCCTTTCTATGTTTTATTTTTACTAGGATGTGAAGAAGTATTTTATGAATGACCTTCTCGGATAGTATAATGGGATATGAATGTGGAGACAATATTTTGTTATATTTTTTACTTTATGATGTACTGTAAACTTTATGAATGTATCTAGTGATTTCAAGGCTACTAAACTAATCGATCTTTCAAGACTAGATCTTTTGTGATCATGCCAATGTTATGTAATAATGCACCAACTCTGGGTACCTGGGGTCGGGGCGTTACAGTTGGTATCAGAGGAAGTTTAGTACAAACATTGGAAACTATATTTAGATAAAATCTGATTAGAGAACATAGCTTTAAGATACACTTTGATGATTAGTATAGAAGAACTTCCTAGAATTTTGGTATTGTAGATATTTTGTGAGTGTTTCGAGCAATAAATAGCTATCTAGATATGAGCATATAGAGGCGGCTCTTGCACAGATGTACCTAGGGGTAAAACCATAAAATGCCACTTTGAGCTAGACTTGAACGGGAACTGGTGCAAGAAAACGGGTCCTACTGCACTCTTGGTTACGACACTCTCGGGGGATATGCTTAGGATAATTCTAATTTAATTTACAAACCATTATGAAAGGTTTATGAGTATATACTTCCTCAAAGAAAACATTTTTTTATAATTATGGATTATATCCATAAATAGTTCAATTTATGATAAGTGTTTTACAAGTTTGGATTTATGTATTGAAATTCATAAACTAATCTAGTGTATTCCACTGTTTAGAAATGGCACCTAGTGAAAGAAGTGAGAACCATATCAATGCACGCACTCCATGTAGGGATTTACCTCCTGATCAAGATAATTATAGTGGAGCTGGTGATGCAACTGGTACTGATAAGCTTATCACTATATTGGGACAACTCACTTAGGATATAAATAATAACCATACCCATATGGAGCACACTGATTCGCAGCGTGGAGGATAAATGTTAGATATCTTCATGAGGAAACAACCACCAAAATTCAATGGGGGTACAAATCCACTAGTAGCTGAGAAATGGATAAGTTCCCTAGAGAAAATATTTCAGGCTTTGGGGAGTAGTGAAAGGGAAAAGGTTATCATGGCAGTTTACGACCTCACTAGATATGTTGATCAATTGTGGTCATTAAATCAAAACATAAAGGACGATGAAGAAGTATAAAGTATGGAATGGATGTAGTTTAAAGGGGTTTTATTAGAAAAATACTTTCCTCATGACCATCGAGCAGATATGGAAAGGAAATTTCTCAGTCTGAGGCAAAAGGAAGATGAGAATGTTGCAAAGTATGAAGCTAAATATACAAGGTTAGCGAGGCATGTAGCATATTATATACATAACCCAAGGAGTAAGATCGATCATTTATTTTATGGGTTAAACCCATTTCTCCATCGATCATTAGTCTTACAATCCTTCTCATCATTCAAAGACATTGTCTCATGTGCTATAAAGATAGGAAAGTAATTCTCTAAATCTTATGAAAATAAAGTAAAGCCAGAGAATAATAGAACGGTGGAGAAGGGGACAAATAAAGGGAAAAAGGAAAATATGGATTTTCCATTATGTGATAATTGTGGGAAGAAACACACCGGTACTTGCCTAAAATGAATGGTAGCTTGTTACAAATGTGGAAAAAAGTACATCAGGCACGTGTTTTCAAGGGAAAGAAAGAGGTTGTCAATGTTCAATGCTACAATTGCATGGATATGGGACATTATGAAAATGAATGTACTAAGAGTCAGAGAAACTTACCTCAGAAAATGCTAAGGGATCAATGCCAAGCTAATGATATCACTATTGCTGAAGTAGAAGCTCCAAAAGACATGGTGGAAGGTAATTTAATGGTTTCCTCAAGTCTAGCCAATGCTTTATTTGATTCTAGATCATCTCATTGTTTCATATCTTCCTAGTTTTCTAAGAAAATTAGATATTTCCAATTTGATTTCAAAAGGGAGTTGTCAGTTAAAACTCCTAAGGTAAGTATCATCGCCACAATGTTTTGTGAATCCATTCCCATTAGAGCATATAAATGTTCATTATCTGCTGATATCATCATCATACCTATGATTGAGTTTGATATTATTTTTGGTATGGATTGGTTTTCAGACCATAATGCAAAGATTTATTGTAAGAAGAATGAGGTTATGATTTTTGATGATGATGATAAGGAACGCCTTTTCTTTAGAGAAGAATCATCACCACCTAATTCTTATCTATATCCACCCCCAGTAGCTCAACTAAATTCAATTATTGGGGAGGAAGAGAATGAAATAACTATGTGTGAGGAAAGGAATGTTCAAATAGAGGATGTAACTATTGTGAGAGAATATGTAGATTTGTTTTCGGAAGATTTACCTGGACATCCTCCAGAACGAGAAATTGAGTTTTCCATTTATTTAATTCATGGTTCAAGGCCCATATTGAAGACCCCTTATAGAATGGCCACTGTGTAATTAGTGGAACTAAAGAAACAACTAGAGGAATTGAGTAATATGGGATTTATTCTCCCTAGTGTTTCTCCATGGGGATCCCCTATCCTTTTTGTTAAGAAGAAAGATGGATCTATGAGGTTATGTATCGACTACAGGGAGATCAATGCTATAACAATAAAGAACAAGTATCCCCTACCTCACATTGATGATTTATTTGACCAACTGCATGGATCTCAATACTTTTCAAAGATTGACGTTTGATCTGGATACCATCAATTGTGTGTGAAGAAGGAAGACATTCCAAATACAGCATTTCGAACCAGGTAAGGTCATTACAAGTTTACAGTGATGCCTTTTGGGATGACTAATGCACCCTATATTTTCATGGATCTAATTAACAGCGTTTTCAAGAAATATGTTGATAACTTTGTAGTGGTATTTATTGATGATATCATGGTATACTCCAAAATCTACAAATATCATGAAAATCACTTGTGTTTTATATTGAAGACTCTGACAAGACGTGAATTATATGGGAAGTTAAGCAAGTGTGAATTCTAGCATCATGAGATTTCTTTTCTTGTCCATATTATCTCTAAGTATGGAATCTCTTTTGATCCTTCTATGAAAAGGTAAATCCAAGAATGGTAAGCACCAACGAGTATAACTGAGGTATTCCGTTTTATTTGTTTAGTAGGTTATTATCGACGTTTCGTCCAGAATTTTGCCTGGTTGGCTAACCCATTAACAAAGCTCACACGTAAAGGGGTTAAATTTGTTTGGACAAAAGAGTATAAATAATGTTTTGAAGAACTGAATAAAATATTATTCACTGATCCTATATTGACTCTACCATCGGGGAATGATGGGTTTGTTATTTATAGTGATGTATCGAAGAAAGGACTTGGTTGTGTCCTTATGCAGAATGATAGGGTTATTGCCTATGCATCACAACAACTGAAAATTCATGAGCAGAACTATCCTACTCATGATCTTGAGTTAGTAGCTATGTTCTTTTCATTAAAGATATGGATAAATTATCTCTATGGTGAAAAATGTGAGATTTATACTGATCACAAGAGTTTGAAGTATATTTTATCATAGAACGAACTCAACATGAGGAAAAGGAGATGGCTCAAATTACTCACGGATTATGATTGCACAATACACTACCACCCGGGGAAGGAAAATAAGGTGACAGATGCTTTGAGTAGAAAGGATCATGGAGTTTTGAATAAGATGAGAGTTGAAAAGGATCCTATATACATGGATCTAGTAATGTTTGATGTGGGAATAACCATGGAAGGTGAAACATTGATACTTTGTCAAATGGTTTCCAAACCATCTTTACTATAAAGGATTAAGAGTTCTCAGACCGATGATGAAGAATTTCAAAATAATATTAAAGTTGTGAATAATGGTAGATTGAGTGACTTTGTATATGAAAAAGGAATTTTGAAATTTGGGAAGAGACCTTGTGTTCCCGATATACCTAATCTAAAAAGGGGATTTATGGATGATGCTCGTAGTTCCAATTTCTCTATACATTTTGGGAGCACCATGATGTATATAGATTTGAAGGAACATTTTTTGTGTGATAGCATGAAGAGGGAGATTTCTGATTTTCTGTCAAAATGTATGGTTTTTCAACAAGTGAATGCTGGAAGGAAACAACCTGGAGGAGTCATGAATCCTCTTCCCATACCTGAGTGGAAATGAGATAATATCATGAAGGACTTTGTTATGGGACTACCAAAGACTCCTACAATGAATGATGCAATATGGGTCATTGTTTATCATCTTACCAAATCATCACATTTTCATTCTACAAGAGAAGATCTACCACTTGAATGTCTAATAAGTCTATATATTATTGAAGTTGTGAGACTTCATGGAGTACCCCTATCAATTGTTTCTGATCATGATCCATGTTTTACATCAAGATTCCTGAAGAGTCTCCAGAAAGCCTTGGATACTGAACATTGTTTGAGCACTGCTTACCACCCCCAAACTGATGGACAATCAGAAAGGACTATTCAAACCTTAGAATACATGTTGAGATCATTCTCACTTGACTTTTAGGGTATGTGGGATAAATATTTACCTCTTGTGCAATTTTCCTATAACAATAGCTTCCAGTCAAGTTTTCGAAAAGCACCATATGAAGATTTATATGGAAAGAGATGTCTCACACCAACCTGTGGGGATGAAGTTGGTGACAGAAAACTCGTAGGCCCAGAACTGGTGGAGGAAATAATGGAAAAGGTGAAGGTAACCCAAAACCACATCAAAGAATCTCAAAGTAGGTAGAAGAGCTATGCTGATAACCGAAGGGAGGATTTGTAATTTCAGGTAGGAGATCATGTTTTCTTGATGGAATCTCCATGGAAGGAAGTTATACGTTTTGGTAAGAAGGTTAAATTGAGTCCCAGGTACATCCGACCTTTTGAAATTGTAGAACGATTTAGGACTGTAGCTTACCATTTGGCAATGCCCCCAATTCTGTCCAAAGCTCACAATGTGTTCCATGTATCACTCTTGAGAAAATACATGCATGACCCAACACATGTACTCACCATTGAGGAATTAGAACTGGAACCTAATCTGTCTTATTGCGAAGATCCCGTCAGTATTCTTGATATGAGAGAACAAGTGCTGAGAAATCGGACGGCTCGTCTGGTAAAAGTTCTCTGGAGAAACCATAAAAAGGAAGAGGCAACGTGGGAACCAAAGGAAATTATGATGAAGAATCACCCTAGCCTTTTCATACGGTAATATTCTAGAAATTTCAAGGACAAAATTATTTTGAGGGAAGAATGTAACATCCCATGCTTCCACGGTACTCTTCTTTTTGAATAATACTGTTGTGTGTGTCGTACGCAACATCGAGTTCAAACACACACCGCAACCAATCAAACTAGCCGTTTGGAATAGTAGGACCCACTTTTTTAAATTTTATAAATATTATCTTTCAAAATAGACTTCATTTTTTAATTTGTAATATCAAAATTACCTTAGGGTGAATTTTTGGTATTTTTCTGAAGACATTAAATTTTTTATTAATAGAGAAAAAAAACACTAAGTTATAGTTTAAAATCGAATTTTTATTTAAATAATAATTTATTTTATTTAAATTCAATTAAGGTAAAAATAGATACATAGTACTTATATAAGATCAATGTAATTCATTGGAGTTAGTTTAGAATATTTTAGATATATAAAAATTTTATTGAACTTTTCACCGTCTTTTACCCACCTCTTAGGAGAATTTGGAAATTAACATAACACTTAATTTTATAGCTTCTGTGAGTGGAATTTAGAAAATCTGGGAGACACGTTTAATATGAAGGAGTAAAATGTGGTTCAATAAGATAAAAAATATTTTTTTGGTGAATAGTAACTTTTTACTTTTATTTACCACGGTTAAAAGTAAATAGGGTAATTAAGGGTAAAAATGATACTCTTATTACCCTAACACATGTACTAATTCTATTGGTTAAGTATAATTAGACCAAAAACAACCTTAGGAATAACATATTAACCTCTTTGGTCCACATGGATTAGATTAGGACATTTATTAATATTTTAATTACAAAAGAGTTAAAAGAGTTAAAATCATGGTTTAATAACTAAAACATATTTAATATAGGGTTATACATAATATAAATTAAATTATAAATATTCATTATAAAGATAAAAATATTTCCTAGATAATGGTATTTTATTTATAATTTTTAGACAATAAATAGTTTAATTTATTTATGACACAATGATGATGTAGTAATTACCTTATTAGTGAAATTTTAAAATAATTGATATTATAAATACCCAAATAAATATAGTTTGAGACTTTTAATGAAATATACGAATTTTATAGGTTAATATGACTTTTTAGGGTTGATTAAATGAATAATTTTCTAAGTTATAATTCAGTTATGAATTTATCAAAAACAAAATACCAAATAGTGTCAAAATTGACATAAAAGAGTTTTTAAAACAAATTTTATCTTATTAATTGATATTCAATTCCTAAAAATATAAGGTTCAGCCAAAGGGACTTATATAATGATAGGTGTATCATTAATGGACCACTTGGGGGTATTTTGGATATATATAGTAATATTATTAACTATATAATATAAAATTACAAAAAGACATGGTAAATGTCAAACTAATTATCTAAGAGTTAAAACTAAAAGATAAGGTTAATAAAGTGACCAAAACCTGTCTAAAACCTATTGGATGAGTTTTTTTCTACCCTTAACCACCTTATCATTTAAATAATTTACTTTGAAACCATTATAAACCGAATATAAATTTATTATAAAATAATATTTCTAGCTTTTCCTAAGGTGACCCTCAACCATCTTATAAAAGGGAACCCACCCTTCCCTCTAATTCATACCTTCAATGCCTTTTGGATCGGCCAAAACCTACCCAGATATTCTCTCAACTTCCCTCAAATCAACCTAGAGGCCTTATTTTGATCATAAAGCCATCCTAAAGAGCCATTTTTATCAAATAAAAAATAAGAACCTGAAGAAGAGGTAATGTTTTCACCACCCTCTTTCAAGTTCCTTTCTTCTTCAACTTCCACTTTATTTTTTATTTAAATTATAAAATAATAACTACAGTATCTTCTATATATAGTGATGTTATTATAAATATGGTAAAACCATATTCATTATTCTATCCATCCTTCGAATGACATGTCAACATATGTGCGTACGTACGGCTTACTGTGTCCACGTCGTGGTGTAATTGTTATTCAAAACATTATTATTTGGATGTGTATGATAATGATGTGTAATTGATGTAAATAATAAATATAACATGATACTTATATGGTATAAATGATATACCATCCAATTATATATTATTTTAATATCAAAGTAATGATATTGTCGCTCGTTCGTACGTACGGACTACCGTCCCTATGAACGCGATGAGATTCATTCCCCATTGTATCCATGCAAGTATAATTATCATTTGATGATTAAAAATAATACTTATGGACTTGATATCATTATTTATATGAATAAGATAAAACCTATCCATAATAAACATGACTTATGTAACAAAACATATAAAAGAAAACAAGTAAGTTAACACCCGAAAGCACGATAATACTAAGATATTATTAACAAATAAAGTTTAAAAGATCATACATGATATCATATTAATGTATATGATTTTTTTATTATTTAATTAAAATTATTTCACCATTATACAGGAGGTTAAACTACCCTCATCCAAGTAAACTTACAAGGTAAGGGATTATTTCACAATCTCTTCATTATCCGAGGTTGTTTATACATAATTATATAATGTGACCACTTTATCATCCACATCCATGTTTCTTAAAAATGTATTTCAAAACATTTTTACTAGTTACAAGACAATGGGTTAAAGTCATTTATACACATGATTGAATTTTTATAAGATGTTTATAAAGGAATTTTTCCTTCATTTTCCAAACAAGGTCCTTTTTTTTCATTTTCGACAAAATTAAGGTATGAATGTCTTTTTAAACTTATATGGCGGGTTTGGCTATTTTCAACCATTATAAAATCGTCGAAGCTTCCCATAAAATATTATAATAATATTTTCAAAGTAAATGTTTAATTTTATAATTATGTGACTTTTAAATTATTTCAAAAAAGAGATATTTCTCTCAAACATATTTGATTTCATCTATGTCAACATCCTTTGATGGATTTTAAGATTATTTGATGGTGATTTTTTATGATACAAAACTTACATATTGTGTTGAAGGTTTTGTGAAATGTTTGAATGTGGATGTGTTATTTTTATACCATTGATGGTTCATAGAGAATTATTGACATTTTGTATGCTAGTTTTAATATGAATGTTTATTTATGTTTAAACCTGTTCATTTGAGGAATGAATTGGACTTAGTAAGTGACGGGTGGAGCCTGCTATATCTCCTCGATTCATCGGTTGGTCTCATGAGACAAACTAGTGTCTTAGCACAAGGCCTTGAAAAAAATCTTATTTGTAGTCTTGGAACAAGACCTTGACTATGTGGTTATGATAGTTTGTCATTATGCATTACATCATTATGAAAATTGTTATTGATATTGCATGTGATTATTCGATTAGTAGAATATCTACGTGAAGTAGAAAATTGAGTTATTTTATTCTATTTCTGCCATATTATGCTGATGTTAAAGTTTAAAAGGCTTTTGTTTTAGTTATACATTTCCTTAAATGTTTATGATTATTTATGAATGTTTCTGCTATATTGTTATCCTTACTGGGCATTTGAGCCCACCCCTTTCTATGTTTTATTTTTCCCAAGACGTGAAGAAGTATTTTATGAATGACCTGCAGGGATAGTACAAGGCGATATGAGTGTGAAGAAAAGATGTTGTTGTAGTATTCACTTTATGATGTAATGTAAACATTATGAATGCATCCCGTGATTTCAAAGCTACTAAACTAATCGACCTTTAGAGACTAGATCTTTTGTGATCATGCCAATGTTATGTAATAATGCACCGACTCTGGGTAACTGGGGTCGGGGTGTTACATTATAAAAAAAATAATAAATTTAAGGTAGGTGGGTCATGATAGGGATCAAATATTTTCAGTTTAACTTTCTTTGTATTATGATATAGGCGTACCATAATCAGTGTTATGTCAATTTATTAAACCAACCATACATTTACTAAGATTGATAGATATTTTAATTGATGAAATTAGATTATTATATGACATGGATGATGATATGAACTTATTACCACTTACATTAGAATTTTTTGTCCTTGATATTTATATATCATATGCAGTGTCTCTGTATTTCCATTCATTTTTTGCAAGAAATACATTATGTCGTATTAAAGACATTATATCATTTCCCTTTATATTGATTTCATGAAACTATATCTCACACCATAACACATAGAATCACATACCCTCTACTATATCACTATTCCATATGTCATGATCCATTTATAATTATCCCCTGGTGTTTGTCTTAATGTGTGGCATATCTGCTTCTATTGATTCCAACAACATTGGATATTAAATATATCAATATTTAAATGGGTTATATGAATTATAGGTAAAAATCAATAATTATCTATTAAGTATCATCATGAGAAATGACATGGTATAATTAATACCAAAAATATTTTGATTCCATTACCATATATTGTATCATGGCTTACAAATTCCTCCTACCATAGAATATAACATCTGGTATTTCTTACATAGAACATTTATTTTTCATTCTTCCATTATCTATCCTTGTCATATATATATATATATTAAATTAAAAGTAAATGTTAGTGAATGTAAAATAATGATACATGACTAAAAAAATAAAATAAAATAATATAAATATAGTTTTAAATACCATATACATTTATAAAAAATTATTAATGTAACATTTAAATGTTAAAGCAAAATACAAAAGGACTAAATCAAGGTATCAAGTATAAAATATCGTGTTAATAAATGTTAAAACTGTTAACTTAAAAAAATCATCAAAAAAATCATATTGTTAATATATATATATATATATAATTCAAAAAATATATAATTAATTAAATTAAAGGGATAATGGCATGAAATCACACAAAAAATTATCAATAATAAGAGATATACTAAATTATTTCATATTTTCATTAACCATGTAATTTAGGGAATAAATTCTTCAAGGATATTATTTTTTATAAAATATACCAATGAGATATAATAACCTCATGATCCACTAAAATCCATTACATAATATCGAATCATGTATTCTAAAACATCAATTATATACATTGATTGACCCTTAATCTAATGGTGGTAAGATGAACTTAATTTATATTATGTCCCCATTATTTCCTTGATCCCCTTATATAGCGAAGAAGTAATACAAGGGCCCTTGTTTGACACAATAGACATTGGAAAACTAAGAAAATTCCACCACCACCCATACTTTTACATTACATATTTTTCAATATTGTGAGTATCATAGATTGGTAAAAAATGTTTCAAATTTTTTATCTATTTAATTACCTTCTAGACATAATCTTATTCACATGAAAATTAGGGTTAAGAAATTGAAATGTTAATTATAATTTACTCCCACTATAATGATAGAAGAAGAAAATGTTTCAATATACCCAAATGTAATTAATGCTCAAATTTAACTTTTTTCATGGGGAAGTACTGTGAGATAAATCTACACACTTCTTTTTTAATACTAGGCTTCCAAAATAAGAATTTTTTATCATGATAATGGTTTTTTTGTAAAAAGTTGTACGACCCAAAAAGAATGATAAGAATATCACATCACTTATTTTATCAATTATACAGGAACTCCAGGATGACCTTGTTAATAGATGATATATTAATAACATCAATACATACAATTATAATCACCCAACCATTTAGAAATTCATGGTTTCCTTAATACTCTCTCATTAGACTCTTCAGTTTTGACCAATGTTCTTATTTTTTAACCACTTGAGTATGTGATTTCTGACTCAATTCTTGATCCATTTTATTTCCATTCCATAATGTACAAGAAATCTCAAAATAGAATGTTTAAAGATATCAAACCTACCTTGACCATATAATATTAATATCCCACTATGAGAAAGTGTATTTTAATTATTTATTATTGGTATAAACTTTAATCATTTCAAAAAATATAGTTTCTCTAATATTTAAAAGCATAAATTATCACATCTATCTTGTGATCATGGGTTAGCCTAATTATTTTTATTTTGTATTAGTTATTTCAAACCATAAGATAGTATTTATCTCAATACCTTTTTGAAAACTTCATAATATATAACATTATCATCACCTAGACAATTCAATATTTATAACGAGGTAATAGTGGGTCATATTTTCAACTCATTAAATACTTTCAAACTATCCTATTATAACGAAAAATAACACCCTTATGGGTTAAATACATTATAATGTTTTCATAGAAATCTTGAATGATTGTATAATAATAACCAGCTAGTTAAATGAAACAATATACTTAACAAACACTATTCGATGTTCCCTAAGAAATTAAATCTTTCACATTATCTAGCTTAATTGATATATTCTTAAACAGAACCACATAGTCAAAGAATTTATCGTCTTGAATAAAAAATGTCACTTGGACAATTTATCATGGTGATAATTATCACTTAGATTATTCAAATCAATTTTTAAATGATATTTATTATTTCCACTCATTCAGAATTAAGCAACATGTAATTAAAAAATATCAAAACAAAGGAATATATATATATTTGTTAAATATGTTGTTCATTAATGTAATAAATAAGAAAAGATCATTCAAGAGCCTTTAAAATATCCTAAAATTATTATATATCCTATACTATCCGCAAAATTTTATTTTTCATATATTTTATTAATATAACTAGTGGTTTTCTAATTGAATATTTTTATTAAAAATATTCCTTTACCACATTATTTGATCAAAAAAATAATCAATGTGGGGTAGGGTGTATATATTATAGTCTCACGGTTGAGTTTCCTATAATCAATGCATAGTTATAAAGTTCTATAAATTTATTCAAGAAAAAACACCGAGCATTACCCATGATGATACACTTAGTATGGTGAAACCCATTTTCTCTAAATCCAATTAATTTTCATTTAATTATATATGATTTTAAAATTATATTTTGTAAGTAATAAATTATATCATATTTTTTTAGTCAAATATTTTTTTAAAACTAAACATCTCACTATAGAGGTATCCAAGAAAAACCTTAATGGAATATATACGTGTTCTTATCCACTACTTATAGAAAACTATGTATACTACATGAATCTACAACATTGAGTACTAATTATATAAAGAATATATTATGTAACACTAATTTTATTTATTATTAGTGATTCACTATTTATATTCAAATCTCGTTCACCTTGAAATTCCTAAATGATAATGTGTAGTAAGGTGAAGGTTACCATTTAATGATAATGGACAATGTAACCTTCATATAAAAAACTAATCCATTATTTTAATCGTTTTATTCATGTTATTACCATTGATATAGATATTACATTATACTTCCATTCTATTTATCATAATCAAACATGGAAATAATTTTAGCCTAAAAAACTTATTTCTTATAGTGGTGTAGAATAATTTCTAAAACATGATGTAAATTCAATATAAAAACCTAATAGCTGAAACAAATGTGAAGATATAAATGTGTGTTATGATACTATATCAAATAAAGTGGATCATTTTGTTACCTCAATCAAACAAAACCTCAATAGATTGTGGAAATACATAAAAAATATGGTTACTAAAACTCTAGAAATAATCTTGACATTAATCTCCTAAATATCAAAAGAAATATCCAAATTATCATATACCAAATATGTAAATACCTTGGTTACATATTTTTGAGAAATTTGAAAAGTTAAATTACCATAAAATCTCAATATAGACACCGATGCTTCCACATTCCTTGAATAAAACCATGGATTATTGAATATATTAATTAAATACAAAAAATGATGTAAACTTCATAAATCAAAAAATAAACCACATTATAATCAAATCATTACTCAGTTACATGTTAATCAACTCTATCCAATTTACACTATCTATATGAATCATCTCTTCATCCAAACTAAACAACATTATCTTATCATCATGGATAAATTAAAGTCTTCCTTCCCATAATCATGTCCTTTCCATAAAATATAAACATTCCATTAAATCAATTATCTTTGTCATTAGAAGCATAAACAATATTCCTTAAAACACTTAATAAAAAACATATTCTGATCAAAACTTATATATTCCAAGATTCATATAACATAATCATTGAATTTTAATACATAAATACCTCAGTTATCCTACTTCCTTCTAAAACTATTAATTATGATTCATAATATTATTACATAATACCTATTTATTTTATTATTTCTTTTATAGTCTCATCATCATCAATAGAAACACCATTACTCATATAACCTTAATGATTCTCTTCACAAGAATTCCCATTACGCCATCAATTTTCATAATGTTGATACCTTCCACATTTAATAAATTTAATATCCGATGATACCTTTGGGAGTCTATTAGTATTATCTGTTGTGTTAAATAATTTTTTTATTTTTCCCTTGTATATTATTTTTTAGGACCTTATTTCTATAATAAAAACATCTTTGTGATCTTCTAAAACATCCATTTTGGTAATTTTTCCCACATTCTCGATATATATGAAATTAAATCTTCTTTCCTCCATTGTCTCCACCACCCAAACTCTTAAAGAACGTTTTCTTTCTCTTCTTTGGAGATTATAAGTGTTGGTTAAGGTGTAAATTTTTAATCCAATTCTGTGATAACGAATTAGTAATAATAAAAATATACTCCACTCTAGTGATCATCCTATTTTTCTTTTTATCAAAAAAAATCTCATCGCATTCAAAATTAAACTAGTTCCATCTGGTTCCCACCATTAAATAAAACATATAATAATAGTGTAATGAACACTAATATTATTATAAAACCACATAATAATAAAAAATATATTACAATATGTCTAAATAATGGCACTTATATGATGCCATAGGCATAACCTAGGCTATTCATTGTCATTATTGAAATCCCTTGTGATGTTTTGTAATGAAATTTTGAGTTTAAAAATAATATCCCCTAGTGGTGTCAAATAAGTTATATAGTAAGGCCCATATTAATGAACCTAGTGATGATAAATCCCATCTAAATATTCTCTTATTGTGTTATTACCCATAGGTACCTCCGTGCCAGAGCTACATCCACATATAGTATCTAGACAAGGATGTAATTTATGGGAAACAATTTGGATCATCCTTTTCCAAAAATTCAATGATGTTTTATTATAAGTTTACTTTTCATTATACTTATCCTTATATGTATCCCTAAAAGTATCCCTAGATATATCCCAGGGGATCACAATATTTTGTTCTCAATAATTTTTCCCAAGGTTAAATATACCTTTCCTATGATACAAACTATAATGGTGTACAATTAGTCATTATAGACTATAATTGATACATATCAGCATACTCCATGGGCAGCTACACCTCCTAGGTAGTACACACCACCATACCCAATATAATCCATTTCTATATTAAGACCTTGTTCAGCAATCCATGCTTTTTTCAAATGCCTACACATGAGAGTTCCTAATGTTTAGATTACATCCCCCATCTATGATATAGCCAATAGTGAAAAAGGATTTTCATATATTGATATTACATCATTTTAGAGTTATATTCAATACACTAAAAACACACATGTTTGAGGACCATAATTGTTTAGTGTCTTTGAAAACTTGGTATACAATATTCTAATTTGGTAAAGGATCTTCAATGTATCCCACAAAGATCATCCCATTAAGTACTCTTCAAAGTCATACCCTAATTAAAACCATTCATCATTACTTGGGGAAAGGAATCACAATAGAGATTGATATTTGAGTCATATTAACGGTAAATAAGGAAGATATTCAAGCCTAACATGGGCATAAGCATATGAGAACAAGAGCATAACATTGAAAACTCTGCCTTACATGTCAAATATCATAATTTTGACTCATGGAATAAATATTTGTAGTTCATAAGACATGAATTATAAGTAAATAAAATAACATGATCCATGATAACATACTGTTGGAATAATACATATAATTATGGAATAAAAATAAGCATATAAAATTTTATTTCAAGGTTATCTACAATGACATTCATAACATGTTAGGCTTGGTCTAATCACCTGTGTACTAGATTTTGTCTTGGGATAAAATCATATGTACCCTCTTGTTTTGGGATTTAGATAACCAGTCATATACCCTCTTATTTTGGGCTTTGGATAACCAATCATGTACATATTTAGTGCATATAACAAAATTCATTACTAAACGTACTAGTGGGAGATATGTGTCCTACCCATCACATAATCAAAATCAAACATATCTATGCCACAAGATCATAAATATTTCATCATATTATAACCAATTAAACGAAATAGATTTCATAAAACATTAATCATATCATAACCAATGGAAAAGAGAAAGGTTTCAAAATCATTTCATCATTTAACAAATAATAAAATGTGAAAATAAGTGGGTTTTATTGGAATTCTATTGTGGTGTAACCCATGGAATATAAATGGGTTTCATAAACATATTTTTATTATAAATCTTTTAGATAAAAAAATAAAAGGTTATAATTGGTTCATAAAACTAGTAAATCTTAATTAACATCATAGTGTAGTCATGTACACATTGAGCTCATATAACATTATAATTACTCAAGGTACTGGATAGAGATATGGGTCCAAACAATCACATAATAAAAATCATACATATCTACGACACAATATCATAAATAATTTTTCATATAATAACCCATGAAATGAAATTTACTTCTTAAATATTTAATCATATAGTAACCTATGGAAAAGATATTGGATTCAAAATCAGTTCATCATTTATAATTGAATAAAATGTGAAAACAAAGTGGGTTATATAAGAATTATATCATGGTATAACCCATGGAATTGAAATGGGTTTCATAAAAATATTTTCATAATAAACCATTTAGATAAAAAATAGAAATGTCATTATCGGTTCATATCCCCTGTAAATCATAGATAACATCAAAAAAATTCATCTTTAATGAAATATGATATTGAAATATCATTTAAAACAGTTATTTAGGAAAATAACCTTTTAAATTTTTTATAAAAATAAAAAAAACATTTTTAAATTTATTATACTTAAAAATATCCATAAAACTTATAAATTTAGCTTAAAATCAAATAAAGATCATTATTATAAGAACTATCATTAATTTCATACATGATAATAAAAATATTCATTTCACCTTTTTAGTAATACCGAAATTATAATTTTTTGGAAAATGACATGAAGATTACTTTGAAAAAAAATTAAATTTCAAATATGGGTAAAAATTTATTTTAAAAATTATAGTATAATAGGAAATAAGTTTTGAAAACTTTTTTGAAATTTTTTTTGAAAACACGGTTTTAAAAGAAAATATATTTTCAACCGAAGGTAGAAATAAAGAAATTTTTTTAAAAAAAATACCTTAATTATTTTATATACAAAATAGATAAAAGATTGAAATATTAATATAATGAATAACTATAGTAGAATAAAATTCATCATTTTCATGAGATTTGGATCATATTATTTTATAATATGAAGCATAATCATAATCAGTCTTGATATTCTATGCGGTTGTAACATGAAATCATTACACCCTTTTAAACATTGGATCATAATATACATGATGTAATAACATAAAATGCAACAAAAAATATCATTATGATAAATAAATTCATGATATTAAATGTAAAAGGGGATGTATATACACCTTTTGAAAGAATATAGGTTCATAACATAACATACGTCTCAATGAAGGAAAATTGAGAAAAAAGAAACTTATCGCATTAGTAATGTTTTGCATCATAATCCCCAATAAACAATAACATAAAATAAAACTTAATATAACCTTAAAATAATTTTATTCATGATATAAAATTTCAACAGGTAAATATACACACCACACAAAATATATGATTGCTGAATTTTCATATGTCTCTAAGAAATAAAAGTGAGAATAGAAATCCATTACCTTAAGTCTCAACATCGTTTATACACATTCAAATCACTGGTATAATAAATATAAGTTTATTATAAATATATTAAATAAAAATTCCTTTATATATCATACAAAATATTATTTAATCATTACCATTTATTACCCACATATTAACAATTCCTTTCTATGATAACATTTTAGGTAATAACCCCTTTGTTTTTCATAATGTTTTGATAAGTTATTTTTGATACCCATTCTATTATCATGGTTAAAGAATATATAGAATTATAATCCAAAAATAATTATAATATTTTTTAATAAATTATAATTTTATATCCAATCATGAAATATGGTTTGGATAAATGAATTATGTTACGATCCTAGAGACTGTTGGTTTTTTGAATGCATGAGTAACATTTCCAATTTCAATGATCATTATTGAAAAGAGTTAAGCAAAATATTTTATTTAGAAAATGAATATAATATAATAAATATAATATTATTTCATTAAATACACTTATACATATCATCCATGTGTTTTGGTGATGAAAACTAAGTCTCATAGCTTTGTGAAGGCAGTAGTCTAGAAATACACAAATGATATTATAATCTTTTAGTGAGTTAAAATGAAAGAAATTAAATGATAAATTATATTTTAATAATGATAAAAATATCTTGAATATAATAATTATTTCATATATGTAATTTTTATATTTAATATATTCTTATTTTCTTCTATGATAAGTGTTAGTGAAAAGGAATTACATCGCTTCATGAGCCAGTAGTCCGTTGTACATGTGAACGTCATTATGATATCTCATATCGAATGGAAATTGAAAAGGTATATATGTTATATTCACTCTAGATGTATTATTATTCAATAAAACTTATATTTATATTTTATATCCATCATCATACTCAACCATGAGAGTTCGTAATGAAAAAAATGAATGATATCAGTTTTTGAGACGGCAGTCCTTTTTACCCACGAATGAGGATTTTGTAGCCCATTTGATAGAAATGGATATGGTTTTAGTTAATTAACATAAAATAAACACATTTTAGTATATTAAATATGCTTAATGAAATATTTAATAATGGATTAATAGTAGTTTAAGTAGGTGTATGAAGCAATAAAACAAAAATTCTCATTGAATAATATTACATCTTCTTTGGGTAACCTCATTGGGATTGCACCAAAATCCACACTAAGATGGATTTATCCCCAAAATAATCGTTATAGGATGTTGTGATGGAATTTTTAAATTAATTTGAGAAATTATTTTTTTAACTAAAATAGTATTACGGTGTGAAAAGAGAGGGTAGTGGTCCCCATTTATAAGTGAGGTGAGTGACACACTTGTAATTGTATGAAAAGAAAAAGGTATTCCAACGTTTTTATCTTAAAAAAGTAATCCAAAATAAATTAGTATAGAGGGTTAAAAATTGTATTCTATAAATATGGTCATTAAATGTATTTTAGAAAAAAAATAGTTAATTTTAACTTTTATCTTTTTAGTTAAACCCCCTGGTAATCCCATTTTTCCTAAACCATAGTAATAAATTTTTATTATTTTCACCTTTAATTTTGGTCAAAAAGTAACTTAAAATTATAATAAAATATAAATTATTGCACATAAAAATATTGAATCCTTTTTTCCAAAATTATATTCATAGAGTTGGTAAATTTTAATACAAAATTAATCTCACAGAAGCGGTGAGAAAGTGGATTTTCAATGAGAAAATCGTCAAAAGTTTACAAAGTTTTTATATCAAATATAAATTGAAAATGAATAAAATAACTTAAATTGAATTAATAAATATATTATTTTTCTAATTTTCCATTAAAAATAATTTTAAATATTTTTTAACTATATAAATAATTTAAATGAAAAGTCATATTTCAATTAAAATTCAGTATTTTTCATTATTCATCAAAAAATGAAACTTTTAAGAAAATTCAAAACAATTTACACTATATGAATTATGATGTTATGGATTAAAAATAATTTTTATTTTTTCAAACAAAATTTTTAAATTTTCTAAATTAATTTTTTAAATAAGTGCACAAACAATGATAAAATTGTTTTTTTAAATACAGTTCTTAAGCATAAAATGGGATTTATTATGACCTCCACTATTGAATACACATAATATGAATATTAAAAATTTTATTCAAAATATAAAATGCAAATTTAATTTTAATAATTCATAATTTTTTTAAAAAAATATTAATGTCGAACATGTTTTTTTCATAAAAATCATTTTTTAGAAGAAGATTTTTTCATTTTAAAATATTTTTTATTTTCATTTCTAATAAATTGGTCCCCAAAGAATCCATTTTATATACACGTGTAACCAATATATTTTCATAATTTATCTAATCCTATTCATACCCATCATTTCAACTTCAAGGATATTACTATCATTTTAAATAATAATATTTTAATAGTTTGTCATGTTTTGTTTAAACTCACTATTGCATGTAACACAAGACAAACTCATTGTTTCATGTAACAAAATATAAAATAATTATTACATGTAAATTGAGATAAACTAATTATACCATGTAATTAAAAATTTGTAAATTATCAAATTTTTCTGAAAACATATTTTTCACAAAATCTTAGAGAGGTACATTGCTCTATGAAAAAAGACGACGTCGATTTCGTTGCATTTCAGATCATGTCTGATCATTAAGAAAAATATGTTTTTAAACCATAGTAACTATAGAACTAACTCATAATTTTAAAATATATGTTTAATTTAAAACATTTATTAAACATCTATGGCTGAACATGATTCCCCTGTGTTTGGTTAGATCCATACACACTCCCTTAATATCACTATGATCGAAGAAATATTCTCTGTTTTCCAAATAGTTAAGATATTTTGTTTCCATAGTGAAATATGTTTTATTAATTGATAGAATATACTAATAATAATTTCTATTTAATATCAATTATGTCTAAATTGATTTAGAATCATATGTTAAAATTCTACACTTCTCTATCAAAAGTCCTTATGAACAACTTCTGTTTTCTTAATGAACATTATATATCATTTTCAAAAAAATAAATCCATGTGCATCTTGGTTTTTTCATGTATCATTCTAAACATAAATTACCGTACATTACACCAAAAATTTTTTAATAAGACTTAATATAATCACTTCAATTATAATTCTTGTTTTATCCACAAAATGTATATACATGCATTGTGGTTTTCATTACTAAAAAGTTTGGTGAAAAAATGAAAAATACTACAAATAAACATATGTTACTTAATAACAACATGATTAACCATTTTTAAATCAATAAACTATTTTTTATTCAAAATCCAAATCCTCTATAGGTAAAAATATTAACATAATATGATTTGAATTTATGTTTAGGAAACACCATCATTAATTTTTCCATGAACCACCATATTCTTCAACATCTATGAAAAGGAATAAAACATAAAAATTTACAATCACACCTTTTTTGTTTTTATTATATAAATTAATGACAAAATATATTCATTATTTTCCACCCAATTCTCTAATTATCAAGTACTCGAATCACCATTTATGTATAAAATGTTTCTTATTTGGAATTGCAAACCTTGGTCCATGATATGTGGAGGTTCACGATTATTATCTCTATTTTCAAAGAACATGAATAGTTCAAATGAATGAATTAAAGTAAAATTAGTTTAAAAAACTATCAATAAAATTAAAATTCTCTATAGATTCCTTTCAATGAATAATAACGTCCCTCTTTTGTGATATCACAATAATTATTTCATTAAAACATTGTATATTCAATAACTCCATAATACCTAAGTTATGAAAATTTTATCAAATAAAATAAAAATGGATCTTAAAAAATTTAATGTGATAAAAACTAAAATAAAAATATAATATATATAAAAATATTTCATTTGAAAATAATTATTATATTTTAGAGTGAAAATAATAATAATTTATATTTACCACACTTCAATTATTTCCAAGGTAAATCTTTTATTACCTTAAATATATAATATCATGCCATATCATGACTATAAAACTAATGTGAAAAACCACATGGTATCATGTTTACTACCCAATCACCATATTTAAGAAACAAACATCAAGGGTCTATATATAAATATCATTTTGACCAATTTACCATTAATTGTTAATAACGTAAGAAAACATAATAATAAAATTAAATAATCATATAACATATAATAAAAAGATAACATAACTTATAAAAACGAAATCAAAATAATTTTTTTATTAATATAAATCTAAACATAGTACTAATACATCTCATGTATACTATACAAAGACCATAAAACAACTAAAATGTTAACAAAAATATCCCCTTTGAATGATTTAAAAATCATAAGAAAACAATATCTATGATATTTTACAAAATAAACTCCATATTATAATTTCCTTTTCAATTTTGTACACAATCATGAATATAATCTATAATCGCATGAGGTTTATACATACAAGGATTGAAAAGTAATATCTATATAAATAACGGTGATCCCAATAATCACATATTGAATAGAATGTTAATATGTGAGTATTTTAAATCCATTAAATTATTTTAACAAACTATTAAAAACATATATTTTTTGATTTGGTTTCTAATCAAGACACTAAAAACATATAAATGTTTTTGATAATACCTTTGTATACTCTATGTACTTTTCAATGTAATTTAAACCATACCCATAAATCAATTAAATCCATACCAAATTTATTGAATAAAAATTATCTTATCCCATTCCATGAAAAATATAGTCATCCAACAAAAACCATGAAAAATATTCTTCATTAAAAACTATGGAAAACAAAACATTTCTTCATATAACAAAAAAAACTAAGTACTCCTACATGCTAGGAAACTCGTGATGTTTTAATTGAAATTATAAAGCTATCACATTTTAATAAATAATATCTTAAAATTCAAAATATAAACCAATCAGAAAACAATAATTTTATTAATAAATATCAACCAATATCCTAGTGAAAATGATAACACATAACAATGTTTATTAACAGATGATTTTTCATGAAACAATATAAATCAATTTAATCATTTTAACAACTTGGCCTTTCAAAGAGGTATGTTATTATTTAATTTTTTAGTTAAATCCATTTATAATGGTTAATAAAATGATTCCCAAGTGTGTATGGGATCTTAGGGGTCTCACAGGGGTTTAAGACAAACAAATGAGGTGAAATTGGCCATACTGGGTAGGTTATATAGTTGGAAAATGATTTGTACTAACCACACCCCTTAACCATGTAGCTTTTAGGTGGATGGTGAATGGTTGAAAAAAATTTCTAGTGGAGATCTAAATCTATTTAGACATGGATAGAGGTGGATGAAAAAACTTTTTACATTTGAAAAATAGTGAGGCCCCCTAGAAATTCAGTTGTCCCAAACCCCATTTTGGATAGAGGGTTCGACATAGTTGGCACATTGTTTGGATAACTATGAAGCAAAACCATGTGACTCATTTAAAGAGGAATTTCCCATCCACCCATAGTATTAAATTAATCTTAACCGATTTCCCCCTCATTTTTACCACCAACAAAAACGGTTATAAACCATTCCTCCTAAGCATCCCAAGGATCAATCACCTTCTATTTATAGTCATTTGATGCACTGTTGGTTGTGAATCTAAGATTTGGGGTGAGAGTACCACTTATATTCATTATAGATTTTTAAATAACCATGTTTTGTATTTTATTCTCCTTGAAAATCCTATAAAAATTATTTTCAAATAGATTCCTCATTTGGGTGATGATTGTGGTTTAGGATTGGATTAAGGTCCAAGGTTGAGCAGGATATTTTCGATGAGGATGAGGTCAGCGGTCGATAAGTTATATCCCAAAGTCGTGGTGTTTTTTAATTTTTATATGGTTATGTATATTTTTCATTATGATGTGAATTTTATTCATTGAAAGGAAATGATAATTTGGCTGTCAAATTGATGTTTTGGGCCTTTCAAAGACCTCATTGGACCTGATGGTAAAGATTAGATCGAGACCATGGCCACCATGGGGTAAACCACTCCCTTGAAGATGGAAATTGAGTTGGTATATGATTAATTAAGGTATGTATGAGTTATAACTAATTTTAATTTCATTTATCTTGTTAACATGGTATAATGGGTCATTTAGATTAAATATATAAAGATAAATGGGTTTTGAGATAACTATGGATGATGGTGTTAAAATTATTTTATTTTGTATATCCAAGTTATGAAATGGTTAAAGGGATTTTTAATGACTATTTCCATGGATAATGGTGAAATAGGTTACTCAAGGGGTTGAGTAAATGTTTTGAAATTAATAAATCATGGTAATATAGTTAAATGAGATATAACCCCTTGCGATGAATCTTGAAAAAAATTGTCACATATGATGGACATTGGGACCAAAGTTAGTAGCATGTACAGGATGTTAGACTGAGGTTCCCTATCCTCGGTTTGGGATAAAATAATGTTTTAGACTCACATTGTATCATATTGTTAGTGCTTTGGACTGATGTTATAAACATCCATGGGATGGGTTAGACTGATGCTGCAGATTATTATAGGTCATGCTAGACTAAAGCTCTAAGCCCTATTCTTGTGATTTATGGGTGAGGAGATAGACTTATGCTCCAATATCTAATGAGTTGGACAAGATATTATTACATGGACTGAGTCTCCAATGTACAATCATGTGTTTGTATTACATTGTAAACCCCATTGGGTTGTATAGTTTTACACCCCCATATGGTTATGGTTTAGAATCTATCATCGGATAAATAAGGATTGGTGGATAATTTTATTATGGTAACTAAGGGACCATAGGTCTAACAAACATATGCTTAGTAAAGTAACCTATTTTATTAAATGACTTATCTATTGTTTATATGAACATTTGTATACAAAACTTCTGACTGGATATTATTTTAGTCACCATTCATGGTGGACTACTGAGATGTACTGACACCCAGATCGGGCCACCATTGAGTACCCAACAAGATTTTATGGTTTGATGTTAGGATAAAGGAAAAGTCCTTTTGTTAGATTCCTGATATGGGATTTGGGATGGATCAAGGATGATGGGACTGATCATGATATCTAACCCATTTTGGGGATTAATAGTGTGTCTTTGTTTGGGATTTTATTGGTGCCTGATAATATTATGGCATGACATGGTTATTTTATGGTTGGGGGCATTTACCCACTTTTGGGAATTGATTACATGATTAAGGATTATTTTTATTACTTCTTAGTTATTTATTATGTCGATTTCTATTGTTTTTTACTATAGTAAAGAGGGTATAGTTTCCCCATGTACCTCTTTAGTTCCTCATTTCTAGTATGGTGCCTCTGGCATATGGGGAGGCCAACCAGAGGTCATGTGGTGACCAAAGTTAGGGAACCGGTTATAGTGGAACCTATTTTGGGACATTAAAATTATTATCAACGAATTTCATTTATATGATATTACTAATTATCATAGGTGGATAGGAGACTATGAGGTTTAAGGCCTTGTAAATGAGATCAATCTTGGGAGTAACATACCGTTTTGTAGAGAAAACCCCAAAAAACTAGGGTGGGATTATTATTCCGGATGTTTGTGGTCATTGTTGGAGGTTATTTAACCTTGGGTGATGTACTTGTTGTGTGATGTTATTGTTTTATAAGTCCTTATTTGTGGTCTGGTGTGGCATGAGGATTATGTATGTGTGAATAATATCAAGCACTCAATATTTTTTATGCATGAGTTATATTTGGAACCCAATTTTTTTTGGTTATTTATATGTTTTGAAAATTTAAATCAATTTTTATTTTACTTTTAACTTTATGAAAATATGCCTAATAAGGGTGTTTAAAATTATATGAGTTGAAAAGTGATAAATTTAATGGGTCAAAATGGTTCCTAAATAAGAATGGTTTTAATTTTTTTGAAAGTGAAATTGTTAAAATGTAACCAAATAAATGTATTGTGATTACGTAAGCTTGGATTTCCCTATATTAACCAATTCCTAAGAAAGGGATGTTTGAGGGTAGTGATGGGGTGTGATTTTACCCATTGGGATAGTGTATGCAATGTTTTTTTGATAAGACTAGTTGTGATCATTATTTTTTGTAAAATACGGAAACTATATGTTATGTGTTTTGAGACACCTATTTAGAATTATAGTGAGATTCCACCATGATGAAACTTACTACTTTTGACATGAGAGGATATTGCAAATAATTCTTCTCCAGTTGTGGTACAAGAGCCTCCAATGATTCTGGGTGTTAGAGGGGAAGAGTAGTTCTATGAGAACTTTTTTATTTTATACAGTTCATAGTGAGATACCTAGAGTGGTTTTCATTGAGTATGTTCGATATGATAAGATATTTTCAAAAACAACAACATCTAAATGTTTTTACAGAGGGGGGACTTGAGGCAGTTAAATTTTATATTTACTATATCGAGATGATTAGAGATTACTTAGTGGATCCTCTGAAAAATTGAGTGAAGTTATCATCATATATGTTATGGGCACCAGAGAAGTGATAGTGGAATATATAGGCTGAGGAAGATCTGGATGTGGGGTATGTCTTGGAAGGACTTCCAAGAGAAGTTCTTGGAGCATTTCTACTTAGAGACCCTAAGGTAAGAGAGAGATATAGTGTTTTTGCATCTGACCTCAGGGAGTGTTTTGGTAATGGAATATTATGGACACTTCAATGAATTAAAATGATTTTTTACATCATTCTAAGAGGATGAGGTAGTTATGGTATGCCTTTTTGGGATCTGATTAGATGTGAGACAATTCCCCGTGTTAATATATTCTATTCGAGGAATTTTACTTAGTTGGTGATTCAGGCTCTCATTTCTAAATGGAACCTAAAAGAGAATAACATTGGTGGATTGGTAAGATTATTTGGGGTATTAGGTGGCATGTATTATGATATTAGGAAACCTAATTATAATAGATTATATCAAGGGAGTTGTGGAAATAGTAGGCAGGGAAGAGGATCAATCTCCCAGGGTGGTGATAAGATGTTTTTCTACTAGTGTGGTAAACCATGTCACATGTGTGGTAAGTGTTCTAAACCACTGATGGGTTATGATACTATGATAGGATGGGACATGTGTAATGTTTTTTTATGAAACCACAACATATATAAAATGATAGAAAAATGAGTTCAGTGCAGAGAACCAGCAGGGGGTCTACATCCTCGTATCAGTCTATCAGTTGGAGCTCTAATAGTTTATCTCGTTGTAGTGGAGGATGTATTGTTCTGGGATAGGGGAGACCATTTAATTAACTTATTTCAACTTATGAGACATTGAAAAAAAATTAGGGTAGTGGTATTGGTTAACTACATGCAATTCATCATGCACCTGGAGGTGGTGAGGCTAGACCACTAACATGCCAAGCTACGATTCATAAAATATCCAGAGATGCTAGTGATTAATTTGAAACTATATCCTATAATTACTTTATATAGGATCAGTTAGTAAATGATTTTGAATTTTTAGTTATAAAGTATTTTTGGTATTATGTCAATGGATACACCCTTGGGATTGCGACCAGAAGACATATGCTTTTTAAATGGAATTCCCACATGGTTTTTGAGTACCATTTTAACTGGGTTTTATATGTGCTTGAGATGATAGGTTTTGACCTGATAATTGGAATAGAATAATTGTTATAATATTAATATCACATTTATTTTTACTATAGAAGAGTCATATTTATATCTCACGAGGGTAGAACTTCTTTTTTTAGTGGGGAATAAGAAATCTGGGAAAGCTATGTACGGCTAGTTCCTATGCAACTTATATGATTCTAAACTTTTTTAAGGCATGTTATTATTTTAATTATTCTTTTAATCCATTAATTATGGATAAATAAATGTTTAATGTGTTTATAAGAAGGTTTAGTGGTATTTTAAGGGCTCGATACATGAATGAAAGGGTTAATCATCCCATTATGTGCATGTTGCATAGTTTGCGCATAGTTAGTGAAAACATGGGAGGGAGGAATGTAAAATCATGAAACCATGGAAAGAGTATTATTACACAGTTGGTGCATAGGTTATCAAACCATGAGTGCTCCAAAGGTAACCATGTTGCTTATCCCTTCTTGGTCAATGGTTGGTGTAGGGTTGGGGCATGGCTTGGAAAATCATGTGGCCAAAGCGTGTGCCCCATTAAAAAGTGAAAATATACCAAACTTACCCCTCAGTTTTTTAATTTCTCGCCCAATTTATTCACCATATATCCTCCAATGAACCAAAATGGTGAACCAAACTCCCCAAATCTTCCAAGGAACCATTATACTTAGATTCTAGGCTATTTAGAGCACTGTTGGTTTGGAATCGAAGCTTAGGGTAAGTATAATACACCTCTCTCTTTACTTATCTAGATTAGAGCTTGTAGATTCATTCTTCTTCTATTGAATCCATAAAACTCTATATTATGGTGGACTTTCGGTTGGGGCTTCATAGGGTTCTTGAATCTAAATCTATGTCTAAGGTGGAGGGTGTGTTTATCTTCAGATTCGAGGTAGTTGGTCTATAAATTCTATCCCATAGTATTTTATGTTTATTTTTTGTAGAATGGTTTTGTGTTTACTTCTAAATTGTTGCATGTATAATATCATTAGTACGGTTTGTTAACAATTACTGTCTAAATGAGGATTTCAACCCCTCATGACACCTGTGTGGTGTATTTTGGACGGATAGACCAATTTAGGGCCACCAATGGGTTGATCCAATGATTCTGATCATAGAAAATGGTAATACTAAGCCCAAAATGGTTTTTTGATATGGTATATCCTATGATGAATATATTTGTACTTTATATTGGATTGAAAATGGAAGTTTAATAGTCATGTCTAGATTGTGGTAATGGAATAAGGAATTGTTTGTATTAATATGAATTGAGTTAGTTGAAATAAAAGAAATTGTGATAAGTGATTTATGAAATGTACCTAAATGTATAATAGGGTTAATGCATAAGAAATGGTGAACATGTCTAATGGATAAATGATCGCGAATTGATAAGTATTTAAAATGTGTTATGAGTTGACATGGACTCTCATTACTGGTCTAATGCATGAAAATGGAAAATGGGTTGAATTGGATCATCTAAGTAAATGGTAATTGTTTTAGGGGTTAAGGCATAAGGGTGATTTATGTGTTAAATTTAATGTGAAATTTAATTTTCACAAGTCACGAATGATGATTAGATTGATGTATGGAATATAGTTAAATGAAAATGTAATCATGTGCACATGGCTTAGTTGTTGTGGGGTATTGTACTTGATGATCTACACCCACAAGTAGGGTAAGAATGAGGCTCAAACCCCCAACCTATGATGTACGAGTTTGGGAAGGGGTCCAAGGCTCGGTACATCTAACATATGCATTTGATGAAACCATATAGTCATAGTTTCCAATGTAATAATGAGGTATTTGATTATAAAATTTTTTCCCTAGTGAGATAGGAAACTTGATTTATTCCCTTTATGCATGATAATTGACCATCTTAGGCTATTGTGTAAATAATGAAAATTCCTAACCCAAAGAAAATATGATGGAAATGAATTGATTAATGAAGTCGGTATAAGTGATAAAAAGGGAAATAATCAAGGAAGTGGACTAAATAAATAACTATTCATAACTAATCGTAATTGAATTTCTCCTATTTTATTTTTCATTTATTTCATAACTACATGAACTATCTGTTTAGAGAAGATATTTTATAAAAACCATTGGTGGTTTCCTACTATGTTTTTGTCACACCATACTCGGGTTGATGTTGGGTACCCGCTTAGATTTAATGGTTGCATTTTAGGAAAATTGTAGAGGCCCAATGTAGTGGAGTTGAGTTGAACTTTTGATGTTCATAGATGTGGATATAGTCTTGGAGTTATAAACCATTTTGGATATTCAATTATTTCTATATATTTTCCCCACTTTTAGAATTTATAGTAGGATATGATACATTTTCTATTGATTATGTTTTGTACCATGTTTAAGAAATGGTTGGTAATGCTTTCTTTTGATCTATTATTAATTATTTAATTTATTTCATATTTTATTTATTGTAGATTACTATAATAAAGAGGGTATAATCTCCCCACATGATACATTGTACCCTCGCCTCTAGTGGAAAACATTTAGAATACAAGGAGGTGCATGTGAGGTCATGTGGTGACCTAGCTCAGGGAACTGACATCGTGGATTCCGAGTCAGGGGACACAACAAAGTGGTACCAGAAAGTTATTTTTTTGGTCTTATTACATAGGATTGTGTATGGAAAATTATTATGGGTTAGTCATTGGAAATGAACACATTCTTGGGAGTATCTAAACCATGTTCGATGGAAACCCCAAGTGTCTAGGGTGGTTATTGTTGTTGATGATGTGTTTTCTCATAGTGGAATGATATTTCACCATTGGGTTATTCACATATTGTGTGATGTGGTTTTTTGTGATATTTCTCTCATAGAAGAAATGGTATGAGGTCATTCATTCATTCATCATTATAGGAACCTAGGGATATAGATGGCATGCATCACTATAGGTACACATGGGATGGGTGTGTGAGGCATGTAGGGTATAAATCATTTCACATTCTTAAATATGTGAAAGAAATCATGTCTAATAAAGATGATTCTAATGGGTTAAAAGTATTAATGATATTAAATGGTTTTATAATTTTGATTAATGAAGGTTTGTAAATGAGTGACATAGTGGTTCTAAAAAATTATGAAATGGAAAATTTGTTAAAAATTAATGTTTTATGACGTGAGTGTAGAAATGTTTTAAAAAAAATAGGTGTCTAAAGATGTACAGGTGACTATGAATGTTGGTTTACCTCATGGTATTCATGACCCACAATATTTTTGTTTGAGGGTAATGTTATAGATGTGATGACGTCCCTTTGGATAGTTTATGTGAAATGTGTTGTTTATGTATACAAGGGACACATGTTTTATATAAGTTTTGGATGATTCATGTTTTATGTTATAAGACTCAATTTTGGAATTGTGGGAGGATTCCACCATGTTAATGCATACTGGTTATGTGAAAAAAGGATGTCACTGAGCATTCTGCTCCAAAATTGGGGTATGAAATTTTGGTAGTTTAGGATAATTAGTGAGAAGAGAAATTCCATGATTACTTTGCTCATTTTATTTATATGATGGAATGTGACTTAGGGTGGGTATTACTAATTATATTTGATCTGAACATAAATTTTTAGTTGCAACACACTCCAATATTTTCTATAGAGGTTGGAATTGAGGTTTTAGGCTCTTGGGTAGATTCTATATATAATATTTTTAATTAATTTGAGACTCTAGAAGAGAAGAGAGTAAATTTAGCCACCTACATGTGTGTGGACTGGTAAAGCGCGGGTGGGATATTTTAGTCTAGACTCAACAGGATGAAGGTATGTTATTTAAAGTTTTCTTTGAAAATATTCGAGAACACTTCTATCCAGAGACCTTGATATAGGAGACGGTTGCAGAGTTTATGAGTTTGACCCAATGAATGATTTCATTGATGGATCATACATGCCATTTCAAAGATTTTCAATGCTTCATTTAGCCTTGGCATATATGAGTCTGTGATCGGGAGAAATTTATAGGATGGTATTAGACATGATATCTTGCCTTAGGTGAACACCATATGTTTAAATAGGTTTGTATATGTGGTGTATCTTGCACTTATTTCCTAAGAGAACTTTAAGGATGAATCAAGTAGTGGATTTATGGTTTTAGTTTCACAAACTTGTGGTGTAGCTTTGGTGGGTAGGAATCATCATTCCAGAAATCTTCATTTGGGAGGAAGTACTTAGAGTGGTATGAAAAGAGGACCAACCACTCATAGTGTTGACCAGGTGTCTTACTATTAGTGTCGAATATTGAGTTATATGAGTGGTCTATTCCCCTAACCACAAGTTAAGTGTTGAGCATGTTGTAGGATGTGTCTTGTGTAGAGTTTCTCTAGGGACCCTCAATAGTTGGGAAGAAATGGAGGATCAAGACCAATTCCAAGTAAAGGATGGGGATTAGTTACCCCTTATCAAGCAGGAAGTTGGTGTTTTCCTGATCATAGTAGTAGAGATGGTGGAAATGGCACTTTAGGGAAAGAGAGTCTATACCAGAAGGGTAGTGAAGCACCAAGGACTCAGATCAGATCCCAGGGTTGAGGGGAAAGTAAGCTTCATGTAGTTTATCCTACACCTGGAGGTGGCGAGGCCCGGTCATTGACTATTAGAGGTATGCTTCTTTTGGAATATATTCTCATAGTGATTTATTTGATTCATGTTCCAAAAAGTATTTCATTTTTTCATAGAATGTGATTGTTTTTGGTCTAGATGTGGAACACATTTGTGGGTTTATATTAATTGATACACCACTAGGGGTGAAATTAGATAATATTAGGCAGCGAAATGTATGTGTGCTTGTGTTTTTTGGGTACCGTTTCTTATGGGATTTTTTCATGCCTGAGATATCATATTTTGAACTGATTTTGGGGATGGAATGACTATAATTATAGAAAACCAACATAGAATTTTACCATCAATGAAAAACCTTCATGTCTCTTGAGGGAGAAATGTATGCCCATCATGGTGACTTGGTTGTTTGGGATAACTATGCACGAACATTCTTTCAGTAGTTGGGTGAACTCACAACCCAAGTGGCTTATCTAATGATTTATGATGGAGGATTGGAGAATTTTTTCTTTCCTCTGGTGGTGGATCAGTATCATGATGTATTTCTTGAGGATTTATCATGGTTACTGCCTGAGAGGGATGTTGAGTTCATAATAGATTTGTTGATTGGGGAACAAATAGTTTCCATTACAACATATAGAATTGAACAAGTAGAACTCTATGAGCTTAAGACTCAGTTTGAGGATTTGGAGAATAATGGGTTTATCCATACTAGTATGTCACCATGGGTATTTTATTTATTTATAATAAGAAAGGTGTATGGTCGCTAAAGTTGTGCAATAATAAAAGTAAGTTCAATCAGAAGCCAGTTAAGAAATTATTATGTCTTCATTATATTGATGATATTTTTGACTAGTTGAGAGTTGCTTCAATGTTTTCAAAAATTTATCTAAGGTTGGTATATCACCAACTAAGAGTAAGACCTTCTAATATACCACAAAATGAATTCAGGAGTAGGTATGGGTTGTATGAGTTTTTTGTCATGATTTTCGGGTTAACAAAATCATTTTAAGTGTTTATAGATCTAATGAACCAAATCTTCCATCTTTACTAAGACCAATTCATTGTTGTCTTCATTTATAACATCTTAGAGTACTATAAAACGCTTGATGATCATGTGAAACATCTTTACATCATCCAGAGTGTAGTAATATAGAATAAGATCTACGTCAAGATATCCAAGAGTCATTTTCAGATTGAAAAGGTGAATTTATTAGGGAACATAATCTTTATGGAGGGTTTATCATTATAACTGGAGAAACTATTGGCAATGGTATTTTTTGGGAAGCCGAAGAATGTTTCAGATATCTGATGTTTTTTGGAATTGGTCAGCTACTATTGATGGTTTCTTAAAAACTTTCACTTGGAAGCACCACATTTGAGGCTGACCAAAAATGGAATAATGTTTGAATTGTATGAGTCATGTGAGAATGATTTACAAGATTTAAATAAGAGGTTGGATACCACACATGTTCTAGGCTCACCCAAGATAGGTAAAGAGTATACCTTGTTATGTGAGGTTTTTGGTGCTGGTCTTAGGGTGGTATTGATGTAGGATAATCGGGTGGTCACTCATGGTTCACAATAGCTACGGCCTCATGAAAAAAAAACTAGCCAACACATGATCTAGAATTTGATATGGTGGTCCATTCCCTAAAATGTTGGAGGAATTAGTTGTTGGGAGAGTGGTTCACTATGTATACTGATCATAAAAGTCTGAAGTAACATTTCCCTCAGTATGATTTGAATATTCGTCTATAAAGATGGGATAAATACATGATTTCCATTGATTTTGATTTGGTTTACACACCGAGAAAATAAAATAGAGCAGTAGATGATCTGGTCTAGAGGAATCAAAATCATGTGGTTTAGGAATTAAGATCTTGGCTGCAGATGATAGTGTTATTTACTGATATTAATCTTTAAATTATGGCTGGCTAGGGGTAGATGAACCTTTAATATTTAGTAGTTGATTCCCCTATACTGATCTACATCAAGGATATGTAGTCTTAGGGCATGAAATGTTTTTATTTGAGAGAAAATATTAAAGGTGGGAGGTCACCTTCTGGTTAGAGATTTGGGGATGATGGGATTGTATGTGTCTTTTCCATGTGGTTTTGCCATTGTGTTTGCGAGATGAGTTGACATGAGAGTCTCATGAATCACTCTTGGTAGTGAATATTGGTTTGAACAAAAATGTATCGAGATCTTCATAGGTAGTATTATTGGCCAGGAATAAAGAATAAGGTTGTAGGTTTGTTAGTACGATGCCATATATTCCATTAGGTTAAGGACGAGCATCATCACCCAGGTGGTTTGTTTAAAAAATTTCTCATTTCAAAAAAGAAATTGGATGTCACAATGATGGAATTATTTATTTGACTTCAAATTATGAATCCGAAGAATGATTAAATTTGGTTAATTATGGTCTTGTTAACAGAGGTTTCTCTATTCTTACTGATTTGAGAGACCTTTATTGTGGATCAGTTTGTTGAGTTGTACACTCAGGAAATCATATAGTTGCATGGGGTTCTATGAATGATAGTTACATATCATGATCTATGTTTTATATTGAACTTCTCGAAATGATTACATATGGTTCTTAGTATCCTAGGTGTTTTTGAGTGTGGTCTTTCACCTATAGAATGATGGGTAGTCCCAATGCACCATTAAGATATTAGAGGACATGTGAAGGGGTTATTTCCTAGATTTTATTAGATCATGGGGAAAGCACTTATCACCTATTGAGTTTTCTCACAAACATAGTTACAATTATATGACTCATATTGAATAATTTTAGGTTCTCTATGGTAGACCATGTATATATTCTTAGTGTTGGTTAGAGGCTAGGGAATCCAAGTTGTTGGGGTCGAGCCTCAGGCATGAGATTTTATAACAGATTCAACTTATTCAGAAGCATATGGAAATTGATAAGTGCATTTATAAATCATATTCAGATCAGTACTGTAATAATATTGAGTTTATGGTATGTGCTCATGTGTTTTTTTGATTTCACTAGGGGGGGTACTGTCAGATTTGGAAATAGGGAAAATAGGCACATTGGTACCTCAGACCATTTGAGATTGTGGAGCGGACTAGATCGATTGCATATCAATTGAATCTTCCAAAATGGTACAGTGTTATGCATGATGTTTTTCATTTTTCATGGCTTATTCAATATTATATTGACCCATATCACATGATCATTATTGAGGAAGATTATCTTGAGGCTGATTTTTCCTTCGAAGAGCATTTGGTTTATATTTTGAATCATAGTGAGAATGTTTGGTGGGGAAAGATTGTGACTTTGTTATGATTTTTATGGAAATAAAGTAATGTTCCCAGAAGAAACTTTAGAAATGGATTTGGATATGCGATCCCAGTTGTTGTAACTCTCTCTTCAAAATCACATTGATGTTCGGAAGTCCAGCTCAAGGACAAGCCATTATAAGGGGGAGGTTGTAAGATCCTGAACATTGTGAAGGTAGGTGCGTGATTAATTATTTTTAATCCATTAATATTGGATAAATAAATGTTTAGTGGGAGTTTGAGGATGCTATGGGATGTCAAGGGGGCATGAGATATGAATGAAAGAGGAAACCAGTCCATTTTGTGCATGTTGCACAGTTTGCTCACAGTGAGTGAAAACCATGCAAAGGGGAAATACAAACAATGAAACCCTAAACAGAGGCTTCTTGAATAATTGGAATATGATTTTTTAAACTATGAGGGACTCCCCGAGTAATTGTGTGTCTTAGCCCTTCTTGGGAATATTTTGGAATAGGTTTGGTGCCTGGTATGGACAATCATACGGCCAAACTCTGCACCCCATTAAAAAGAGAAAAATTACCAAACTTTCCCCTCTTGATTTTTAAGTTATCACCCAATTTCTTCTCTATTTCACCTACTCTCAACCATAGGGAAAACCATATACTCTTAATCTTTCAATAGATCATTAACCTTTGATCTATGGTGTTGGAGAACAGTTGGTTGTGAATTAAAGCTCTAGGTGAGTCTAATATTCATTTTTATTGTGTTTTCCGAATTAGATATTATAGATTCATATTTCTTCTTCTGAAACCATTAAACCTTATTTTTTAGTGGATATTAGTTTGGGGCCTCAAAGGGTCCTTGAATATAGATCTAGTGATATTGATGAGGTTTTTTTCAAATTTGGATTTGAGATAGGTGGTCTATAAGTTATATCCCATAGTGTTCATATTGATTTGTGAATTCATGGTTGTGTGTTTTCTTCCCACTAGTTTTGAATTTGATGTTCGCATTAATATTATGTAAAAAATGGTCGTCTAAATTGGGAATTTAACCCCCTAAAAACCGTCATGGGGTGAGTTGAGTATGACAAGACTAATTTAGGGACACCCATGGGGTGCTCCAATGATTCTTAACAAATAAAATGGCAATGATAAACCTGAAAAATATTTTTGATAGGGTAGAACCCATGAATAATATTTTGGTAGTTTCCTCCAATAGCCAGAAGGCCTTCATTTTTTATTTATTCTTGATAATCCACATTTCAAGGGGTGAGTTGGAACCCTTACAAGGCTCGTAGGTGTAAGTATTACATGGCCCATATGCCATAGAGGAATTCATTGCACGTAGAGTTCAAACATTACATACAACCCATAATAACTACTTCAAACTACTCCTCCCCATCATCTTCATCTTGAAATCTGCTCTCCACCTTCGAATGGATGTTTTTCTAGGCTTTACTGTGCATGCATAGGCTTTTCCTAATTGCATGTTTCATACCCTCGCATTCTTGCAATCCATTTATCTTCTTCTATGGTGAACTCTCCTTGCTCATCCTCCTTCTAGAATTTGTTCATTTTAGGTTTTCTTGTTTGTATATGCACTTATGGTGGCCCAAAGGCCTTAAGATGTCCATAAGGCCTTGAGGTGGCCCGAAGGCCTTACTGACCAAAAGTTTTGGGTGGATCGAAGTCCTTAAAGGACTTGGGGACCAAATCAGTGGCCCAAAGGCCCAAATGGGGGAATATTCCCGTCTCTATAATGCCATACCCTCTCATTCTAGAGTTTGGTAATTTCATAATGGATTGTTTGGATTAACATGAATTGTGTTATTATTAATAAATTAAATTGTTTTATGTGATTTATGAAATTTAATTGAATTAATAAGAGGGTTAGCATATGAAATGGTGAACATGTTTAACGGGTAAATACATGTGAATTTATATGTGTTTAAAATGTGTTATGAGTTGTAATGGAATCTAAAAAATGGGCTAATGCATGAAAATGGGAAATGGGATAAAAGGGATAGGCTAATTAAACGGTAATTGTGTTAAGAAGATAAAGAATATGAGTGATTTATGGGTCAAATGAGATGTGAACTATGATTACCATGTGTTAGGGATTATGTTTGTTTTTTGATATGGTATATATGGAAAATAGATAAATAAACATTTTCACATGGATTAGTTGTTGTTGGGGTATTGGACTTGTGGATTTATGCACACAAGTCAGGATAGACTATGGCTCTAAACCCCACCCCTAATGAATGGATTATAGAAGGGGACCAAGGCTTTATACATATAATAGATTCATTTGATGAAACTACCTGGATTGGGGTTCCAAGGTATATGTGCGGTATTTTATTATGAAATGTTGACCCTATTGAGATAAGGGACTTTATTTATTCCCCTTATGCATGATAAATGACCAGCTTAGGCCATTGTGTAAATAATGTAAATGAATAACCCAAAAAACATGTGATGGGATTGAATTTCACCATGAATATGAAATAACTGTAGAAAATGGAAATAATAAAGGAAGTAGGGTAAGTAACTATTATTACCTAATATTAACCAACATTCTTTTGTTTTCCTTTTTATTTTTTCATATATTTAATCAATATCTATTTATACTGGATAATTTGTAGACACCGTTGGTGGTGGACTACTGAGTTGTACTGACACCCTTCTTAGGTCGTAGTTGGGTACCTGAGAGGATTTCATAGTTGAAGGTCTGAATAAGGTAAAAGGACCAATGCAAGGGAGTTGAGTTGGGTGTTGTATGTGCATGGATAAGGATCTAGACATGGATTCAGGACTAATTTTGGGGATTCAAATGTATATATTAATTTAACATTTATTCACTTTTTACACTAATAGTGGGACATGATATATTTATTATTGGTTATGTTTTGTATCCTATTTAGAAAATAGTTGTTAATGTGTGTTTATATTCTATTTTTTATTATATCCATTATTCTATATGTTATTTGTTGTGTAATACTATGCTAAAGATGGTACATTCTTTTAATTTGATATATTAGACCCACTCCTCTAGTTGGAAACCTCTAGAATACGGGGAGGCGTGCTTGAGTTTATGTGGAAACTGGGATTAGGGAACCATTTTAGTGGCATCGAGGCTTGGGAGGTTACATGATTGAGTGATCTAAAAGCCCAATTTGCGAGTCTTATATTGGATGATGAAGGATTGGAGCATAATGTATTCCCTTTAGTGGTGGATTGGTTTAATGATGTGTTTCCTAATGACTTATCAAGGATGCACCTGAGAGAGATACGAGGTTCACAATTGAGTTAATGATTTGAGTTGACATAGTTTCCATTTTGTCTTATAGAATGGAACCAATTTAAATTCAGGTACATAAACCTCAGTTAGGGTAGTTAGAGGATAATGGGTTTATCCGTATGAATATATCACATTAGGGATCTCTAATTTAATATTCCAAGAAGGTCATTGGAATGTTATGTTTGTGTGTTGATTTACAGAATTTGAATTAGATGACAGTTAAGAACTGATATCCTCTTCCACATAATACGTATCTATTTAACTAGATGAGGAGATATAGTGTGATTTCGAAAAATGATTTGAGATCGAGGTATCATAATTTGATAATAATACCTTTGGATGTACTGAATACTCCTTTTAAATGTAGTAATGGCTTATATGAATTCATCATAATGTTATTTAGGTTGACCAACAACCACATAGTGTTTATATATTTTATTAACTCAATTTTCCACCCATACCTAGAACAGTATTTTCGATTAAATCATTATATCCTCCTAAAATCATGATTATCATGGAACACATATTTACATTATCATTAGTACATTAAAGGGGCTTCAGTTATACACCAAGATAACTAAGTGAAATTTTTAGACCACTAAAGTACATTTATGAGGTCACATCATCTCAAAGGACGATGTATCAGTGGTCCCAGATAATATTTAAGTAGTGGTTTCTTGGTAGCATCCCAATAATGTTATTGATATCAGAAGATTTCTAGGTTTTTTGGTTTATAATCATTGGTTATTCATGGAATTTTCACATTTGGGAGTGCCTTTTATGGGCCTAACTAAGAAGGGTGTCTTGTTACAGTGTTCTAAATATTGTGGGGAATCAGTCCAATATTTGACTACAAATTTGAGCAGTACATTTATTTTCATTTTACCTGATTCAGTTAAAAAGTATACATTTTTTGTTATATATTTGGGATGGGACTTGTGGTATTTCTTCCTTAAAGTGATCAATTCATGGTGTAAAAATATATATAGTTGAGGCCACATGAATGAAATTATACTCTGTGTTATCTAAATTTGGATATAATAGTTTATGCCTATAAATTTTTGGGATATTATATTTTAGGCTCAGATATTTTCATTTAAACAAGTAATAAGAGCCTTATGTAAAACTTTTCCCAGATTATTTAAATACTATGAATTGGAGATGGTTAGAGTAAATGTAGAATTATGAATTTGAATAGTCATATATGTCAAAAAAGGGGAATGATTTTGGGGATGCATTAAGTCAGAATCCACATACACATGATTTTCATGAATCTAGTTCCGAGTAGAAGATGGTGGATTTATTTTCTATGAATCATATAGGTGTTCAAGAGTAGAATGATATGATGTCACTCATTCCTTGAATATTAACTCATCCCTAATAAACCATGTTATGATAATGAATTCTAAGGATTATGAATGTCTATATTTTAGAGATAATATTGATGGTGGGAAGACACCTCTCTATTGGACTATTAATGGGGATGAGATTATCTATATTCATGGAAATGTTGTTCTGCCTACTTATATGCACTAAGATCTTATGTGTGAGTTTCATTCCTCAAAGTGGGATATATTCCCTTTTTTACCAAGATTCATTTTGGTCTAAATATATAGTATTGGTGGTTAAGAAAGAAAAATGGGGATAAAAGTTTCATGACATGATGTTATACCTATCATTAGGTGAAGGCTGATCATTTGTATCCTGGTGGGTTCTTATAGACATTTACCATTTCAGAGTGGAAGTGTGGTGATGCTACCATGGATTTTGTGGTATGTATTCTATGGAAACCTTGGAAGAATGGAATAATTTGGGTGATTTTGGATTGGTCAAAAAGGCCTCTAATTTATTGTCAATCTATGAGACTTTTGCTGCTAACCAGTTTGGGGAATTCTATAGTTAATAAATTAGATGTTTAATGAAGCACCCCTGACTATAGTTTCGGATCACGATCTGCATTACACTTTACACTTCTAAAAAGGGTAACAAATTTTTCATGGTACCCAGTTGTTTTTGTGTATAGATTCCCACCCGTAGATAGATAGGAATTGAAATATACTATCCCGATGTTAGATGACATGTTGAGGGCATGCATCCCAATCATTAGTGGATCTTGGGATAAATAAATGAAAATCATTGACATCGCCTATAAAATAGTTATTAGGTGACTATTTATATGAAAAAATAGAATTAAATAAATGTTTGAACATATATATCTCCATAATTTTGGATGAAAGTTGGGGAATTATAGTTCATGAGACCAAGTCTCATATAGGATATGTCAGAACATGTTGAGTTGATTCATAAGAATATTGATACTCCACATAGTAGGCATGTGTTCTATAATGATTTATGTTGTTAACCCCTTTAGTTTATTGGTAGTTAATGTGTGTTCCTTCAGGTGTCTATGATATTGGGCCACAATCTGATTCTGAAATAGTTAATGATGGCACATAGGTTTATCAGACTGTTTGAGATTGTAGAGATGTTCAAACTAATGGAGTAATAGTTTTTTCTTCCACAGTGGTATAATGCTATGAATGGAGTCTTTCATGTGTCAAAAAGTTTGTTGTATAACCCCAAACCATATCATATGTTTTATGTTAATTATATTAATCTATAGTTGAATGAATCCTTTGAAGATTATTCGGTTTGTGTTATGGATCACAGTGAGAATGTTTTACGTGGTAAGAACATGCAATTAGTTTCAGTGTTGTGGAAGTGTGGTAATGTTCAGGAATTGAAATGGGAAATAGATGTGTGTGTGAGGGGACATTGGCCATTTTTCTTTACTATTGATTCTTATAAATGATTTGGACTGCTACTCAAGGACAGGTTATTATAATTAGGGGAGGTTGTAAGATCCTTAATCTTCGAGGATGTGAATTATTATTTAAATTTTAATTAACTCCATTTAAAACAGTTAATAAATTGGTATCTAATAGTATGAGGGGTCTTGGTGGCGTTTCATAGGTGTTTGATACCTGAAAATGTCATAAAATTTACTATAATATGCAGAGCACTTGGTTGGTGCTCGATTAGTAATATCAATGTGCCTTAATCGTGCATCATATAAGTGGTTCATGTATAGTTGAAATACCATGAAAGAGGATCCTAGAAACCATGTAGACTTATATAGATCCAAACTCGAAGCCTCAAAATGGTTTTAGAATCCATGCAAGCTCCCAAAAAAATCATGTGGCCCAGGACCCCACTTGTAGAGAGGGTGATGCATGGTTGGGGCACAGTTTAGCTAACCGTGTGGCCAAACTGTGTACCTCATTTACATAGAGGAATATATTATTTCCCCACATGTGGTTATATTTTTATTTCCTTATTTTTCCCTTGTTTCCTCCTCTAATAGTACATGTTACAAACCTTTCCTCTAAAACATCCCAAGGATCATTCTCCTTCGATTCTTGGTCATTTGTTGCATTGTTGGTTAGGAATAAAAGTTTCTGGTGAGTCTTCCACTCCTCTTCCTTATATTATTGTATGAACCATGGTGTTACATTTATTCTCCTTATGAAACCTCTAAACATTTATTTTCAAGAAGCTTTCTTTTGTTAGGCATTAATGATGGTTTATTATTGAATCATGGTATGAGGTTGAATGTATTGTTGCCTATAAGCATGAGGTAGGTGGTTTATATATTATATCACATAATATTGATGTTTTATCATATGTATGTGGTTATTAATTCTTTTTCTTGAAATTCAATTCCTTAATATTAAATGATAAATTGGATTTAGAATTGATGTGTTGGACCTTTTAAAGATTTCATTGGACTCATTGGAAAAGAGTTGATTAGGCATAAAGCCACTATTGGGTGAGCCACACTATTGAACATGGAAATTATGTTTTTAATGGATGAATTGATGGTTTTATGATATTAAAACAATTTTTAATGAAAGTATCATGTTAACATGGAATAATAAGTCATTTAGATTAAATGGATTTTACTAAATGGATTATGAGATGACTATGGGTAATGGGGTTAAAATTGATTGAGTGGGTATATCCATGTTATGCAATTGTTAACAGTATGTTTGATGATTACTACAATGGAGAAATGGTGAAATGGGAAAATTAGGGGGTTTTGTAAATTTGTTGAAAGTAATAAACCGTGGTAATTTTGTTAAATGAGATAGGACCCCTTGTGATGAATACTTGATAAAAATGGTCACAAATGATGGAATTTGGAAAAAATATTTGATGGTTTATATGGGATGTTGGACTATGGATCCCCATCCTATAGTTAGGCAAGAATATTGTTCTAGGCCCATAATGCATTACATTTTTAGTGAATTAAACTTATTCTCAAAACTCCTATGGGATTGGATGGATTGATTCTCAAGATTCTTATGGATCAGTGTAGACTAAATATCTATGCCCCACCATTGTGCTTTATGGGTGACATTCTATACTGTGCTCCAATATATTTCGAGAAGTTAAAATTACTTGGAGAAAGGATCTTAGGTACACTCATGTATTTTTATTGATTTATAATCATTGTTTCATTGTGTAGTGTTAAACCACATTATGGTTGGGGTTTATAATTTTACACGGGCTAAAGAATGTTTGTAGGATGATGACATGGTGGGACCCTGATTTCCCAACAGGCTAATTGATTCCTACTTAGTCATTGAAAATATTTTATTAAATTCTTATTATATTTTTTATTTTTACATCTTTATACACAAATACTAACATGATATTGTTGTTGATACCATTTTTGGTATCCTACTGAGTTGTACACACAATTTCTCAAGCCTCCATTTAGTAGTTGTGAAGATTTCATGGGTTAAGGTTAGCATAAGGAAAAATGACCTTTTTAGATGGATGGCATGGTATTTTGGATGGATCATAGATGAGGGAACCATTCATTATAATAGAACCCATTTTGGGGATTTATAGTGTGTATTTATTTGGTTTTTTATTTGTACTCAACACAATTATGGAATGACATGTTTATTGTGTGACTGTGGGTATTTACGAAGTTTCTTGAAATGATTATTAAATTCATTATTATTGTTATCATTATGTGGTTATTGATTATATTGTTTTCCACTATTTTTTTCTCTGGTAAATAGTTTATAGACTCCACACCTACCTCTTTAGACCCTTGTTTCTAGTTAGTAGCCTTTAGCATATGGGGTGGAACCCCTAAGGTCATGTGGAAATCTGGCTCAAGGATCTAGATATATTGGTACCTAGGATGTGCCGCTACAATCACATTTACTCATTTCATATTCAAAATTATTTAATTTGGAAAACAATCATTTTATCCTTAAAAATTAATAGAGAATAAATTAAATCTCAAAAACTTACCTAAAATTTTAAAAACATGTTTTATGTAAGTTAAGTCACCCTTATTAATCTCATTTAAACACATTATATTAAAATTTCCATTTGAAAATAATAAAATATCTTCACATCATTTGTTTTACATTTGTATTATCAAATTACACATATTTCCATCAATTTACAAGCAATAAATATCATGTAATTTCTATAAAATAATTTGTTAAAATCAAATTCTCCTCTGAATTAACATTTCATTAAAAAATGATTATTTAACCATTAAAATAATTTAACTGGAAGTAATGGTTTCTATTAAAACACATTAAATATTATTTAGAATGAATACTATTTCCAAACATTCTAAAAATAAAATCTCAACTTTATAATTCATTAATAATTATATTTATTCCAAAAACTCAATACACCAAACAAATTCTCCCGAGTTTTCTACTAAATTACAAAATTTATATTAGAAAATGAAATTTCCCATATAGATCCATGTTTTTACCCCAATAAATTATCATAAATTCATATAACATTAATTTTAATTATATAAAACATCAAAAAATTAAAAAAACTTAATTAAATTTCCAAACGATAATTTTTTATTAGAATATTTTTACTATTATATCATTAATAATAATAACATTTACTCTCCGTCTTCTGAAACTTAATTTTCAAAAAGAATTGTGTCATTGAAATGAAATATCAACATTTAAACTCAATTAAAACACATGATTAATCCCCATCAATTCATTTATCTTATATCTTGTAAAATTGAGTTAAATATCTAAATCATTTAATTATAAATTTATTATAAACATGAATATAAAATAAAAAACACATTTAAATACATAATTAATCTCTAGATTAGTTAAGGTGGCCATGTTCCTTTTGTTTAATAAACAATCCACACCGAGGATTCAAATTTAATTCCTTATCCGTCGCATGAATATTTACAAATTCATTAAACATGAAGAATACATGTTTATTAAATGAAAAGAATGATCAAATATTGATACATTTTAATAAAATAATTAAGCTATTGAATCTCATACCACCATGATCACTATATATAAACTATATTATTAATTGATGATAAAATCATCCAAGGAACCTGTAGAGAGTATAGATGGTTTGGAAGATAAAATAACATAAAAAGAATTTTTGAAAGAATAAAATGGGTTTAATTTCCTAAATATTGTGACCATGGAAAACATGAAAATTCCCATTATTAAATTATTTTTGGTAAATTAATTTGGTTATAAAAGTGTATCCTCTAGTTTTCTAGTGGTTACTGTCCATACAGTACAAACCATTTTCCACCTGATGGAGGGACCTGGGAAATCCTACCACTCTTCCTTAAATAATTAGTATTAAGTGCCTCCCGTGGGGTACCAATAATTTCTATTGTTTAATTATAACAACCATAACTTCCTTTTCCACCCTTATTTATCCCCCTCATCAGAAACATCAATATTTAATTAATTTTAATTTTATTAAATTTCATGAAATACCAAAACAAATTAAAAAACCACCCTATAAAACCCAATTCATTACAATATCCTCAGAATAATGCATATCATTACTAATAATCATTATTAAGTATATATGGCTAACGAATCCACAAATGTAATATTAATTTCATTCGCATCCCTAAAAGTCACATAAACTACTCCCCAGCTACCGAAAAAATTAAAAAAACTCCACTATATTTATCCACGTCTTAATTTCCAAAATCACCCATACTCTATATCTCACTAAAATTGATATTTTACATGTGACAGACCACCATAGATGTCATCATACCAAAATGAATAATTTTACATATCAGCTTATTAAAATTAAATACCCTTCATGAACCTAGACATTATAATTGAATAAAAAATAAAAATGGTGTCTTATATAACCACATCCCAATCAAAGATAACACACAATAGATGAGATTTCCTTTCACAACATAAAATTCTCTAGATATAAAATTTAAAATTATATAGGAAAGTTTGATTTATTATGAAATTCATTACATCTTCTGAGGATCCCAAACTAGATATAACCAAAAAAATTCCCATGATAAATATACATCCCTCATTACTATGTTTTTTACCATAACTCTTTATAAATTCATCATAAAAAAATAAAAAATGACCATAAATTAATTATTTTGACCCAAATTACCCATAAAACACTATAACATAAAAATATTTTATAATAATTGAATTAAAATAATAACACATAAATAATTCATCTAACCTAAGTTAAATAATATCTAAAAAAATCTTATATTAAAAACCAATTTGAAAACTCACAAGCCTTATCTTGCAAGTCATCAAGTTCAATAAAAATAGGAATGCAAGAATTAAATATATATTTCAGTCAAAGAACAAAGCTATGCATTTTATTATAATTTAAAAAAATCTATGTTTATTATATGCTTTAATAGTTTTCAACATTCTTTAAACAATTCAACAAACACATAACATGATCATTAATCAATACATCCTATTTGATATTTTATTTTTAAAAGTTCATAACATCACTATCAAAAAAACATTATATTAATTTTTGCATGATCATAAAAATTTAATAAAATTGTAAATTTATATTTAATATTTCACATTAAATTTATTTTTGGAAATATAATACCATCATTATAATATAAAATTATTAAAACAACATACCCTTAAGAAAAGTGCATGCGAAGATACCAAATTTAAAATCAATATATTCACATATTACCCAAAATTTTTCTTAGAGAAAATAAAATAGAAAAAAATAAATTTACATCATTATAATAACAAAATAAAAAATTTAACTATTTTTATCATCATAATAAAACTAAAATGTTTTCATTTATCCTTGAAAATTTTAAATTTAATACAAACCATAATAATCCATTAAACCTATATTTCATGATCAAATTTTCATTTAATCAAAATTCCTTGGAAACAAAATTCAATCCATTAAACCCATAATAATAATACAATTTCAACATCACATAAACTATTAAACATAATTTATATTTAACAAAACATAGTAAAATTAATAATTTAATTCATATAATCATGTATACAAAATTTATAACATTAAAAAATAAATAATATGATAGCTAATTTATTTTCATATAGTTTAAAAAACACAAGCTTATTTGTCATGGATGCGATGTATCTTATTCATATCCCGAATTATATCAAGTCTTTAAACATTGTTTTTAATCATCTAATGAAAATTAGTCCTGAATGGATATGATTGGGAGTGAATCTCATCGTGTTTAAGGAGACGGTAATCCGTACGTACGCACGAGTGACAATATCATTATTTTGATATTAAAATAATATATAATTGGATAATCTATCATATATACAGAATCATTATCATGTTATATTTATTATTTACATCAATTACACATCATTATTATACCCTTCCAAATAATAATGTATTTAATAAAAATTAACCACGACGTGGAGACGGTAAGCCATACGTACGCACGTATGGTGACATGTCATTCAAAGGATGGATAGAATAATGAGTTTGGTTGTATAATATTTATAATAACATCATTGTATATATAAGAAATTGGAGTTATTATTTTATAATGGAATCAACAAATAAAAAGGAAGTGGAAGAAGAAAGGAACTTGAAAGAGGTGATGAAATATTTACCTCTTCTTTGAGTTATTCCTTTTGATTTGATCAAAAGGGCTCTATAGGTTGGCTATTTGACTAAAGGAAGGCCTCTATGATTAAGGGAGGACAGTTTAGAGGGTATTTGGGTAGGTTTTTGCCAATCCAAATGGTTTTTAAGGTGTGAATTAGAGAGAAGGGGGAGTGCCATTTTATAAGAGGGGTGAGGGGAACCGTAGGAAAAGCTAGAAATTTTTATTTTATAATAAAATAATTTTCGGTTTCTAATGGCTCCAAAATTTATTATATAAATTCTAAGGTGGGAATGGGTCGAAAAAAACTCAAAAAATATGTTTTATATTGGTTTGGGTCACTATATTAACTGTATCTTTTAGATTTAACTCTTAGTTAAATAGTTTGACATTTACCATGTCTCTTGGTATTTTTATATTATATGGTTAATAAACATACTATATACTTCCAATAGAACCCCATGTGGTTCATTAATGATGCACCTATCATTATATAAGTCCTTTGACCGAACAACAGATTTTTATGAATAGAATATCAATTAATATAATAATATTTGGTTTGAAAACTCTTTTATGTCAATTTTGACACAATTTGGTATTTTTTTAAAATTCATAACTGCATTATTACTTCAATGAAAATTCATATAGAAAACCCTAACACACTACGGGAAAAATGGGTATTTCCGACGGGTTATTTGCGACGAGGATAAATCCCGTCGCAAATAGTCCTGTTAGAAACTTATTTGAGACGGGTAAATTCCCCCGTCGAAAATAAGTAGTTATTTGCGATGGGTTAGCTTTCCTCGTCGCAAATAACCGGCGGCGGTAAAAGATATTTGCGACGGGGGTATATTCCCGTTGCAAATAGTATGTCGGCAGGTTAGTATTTGCGACGGGACCCGTCGCAAATAACTATTTAACTGTTGACCGTAATAAATGCGGGCTAAGGTATTTGCGATGGGTCCCGTCGCAAATAATCTAACCTATAAATACCCCCCCCCCCATCCGTTTTTTTTCATTCATTCTCAAAATCCATCTTCTACTTCTCTCAAAACTCTATTTTTAGAGTTCAGCGTTTCTTGAGTTTAATTTTTTTTTCTGGAGTTGATATTGATGTTTTCAACAACGATCATAGATCAACCTCAGATCAATTTTAAAGGTATTTATGTTCATTTTAATTTAATATTTATTTTAAATTTTTTATTAGTTTCAATTATTCTTAATTAGTTGTAATTTAATTATGTTTACATTGGTTTGTTACTTAATAAATTTAAATTATTAGTATTCATTGTTCATAGTTAATGGTAATTAGGAATAATTAGTAATAATTACCAGTAATTATGAATAAATACTAATAATTAGTAATAAATACCAATAATTAGGAATAATTAGTAATAATTGCCAATAATTACCAATAATTAGTAATAATTAGTTATAATTACTAATAATTAGTAATAATTACCAATAATTAGTAATAATTTCCAATAATTACCAATAATTAGTAATAATTGGTAATAATTACTAATAATTAGCAATAATTAGTAATAATTACCAATAATTAGTAATAATTTCCAATAATTAGTAATAATTACCAATATTTAGTACTAAATAGTAATAATTAGTAATAATTACCAATAATTAGAAATAATTAGTAATAATTACCAATAATTACCAATAATTACCAATATTTAGTACTAAATATTAATAATTAGTAATAATTACCAATAATTACCAATAATTACCAATAATTAGTTATAATTTACTAATTACCAATAATTATCCATAATTAGTAATAATTACCGATAATTACTAATAATTAGACATAATTTACTAATTACCAATAATTATCCATAATTAGTAATAATTACCAATAATTAGTAATAATTACCAATAATAAGTAATAATTAGAAATAATTACCAATAATTACCAGTAGTTAGAAATAATTATCAATAATTATCCATAATTAGTAATAATTACCGATAATTATCCATAATTAGTAATAATTACAAATAATTACCAATAATTACTAATAATTAGTAATAATTGGAAATAATTAGAAATAATTACCAATAATTAGTAATAATTAGAAATAATTGGTAATAATTAGTAATAATTAGTAATAATAAGTAATAATTAGTAATAATTAGTAATAATTAGTAATAATTAGTTATAATTAGTAATAATTATTAATAATTACCAATAATTAGTAATAATTACCAATAATTAGTAATAATTACCAATAATTAGTAATAATTACCAATAATTAGTAATAATTAGTAATAATTAGTAATAATTAGTAATAATTAGTAATAATTAGTAATAATTTGTAATAATTAGTAATAATTAGTAATAATTACCAATAATTAGTAATAATCACCAATAATTTGTAATAATTACCAATAATTAGTAATAATTATCAATAATTAGTAATAATTACCAATAATTCGTAATAATTACCAATAATTACCAATAATTAGTAATAATTACCAATAATTATTAATAATTACCAATAATTAGTAATAATTACCAATAATTAGTAAAAATTACCAAAAATTAGTAATAATTACCAATAATTAGTAGTAATTACCAACAACTAGTAATAATTACCTATAATTAGTAATAATTACCAATAATTATTAATAATTTCCAATAATTAGTAATAATTACCAATAATTAATAATAATTACCAATAATTAATAATAATTACCAATAATTAATAATAATTAGTAATAATTAGTAATAATTATCAATAATTAATAATAATTAGTAATAATTAGTAATAATTAGTATAATTACCAATAATTAGTAATAATCAGTAATAATTAGTAATAATTACAAATAAGTAGGAATAATTACCAATAATTACCAATAATTAGTAATAATTAGTAATAATTAGTAATAATTAGTAATAATTAGTAATAATTACCAATAATTCGTAATAATTACCAATAATTAGTAATAATTAGTAATAATTACAAATAATTAGTAATAATTAGTATTAATTTGTAATAATTACCAATAATTAGTAATAATTACCAATAATTAGTAATAATTACAAATAATTAGTAATAATTACCAATAATTAGTAATAATTACCAATAATTAGTAATAATTTGTAATAATTAGTAATAATTAGTAATAATTAGCAATAATTAGTAATAATTAGAAATAATTAGCAATAATTAGTATTAATTAGCAATAATTACCAATAATTAGCAATAATTACCAATAATTATTAATAATTAAAAATAATTACCAATAATTACCAATAATTACCAATAATTACCAATAATTACCAATAATTACCAATAATTACCAATAATTACCAATAATTAGTAATAATTACCAATAATTACCAATAATTAGTATTAATTACCAATAATTAGTAATAATTACCAATAATTAGTAATAATTAGTAATAATTAGTAATAATTAGTAATAATTAGTAATAATTACCAATATTTTCCAATATTTTCCAATAATTACCAATATTTTCCAATATTTACCAATATTTTCCAATATTTTCCAATATTTTCCAATATTTTCCAATATTTACCAATATTTACCAATAATTACCAATATTTACCAATATTTACCAATAATTACCAATATTTACCAATAATTAGGAATAATTACCAATAATTTGGAATAATTACCAATAATTTGGAATAATTACCAATAATTTGGAATAATTACCAATAATTAGGAATAATTACCAATAATTAGGAATAATTACCAATAATTAGGAAAAATAAAATTATTAAATTATTCGTATATTTTATTATTAATATTAAAATAATATAATTTTCTATATTATATACAATTCTCTTTTCATCTGTGTGTTTTCTATCTCCACATGTAATATTTGCATTCTTTTTCAAAATTATCAACCTACTCACCAATGTAGAGGTGAAAGTGAATGCAAATATTACATGTGGAGATAGAATGTTAAACACACAGATGAAAGGAGAATTGTATATAATATAGAAAATTATATTATTTTAATATTAATAATAAAATATACTAATAATGTAATAATGTTATTATTATATAATTAATATTTATGAAAAAATTATATTAGTATTATTAAAAAAATAAAAAATCAATATAATATTAAAATTATCAATATTTGTAACAGGTTTTGCTTTATTCTCAACATATTCAATCCTTTCTTGAGTGTTTTTTCTAACAAATTATTCAAAACTAGAAATGATTTGATATTTTATAGAAAAATATGGAACAACGAGGTCATCAACAGTCATTATTAGATGACCGCATATGGATAAATCAACGTAGAAATTCAAACGGTTCTAGTTTAAATCCAGTATATATAGAGGGTGTGGAGGCTTTTTTATCAATTGCAGCATCAAGTCCAGAATTTGTTTTAGAATGAAAAATAAAATGCCCTTGTAGAAAATGTGCATTGAGAACGTATGACACGTTTGACAAAGTGGGGGGACATCTCTTGCGTTTTGGTTTTCAATCAGATTATGTTTTTTGGTATCAACACGATGAATGCAGTTCCAGAGTAGGTGATACCAACTTGATTCCAGATCCATCCCGGTTTCAGGATTTAGTACATGATGTTGCCGGGTCATCTGTTCAACATACAGAAACTCCGGCTGATATAGATTCAAATCCCGAGTTAGCACCGTCTGAATTTTATGAGATGTTGAGGTCTGCTGAGGATGCATTATATCCTGGCTGCAAGATGAGAAAATTGGAAGCAATTGCAAAATTTATGGCAATCAAATCAGATAACAGAATGTCAAACACCTGTTTTGACCAGATATTTTCTTTGCTTAAAACATTGTTACCCAAAGGAAATGTTTTCCCTGTAAATTACTATGAGATTAAGAGGCTGGTTCGATATTTGGGAATTACTTGTCAGAAGATTCATGCATGTTCAAATGAATGCTTTTTATATTCTGGGGAAAGTGAGTCGTTGGATAGATGTCCCACATGTGGGCAATTGAGATATAAAGAAGGGGAATATGGGAAGTCTGGTTTGATTCCTGTAAAACAGTTGAGATATTTTCCGCTTACATCCAGAATTCAGCGTTTATTCATGTCTAAGAATACAATGACAATGATGTCATGGCATAAAGAGAATATTTCAACCGATAAAAGCTTGAATCATCCAACTAATGGTGATTCATGGAAACATTTTGATAGAGTGAATCCATCCTTTGCATTAGAAGCTAGAAATGTTCAACTGGGCCTTTCCACTAATGGTTTCTATCCGTTCGGATCTTATGGTAGACAATATTCATGTTGGCCTGTTTTTTTAACTTCGTACAATTTACCTCCATGGATGTTGATGAAGGAGCCATACATCTTTTTGACTTTACTAATTCCAGGACATCCGATGAAAAATATTGATGTTTATTTGAAAGCATTGATTGATGAATTAAGTTTATTGTGGAGTACTGGTGTCAGTTATATGATGTTTCTACAAAACAGAATTTCATACTGAGAGGAGAATTGATGTGGACAATTAGTGACTTCCTGGATTATGGGATGTTATCTGGATGGAGTACACATGGTCAGAAATCATGTCCTTACTGTATGGGAGAGAACAAAGCATTTATGCTCATTCATGGAAAGAAACCTTGTTATTTTGACTGTCATCATAGATTTCTTCCAGCTGACCATCCTTTTCACAGAAACAGATCTCATTTCAGAAAATGAACAATTGAAAGGGATGGACCTCCAAAAATTCTATCAGGTTCGGAGTTAAAATCAGTTGTATTTTCATTACCTCCAATCACTTTTGGTCCTAGAATAAACCAACAGAAAATTTCTGGTTTTGGGAAAGAACACAATTGGATTAAACGTAGCATATTTTGGGATTTTCCATATTGGTCTGATTTGTTGGTCTGCCACATGTTGGATGTCATTCATATTGAGAAGAACAGTTTTGATAATTTGATTCATACAGTTTTGGATACGCCAGGAAAGAGCAAAGACAATGTAAATGCACGTTTAGATCTTGCCCAAATTTGTAGGCGTCCAGAACTGAAACTATTTGAGAATGTCAGAACAGAAAGGTTACTAAAACCAAAAGCATCTTATACACTATCTAAAGAAAACCATTTATTATTTTTTCAGTGGATTGCATATTTGAGACTTCCAGATGGTTGTGCTTCCAATTTGGGTAGATGTGTAAAGAATGGTCATATAAATGGATTAAAAAGTCTTGATTGTCATGTTATAATGGAAAGACTTCTACCCATTGGATTAAGAGGTCTGTTGAATTCTGTGATTTGGGATTCCCTAACAAACATGTCTCATTTGTTTCCTGGGAAATTTGTGTGGCTACAACAGATTATGATGCTCTATGCAAACTTGAAGAAGATGTTGTTGTAATTATATGTAAACTAGAAAAATTATTTTCGCCGTCATTCTTCGACTCAGTGGAACATTTGATGTTACGTTTTCCATATGAAGCCAAATTTGGAGGTCCAGTACAGTTTCGATGGATGTACCCATTTGAAAGATGCATGCAAAAATTGAAAAGAAAAGTACATAACAAAGCATCTGTTGAAGGATCTATTGCAGAAGCTTATTTGCAAGAGGAAATATCGTTTTTCTACTCCCATTATTTTGAATCTGAGTATCCTTCAAAACACAACCGAATGGGACAGAACGAGAGGAATATTGATGAAATCGACAATCAATTATCTATTTTCAACCAGCCAGAGCTTGGTTTTGGTGGAGTTTATGAACGCTGGATTTCGGATGATGAACATCATAGAGCTCATATGTATGTTCTACTCAACTGTGAAGAGATGACATCAGTTGTACTGTAAGTGTTTATATCAATTATTCAATCATTTATGATACATTAAATAACTTTTTTTTATAGCTTGTATGATAATAATATCAAGAAACAAATTCCACAAATTACAGCAGCTGTTCTCGAAGAACTCCGACAGAAAAATTTCTCTCAGTGGTTTCAAAAACTGGTAACATAAATCCTTTATCTTTTAGCAACTCATTCAATGTATAGTTTACTATATTGATAATTATTTCACAAATTTTCAGGTGTCTCGACATGCTGATAAAATTGACAAACGGCTGTGTATATTGAGTAACCCACCTTCCAAACTTGTTAAAACTTATAATGCATATATGGTGAATGGATTTCGATTTCACACACATGCATATGGGGAATCAAAAAAAAATGAATAGTGCAGTTAGCTTGAGAGGATCTCATCATCGAGAAAATGAAGTTGACTTTTATGGCATACATGATGAAATCATTGAACTCTGTTATCTTGGACAACATTACATAACCATGTTCAAATGTCGGTGGTTGGATATAGAGAGAGGCGTGTGTGTTCATCCGATTCATGGAATCATCGATATTAAATGTAAAAGTGTTCTCGCAGTAAATGAACCATTCTTATTGGCTCAATAGGCACATCATGTTTATTATGAAAAGTACTATGCTACATCAAGAGACTTGACTGATTGGTGGAGTGTAATAAAAATCAAAATTCGAGACAATAAGTTTAGTCAAAGTGAATATGCTTTCACTGATGTGAAAAGAATTGAAGTTTTTCAAGAGAGTATTCAAAATCAATCTTTTTTACAAAGAGACATGAGTATCGATGACGACACCCCACATTTAAGAGTCGATGATGACGATGATGTTAATGATGTCACATATGAATTTGAAATGGTAAGAGATGAAGCAACTGGAACTCGAATGGATATCGATGATGTTGAGGAGGAATATGATGATGACATTGACATATATGAAGATGATGATGAAGATGAACACTGATAGAATTCCATGGTAGTTATATAAAATCATAATATATATATATATATGTATATATAATAGTAATTATCAATTATTTTCTAACAACATTAACATTTTCTATTTAAGATGGATGATGACACATTTCGTGAGTTGGCGGATACTGACCTGCCTTTTGATGCGGATGAGTTGCTGGCAGATGACCCTCAGCCTACAGGCGCTCCAGGGAGTACGCAGAGGGGACGCGGTCTTGCACGATTGATGATTCCTGACCCCGTCCCCGAGCGACGTCCACGTCTTGGGTTTGATTCATGCACACGGAGGTCTGATAACCTGTGTGATAACCTGTGGATTTGACTAAGATTTCATTAATCTATTTACATAATAAATGATTATTATTATTATAGTTTTCCTCATATAGCATTCGGACAGGGCATCGCTAATTTGCGCAACTATTTCTCTCAATCGTGGACCACATGGGAACAGATTTCCATTGATGTGCAGCAGGCCATGTTCGGCCATTGGTTGGTATGTACGTAAATAAATAATTTTTATTTTGAAAATTATTTCATTTCTAACTTGATATTTTGATTTATTTGTAGGGTTTATGGTATCCGATCGAGGATACCATGCGTGACGCCATCCACAAGGCATGGGAGGTGGCCACGCGTGATCTCTTTCTTCAGGTTTTTCACAATTTAAGAAAAGCTGCACGAAGAAAGCAGGAGTGTCAGATTTTGATGAGTCATGTAGAGCACACCGACCAAAGTACATTTCATCCCATGTATGGGATGGATTACGTGCACAATGGTTCAGTGGTGTCCTTCAGAGGATATCATCAGTGGGGAGGCAGAATCGGGGGCGACAGGAGGTGACTCATCGAGCTGGGAGTCGTTCTTTCAGTACTCATAGATAGCATCTGGTACGTACATTATTTATAAATATTTTATATAACTATAAATATTAACAGTTTATTTTTTATTATTATAAGCTGTTGAGCACCCCGATATTACGGAGTACGACATATATCGGAGGATGTATAGTGATGCTGCTACTGGGGAGCTCATAGGTGATCGTCAGCATCACATCGTGGTCAGTATTAATTGTTTTCAAGTTTAAAAATTAACTGCATATAATATATTCACAATTTTAATTTTAAATTGCAACTACAGGAGTCAAATGAGGCCGCAACGTCACAGAACCGGCCTGAGAGTCAGGCCGAATCATCATATCAGACCACTGGCTGTCAGTTTGATGAGGCGTCATGGATGCAGGCCACCCGGTATGCCTTCGAGAAGGGCCGGGTAGTTGGTATCAGCTCTCGACTGACTCCCAGAGATTATTATGGAAGTGCTGCGATGTCGGCGTCCAGATCGAGAGGAGCTCGTGCATCTTCTTCTGCTACATAGTATGAGGATCAGTTGCGATCTCAGACTGCACTGATAGAGAGTCTCCGACAGGAGCAGGAGCAGATGCGTCAGCAGCAGCAACAACACGAGGAGGAGCGTCGACGCCAGTAGTAGCTGTACGAGGAGCAGATGAGTCGGTGGCAGCAGTAGCAGCAGGAGCAGATGGAGTACATGCGCCGACTCACTCATGCTTTAGGGATGGAGTTTCCTCCACCAGCATCTGCAGATCCCCCCCTCCCCCTCCCCCCCTCCTTCAGATTAGAGTTTGTTTTTTTGTTATAAAGTTTGTTAAATCAAAATATGAATTTTTTTTATTCGTAGTTTCTGTCTCATTATAAATATTAATAATATTATATTTTTAAATAGAAATATTAATAAGAATAATAATATTATTTATATTTTATAATATTAAATTTTATATATATATTAAAATTTTATAATATTATAATTTAATTATATTTTTTTGTAATATTTGAATTATTTTAATATTTGAATGTAAAATAATTCTATTATTTTTATATTAATTAAAATAACTTATTAATATTTTTTTATTTATGAATTATAACTCTAATATTATTATATTAATTAAATCATTTATTAATATTCTATTATTTTTTATTTTTGAATTATAATTCTATTATTATTCTATTAATTAAAATAATTTATTAATAATTTATTATTATTATTTGTGAATTATAATTCTATTATTATATTAATTAAAATCATTTATTAATATTTTATTATTTTTTATTTTTGAATTATAATTGGATTATTAATATATTAATTAAAATAATTTATTAATAATTTATTTTTTTTATTTTTTTATAGTATTTGCGACGGGATACTATGCCCGTCGCAAATATTATTATTATTATATTCACTAAAATAATTTATTAAAAGTTTTTATTTTTTTTAAAATAGTATTTGCGACAGGCTCCGTCGCAAATACTATTTGCGACCGGCCCGTCGCAACAAGTATTTGTGATGGGGCCCGTCGCAATGACTATTTTAAAAGTTTTGTACAAATATACGGAGTAATATTTGCAACGGGAAGGATCCTCATCGCAAATAATATCTTTAGTGACGGGCCCATCGCAAATAATTGTTGTTGCGACGCCATTTTCTGCAACAGGCCATTTGCGACGGGCCCCCGTCGCAAATGACCCGTCACAAATATCTGTGTTTCTAGTAGTGACATGTCATATTAACCTAGAAAATTAGTGGAATTCATAAATAGTCTCAAATTACATTTATTTTAATATTTATAATATAATTTATTTTAATATTTCATTAATTATGTAATTACTGCATCATCATTGTGACATAAATAAATTAAATTGTTTAATGTCTAAAAAATATATAAAATATAAAATTATGTAGAAAATCATTTTATAATTCTATTTAATATTTATAGTCGAATTTAAATTATGTATAACCATATATTAAAAATGTTTTAGTTATTAAACTTTGATTTTAACTCTTTTAACTCTTCTTTAAATAATATAATAATAAGAGTCTTAATCTAATTCAAGTGGACCAAAGAGGATAATATTTTATTCGTATGTTTGTTTTTGGTATAATTATACTTATCCTATAGAATTAGGACATGTGATAGGGTAATAATAATATCATTTTAACCATTGATTACCCTATTTACTTTTAACCGTGGTAAATAAAAGTAAAAGGTTAATATTCATAAAAAATTATTTCTATCTTATTGAACCAAATTTATCTTACACATATAAACCATGACTCTTGTATTTTTGAAATTCCACTCACTGAAGAGGTAAAATTAAGTTTTATGTGAATTTCCAAATTCTCCTAGGTGGTGGGTAAAAGACGTTGAAAAGTTCAAAAAAATATTATATATATAAAATTATTATAAACTGACTCTAATGAATTACATTGAACATATATAGGTCTTATATATCTATTTTGACCGAAAATAAATTTAAATAAAATAAATAAAAATTTAAATAAAAATTCAGTTTCAATCTATGACTTAGTGTTTTTCACTATTAATCATAAATTAAAAGTTTTTAGAAAAATCCCAAAAATTCACCCTAAGATAATTTTGATATTCCAAATCCAAAAATGAAGTCCATTTTGAATTATAAAATTTATAAAATTTCAAAAAGCGGGTATTACTATTCATAACACCTAGTTTGATTGGTTGTGGTGTGTTAGAACTCTAAGTTGCGTACAACACACGCTACTTTATTATTCAAAGAGAAGCCTACTGTGAAAGCATGGAGTGTTACAATTTCAACCTCCCCACACTATGACTTATCATCATCAACAAGTCCTGAATGATGTTCAACAAATGGTTCACTACTTATAAGTCTCCAACACATAAATTGAGGAATCCACCAAAACCATAATGTTCCAATCCTATATAAACTTAAAATCACCAAATCCATGTTTTTCGTCATTCTAAATCAATAAACCATGATCATATCACCAATACATGACAAAAACACACCAAATTATATTTCAAATCATCCTTCCCATTACTAATTATTAACTCCCATATCAATCCTAAATCGCTAAAAACTTAAATGTGGGAACATCTAAAAGTGTCACAATAATAAATCACCTAATCAAACACTTCTATTATGACCAACGACTCTTAAAACCTGAAAATTTTATTACAGAACTATATAGAATTAAAATTCAGAATTTTCACTATTCATCAGAAAAAAAAAATAAATCCCAAAAATAGACCGTAAAATATTTTTGATATTTTCATTTAAAAAATGATATTTTTCCCATTTATTTTATAAAAAATTCAATAATTAATTTTAAAATCGGTTCCCTATAAAATTAAAAAAAACTAGGTTTTAGAAAAATAGAGTTGATAAGTGTAAAATTGAATTTATACATATATCATGTCTAGAAAAAAAAATTAATATGAATGTTAAATATTTGATTAAATATATATATATATTTATATATATTATTAAAATTATTCACCAAAGGTGATTTATTTAATTTATTATGGTAAAACATGTTTTTGTACATATAAATAGTTATTTAGAAAATGATTTCCTTCATATTAAAAATGTAATTATTTTCATTTATAAGTAATTTTTTTAAAAAAATAGTTATATTTATATTTTTAAACCATATATTTTCATAATTTATATAATCATATCCATACCATCCATTTAAATGGAGGGATTATAACTATTTTATAAAATAATAATATTTTAATAATATGATACATTTCGTTTGAATTATTTTTTGTGTGTAACATAACCTAAACTCATTATTGTGTAAAAAATAAGAAAAATATAATGTTGTGTGTAACCCAAGTTAAACATAGTGTTTCATGTAATATAAACTTTCAAAATATTAACTATATTTGAAAAAAAAATTAAAAAATATCTGGGTGTTACAAGAAAGGACGTGATAGAGGATTTCTATATTTTCTAATGGGTGGGGAACCATAGAGTCATGAAGATGTTCTTTAATATACGGTGAAAATTTTGGTGGCTATGTTTGAGATGAGAAATTACTGACCTTGTTTCCCATTGTTATACCAACTATTGGGTCAAACATGATCAATAGGGACCATCAGGATTTCTTCAACCACTTCCAATGATGAAATGGAAGTGGGACGAGATTAATATATACATTGTGGTTAGAATTCCATGTACCCATAGAGGGAATAATGTGATATGAGTTGTGATTGATAAGATGAAAAAATGTTTACTATTTTTACCCATTTTATATGAAACCAAATTTGAGGACATGGGACGTCTCTATGTATAGAATATTGTTATATTTTATGGAGTTTCATTTTCTATTGTCTCGTGTAGGGATCAATGTTCCACTTATCTCTTTTGTAGAGTCATCTAAAAGATAACAGGATATTGGATATGTTTGGGGATAAAATATCATCCATATAAAGATAGATAAATATATTTTTCATTACATATTCTTGAAAAAATTCTATGAACATTCATTCTTGATATTGGTGGAGCGTTGGATGAAAATTTGGGATGACTTGATTTTATACAAAGAAACAATTACCAATACACTATAGGAATTTCCCCTTTTAAGTACTTGTGTGGTAATCCATGTAGACCCTATTTTTTCAAATATTGATTAAATTTCCTTTTTTGGACTGAGTTTTTTGTAAGAGATAATAGTGATGATTCAACTGATTCATCTGAGATAGTTAATGACATAAAGATGGTATAAATCATATGTTAGTCATCATCAGTGACCATTGGAGTTTTAAAATGGGGGCCAGGTTTTTATTTGAGAGTTTCATCTCAATTGGGTTATTTACATCATGTAAAATAATGAATCCTTGTACTGAGGTTTTTGGAACCTTTTGAGATTGTTGATCAATGGGTAAGGTGGCCTTCTTTTTTGTAACATCCATCACTGTTGACATCAATTCACAACATGTCTCGGGTATTATATCTCCAAATATACTTTTCCAATACATATCATGTTCATATATGGGAATCTATTGATGTTGATCATGATTTATCAATGAATAAGAATCATATCAGGATTTTTGATTCGTAGAAAAAGTTTTCTTATGGGAAGATGATAGCTTTTTTTATGTGATTTGGTGTTATGGTTCTAATTTTTATGAGACTTAGGTGCATGGGGAACTAAGTAGATAGTAGTGGACTCAATGTTTTGATATAGATTCATATTGATAAGTTTTTTAGGGATATAATGTGTTGATGGTGGGGAGGTTGTAACATCTCATAACTCTCTTTTATATACCTCTTTATTATTGTTTTGTTGTCCCTTTTTTCTTGGGGTGAATTTTATTCGAATTGAGGATAGAAATATTTTTTTAGGGTAAATGACCAAATGTTTTGGTATATATGTTTTTTTGATTAAATTATGTACAAGTATAAATGATCCAAAGTATTTAGAGGGCTCTCTTTGGATTCATGATGATTTGGAGTATTTATAGGGTTTCATATATGATATAGTAGTGTACTGTCTATAAAAAAATCTAGGTTCTGAATATAATTCATGAAATTAATATGTAACTTAAAAGAATCCATAAAATAGTTTCAGTATGTGAATTATTTAAATTTTTTTAATTGTTTTCATGATGTGAAATAGTGAGGATCATAATTTTTTACCAAAGGTGACACATTGTTGCATAACATACACCGCTTAGGATATTCACATCATAAATTGAGGATTATCATCATGAATTCATTGTAGAAAGTATGTTATCCTTTGTTGTATCCTTTTTTTTAATTATTTATAAAACATTTTCTATCAAACACCTAGGAATACACTAGGTGATTTTAGTTAAATTTCATTCCTTCAGAACATCATGATTTCCTGTTTGATATCTGGTGAGTTTCCACGCATTGGTTTTCCCTTTCATTACTCTATCCATTGTTTATAGTAGTATTATCCCATGATTTCTAATTAAATTCGAGTTTCATATTGATGGTTTGTGATCTTGTATTTCCTTATTGATCTCCTTCCTCTTCTTTCTTCATTTTTGTTTCCTGTGATGGGTATTTATTTGATCATCGATTAAAGGTATATGGTTATATATTATTTTACCAGATAATTGTAACCTTAAATTACATGATTGATTTGAACTTATTTATAAATGATTTCAAAATACATATTTGATATGATTGATGTTTAAATTAGAAAAGGTTATGGGAATTTTGAAAAATCCCCTATTTTAATTAAATTTAATTTATTGTGTGGATTTAATAAAATGAATAGATTTATTTTGAAAATGATTTCATGAAATGATTTGTTATTAAACCATGAGATAAATAGATTAAAATTATTGCTGATTAGAAAAGACACAAATTATTGAAAACATATGATTTGGTTTTGAAATTAGAAAAAGAATGTTGTGAACTGATATTGGGAAATTATATTTTTAATTTATTGGAAATTATTGATTTTCTAATGATTTCTTGATTTCTTGACCAAAGAACATGTGGGCCTAGGAATTTAATATGTAATTATGAAATTCATTATAGGATCCAACCACTTAGATTTGGATGGATGATAAAAATACTAGAATACACATACAACGCCTTGATTTTACCCAATAGTAAGTTGATTCCAACCAGGTTGAGTTGTTTGATGTGTGCACACATTGATATGAGATCACTGATTGAGTAGTGTGGGGATCTTATTTCTAGAAACTAGCATTCTTCCAGGTTTCTTGCAGACAGTTACGATATTCTTGATTTTATGATAAAATTCCATTGATTAATGAACCATTTTATTCATGCCATCTCATTTATATAAATGATTCATATAAAATGTTTTTTAATCCTATTTTTAAATATTAGACATCTTTTTAATTATGAAACCTCGTCTTTTTTAATATGAAAATTCCATGTTCAAACTAGTTTTGTTTTAAAATAAATAATAAGTGGTAATTTTTATTTAATTAATCATAGAACGCTTGGTGAGACCCTAATAGGAAATTTATCTCACACATTATCGTTTCCTTTAGGTGTTTATATATTATATTATTCTAGGTCTAAGAATAGTGAAAGAACCACTTAGAGGATGCCAATGTTCTTGATCATTGGGAAACAATGTGATGGACGTGACTTGTGGAGATGCAATCCACTTGTTTCATGTGTTTTATGAGATTTTATTTAGTATATGTTTTGTCTCTTGATTATGTACAATTTCTATATTATTTGACCTATCGAATCTAGTACATTATCCCTTGGGATTATTGTGTTAGAAGACTTGTATCTTTTAACTACCACATGTTTTGTAGAAAAATCATTCCCTTGTGTTTCCTGTATGATTCTAAGTTCTAGTCAAAGACCCAAGGACATAAAGAATACCCTTTGGTCCATGTTTGATCCATCATGGATATTAGTATACCAGGGTATTTATGTTGGTTCATGAAAACTAATATGACCATTGACTTTCCTATCATTTTCATATTACACAACTTGTGTGGGTCATTCATACACATTGGTGAGTATATAAATACCCAATATGATTCCCTAAAAACTAATAAAGGATAAATAGAATGATTAAACAGTTATCTCAACCCATAAGTATGTGGGAAAATACCCATCATATATATTCAAAATGGAACCCATGCAAGAGGGAAAGTGAATATCCATCTCCACAACCTATATATGAATTTTGAGTAAACCTATATCTCTAATGGTCCATCTTTTATTCCAAACATAAAACTCTCGTCAACGGAAACTAAGTGGAGGGACTGCTTCTCACCATTGAACCCCACAACCATGAGATCACTAACTCTAGTAGAGGAACCTCTCACTACCAAAACAAAAATATAAAAGAGTAACAATACATATAAAGAGGACCCAAACCATACCATTGTATTGGGGAGTTATGAATCTACTTATAAAAATAGAACGTGGGAATCAGGCCCTAGTGTGATATGGAAGTTCTATCCCTTGTATCTCACTAGTGACAAAACCTAACCACTATCATCGAACAAGAGTTTTTGAAGGTAGATTCACAATCATAATACCTTGAGTCACACCTATGATGACAAAACAATGGAAACCATTACACCTTATAATTAAAAAACTCAAGATAGGCTACTCGTGGGACCAAATCTATGTCCTAGAGAAGGTTATATGGAATTTTTAAGTTTCAACGAAAGGTACACAATGTGTGTGCGGTATAAATAATATTCATTGGAATCCCTAGGTATTTTTGTGTCTGCCATCTTGTGAACATGTACTTCATCCCCTGCCCATGTACAATGGTTGTTCTAGTGTACACTATCTATGTTCAGGTATCCTAGCTATGTCCAAGAATATGGGTGTTCTGATTTACTCAGTCTATATCTTCATCCACGTATCCTTAGGATACATACCAAACCACAAGAATCAGGTCACATGGCATGTATGGTTCATACAAAGTGTGTTATATTTAATTCCACCCAAAACCCTAAAAATCATACTAAAGGGAATACACAATGTGTGTTCACCACAACACATGTTGTGTGTATCCTAATTTTCTAGAAACTAATGAATGATTCATGTGTCTCATAGATTACATTTTTTCAACAATTAACTCCAAAAATCACAACATGGAGTGTAGATCAAGGTCTGATCATGCTTGATCCTTCACTAGTGTCCAAATTCTGGCTACCTAATCCATGAGTGAATCATCTTGTTACACCAAACCTCCTTGTGGATAAATAATTGAGATCTATCCTTAAATACATTTCATTGAAACACATAACCAACATTTCATCATGATTCTTTTTCAAAACAAAAATATTTATGTCATGAATATGTCATCCATGAATTTTGGGTATCGATCGAGCTTGAATATGACCCAAACATTTCAAACCACATCCTTATTGGACAATGATGGAGAATGAAAAAAATGGATAGAGAAATACACAAGAATGAAGTGATATCATTACTAGAAATTTTTATTTTTTTCTAATGACCAAGATGTTTTCAAATCACTAGGGTGTGAAACATATGTGCAACAAGAATAAAAATTTGATTTACTAATACCAAAATATTTCGGTCTCATGAAAAGAACCTGATTGTAGAAAATAGGCATATAAAAATCAGGGTTATAAATTAAATAAAATATGTTGGAAGACTATGAAATATAATTATCTACTATGAGTTCATATTTATCATTGATAGAGAACATGTTCACTAGAAATGATGAATAATGTCTGCTATATTTTCCATATACCTCACAATTCATCTCAATTTTTTTATTGTCGATCCTTGATCAACTAATGGAAATGAAAATTGTTTCAGCCTACTCTAATTATCCAAGGGATATATGGATTACCCTGAAAAACATCATAATTATGATGTTTGGTCTACTAGGTCGAATACCCTGAGAGGGGGGTGAATCCCGGTATAACAGATTAAAACTTCTCCCATCAAAATCTTGTTTCATTGTTAGAAAAATTCTTAATTATCTCTTCCTCTTATAGAAATATATGAAACTATATGAAATCATGAACAAGACACATCTATTTTTACCTGTTTCCCCTCACTGGGCTACGTCCAAGGAGCATACAACGACAATTTTTTGATGTACCAAATTCACTATAAATCACTTCCAATAAATAGTTTAATGTTTGGGCTAGATCGTCTATTGCCATGATCAATACCTTTAAAACTATTAGGTTTTTCTCACTGAATTCCCATGGGTCACTCTGTATGCCTCTTTCTCTAGCCCACTTCCAATGGAAAGGGTTATTGTCTTCTCCTTCCATCGCTCACTTCTCTTGGAATGGAATTCGCTCATAGTTTATGGACTTGTAGATCAAACACAGTATATGGATATGTAGGTCCCCTCATTTTCATGAATTCATACATCTTCAACTATAGGTAGATGCTCTGTTGAAGTAACTTTTTCTACCCATAGATGAAGTCCACCTTTCCGATTACTATTAGGTACATGAAAATATTTTCTCAAACTAATTTGAAGCTTTTGCAAGCTTTGATGTGCAAATCGCGAACCATCTTGCTACTCTGTGTAATGTGTATGAGGTTTGGTATGAGGTAATTTCCACCGAATACTCTTTCTACCGATGTGAACTGCCCTTCATTTGCAAACTGCCTTTACCTTCGTGATCGTGTATTTCCACCACGTACCGATTCTGAGATCCTCCACTACGAATCACACTCTATCCGCAAACTGTTCTCTGTTCACAGTCTTCCTTTGCTTCCATGTACAGGAGATCTTCCTTTGGGTATCGCTTATGGAATTCACTCTCTCGCATACCAGATATTCCTCCTCTACAAACCCATTTAAATCCTTCCATGTAATGCTTCTTCCTTTATGGGTTAAAAATACACAAAAACACCTTCGGTAGATTTTCTTCCGCATAAACCACCTTCATCTTTTGCATAATTCTCCCTCACGAACTACCTTCAGACTTTTCCAAATTCCCGAAGAAAAATATGTTCTCTAATGTTGTTCAATATCCATAGTAATTGATGGTATTAGAAATTATTATATAGTAAAATATATCCACAAAATCTGTTAATCCAAGATTTACCAAATCTTCAATCCATCCTCCACTGTGTACCGATCCTTCTACCACTGCAAACCGTAAGTCACAAGCAAACCATTTCTCAAAAATTATCTACATGCCACCATTTATCTTATGTGGTTAATATCCTCCACCGAAAATATTTCATTCATGTACCGCATCACCTTCCACCATGAACACTCACTACAAACTGTTTCCAGTTTTGCGAACTGCTTCGGTGTACGATTCCTGTTGCTCGGCGTACCACTCCCACTGCTCTGCATACCATTACTAGAAAATGGTATGTCGTCCATAAATTTTGGTACGCATTTCTCATCCATTTATGATTTCCTTAAATGTTCTTCATACCATTCAATCCTAGAAAAAAATCCATCCTTTTCCAACATCAAACTCTCCATTTTAAGGCCCCAAAATTTGGAAAACCCTACGAAACATGGCCACTATAAAAACATACCTATGGACGATACCAATGATACTCATTTGTGGTCATCTTGTTATTTCAACATACATAATAACACCCAAAAAATTCTGAGAGAACACCATGCGATATTTTTTCCAACATTATCCTTCTTTGGGTTTGCTGAAAAATCTTCTTGAAACAGTTATTTCCATTTTGAAATCTCATTAAATCTCCTTCCATCTTCGACCATCATTCGCTTCATGCGATTAAGATAGTGATCAAAGATTTACTCAACACATACTCTAAGACCACATCAAACATTCTCAGTATGAGAAACAAGAGTATAATGAAATGTTTATCAATGAATCACTTCATTTATAATCACCAATTTTTTATACCAAACCGATACCAATAAAATTATTTCATCACAAACCTCTGCTGTCATGATATCTAATCATTGATTGATCACATCTAACAACGTTGTATTTAATGCTCCCCCTATATTATAGCTCCTCCAAACAACTTTATCTCATCTTCAACTCCCCCTATCTAGCTACTTCACTTAATAGATTCCCCCTATGTCTTATCTACCCATGGAATAGCCACATTTTATTCCCCTTTTTCAATTAACCTAAAGGTCACTTCAAGGATATATGCAATAGGGTAAAGGACACATAAAAAATTTTAAGGGAAAAAATATCATTCTTTAGGGAGAGGGGGGCCCACATCCACACCTTTTCAATTGTGGGGATTCAAATGAACTCTTAGAGCCTGTCGATTCCTTTCTAATGATTCTTTGGGTAAGCCCTTCGTAAGGATATATGAAACCTGTTGTTCTATAAGCACATACTCCAAATTCAAAATCCCTTGCTCCACCATCTCCTTGATAAAACGATATTTGATTTCATGATGATTTTTCATTTAGTGTTGGACTGGATTTTTGCTCAGATTTATAGGACTCGAATTATCACAATGAATTATGATCAGATATTTCACTTCAATTATCATTAAGTTGCTGCTTCATCCACAATTGTTGTGTGAAAGCTTGAGTGGCTGCAACGTGTTCATAAATTATAGTGCTCAATTAAATGAAATCTTTTTTCTTTCCTAACCAATAAATAAAAAACCCTCCAAGATAAAAGGAACCTCCTCATGTTGATTTCCTGTCATCTACTGAACTGGCCCTATCAATATCATGTATATCCTAATAACTCTAGCTGAGATTTTTCATTATACATCAGGCCAAAATCCACTCTTCCCTTGACATACCAATGAATTATTTTTACTATAATCATGTGGCTCTCTTGGGGATTGATTTGATACCTTGCTTATTGGAATGTTAAAATACAATATTATGCATTTTCGTTGTCAGTTAAAATAGACTTCCAATGATTTTATTATATTATATGGTATTAACTACCTTCCCTTCATCATCTGATGACCATTTTAGCTGGGTAGCAACCAAATTATTCATCTTTATGATATTATTCCTTCTAATCTCTCTCAAAAACTACTTGACATATTTATATTGAGAAATAAAAGTTCCATTAATTCCTTGGGTAACCAGTAATCCATAGAAAAACATCAAGTCACCAATCATCGACATTTCTAACTCCATTTTCATGTATTCAGAAAACTATTTGCATTTTGCTTCTTATTTTCCACCAAATATTATGTCATAGACATAAACTAGCACTATCATCCTTTGACTACTTCCATTTTTAAAATATAGATTGTAATCAATTCCATCAAGAGGGAAACCAATATTCATTAGAAACCAATCATTTCTTGAATACCATGCTATTGGTGATATCTTGATTCCATATAAAGCCTTCTTCAACCAAAAAAACATTATTATCATCTTCATGAACGATAAAACGATCTGGTTTCTCAATTTAGACTTCTTCTTCCAAAACAAATTTCATAAATGCTAACTTGACATCCATCAGGAAAACCATAAACATTCTTTGCACTATTATAGACATGAATAATCTGATTATCTCCAGCCATTCAATAGGTTAAAATGTCTCATCAACATATATGACCTCTATCAAGGAGTAACTTTTGCACACCAGTCATGATTTTTCTTGAATCACAACACTATATTCATTTATTTTGTTATGATAGTCCAATTTTTTTCCTATTAAATTCTTGTTGGATGGTCCCAAAAAAATTTCCTATGATTGATTCTTCTCAATTTTGTCAAGATATTCATTGATTTCCTAAACCCAATTATCATATACAATATGTTTATCAATGAATTTGGTCTCCACTTGTGATAATTATGATGGATGTTGTAGAGACTTTGTCCTTATTGTCAACACTGGTGCTATTTGATCACCAATTATGTTTTGACTATCAATTTCAGAACTTTTTGGTAGTCTCTGGGAAGACACTGATTCATTTTCATCATTAGAGTCTTCTTCTGAATCAACCTCCATAGCTAGATCATCTCTTGACCTTTTCACCTCTCCATCACTATCCTCCATAGTATGATCTGTATTTACTAAAGATTCTATTCATTCTCCACTATAGTCAAATCATGACTTTCAACTATCTTTTCCTTATACTTATTGAAGAATTTTTATTCTTTAAATTTCTTTGAGTAGGCCCGAAATATCCCTTCATTCCCCCAGGATTCAGATTTCCTATGTTTCTCTTTGTTGAGAACTAACAATTTACTTATGAATATTCAAAACTACATTAATGATGGATTCTTTCCATACAATAAATCGTATGGAGTATACCCCTCTTTTGGAAAAAGTAAATCTCTATTTTAAGTGTATATTACTATCATCACCGCTTCTTTCTATAATTTACTCAGAAGGACTATCTCAATGAGCATTATTCTGGTCTTGATGTTAACAATCCGATTTATCCTCTCAACTACTCCATTCTAATGTGGAGTTATTAATGTTGTAGCTTGATGCCTTATCCAATGTTTCTCGAAATGATCCTCTATTTGGCTATTTTGGATATTTGTTCCGTAATCTATTCGAATCATACTATGTTTCTGACCAAGCATCTTTTCACATTCCCATTGATATCTTTTAATGCAAATGAACACTTAAGATTTGTGGATGATTATTGATATCCATGTAATTCTTCTATAGTCATCAATGAAGAGAACATAATATCTCCTCCCATAAATAGCCCTTGGTGAAATTATCCCGCATACATTAACATGTACAAGCTCAAGCAGTCTTGTTGACTTGTTCTTATTTTTCATATATGTATTAAAAATGATATTCCCCTTCTAAAAGGCATCACACGTATGATTACTATGACATGATAATCTAGGTAGATTTCAGTCTGCATCCTTTTTCAATAGATCTTCCAAGGAAACCTGGCTAATGTGAACATGACACTTATTCCATAACTTAATTTATTCTTCCATAGAATAAAGCACATGTCTTATTATCCACTCATGAGGTAGAGATTCATTTTTTCATGCTTTCCTTGAAACACAACAACACCATCATTTTCCTTGATGATACATAATTTCTTGGAAAAACATATGTTATGGCATGAGTCACACAATTTACTAACACTAAGAAAGTTGTTACTAAGCCCCTAAATAACCAAGACATCTTATCATCTCATTTATTATCCTCCAAACATGGCTTTTCTTGACGAAATAATTTTCAACCCTTCATCATTACCAAATCGTATGATACCTTATTTATCATACCAGATTCTGGTCACTAGATCCTTTCTCTTAATATCCAATTGTTCATCGCAGTCTGATGACTTCACCTTCTAGTTGTTTGATTTGTTTTATTTGATCCTTTAATATTTCATTCAAACTATCAAATTCAATATTGTAGTCTCCAATTTCGTTCTTGTACTCCACCACCATTTCCCAGCTTTCTTCCATTGAAGACCTCGGTTTTTCAATTTCTACATTCAGCTCATAATCCACTTCTTCCTGCTTCTGCATAATGATTTTGGAATCATGAACAACTTTGTAAGGATTATTTATTTTCAATCTCTTAATATATTCCTCTTCAAGGGAAGCTTTCATTTCATCCAAAATATCAACTCTTCCATCAATTTATCCTTCTTCATTATCACTTTGTTCTATTGTTACTGAATTTCTGACAACTACCACCAAAGCATCTATTTTATGATCTATGTCGTCCTCCAAATATTCTTCCTCAGATCCTTATGAACCATAATCCTCTTTTGAATGTATATTATTTTTTTTAAGAAAAATATCTTCTTACTTCTCCTCCATTTCTCATTTTAAAAATAGTTCTTTTGGAGTATTTCATCATTTTCATCAACAATCCTCTGAGGAAACTTTGTGACAAAATTACTAATCTTTTTAAATTGAAAGCATGAAAATATAAGATTACCTTGGAACTTCCCTTTTCCAATTTTAATATTGGAGGACATAAATTACATGACATCATCCATACTATCCTCCTCAGGACTATCATCAACAGAGATATTCTTTATGTCCTTGAATTCCACTTCCATAGACTTCCCCATTTCAACTTCATATTTATCATAGTTTATCATTTCATATGCAACAAGGGTATAGTGTTGTTTATCTAGTATCAGCTCTTTTGGGTCATTGTCTTCCAATATAGAAACTTTCAGATTGAACCACGGTGGAATTTTTGTCAAGATACATTTCACAATCTTTATATCTTCAACGAATTCTCCAAGACCTTCCATGTCTTCCAAAATAATATTTATCCTGTTGAAGAATGCATCAATTGTATCATTGGGATTCATTCTAAGATCATCATAATTGTTCCATAAAACCTAAATCTTTTCTTCTTGGACTTTTTTTCACCCTCATTAATGTTCAATAAACATTCCCACATTTCATGTGATATTTTACAAAACCTCAACTTTTTATAAATTGCATTTGATAGAGCTCCCCCTAAAGCATTGATCCCATTAGCATTAGAATCCAATTCTCTTCATTCATTTTTTGATAAATCACCACTATTAATGCTATCTAATATTCTATGCATTTCTTCTGTGATGACAGCCATCGCTACTTATCAAATGTAGTGTTTCATCTGATTCTTCCCTAGTGTAAAATTATTTTCATCAAATATTTGAAATCATTTATGAATTACCACCTCCAATTTTTTCTTGTGAGAGAACTACTAACTTTCATCCATTCTCTCTAATACCAATTGTTAGGGTCATTGGGTCAAATAACCTAATATGGGGGGGATTAGGGTATAACATATTAAAACTTTCTAACATCCAGATCCTGGTTCATTGTTAGAAAAAACTCAATTCTCTCTCCCCCCGTAGTAATATATGGACAGATTTGGAATTATGCAAAGGAAACAATAATTTTTACTTGTTTCACCCTCAATGGGTTATGTTAAAGAGAATACTACAACAATGTCCCGATGTACCAAATTTAGTAAGTCTCACATCCAATAATGGGTACATTGTTTAGGATAGATCTTCTATGCCCAGGCTCAATTCCTTTACAAAGTTTAGGGTCTTCTCACTGCATTCCCAAGGGTCACTGCCTATTCCCCTTTCTTGGGCCCACCATTGGTGGAAAGGGTCACTGTATTTCTATTCTTCTGCTCACTACTCTTGGAATGGAATCCACTCACTGTTTATGAACTTGTAGGTCAAAAAATGATTATGGACATGTAGGTCCCTTCATTTGCGGTCATATGGCTTTGTCAACAAACACAATCACACCTAAAACAATCTGAGAGAACAAATTGAGAGATTTCATTCCAATAGATGTATTTATATAGAATAATTAGGTTTTTATGTTCTTAAATAGAAAAATTAAAAATAAAATTTACTTTATTCAAAACACTACCAATAGTTACCTTTAATCGGAAGCCCAATGTCATCCAACATTATGTCATTATTAGGATAAATCATATATCCTGGAGTCAACCATGATCTCAAATTTTCCATCTGAGGTCTGAGTCAGTGGTAAAACCATTTATACTAAAAATATGTTCATGTGTGATTTAATATGTGTAAATATTTATAATATTTTAATTCCAGGATTATTTGAAACCCAAACACAGTGTAGAATATGAGAAAAAATTTCTGTTCTATATATAAAATCATTCAATGAAATAAATCAACTGAACTGGTGTTAGTACAATCTCCCCTCCAATAACTATTTTAACCTTGAAAACCAAAAGATACAAAAAAGTTTTGGGTACTAAGAAAAAATGTTGCACTCATGCTCTTAGGAGACGTCCTATAAAATTTCTTGTTGATAAATCACACAACCCAAATTTATGGTGCATCCATAGTGGATCCACTCTTGAAAATAATCGACTACCACAAGGTACTCTTTGAATTTGGCTTTGTCCTCAATATATAGCTCACCCTTGTAAAAAACGTGTGTCAGGTTAGATATGTATCTCCTCAACTGTGTCACATGGAAGATGTCATGCCCTTGGTCCAACAATGTGGGAATTACCAAGTAGTTAAAAACTATGCCAACCCTCTGTATTATCTTAAACGACTCGATGAACCTCAAGAAAATATTATTTCCCAAGCACAATTTCATAAAACATGTCATGGTAGGTACCCAGGAAAACACGGTCTCCCTACTCAAAATCCAAAATCTTATAACGTCAATATGTGTAATTTTTCCATCGGCTCTGGGATGTACTCATATAAAAATAGATCCCATGTACATTATTTATCATCACCTATACCATATCTATCCCAAAAAAGAGATGTTGGGGTAATCTAAGTCCAACATAAGGGTGACCAATAGGGCCTACCATATAGGACCTTGAAAGTTTCAATATCGAAATTAGAGTGATATATGTTAGTATAAGTGAACTTTACCAATGGAAATTTATCCACCCAGCATTGCTTTAAGTCCAACATGTAGTCTCTTAGCATATCCTCTAACACCTAAATGGCATTCTTGATCTTTTTTTCCTTTTGGGGGTGGAAATTTATGCTATCCTCAAATGGGTCACAAAATACATTTTAATGTCTCTCCTAAACTATGGTGTGAATAGAGTATTGTAGTTGGAGAAAATAGTCATGGCCATCCCCTGAAGTAGGAAAATCTCACGCACATACAACTACCTCAAACTCTCAATTGAACCCCAATCCCTCCGAGAAAGAAAGTGTGTTGACTTGGATAGTTGTAAAATTAACACCTAGATAACATCATAGTCTCTTTTCATCATTGTAATCCCCATCAAAAATCCATTTATGTGTTATCCCACTTATAAATTGATATATCTTTAGGTTGTCTCAAACCTTCCATGACATGAAACACAACCTTTAACTGCGAACATGTGAGACATCGAGAGGGAAACTTGACAACACCCCACTTCATGAAATCCCACCAAAATTTTCATTGAATCCCCTTATACATCCTTTCCACACATGGACATACATTCAAAGGGGGTTTTTGAAACTCTCTAATCACCTCCTCTGACAACATGATTGGAACCACCATTCATCCAAAAAAATGATTATGTGCACCCATCCATCATAAAATCTATTTGGTATATCTCCTTGGGATATTTGGTCATATAGAAACTCACATTTGATGTCCCACAACTAAGACTCTCTCAAACACTAAAGAACTATAGGAATCACCACCATTAAAAGAATAAAAAATACATCCCTCTCTTCTACTAGGGTCAGCTACAACAAAGAAAGCTTCTAAAAATCATCCTCCACCATGTGAGAATAGGGATTATTTCTAATGGATTCTTTCACCACATTGAACATCCCTAAAGTATATTCATTATTTTAGTTATATTCTTATTGGAAATCAAACAGACATGTCTCTGGATGAGATATCTTCTAGAAGAGATATACCTGAGACTATAATGGTCTAATTACACAAAACAATGCTCACCCATAAATTAGTTTTTCCACATATTTAATTCAAAAACTAAAACTTCCAAATATATTTTCAGGGTCATGTAATTATGCTCACAATATCTGAACTTACTTAACCCAAACATGATCACTATAAACCTCCGCATCATTATGCAATGGATCCTAGCTCTAGAGGCATCAAAAAATACAATGTACTCAATGACCTAATCTCATAGTCTCAACAAAAGTTTACATGTTATCCTCTACATCCAGTCCATGAAGTCACTATGAAATTTCTATGTACAAGAGAATGGCTACCCTTTCCACATCAAGGTAGTAAATGAGGAAACTATGCTAGAAAATTTATACACAAGCCTTATGTAGTACCCCATCAACTCCATCAACTCCATGAAACTATGAACCCTCAACATACTCTTGGGTAACTCCCAAGAAGGAACTACATCAATCATATAAGGATCCATAGTTAAACCATGCTCAATGATGATTTGCACCAAAAAGTTATCCTCAAATATTCAAAACTAACAGTTCAAGATATTACAGTAATGTTGGTTATCCTAGAGTAAGTCTAGGACCATCCTCAAATCCACTACATGATATTCTTATAAATAGAGTATATGATATTTTCATTAATGAAGAAAACTATGAATCAGTCAAAGTATGGTTGGAAGATATCTTTTATGAGACCCCTGAGAAAAACTATGATATTATTCACATTGAATGGAATCACTAGTAACTCATAGTTTATATAGAAAAATTGGAATGTTGTCTTAGGGACATCATCCTCAAAAACCCCAAGTTGATGGTAGATGGACTTGATATTGAAATTTCGGAAACAACTCTTATATAGAAATTAGTCAAATAGGTATCTAATCCTCAATAAATGGTACTTTTTCTTTACCACTACCTGATTCAGGCATCGAAAATCCATTAAAATTCTCAAACACCCATATTCCATTTTCATGAAAAAAAAACATTTTTTTCGATGGGGGACACACTATGTCTGATAAAACCTTTCTCTCAATGGTCCTCTAATTATCCCCTCAAATACAAGAGTTTGGTACGGCCATCTAATATGTTATTGAAGATTGTAGTTTGGTATTGGGGTGAAAATCTATGTCGAATTCAATCTCCAACCATGGAGGTAGTTCTCAAGTACCATTAAAAGGTAAATACACATAATCCTATACTATTGTGGGAAGATAAATGCATGAAGACAACACTTCACCAAGGGCCAAACTCACTAATATGTGGGTGATAAATTGCAGCTTCCTTCTTGGAAGCCCCACCCACATATCCATAATATATATCTCCCTCTCCCAAGAAGGAGAATCAAATCCCACATTACGAAGGCATATAAATAATTTGAAATGGAAACCTATCTATAAATGTACCATATAAAACTAGTATATATACAATATAATGTAATAAAGTTTCATCTTGGTGACCAAAATATCCCATGATAAAATCTCTCCACTGAGCACCAAACTGAACCACCAATGGATGTGTGATATTGAAGAATTATTCCATATATGAACCTATAGCCACAACTACTAGAATAAAGTACTTGTAGGAATATATACCTCTTACAAAAGTGATATGGAGATAAATAAATGAATCAAACCAATGTTTAAAATTAATTTATCAAGAGTATCAAATACATAGATAATACCTTGAGTCTTGTTTTAAGCAACCCGATCATATCTCTCTATAGCCTACAATTTCATGTGCCCATGATCTCCATCCCTCCAAGCCTGATGTGGGACACCTTGTGGTGGTGGTGGTGGAAGTAGATTGTAGCATCAACCTCCACATATCATCTCACTATGGGGCTTCACATACTCCCTAATCAGCACTAAATCCTTAAGGTCAGCCCTAACCATGCCTAGGATATCCCTGATCATTACTATCCCTCTATCATAATGGTATATCTACTACTTGACCACACTTTTCATATCTTCAAGTCAGAAAATCAAAAGCCATGTGACCTATCCCATCACAAGAATATCATCCCCAATCTCCAAGATGACGAAATCATATATATGATCCCAATACCACCTATCCATGTGTATCAGTCTAGGAATTTGTATGACTCCTATATTGATAACTGTAAAATTGGCGTCGGTTAGATTTTGGATATGACTCAACCCCATTATGTCCACTACTTTCTCTATCTGTCAAAAATACAGTTTCTAAGAAGATATATTTAACTAGATGCAACTTCAACACTATAAAATATGTTGGAATTCATAACGCTACCATTCTACCATGGATATCTGTATAAAGGCCCTGCTAAAACATTAATTACATGATGAAAACATCCTATACCATATTGAATGAGTATTGTGTGAGGTCAGTGAAACTCAAGGAGTACATAACAACTATCATATCACCTTATTGTATCCTGAGAAGATCATGAATTTTCAAATATAGAAATAATAAGAGTAAAAATAATCATAGAATATATTATAGAATTCAAACCATGTAATCGTTAACTTATCATGATTTTTCATAACCACACTCCACCAGTTCCTTATTGATCAATTAAAATGTTTGGATTCATTTTGGCGCCAAAATTCGGAACGAAGAAAATGCCCAAAAACGGCCCCACGGACTGCCTCGCAAATCCACTTAATGAAGTCCCCCCCACACTGCGGCCGCCACGAAGTAAAGGAGGTGGGACACTCTGTGAACCCATTTGATGTTCACAAACCCGCCACGAATAAAAGGAGGCGGGATTCTCTACGAACCCATTTTACATTCGTGAGCCCGCCGCGAATCCACCATGCCCCTCTTCACGCCCTGCGAGCTCTGCTCTACATTGCCTCTTGCCTATAAATACTAGGCTCCCCTTGAGTTCTAGGGATGGAGAATCGGACCTTTCAGCTTCCCATATCTCGAATCACGAACCATTATTCCGCTCAGTGAACCATGAGTTTGTGAGGTACATCTGCTTCGTGAAGTGCCTCCCCATTGTCTCGTTTTGATCCCCTCTTCCGAGAGGGATGACCTTCGTGAAAACTAAGGGCATTTGTGAAGTACGGGGATCCCCAACGGGACCCGGGTCATCATGGAGCATTTTTTCTTTGCAAAACTCCCTTCATGCACACATGATCCACATTCTAAGGAAGGGTCACTATACTTCACGAAGCAGCTACCCAGAATGTTGCTTTGCGAGGCACATTTCTCCATGAGGCTATGCTCCGTGAATTCCCTTCCACTTCGTGAAGAACCTATCACTTGCACCTCCACCCCATGCTAAGGCTAAGGCACACCACTTCTCAAAGAACCCCCCTTCACAAGTTCCCCTCTGCCACGCGGAGAAATAGAGCTCCACAAGGCCACTGCGTATAGACCCCTCTGCTTGGAAAATCTTTTTCCCTTGCGAATCTCCAGGTTTGAACGATGTGACTTTAGAGTCCCTTAGATGATATCCCTCGTTGTGTTGCTTCGCCTATTGATACTTTTTATAGGAACACAAATGGATATTGATTCCTTGCATAGCCATGATAACGTGGACCCCTCGATGGTTTGATCCATGACACCCCTTATGTACGGAATTTCTGGTGCCCTCCCTCCCACAAGGAGAAGAGTGTATTGGTTATATAAGTCCTATGGGTGAAAAGAAAACCCACCTCGTCTGAGTTGTAGGACATTAAACTATCAAGAAACCTCATCCTTAGCACATGACGTTAAATTGTTCCCTCACCTCATGTCTCTTACACGGGGTGCCCCCACCATGGACATTCTCCACGCCCCTGGTCATCACAGGGGATGATATCCTCTTTATGGGAGAGGCATTTGTCCGCAGGGGAAGGGCATCCACCTTGGTGTAAGACCCTAGCTTTTCTTTCAAGAGGCAGCACCCCTATTTCTCCTCACTTCCTTGGTGCCAAGGCTAGAAGAGGGTGCGATAGGGAATGGGGATCCTCCTTTCTTCGGCCCCAAGTCCTTCTCCCGCCATGCTTTGTCCACCAACGGGCCTCCATCATGGTGCAAGTACCGACACATCCTAGGCTGCTCAACGCATGATCCCCTCTTCCACTTCCCATGGATGCACCCTTCACGACGTGGTCACCAGGCCTTTGTTGCCTCTTTTTTCTCACACTGAGCATTACTCACATGGGCTTAGAGTAAGCATCTACCTTGACATCACCCTCATCCCGCATGACATTAAACTGTACACCCCGAACTATGGGGACTTTGATCCATGTCAAGGCATGGTACGTAGGAAGCCTCCATGAGGTTCAAACCCACAACCAGGTTGTTCCAACCCCCATTCATGTTGGTTCACCCTCCTCATGCATGACATTAAACTATACACCCGAACTATGGGGACTTTGATCCATGTCAAGGCATGGTACGTAGGAAGCCTCCACGAGGTTCAAGCCCACCACTGGGTTGTTCCATCCCCCATTCACGTCAGTTCACCCTCATCCCTCATCATGTTAAACTGTAAACCCAAACTATGGGGAATTTGATCCATGTAAAGGCATGGTACTTAGAAATCCTCCACGAGGTTCATGCCCACCACCCGGTTGTTATGACCCCAATTCACATTGGTTCACCCTCATCCCACATGATGTTAAACTGTACACCCCAAACTACGTGGAATTTGATACATGTCAAGGAATGGTACGTAGGAAGCCTCCACGAGGTTCAAGCCCACTACCCAGTTGTTCTGACCCCCATTCACATCGGTTCACCCTCATCCCACATGATGTTAAACTGTATGCTCGAACTACGGGGACTTTGATCCATTTCAAGGCATGGTATGTAGGAACCCTCCATGAGGTTCAAGCCCACCACCCGATTGTTCCGACCCCCATTCACGTCAGTTCACCCTCATCCCGCATGATGTTAAACTATACCCCGGAACTACGAGGACTTTGATCCATGCCACAACACGGTACGTAGGAAGCCTCCATGAGGTTCAAGCCCACCACCCGGTTGTTCCGACCCCCATTCACATCGGTTCACCGTTGTCCCACATGAAGTTAAACTGTACACCTAAACTATAGGGAATTTGATCCATGTCAAGGCATGGTATATAGGAAGCCTCCATGAGGTTCAAGCCCACCACCCGGTTGTTTCGACCCCCATTTATGCCAGTCCACCCTCCTTCCACATGACGTTAAACTGTATACTTGAACTACGAGGACTGTGTTCCATGTCAAGGCATGGAACGTAGGAAGCCTCCACGAAGTTCAAGCCCCACCACGTTGGGATGTCTCATAGAGTAATCCCTAATACACATGGGCTACCGCAGAACGTAAGCCTCAATCCATCTTGGGCTGTTTCAGAGCGTAAGACCCAAATTCCTCCATCCCGCATGACGTTAAACTGCATTACCCATCTCGAACTACGGGGACATTGATCCATGTCAAGGCATGGTACGTAGGAAGCCTCTATGAGGTTCAATCCCACCATCTTTTGGTCATCCCGACCCCCTTCATGTCATTTCACCAACACTTTGGCAGCCTAGAGTGTAAGCCCCTCACCATCCTGAACTACGGGGGCATTGATCAACGTCAAGGCATGGTACATAGGAAGCCCCCATGAGGTTAAAGCCCCAACAAACACCTTGGGATGCCTCAGAGTGTAATCCCCAAATTCCCTGGTACCGTATGACATTAAAATCCATTACCCTTCCCGAACTATAGGTACTTTGATCCATGTTAAGGAATGGTACGTAGGAAGCCTTCACGAGGATCAACCCCACCATCTTTTGGTCATCCAGACCCCCTTCACATCTGTTCACCAACACTTGGGAAGCCTAGAGTGTAATCCCCACACCATCCCAAAGTACGTGGTATTTGATCCATGTCAAGGCATGGTACGTAGGAAGCCTCCCTGAGGTTCGAGCCCACCACCACACGATTGTTCCAACCTCCTCCAAGTCGGTTCGACCCCATCCAGCGGTAAGCCGTTGTGATCCCAACCATAGGTAAGCCGTTGTGATCTCATCCAGTGGTAAGCCATTGTGATCCCATCCAGTGGTAAGTCATTGTGATCCTATCCAGCAGTAAGCCATTGTGATCCCATCCAGCGTAAGCTGTTGTGATCCCATCCATCGGTAAGCCGTTGTGACCTTATTCGACGGAAAACCATCTCCATATGAACCACGCGGAATTTGATTCCTTGCCGTGGGGATACGTAGGAAGTCTCTCTGAGGCTCATGCCCAAAACCATCATCCATCCTGATTCTTACCCACGCCGCCACATCTCAGTGAGATCATGCCACCTCATTCCCCTCCATAGCATCAAGGAAGCCACCCATGTGTTGGCCCCAATATCGGTGCTCCCTCCAGGGGGTTCCTCTGTCTGATCCACTCTAATCTGTGTTCTGATCAGTCCGATCCGTCTTCACTAGACGTTAAACTTGTGGCATACCATGTGTTAAACATGGGAAGCTGAGGAAAACCTCAGATACATGCCCATGGCATAAGATTCCCCGTGCTCGATGTGGGATGTCTCGGGCTTCCGCGCCCTCGAGAAGCCCTCTAACAAGGGACAGAAGACAGACACTCCAATCCCCCAGCATCCAGACACGCCAGTGATGCCCCAACATGACTACTCCTCTAACCGAAGGTTACTACCCTGACTGGGCCCCTTGTAATGTCCTGACAGAAGCAGCGTAACTAACTGGTGTCCATGAAGATATGGTGCTGGGAAGAGTTTGACGAACAACATATTAACTCTATGAGCAAGACCCGAACTAGGTGATGATTTCTGAGGAGGAATGCACCGAAGTAAGAACCGACATCCCATCATCTCGTTTCGATAAAGGTTCAAACATCCCAGAACAAGGAATAGATACAGCCCATCTTTCAAAAGTGGGAATTCGGGGTAACAAATCTGCGCCTGTCGCACTCAAGCAGACGGACGCCCGTGCCCTGATGAAAGAATCAGAAACAATTCAATCACTATTATCTGGTCTTCTGGGGTCTGAACAAGCCTAAAGGCTTGAATCATTAACTCGAGCAAACACTTTTCTTCCAGGGGGTATTTTTTCCTATGAAACATCAGTGTTCTCTATCCCTAGAACTCACAAAATTACCTAAGCCTGTATACATCATTGTCCTACCCTACATGATTTATAGGTAATCTGAGATGGATTTGTTCCCCGACTTTTAATACTGGGGAAAACACATCATGATTAGGTCCATGAACATAGGAATTATCCCTCAACTAATAATTTTTGTGATCCTGTATTAGTATCCTTGATGGATGTTATCATAGTGGCATCCTAAAAGTTATAAAGAAGTACTAAAATTAGATAGTAAAATATGGGGAGGTAACTCAAGAAAGACCAGAATGTAAAATACCCAATCATATATTATGCATGTATCATTTGATCCCTAAAACAATATATTTGTATATATAGGTGATAAGTAGGTAATCAGAGTCATGGTGAATGGATATATCTATTTCCACACCATCACTAGGTTCTCTGGCCTAATAGCTGCACTCGAGACAATCTTGAACATTTTCACTATGTTCCCAAACCAATCCTCACAATGTAGTCAATATCTAATTATTAAACTATGTGAAATGTAATCCTATATACCACTCTATCATGACCTTACCCATAAAGTCCAACCTATCTTGGGATAATCCAAGTGTACCCCCCCCCCAAGTCCACCTCTAACAGGACATGGCCTGGAGACAATTGTAGAGTAGGCAATGATGAAATGTGAGTTCTTATCCTAAGTATCAATACTAATGCACACAACAAGATCCATGAAACTATTTGGAGATATAATAAAATTCTAAACATCTAGAGTGTAAACCATGAATGCAAAAACATCTAGGAAAGCATCAAAGTATGTCAGCATAGTATTAAAGTGTAATGGGAGATAATACATTCCCAAACAGAAATGAGGACCCAAAATGAAAAATAAATTAAAATAATGGGGACATTAAAGGGATATCATCTCATAATCTTCAATGAAGACCAGTTAACATAGTCAAATTTTCTATGTATAACTATGGGCCTCTAAAAAACATTACACTTATAAAATCCATGATCTGAATATAATCTGAATAAGAAAAACATCATATGAGATATGACCATGTATTTTAGAGTATAAACATACATATTCGGATTCCCTAAAAAACATGTAGGTAGAAATAAAAATATGTAATATTCCTCAAAACCCATAAGCATAGGGGAAAAACCACAACATATATGTTTAAAAAGAAACATGAGGAAGAGATAAAAGGAATCTCCAACTCCACAACCCAACTAAGAAAGATGACTAAGACTGTAACTCCAAATTTATATATCTAATTCCCAACATCACACAAAACGTCACAAGAAACTAAATTTTGGTCCCTCTTTCGACCACTTCACTCCACAGTTACAGGATCACTTACGCTAGTGGTGGACATAGTCTTTGTCAGAGCTCAGTGATAGGGGAGTACCTCCTTATAGATAGTGGACCTTAACAATGTTGTAGTATGAGGTAGTGGTGAATATTCCTATTTAAATATGATATAATAGATTTTTTACACCCCATTGATTATTTCTCCTTATAAATGTAGACCAGTGATGACTTCGGGTTAGTCTCATGAGGAGGTTGCATACTAAGTTTAAACTGTCACTCTGGTTTTTTTGTAAAATTAAAAATAAAAGTGGGGATTTAACAGGAGTTATACAAAGAAAAATAAAAAAAATAATCCTATATATTAAATTAATATCTTATAAACTACAATCAAATTGGATTGAAAATGAAAAGATAAATTTAGCAGTAATGGAAAATATTGATCCTCAAAAAATACCTTCGTCATTATAAAAAAAATCAATTAAATTATCCAATTTACACTTCATGACAGAAAATTAAACTCTTAAATTAGTGATAAACAATATTTAAACATAGAATATGGGTTTACATCATCCTATGGAACTAATTTGATTGACCAATGACCTCTGAGAAACAAAAACTAATTGAACTTGTTATGCTCTATGGGAAGACATTTCCCAAAGAAATATAAACAAAAAATAAATATTTTATAGTCATAATTTGATAAATAATCATGAATAAAATATATGAATGTGAAAATAAGAAATAAAGAGACCTTATTGAATCAAGAAAATAGTTTTCATAATAATTGAAAAGGAAATGGTTACAATGAAAAGTACAAACTCAAAATGGGAAATGCCTTAGGATCTTTACATCCCACCACCACTTAAAGTTTATCCCTTATTGGATTTTTTGTAACATGAAAAAATAATATTATTTTTATAATATACTCCATCATAGATCACTCCCCCACCCTCTAAACATTATTTTAAATGAAGTGGATTTTAAAATATATAGTGATAAGGGGTATAAAATATGATTTTCTATATTTGTCTACATATATTTTTATTGATTTCTTCATAGTTGGAGGCTGAATATTTCTAGGGTCCCTTATTTAATGTTTCTAAAACATTTATTATAACTTATAAAATGACATTATAGATCCACTTGTGAATTTTTGAAAAGGATATACATGAATTACTAAAGAAAAATATTTCTAGATGATGTGCCTCTTCATCTTCCTCCAATTATTCACATTCATAAACTGGATTAATAAACAAATTTCTACATGATATAGTATAATAATTCATCACTGGGAGTCCTATTAATTTAATATCTAGGATACCCAAATTTTTGTTTCTATAGCTCTAGTTGTTCTTTATTTTCCAAAGGTAGTTCAATTCCCTTCGACCAGTCAACTTCCAATTTTGAAATATTTGCTCAGGCATCCAAATGATAGATTAAGAACCTGGAACAGTTGGAATAAAAGAATCCAAAAATAAAAAAGGATCATAAAAAATAATTTAGATAATTAGATCAGTTTTAAAAATATATTAAACAAAAATAAGTGATAAAAACTATTAGAATTTCATAATTATGGTATTTTCACAATTTATCCCAAAGCACATAATTTTTTTAAGATGATACAATTTTGAAATAAAATGAACACATAGATAGAATTAAATCATTTAAATACTTATAAAAATTATTTAAAATATAATCTCTATAAATTCTCCACTCATTATGTTAGGAATCTGGGACAAATGAGCATTCCAAATAAATTTCAAGTGAGAAAATCCAAATAAATGTCAATGAAATTCACAAATCTTAAAACCAAGGAAACCAAATTATCATGAAACTTCAGCAAATTAAATTCCAAATTTTTCATTATGTTAATTATTTCTCATCCAATTTTATACATTTATCTATGCACACATATTCTTTAATCACTTCTTTAAAAAACATGAGTTTGATTTCAAATAAAGCTTTATGCAACCAAATAAATGCAAGGGACGCTATAAAATTGAAACAAATTCTAAATCAACATCCTATTGAGTAAAATACCTATACAGATCATGATTAATTATAATGGTTTGTTTTATGGTTTAATGGGTGGTGTGTTCAATTATAAAAACTTATATGGAATAAGTATATGCCTGGCTATTGATTTAATAAAGACAACATGATTCTAGTTTCCACTAAATCATGGTATTATATACATTATTTATAGAGTAAAACTAAATGTAAAAAAATTTCATAATTTCTATCATTTAAATACCACAAATTCTCCAATTTACCTGCTTTAGAAATATAATTTCTTCCCAAAAGTTCATATATTTTTTAATGATCAATCTGGGAAAAAATTATATTTTAAATCTCTATAAAGGCACAACATCTTTTTCCGTAAAATCTATAGAAAGGTATAGCTTTCAATAAAAAACTTATCACCACATCCTTTGATTTTCCTCAAACCCAAGTTGAAAAACAAGATATTGAATTTTAAAAAGAATCTCCCCAAAAATTAATATTTAATAAAATCATGAAATGTACATAAAGAGTTGATTGAATAGAGAAATCTTCCTATAGTGAGTGTAACGACCCAAAGATTCATTAATGGAAAATACCTCTTGATCCAGTTAAATGTCTCTTTATGAAAAATGTTTTTATAAGATGTTAACTTCTTTGGTTTTATGTTAAGCGTGGTGACCATTACTTTTATAGCCGTTTAATAGTGATCACATGATTAGTATAAATATAAGGCTTTAACGAACCCAATTTTACTCAGACAAAGGAAGCAATGGCCTCATCCAGTATAATTGCCCCATACGAAGCCCATTTGTCGGAGCTCGGAAAAGAGGTGGCATCCTTGGGCTTCGCCCTTGACCAAGACCAATCTGAGCTTCATTATTTCAAGCTCGAACGTGACCGTCTACGGGAAATGTGGAAGTTGATAGAGATTACCACTCGAGCGATTTTATCTGAGCCGCCCCAAGAGGCTGTCACCATCGCACACCTTACCCTTAGGACCTAAGCGGCAGTTTTAAGGGGTTATGTTACAAATAATTAGTACTATGTTCATGTACATTATTTTTTTGTATATAATAATGAATAAAATTTATAGTCATTTTTGATACATTGTAAATAGTTTTTAAAAGTACAAATGGTGTTTTTTAGTTAATATGTAATTAAGAAATCTATTTTATTAAATTAAGGGATTTTTGAATTAAATAATATTTTAATAAAATAATATTATTGTTATTCAATTAATTTTTTATTAAATATAAATTATCTTATAATTTTATGAATGAAATTAAAAAAATTTATTATTTGAAAGCCATTTTTTTCAAGACCCGCAAATTTTCGATAAATGCCGGTTTTTATTATAAAAGTGAAAATTAACATATTTAGAAATTTTTTTAGATAAAATAAATTTCATTTCTGGAATCAGGATGTCAAAATTATCCAATGGTGAATTTTTAATAATTTTCTGAGACTGTCAAATTTTTGGGTAAAAATTAAATACCATTTCAATATATAATGTGTTTTATGACATCATAATGACCCAATGGTGATGTAATAAAATACCATAATCCTTATGTTCGTCCAATATATGTTTTATCATTAAAATAATGTGATTTTGGGTTTGTTTGACTTACTTTTCAAAGCATTAATAGACCCCTCAAGACATATTCAATACTTTGCCTTTTTAAATTAATTTCCATGGGAGTGTGACTCACCTCCACATAAGAAACCTTATTATTTTTAAGAATTTCGGACTTTTTCTTTATAAAATAATTTTTTCCTCTTCCCTTTTCCAAAAACCATTGGCAAAAACCATGGGATGGTTTGTGGTTTGGATTAATTGAATGTAAGGGGACCCAAACCTAAATAATAAAGAATTCCCTCACCTTTCCTATATAAACCCACCCATGCTCCCACTTCCTAATCACTAAAATCCATTGGAGTTCGTCCAACCTCTTCCCTACTCTCTCTAGAATCCTCCCAAGGTGCCCCAAGCTCCCAAGAAGCCTCTCACAAGCCTCTCTCTAGCCTTTGGAAGCACACTTCCAAGTTAGGGTTTTTTCTTCCTTTCTCATTTTTGTCAATTTTCTTTAAGTTGTATTGCCCTTTTAATTTCAATTATGAATGTTGGGGTATGGTTTTTAACCTGCCCCATACTGCCCTATTATTGTTTGAATTATAGGATACCCCTTTCTCTCTCATTAAATGCCTCCCATGTACACTCGTTACTATGACGAAATTCCGAAAGGAACTTCTCTCTCCTCTTTTATATTCAAGCAATACTTTTGTATCATGAATCTAAATTCCATTACAATTGTTGGGACATATATCTATATGACCTCCTTACTGTCCATTACATGTAAATATGATGAGTAACCCCTTTATCTCTCATCAACCCTTTTTATGAATTCTTATGTCACGCCGTTACGCTGCCGAAATCGCACCGATTTTCAAAGCCAATGTAATTGTGTAGTGAATACCATGCCCATTTCTCCATCAAGGGTATTCACCTTTATGCACATTTACTTATTGATTGTAAAGTTTCATGTATGAATTCCACATTCCTTTATCGTGGAATAAATGATTATGTTTTATGAATCCATGTTTTATGATCCATGTGGCACACTTATGCATGAAATGAAATGGTTAAGAAGGGTGCACCCTTATAGTGCTCTAATGCATTGGGTAAAGTATAGTATCATGATACATCTTGTGCAATGACTGTTGACTCATGATAATTCAAGTGCAACGAGGGTTTACTCGTAATTCATGTGCAATGAGGCTTTACTCATGCTCCATGTGCAATGAGCCTTGGCTCATAATAATTTAATGTTAAGTGTTGTTGCCACATTTACATGTTATGATTATCATGCTTTATCATGACTTTATGTTCATGTTTATCTTATGCTCTATTTAAATTCCTATTGTCTAACATGTACTGTACTCCTCATGGTATTCCATGTGTACTCCCTTAATGGGCTTTATAGCTCACCCTTTTCTTATGCTTGTCCTTAGGTTATACCATGCAATGCTAAGTACAAGGGAATGTAGTGGTCATGTAAAGGAAGATTTCAATAATGATGTTGTATTTCATGTTTCATTTTTTTATGTAATGATACTACGCCCCAAAGACACTAAACCTCTAGATCTTCTTTGTTTTATCAAGTGACGTTTTATGTAATAAAGCTTGTTTATGTTTTAAGAAAAAGTAGGGTTGTCATAGTTGGTATGAGAGGATTGGTTTAGTTATTTTTGGGATTAGGAAACCCTAGTAAAGCCTTAGATATAAGACTAAGTATTATAAAAACATCCCTATGTTTTGGTAAATACTAATTAAGTGGTTTATCAAACAAATACATCCCTTTCTGGATATGAGCTGGTAGAGCTGGCTCTAGCACAGATGTATCCTAGGGGTAAAACCCGAAAACACCGCTTTGAGCTAGACATGAATGGGAACTTGTGCACGACAACGGGCCTTGCTGTACTCTTGGTTATGACACTCTCGGGGGATATGTTTTGATAAATTCACAAGCTTATTATGAACCCTTATTAAGGGAATTAAAAAAATCCCTATGAATATTTGTTAGAAAGTAGATCATGAAAAGCCTAGATTGAAGCCTATAGACTCATGAGTTAAGGAAATGAAAGTTTATTTATATGTCAACAATTTTTGTCTTTGGATTACCCTTTATATGTTACCCCTAACTTTCCTTTTATTCCATCCAATGGCTGGTAATAAGAGGACTCGGGCTAACAACCGTTGTGAAGATCAGTGTGATGACTGTACTAATGAGATGCCCAATCCAATGGGAGAGGGAATCGTGAACTTTTTCACGATTCTCTCTAAGCTAACTCAAGTTTTCAATAGAAACACAGGTCAAGAGGAACTTTCAACCCCACCCCCCCCCCCAAGAAAGAACAAGTCGCTATCGAGAGCTCCATGAGGCAAAGGCCTCTTACTCTTTGTGGATCATCTGATCCCACAATCACTGAACAATGGATCATCTCCATTGAAAAGATCTTCTCCATCCTTCAATGTTCTGAATAAGAGAAGGTTCTCCTGGGTGCTTATCGTAAGGAGGTTGAAGCTGATCAATGGTGGACGTTGATCAAAAATACGAAGCCTGAGGAGGAGATCGAGGCTTTGGAATGGAAGGAATTCCGAAAGACGTTTTTCGATAAATATTTTCCGCGCACCCTCCGGCTTAAGATAGAAAGGTACTTCCTTTCCCTCAAGCAAAAATCTGAGGAATCTGTTGGAGCGTACGAGGAAAACATCACAAGGCTTGCACGATACGCTTCTAGCTTTGTCGTTACCCCTGAATTCAATGTTGACCGCTTCTTTGGTGGGCTGAAGCCTAGCTTGCGGAAAGCATTAGTGATCTGTGTCTTCGACAGCTATGATAAAATTGTCTGATGTGCCCTCAATGTTGAAATGGAGATCGGGGAATCACAGGGGTATCATGGGGACAAGAAGCGAAAGGTTGAATTCAATGTTGGTGGTATGATGGATAAATTCAACGGTGCTAAGAAGTTCCAGCACCCCACTTGCCAAAATTACAGAAAGAAGCACCCTGGAAATTGCCTTAAGGGGATGAGAAAATGCTTCAGGTGTGGAAGAGAAGGGCACCTAGATATTAACTGTCGGCAAGAAGGACCCATGGCTACGACAGAGGATAGGAACACTCCGTTAGAACCTCAACGTGTTGTTCAATGCTATAAATGCAAAGAACCGGTTCATTTTTCTAATTAGTTCCCTAATCCAAGGGTTATCGGAGGCAACCAACAACCTCCAAGAAAGCAAGGAAGAGCTTTTTCCATCACTTCTGCTGAAGTGAACCCCAACAACAAAGTGGTGATAGGTACGCTAGTTATTCATTCAATAATAGAAAACATACTTTTTTGATTCAGGTTCTACGCATTATTTTATATCTCGAAAGTTTAGTAGAACAATCCCAACACCACCACAAATCATGTAAGTAAAGATGTCAGTGAGAATGGAAATGGGGAAATCATTGCATCCCATGAATATAAGTCATCCCATGTTATAATCTATGGATTTAATTTCCTGGTGAACCTCGTCATACTCCCTCTGGTGAAATTTGATACAATTCTTGGCATGGATTGTCTTTCCTTATATACAGCCAACATAAATTGTCGGGAGAGGGAAATCACACTCCATATGGATAATCGACCCCCGATTCTTTACAAGTGTTAGGAGGAAGATGAATCTCTTTTAGCTCCATCATCTCAAGCATGGATATTACTGCCTTATGTGCACGCATATCTGGCTCAGATGATTGAGTCCAAGGAAGAAACCATCCTTGAAGAAATGCCTATTGTGAGGGAATTCACTAAAGTGTTTCCCGAGGAACTGCCTGGTCTTCCTCCAAGAAGAGATGTTGAGTTCTCAATTGAACTTATACCAGGGGCGCTACCAATATCTATGAATCCATAAATAATGGCTGTTTTTGAGCTTGAAGAGATGAATAAACAACTACAGGAGAATCTGGATAAATGGTTTATACGCCCAAGTGATTCACCATGGGGTGCAACATTCATCTTCATCAAGAAGAAGGATGGGTAAATGTGGCTTTGCATCGATTATCGTGAACTTAACAAAATCACGATAAAGAACAAGTATCCTCTCCCATGAATTTATGACTTGTTAGATCAGTTGTGTGGAGCACAATACTTCTCTAAGGTGGACTTGCGGTCGAGATATTATCAAGTAAGGGTGAAGAAGGAAGATATCCCCAAGACTGCTTTTCATACAAGGTACGGGCACTATGAATTCATAGTAATGCTTTTCAGACTCACCAATGATCCAACAATATTCATGGACTTGATGAATAGAGTCTTTAGAGATTACCTTGACAAATTTGGGGTAGTATTTATAGATGATATTCTAATATACTCCAAAACCAAGGAGGATCATGAAGAGAATTTAAGAAATGTACTAGAGAATTTGTGCAAGGAGAAGCTCTATGAAAAGTATAGAAAGTGTGAGTTCTGGTTGAAGGAGGTCTCATTCTTGGGCCATATAATCACAAGCAATGGGATATCTGTGGATCCCTCCAAAACAGATGCAATTGAGGGATGGACGAGGCCAACATCTGTAACGGATATCCGTAGCTTCTTGGGGTTAGTTGGATATTATCGACGATTTGTGAGGAATTTCTCATGATTGTCCAACCCTCTTACCAAGCTAACTCAAAAGTGAGTAAAGTTTTCTTGGAGTGATGAATGCAAAGAAAGCTTCAAGGAGTTGAAAAGAAGGCTTATCACTGCACCCGTGCTTAGTTTACCCACAAGTGGGGAGCTTTTATTGGTATTCAGTGATGCCTCAAAGAAGCGCTTAGGATGTGTGCTGATGCAGAATGATAATGTGATATCTTATGCCTCAAGGCAGCTGAAAATCCATGAGAGAAACTATCCAATGCATGATCTGGAGTTGGTGGCGGTGATCTTTGCCTTGAAAATCTGGCGGCATTATCTCTATGGAGATAAATGTGAGATATATACTGACCACAAGAGTCTTAAATATATATTCACATAGAAAGAGCTCAATATGGCGCTAGAGATGATGGATAGAGCTCATCAAGGATTATGACTGTTCAATATAATACCACCCTGGAAAAGTGAACAAGGTGGTGGATTCCCTAAGTAGAAAGGATCCAGCGATTCTATCAAGGATGAGAACTGAGAAGGATCCAATCTTCTTAGGATTGATAAAGATAGATGTGGGAATCATAAAGAAGGGAACATCATCAATTCATTCACGAATTGTTGCTCAACCATCTCTTTTTTAAAGGTTAAAGGATGCTCAAAAGGATGATGTGGGAATTCAAGGAAAAGTGGAAGCTATCAAAAAGGAAAAATCCATGGAGTTTAATATTAATGAGGAAGGAATTGTGCAGTTTGGGAAAAGAATATGTGTTCCATCAAGTCCGGAGATGAAGAAGGAACTTTTGGATGATGCACATAGTTCACATTTCTCTATTCACCCAGGGAGCACAAAGATGTATCGAGATCTCCATGAAAACTTTTTGTGGGATAATATGAAGAAGGAGATCACCGAATATACATCAAAGTGCCTGGTGTGTCAGCAAGTGAAGGCAGAGAGGTAGAAGTCTAAGGGGATGATGCAACCATTGCCCATACCAGAATGGAAATGGGAGAACATCACCATGGACTTTGTCACCGGACATCCAAGGACATCCAAAGGCAACAATGCAATTTGGGTTGTTTTGGATCGTCTTACAAAGACTGCACACTTCATTGCTATTCGGAAGGATTTCTCTTTGGATCAACTAGCACGAATATATATCAGGGGAAGTGTTAAGGTTGCATGGAGTACCACTATCTATTGTGTCTGACCGAGATCCAAGATTCACCTCTATGTTTTGGAAGAGTCTTCAACATGATCTGAATACTGAATTGAACTTTCGTACGGCCTATCATCCTCAAACTAATGGCCAATCAGAGAGGACTATCCATCCACTTGAGGATATGTTGAGAGCATGCTCAATAGACTTTAAAGGAGGATGGGATCAACATATTCCTCTGTTTGAGTTCTCTTATAATAACAATTTCCACTCGACCGTCCAATTGGCACCATATGAAGCCCTTTAAGGGAAAAGGTACAAAACACCGGCATGTTGTGATAAGGTCAATGAACATAAGCTTCTTGGACTAGAAATGGTCGAAGAAATGGTGGAGAAGGTGAAAACCATTCAGCAGCATATCAAGGCAGCCCAGAGTTGACAGAAGAGTTTTGCAGATAATCATCGATGAGACCTTGAGTTTAAAGTTGAAGACATGGTGTTTTTACACATATCTCCGTGGAAGAAGGTCATGAGGTTTGGAAAGAACGGGAGGTTAAGTCCAAGGTACATCGGCCCCTTTGAGATTCTTGATCGTGTTGGGGTTGTGGCCTATCGACTACCACTTCCACCTACTATGTCCAAGGTGTATGATGTCTTCCATGTATCCCTCTTAAAGAAGTACATACCAGACCCTTCACATGTAATCTCTTTAGAGGTGGTACAATTAGAAGATGATATTTCTTATGATGAGCAACCAGTGAAGATCTTAGATCGTAGAGAAAAAATTATACAATATAAGACAATGCCCATTTTCAAGGTGTTGTGGAGAAACCAAAAGTTTGAAGAAGAAACATGGGAATCAGAGGATATGATGAAGCTGAGTTACCCACATTTGTTTTAGTGTGGGAAAATGAAAATTTCGAGGGCAAAATTTCTTAAGGGGGGAATATTGTAACGACCCAAAGTTTCATTTATAGAAAATAACTCTTGATCCAGTTAAATGTCTCTTTATGAAAAATGTTTTTATAAGATGTCAAATTATTTGTTTTTATGTTAAGATTTGTGACCATTACTTTTATAGCCATTGAACAGTGATCGCATGATTAGTATAAATATAAGGCTTTAACGGACCCAATTTTACTCAGACAAGGAAGCGATGGCCTCATCCATAGAATTTTCTCATACAAGGCCCATTTGTCGGAGCTCGGAAAAGAGGTGGCATCCTTGGGCTTCGCCCATGACCAAGCCCAAGCTGAGCTTCATTATGTCAAGCTCAAACGTGACCGTCTACAGGAAAAGTGGAAGTTGATAGAGATTACCACTCAAGCGATGTTATCTGAGCTACCCCAAGAGTATGTCACCATCGCACACCTTACCCTTAGGTCTTATGCGGCTATTTTAAGGGGTTATGTAACAAATAAGTAGTAATATGTTCATGTACATTATTTTTTTTATATAATAATGAATATAATTTCTAGTAATTTTTGATACATTGTAAATAGTTTTTAAAAGTACAAATGGTGTTTTTTAGTTAATATTTAATTAAGAAATCTATTTTATTAAATTAAGGGATTTTTGAATTAAATAATATTTTAATAAAATAATAATATTATTATTAAATTAATTTTTTATTAAATATAAATGATCTTATAATTTTCTGAATGAAATTAAAATTTTTTACTAATGTTTGAAAGCCATTTTTGTCAAAACCCGCGAATTTTCGATAAATGTCAGTTTTTATTTTAAAAGTGAAAATTTACATATTTAGAAATTTTTTAGATAAAATAAATTTCATTTCTGGAATCAGGACGTCGAAATTATCCAATGGTGAATTTTTCATAATTTTCTGAGAGAGTCAAATGTTTGTGTAAAAATTAAATACCGTTTAAATATATAATGTGATTTATGACATCATAATAACCCAATGGTGATGTAATAAAATACCATAATCCTTATGTTCGGACAATATATGTTTTATCATTAAAATAATGTTATTTTGGGTTTGTTTGACTTACTTTTCAAAGCATTAATGGACCCCTCAATACATATTCATCACTTTGCCTTTTTAAATTAATTTCTATGGGAGTGTGACTCACCTCCACATAAGAAACCTTATTATTTTAAGAATTTCGGACTTTTGAATTATAAAATAATTTTTTCCTCTTCCCTTTCCAAAACCCATGGGCAAATACCATGGGATGGTTTGTGGTTTGGATTAATTTAATGTAAGGGGACCCAAACCTAAATAATAAAGAATTCCCTCACCTTTCCTATATAAACCCACCCATGCTCCCACTTACTCCTCACTAAAATCATTTGGAGTTCATCCAACCTCTTCCCTACTCTCTCTAGAATCCTCCCAAGGTTCCCCAAGCTCCCAATAAGCCTCTCACAAGCCTCTCTCTAGCCTTTGGAAGCACACTTCCAAGTAAGGGTTTTTTCTTCCTTTCTCATTTTTGTCAATTTTCAATAAGTTGTATTGCCCTTTTAATTTCAATTATGAATGTTGGGGTATGGTTTTGAACCTCCCCCATACTGACCTACTATTTTTTTGATGATGGGAGACCCCTTTATCTCTCATTAAATGCCTCCCATGTACACCCGTTACTATGCCGAAATTCCGAAAGGAACTTCTCTCTCCTCTTTTATATTCAAGCAATACTTTTGTATCATAAATCTAAATTCCATTACAATTGTTGGGACATATATCTATATGATCTCCTTACTTTCCATTACATGTAAATATGATGAGGAACCCCTTTATCTCTCATCAACCCTTTTTATGAATTCTTATGTTACGCCATTACGCTGCCGAAAGCACACCGATTTTCTAAGACAATGTCCTTGTGTTGTGAATACCATGCCCATTTCTCCATCAAGGGTATTCACCTTTATGCACATTTACTTATTTATTGTAAAGTTTCATGTATGAATTCCACATTCCTTTATCGTGGAATAAATGATTATGTTTTATGAATCCATGTTTTATGATCCATGTGGCACATTTATGCATGAAATGAAATGGTTAAGAAGGGTGCGCCCTTATAGCGCTCCAATGCATTGGGTAAAGTATAGTATCATGATACATCATTTGCAATGAGTTTTGTCTAATGCTAATTCAAGTGAAACGAGGGTTTACTCATAATTCATGTGCAATGAGGGTTTACTCATGCTCCATGTGCAATGAGCCTTGGCTCATTATAATTTAATGTTAAGTGTTGTTGCCACATTTACATGTTATGATTATAATGCTTTACCATGCCTTTATGTTCATGTTTATCTTATGCTCTATTGAAATTCCTATTTCCTACCATGTACTGTACTCCTCATGTTATTCCATGTGTACTCCCTTACTGGGCTTTATAGCTCACCCTTTTCTTATACATGTCCTCAGGTTATCCCATGCAATGCTAAGTATGAGGGAATGTAGTGGTCATGAAAAGGAAGTTTTCAATAAAGATGTTGTATTTCATGTTTCATTTTTTTATGTAATGATCCTAAGCCCCAAAGACACTAAACCTCTCGATCTTATTTGTTTTATCAAGTGATGTTTTATGTAATAAATCATGTTTAAGTGGTAATAAAAAGTAGGGTTGTCATAGTTGGTATCAGAGGATAGGTTTAGTTATTTTTGGGATTAGGAAACCCTAGTAAATCCTTAGATACAAGACTAAGTATTATAAAAACATCCCTATATTTTGGTAAATACTAATTAAGTGGTTTATCAAACAAATACGTCCCTATCTGGATATGAGCAGGTAGAGGTGGCTCTGGCACAGATGTATCCTAGGGGTAAAACCCGAAAACACCGCTTTGAGCTAGACTTGAACGGGAACTGGTGCACGACAACGGGCCTTGATGTACTATTGGTTATGACACTCTCGGGGGATATGTTTTGATAAATTCACAAGCTTAGTATGAACCCTTATTAAGGGAATTAAAAAAAACGCCCTATGGATATTTGTTAGAAATTAGATCATGAAAAGCCTAGATTGAAGCCTATAGACTCATGAGTTAAGGAAATGAAAGTTTATTTATAAGTCAACAATTTTTGTCTTTGGATTACCCTTTATGTGTTACCCCTAAATTTCCTTTTATTCCAGCCAGTGGCCGGTAATAAGAGGACCCGGGCTCACAACCGTTGTGAAGATCAGTGTGATGACTGTACTAATGAGATGCCCAATCCAATGGGAGTGGGAATCACGATCTTTGTCACGCTTCTCTCTAAGCTAACTCAAGTTTTGAATAGAAACACGGGTCAAGAGGAACTTTCAACCCCCCCTAAGAAAGAACAAGTCGCTATCGAGAGCTCCATGAGGCAAAGGCCTTTTACTTTTTGTGGATCATCTGATCCCATGATCACTGAACAATAGACCAACTCCATTGAAAATATCTTCTCCATACTCCAGTGTTATGAATAAGAGAAGGTTCTCCTGGGTGCTTATCGTATGGAGGGTGAAGCTGATCAATGGTGGAAGTTGATCAAAAATACGAAGCCTAAGGAGGAGATCGAGGCTTTGGAATGGAAGGAATTCCGAAAGATGTTTTTCGATAAATATTTTCCACGCACCCTCCGACTTAAGATGGAACGAGACTTCCTTTCCCTCAAGTAAAAATCTGAGGAATCTATTAGAGCGTACGAGGCAAACGTCACAAGGCTTGCACGATACACTTTCGGCTTTGTCGTTACCCCCGAATGCAAGGTTGACCGCTTCTTTGGTGGGCTGAAGCCTAGCTTGTGGAAAGCATTAGTGATCCGTGACTTCGACAGCTATGAGAAAATTGTCTGATTTACCATCAAGGTTGAAATAGAGATCAGGGAATCGTAGGGGTATCATGGGGACAAGAAGCAAAAGGTGGAATTCAATGCTGGTGGTCCGATGGATAAATCCAACGGTGCTAAGAAGTTCCAGCACCCCACTTTCCAAAATTGCAGAAAGAAGCACCCTGGAAATTGCCTTAAGGGGATGAGAAAATGCTTCAGGTGTGGAAGAGAAGGGCACCTAGATATTAACTGTCGGCAAAAAGGACTTGTGGCTGTGATAGAGGATAGGAACACTCCGTTCGAACCTCAACGTGTTGTTCAATGCTATAAATGCAAAGAACCGGGTCATTTTTCAAATCAGTGCCCTAATCCAAGGGTTATCGGAGGCAATCAACAAACTCCAAGACAACAAGGAAGAGCTTTTTCCATCACTTCTTCCGAAGTGAACCCCAAAAACAAAGTGGTGACAGGTACGCTAGTTATTTATTCATGAATAGAAAACATACTTTTTGATTCAGGTTCTACGCATTCTTTTATATCTCGAAAGTTTAGTAGAACAATCCCAGCACCACCACAAATCATGGAAGTAAAGATGTCGGTGAGTACGGAAAATGGGGTAATCATTGCATCCCATGAATATAAGTCCTCCCCTGTTATAATATGTCGATTGAATTTCTCAGTGAACCTCGTCATACTCCCTCTGGTGGAATTTTATTCAATTATTGGCATGGATTGTCTTTCCTTATATAGAGCCAACATAAATTGTCGGGAGAGGGAAATCACACTCCATATGGAGAATCGACCCCTGATTCTTTACAAGTGTCAGAAAGAAGATGAATATCTTTTAGCTCCATCATCTCAAGAATGGATATTACTGCCTTATGAGCATCCATATCTAGCTCAGATGATTGAGTCCAACGAAGAAACCATCCCTGAAGAAATGCCTATCGTGAGGGAATTCGCTGAAGTGTTTCCTGAGGAACTTCCTGGTCTTCCTCCAAGAAGAGATGTTGAGTTCTCAATTGAACTTATACCAGGGGCGCTACCAATATCCATGAATCCATAATGAATGGCTATTGTTGAGCTTGAAGAGATGAAGAAACAACTACAGGAGAATCTAGATAAAGGGTTTATATGCCCAAGTGATTCACCATGGGGTGCACCAATCATCTTCATCAAGATGAAGGGTGGGTAAATGCGGCTTTGCATCGATTATCGTGAACTTAACAAAATCACAATAAAGAACAAGTATCCTCTCCCACGAATTTATGACTTGTTCGATCAGTTGCGTAGAGCACAATACTTCTCCAAGGTGGACTTGCGGTCAAGATATTATCAAGTAAGGGTGAAGAAGGAAGATATCCCCAAGACTGCTTTTCGTACAAGGTACGGGCACTATGAATTCATAGTAATTCCTTTCAGACACACCAATGATCCATCAATATTCATGGACTTTATGAATAGGGTCTTTAGAGATTACCTTGAATAATTTGTGGTAGTATTTATAGATGATATTCTAATATACTCCAAAACCAATGAGGATCATGAAGAGCATTTAAGAATTGTACTAGAGAATTTGCGCAAGGAGAAGATCTATGAAAAGTACAGAAAGTGTGAGTTCTAGTTGAAGGAGGTCTCATTCTTGGGCCATATAATCACAAGCAATGGGATATCTGTGGATCCCTCCAAAACAGATGCAATTGAGGGATGGCCGAGGCCAACATCTGTAACGGATATCCGTAGCTTCTTGGGGTTAGCTGGATATTATCGACGATTTGTGAGGAATTTCTCACGATTTTCCAACCCTCTTACCAAGCTAACTCAAAAGTGAGTAAAGTGTTATTTGAGTGATGAATGCGGAGAAAGCTTCAAGGAGTTGAAAAGGAGTATTATCACTGTACCCGTGCTTACTTTACCCACAAGTGGGGAGCTTTTTCTGGTATTCAGTGTTGTCTCAAAGAAGGGCTTAGGATGTGTGATGATGCAGAATGATAAAGTGATATCCTATGCCTCATGGCAGTTAAAAATCAATGAGCGAAACTATCCAACGCATGATCTGGAGTTGGCGGTAGTGATATTTGCTTTGAAAATATGGTGGCATTATCTCTATGGAGATAAATGTGAGATATATACTAAGCACAAGAGTTTTAATATATATTCACACAGAAAGAGATTAATATGGCGCCAGAGATGATGGATAGAGCTCATCAAGGATTATGACTATTCAATACATTACCACCCTGGAAAAGCGAACAAGGTGGTGGATTCCCTAAGTAGAAAGGATCAAGCGATTCTATCAATGATGAGAATTGAGAAGGATCCAATGTTCTTAGGATTGATAAAGATAGATGTGGGAATCATAAAGAAGGGAACATCATCAATCCTTTCACAAATTATTGCTCAACCATCTCTTTTGTAAAGGATAAAGGATGCCCAAAAGGATGATGATTGAATTCAAGGAAAAGTGGAAGCTATCAAAAAGGGAAAATCCTCGGAGTTTAATATTAATAAGGAAGGAATTGTGTGGTTTGGGAAAAGAATATGTGTTCCATCATGTCCGGAGCTGAAGAAGGAACTTTTGGAAGATGCACATAGTTTATATTTCTCTATTCACCAAGGGAGCACAATGATGTATCGAGATCTCCGAGAAAACGTTTTGTGGGATAATATGAAGAAGGAGATCACCGAATATACATCAATATTCCTGGTGTGTCAGCAAGTGAAGGAAGAGAGGCAGAAGTCTAATGGGATGATGCAACCATTGCCCATACCATAATGTAAATGGGAGAACATCACCATGGAATTTGTCACCGGACATCCAAGGACATCCAAAGGAAACAATGCAATTTGGGTTGTTTTGGATCGTCTTAAAATGACTGCACACTTCATTGCTATTAAGAAGGATTTCTCTTTGGATCAACTGGCACCGATATATATCAGGGGAAGTGGTAAGGTTTCATGGAGTACCACTATCTATTGTGTCCAACCGAGATCCAAGATTCAACTCTATGTTTTGGAAGAGTCTTCAACATGCTCTGAATACTGAACTGAACTTTAGTACGGCCTATGATCCTCAAATTGATGGCCAATCAGAGAGGACTATCCAAACACTTGAGGATATGTTGAGAGCATGCTCAATGGACTTTAAAGGAGGATGGGATCAACATCTTCCTCTAGTTGAGTTCTATTATAATAAAAATTTCCACTCAACCATCCAAATGGCACCATATGAAGCCCATTAAGGGAAAAGGTACAGAACACCGACATGTTGGGATGAGGTCAGTGAACGTAAACTGCTTGGACCAGAAATGGTCGAATAAATGGTGGAGAAGGTGAAAACCATTCAGCAGCATATCAAGGTAGCCCAGAGTTGACAGAAGAGTTATGCAGATAATTGTCGATGAGACCTTGAGTTTAAAGTTGGAGACATGGTGTTTTTACGCATATCTCCATGGAAGAAGGTCATGAGGTTTGGAAGGAATGGGAGGTTAAGTCCAAGGTACATCGGCCCCTTCGAGATTTTTGATCGTGTTGGGGTTGTGACCTATCGACTAGCACTTCCACCTACTATGGCCAAGGTGCATGATGTATTTCATGTATCCCTCTTAAGGAAGTACATACCGGACCCTTCACATGTAATCTCTTCTGAGGTGGTACAATTGGAAGATGATCTTTCTTATGAGAAGCAACCAGTGATGATCTTAGATCGTAGAGAAAAATTTCTACAAAATAAGACAATGCCCCTCGTCAAGGTGTTGTGGAGAAACCACAAGTTTCAAAAATCAACTTGGGAATCAAAGGATATGATGAAGCTGAGTTACCCAAATTTGTTTTAGTGTGGGAAAATGAAAATTTCGAGGGCAAAATTTCTTAAGGGGGGAATATTGTAACGACCCAAAGTTTCATTAATGGAAAATACCTCTTGATCCAGTTAAATGTCTCTTTATGAAAAATTTTTTTTAAGATGTCTACTTATTTGTTTTTATGTTAAGAGTTGTGACCATTACTTTTATAGCCGTTGAACAGTGATCACATGATTAGTATAAACATAAGGCTTTAACGAACCCAATTTTACTCAGACAAAGGAAACGATGGCCTTGTCCATAGAATTTCCCCATACAAGGCCCATTTGTCGGAGCTCAGAAAAGAGGTGGAATCCTTGGGCTTCGCCCATGACCAATCCCAAGCCGAGCTTCATTATGTCAAGCTCGAACGTGACCGTCTACGGGAAAAGTGGAAGTTGATAGAGATTATCACTCGAGCGATGTTATCTGAGCTGCCCCAAGAGTATGTCACCATCGCACACCTTACCCTTAGGTCTTATGCGGCTGTTTTAAGGGGTTATGTAACAAATAAGTAGTACTATGTTCATGTACATTATTTTTTTGTATATAATAATGAATATAATTTCCAGTCATTTTTGATACATTGTAAATAGTTTTTAAAAGTACAAATGGTGTTTTTTAGTTAATATTTAATTAAGAAATCTATTTTATTAAATTAAGGGATTTTTGAATTAAATAATATTTTAATAAAATAAAAATATTATTATTAAATTTATTTTTTATTAAATATAAATGATCTTATAATTTTATGAATGCAATTAAAATTTTTTATTAATGTTTGAAAGACATTTTTTTCAAAACCCACGAATTTTCGATAAATGCCGGCTTTTATTTTAAAAGTGAAAAATTACATATTTAGAAATTTTTATAGATAAAATAAATTTCATTTCTGGAATCAGGATGTCGAAATTATCCAATGGTGAATTTTTCATAATTTTCTGAGACAGTCAAATTTTTGGGTAAAAATTAAATACCGTTTAAATATATAATGTGTTTTATGACATCATAATGACCCAATGGTGATGTAATAAAATACCATAATCCTTATGTTCGGCCAATATATGTTTTATCATTAAAATAATGTTATTTTGGGTTTGTTTGACTTACTTTTCAAAGCATTAATGGACCCCTCAATACATATTCAACACTTTGCCTTTTTAAATTAATTTCCATGGGAGTGTGACTCACCTCCACATAAGAAACCTTATTATTTTAGGAATTTCGGACATTAGCCTTATAAAATAATGTTTTCCTCTTCCATTTTCCAAAAACCATTGGCAAAAACCATGGTATGGTTTGTGGTTTGGATTAATTTAATGTAAGGGGACCCAAACCTAAATAATATAGAATTCCCTCACCTTTCCTATATAAACCCACCCAAGCTACCACTTCCTCCTCACTAAAATCCGTTGGAGTTCGTCCACTCTCTTCCCTACTCTCTATAGAATCCTCCCAAGGTGCCCCAAGCTCCCAAGAAGCCTCTCACAAGCCTATATCTAGCCTTTGGAAGGGCACTTCCAAGTAAGGGTTTTTTTCTTCCTTTCTCATTTTTTTCAATTTTCTTTAAGTTGTATTTACCTTTTAATTTCAATTATGAATGTTGGGGTATGGTTTCGCACCTCCCCCATACTTCCCTGTTATTGTTTGAATGATGGGAGACCCCTTTATCTCTCATTAAATTCCTCCCATGTACACCCGTTACTATGCCAAAATTCCGAAAGGAACTTCTCTCTGCTCTTTTATATTCATGCAATACTTTTGTATCATGAATCTAAATTCAATTACAATTGTTGGGACATGAATATACATGGCCTCCTCACTATCCATTACATGTAATTATGATTAGGAACCCCTTTCTCTCTCATCAACCGTTTTTATGAATTCTTATGTCACGCCGTTACACTGCCGAAATCGCACCGATTTTCTAAGCCAATGTCATTGTGTAGTGAATACCATGCCCATTTCTCCATCAAGGGTATTCACCTTTATGAACATTTACTTATTGATTGTAATGTTTCATGTATTAATTCCACATTCCTTTATCGTGGAATAAATGATTATGTTTTATGAATCCATGTTTTATGATCCATGTGGCACACTTATGCATGAAATGAAATGTTTAAGAAGGGTGCAACCTTATAGTGCTCCAATGCATTGGGTAAAGTATAGTATCATGATACATCATGTGAAATGAGTGTTGAATCATTATAATTCAAGTGAAATGAGGGTTTACTCATTCTTCATGTGCAATGAGGGTCTACTCATGCTCCATGTGCAATGAGCCTTGGCTCATGCTATGTCAATGTTAAGTGTTGTTGTCACATTTCCATGTTATGATTATCATGCTTTATCATGCCTTTATGTTCATGTTTATCTTATTCTCTATTTAAATGCCTATTTCCTAACATGTATTTTACTCCTCATGTTATTCCATGTGTACTCCCTTATTGGGCTTTATAGCTCACCCTTTTCTTATGAATGTCCTCAGGTTATCCCATGCAATGCTAAGTACGAGGGAATGTAGTGGTCATGTAAAGGATGTTTTCAATAAAGATGTTGTATTTCATGTTTCATGTTTTTATGTAATGATCATAAGCCCCAAATACACTAAACCTCTCAATCTTCATTGTTTTATCAAGTGATGTTTTATGTAATAAAGCATGTTTCAGTTGTAATAAAAAGAAAGGTTTTCATAGTGAGGCTAACTGAAAAATTAGTTCATGTCAAATAAAGGATCCTTAATTTTAAATGAAAAATTTATTCCTAAATAAATAGTGTTTAATTTTAAAAAATAGTGTCTTTAATTCAAAAATGAATTTCTTAAACCATTTTGATCATAATTTTCACAAAGCTCAATGGTTTTGAAGGAAACATTGAAATTTCTAGTTAAAAAAATAATTATTTGGATCACTCAACAGGTGGGGTTATTGTGAAGAAGATGTAATAAGTTATTATAGTCTGAATAGGTAAGTAATATTGAACATTTTAAAATATTAATGTCATGAAATTTATAATTCTATGGTATTTCAATGCATTTCAACAATTTGAATAAGGAAAAAAATTGTATTTAATCATTTATTTAATTTTAGTTCTGTGAATAATGTTGTTACTTTTCATTGAAAATAATTTTAAATTCAAGAAGAAAATTACATTGAAGACCAAAATTATTTAAAAACAAAAACTTTTAAATAAAACACTCAAAATTGGAACAAAAAACAAAAAAAAATAAATTTGAAAAGAAAATACATAAAATCACAATATACATAGGATATTACTATATCCACACTTATTTTTTACAATGTTAACATTTTTCATAGTTTATATGATAATTGAAAATCAATAAGACAAAACAATACAAAATCAGGTGGAGAGGAAAGAGAAAATCTGGTAATTATTGTGCCGTAAATGACTTTATTTATCCTCTTAAAATATAGAACATGAAAACCTACATAAAAAATATCAAAGAAGAATAATTTTATTAATCATAAATACATAAAAATAACAATACATATACAGTAAAAGTTCAATATTTTGATCCCCTATGTGGGTGATAAGTTTTAATTTTTTTTCTAGCAGTACAAGCTATCCATCCCTAATTTAATATTGGTTGTGGTTTCTTTCTCCTAAATCACAAAAACTAAATTTATCCAAACTTTTTCATCTCACACAACTTATATAATCTCCCAAAGTAATATATCTTCATATTTTCTTCCATGAAATTGTTTCACTAATAATGTATTGAAAGAGATAAAAAAATATACAGAAAACATCAATATAATATATACTCAATAAAAAACTCCAATGGTTATTGAAATTTAATTGTAGAATGTGTTTCATAATTAATTTCTTCTAGAAAAATGTTTTCTTATTTCAAAAATATATTAGTAACTCCAACCTCATGTGTATCGGGGTACTCTTCCATAGGAAACACCATAATTTCTTTAATTTCAACATTCACGTCCTATTCATCTAAAAATATTTACCACTCAAAAGTAATGGGATCAAAATATTCAAAGGGGGAAACAGTTAAATTTTTTTGATCAAAATATTAAAAAATGGATCATAACTTTAGACTTCCCACTATGGATTATTGGGTTCCAACATTGTTTGGGAGTGGACATCAGTTGTATTGAAATAATATAGCAACATAGCTTCCTCCAAATTCTATTTGAAGATGAGTAGCTCATCCTTCTCCTCCCTGTAATCCAAATTTTAACACAACGGATGTAAATTTTTAATTTTAAAGAGTTGGATTTCAAATAGAATTTCATTTTCCAAAAATTCAGCCCAATTAATTTCTAAATATTTTTTTATTTACAATACTCAAATCAATAGGAAACTAAAAATCTGTATTTTTATTTGAATATAAAATGAAAAAATATTGTTAAAATTCAAATCTCAACTCATCCTCAATAGTTTTTCCATTTTCAATGTATATTGAAAATTATTTTCATTTCCTTTATTTTCTTTTTAATCTTTAAATTTATTCGAATCTTTTCAAGTGGTTTAATGAATTTCAATTTTAAAACATAAATCTTGAATCATGAAATAATTTTGTTAAAGAATAAAAAGAATTATTCCACACGTTTTTTCATAATCTATCAGTTATTAGGGTGTTCAAATTTATTGTTGAGATTAGTCACAATTAAAAACCATTTTACATTTTTTATAAAATGAATTAGTGGTTAAAATGATAGAAATTATATTTTTTTTAAAACATTGGAAACCTCCCTAGAAATAGAGAAAAATTAATGGAAGTGGTTTGTTTCAAACCATTTATAAAATAAATTATAATTATTTTAATAATTTACCATAGGGGAATAAATTATATAGTCCATCTCATATGTTTTTTTTTGATAAGATATGAATATGTTTTGATGAATTTCATATTTAAATTTGAATTTCGATTATTTACCCTTATAAAAAATTATATATCAAATAAATGTTTTCGTACTATATGGGATAATGTTCCTATTTAATAGTATTGGGTAACATATAAAAGAAACTGTATATTTTCTTAGTTAATTCAATCTAGCTAAACATAGGTCATTCAAGGTGGAACTATTCAAATTGATATAATTTGGTTACATTTTGTATTAAATTGGACCTTGATGTATATTTTTAAGATGATGTTGTTGTACTCAATTAAATGTAATTTTATTTGAGTACTACATTTAATGGATAAAATAATTTTAGATTTTACATGTAAACCCAAAATAGAATACATGTAACTTTATTTTTTTAAAAAGTCATATTTAATTTTAAAAAAGAGTTTACATATAAAGTGATATAATATTTTACATTTAATATAGGAAATAAATTTACATATAAGATAATTTTAGTAAAAAAAAGTTGTTCAAAACCTATCTATCACACTTATAACTTTATATAAAACATATATATTCTTAACATTAATGAAATATCTAAATGAAAATGAAATATTTAGAAATTAAATTTCGGGGAAAATGTTTAATAATAATGAATTTACAATGAAATTATAAAACAAATTAGAGTTTGTATGTATTATGAAAACCCAAATTAATATTTTCATTCTATGTAAATTATATCCAAATACAAAAAGAAGAAAAAAATCAACCCCAAACACTAGGATTTCCATATCATTCTCAAAAACAACAAAACAATATTAAAAACCTAAATTTCTAGTTTAAATTAAAATAAAAAACTAAATAATGTATAATGGGTTAATGATTTAAGAGAATATTAAAACAAATATACACTTGAACTAGTTTGGAGTGTTACATAACTGACTTAAATAAAGATATAATGTAATATTCTAAAAAATAGTATATAGATAAACATGATTCTTGTCTTTACTAGATTTCTTCAATGATATTTGGTGTTCCCTAATTTTCATTTTTCTTCATAATAGAATTATTCCAATAAGATATACCTATTTTAAATTAGGACACACATATAAAAAAAATCCTTTTAATTGAATGTTCTACTTAATTCCACATATTACATCCTATAGTTATTTTATATTTCATCCGATCTTGTATGAATTAATTATGGCATTCCACCAATTAATTGAAATCCTATAGAGAACTCTTCTGAATGGAGTTCTTGGCCATAATGTACGGAACTATTGAACATTGGTGAAGATCAAGTACAAAGAATTATATCCACGCTCTAGGGTGAACTACTCTATTGAATAATGGGAAAACATAAGTATTTTTCATATACAACTGAGGTTAAATATCCACCCTCTTTTACTTCCATGTCTTGTACATTGTTTGGGACTCCTATAGTATAGATAAATTACAGAATATTACATCTCTTATGTATTTACTTCTTGAAAATATTATTCTTTGATTACATACATATTAAAATTTGTATTCATATTATCAAATATTTAGTCATATTATAAAAGGATCAAAATTTAATGATTAATTTTTATTCCTTGAGACACAAAATAGTCTATACCATCTAAATATAAAAATATTTTTTATAAAAAAATAAATTCCAATATATATATATATACCAACCAAACATTCCCTTAACCTAAAATTTAAGTATCCACAAATAACGTTCAACCATAACGTTCATTAAATAAAACAATTTTAAAAACTATTTAACCATAATTCATTTTACTCATCGAACCCTCTTTTCAATCATATAAATAAACTCCAAAATATTTGAAAAAATTAAAATCAAAATAATTTTCATAAACTAATAGGCGAAAAATATACACTATTTTAAAAGAAATTTCGGGAAAATACATCACATCGAAACAAGCCATTAGGCCTAAAGACTAATTCCCCGTAGAACACTTTCCACAAAAAAATTAAACCCAAACTCTATTTTAAAATACCCAGCCATTGAAAATATTAATTTCAATTGAACAAATATCTTTTAAACCATTCCATCCCAAATACAACCACATAACACCAATCAGTAGTGTATTTTTACTATATGTATATATATTCAAAACTATATTTTTTTATAAAATACTATATATATATAATTAATGTAATTTATTATGTCCAAACATCGCCATCATTTTTAAGAGCTATAAAATTTTCCTTGAAAATCAATTTGATAGATTAAAAAACGACAAGAAACCTACACCACTATATAAAAACATTACACAACATACTAGAGACCAATAAATTTAGGAATTTAAATGTTTATTTTATTTTAATTTTGTAGTTCCTAACAACATAAACCCATGAAAAGATAGGATTAAATATCCACATTCAAACTAGAATCCAATAATCATTAATCTCAATCCATTAATTTAAAATGGTACAAAATAATAATTAATATATCAAGAACATATTTCATTATTTCATCTTTTGAAGTATATAAATTAAAACTTATATATTTTTCATTAAACCAAATATTATTTCAAAAAAATCATGACATTCAAATTAACATTAAAATATTCAATATGGACAGAATTTCATAGTCCTCAATCGTATAATCTTCCCATAAATCACATTGAATATTTTAAAAAACATATGGGTTAAAAATCCCCCTTAATAGACTAATTATAATTTATTATCAAATCAATAATTAATTAAAATTAAAATTTTAAATTAATTTATTAACTAAATTTCATTAAAGGAATTTGTTATAGGGAAATTGCATTTTAATAAACCTAATTATAAAAATAAAAACATTCCTTATTTCACTTATACCAAATAACATTAAGACAAATATAAATTTTTTATAAAAAGTCTTAATTAAAAATTAAATCATTGAAGATTCCACTAAAAAAATAAAAACATGATTTTTAAAATATATAACATTCAATAATAATATGAATATTTCACACAAACTCATAATTCAGTATTTGCATATGGATTTTTGTGGGAACTCAATTATCCTTAAAAGGTGAATTTTTTAAAAAAAATAATGGATTTGAGGATATTATTAAAAATAATCCTCTCACTAATTATGTCTCTAAAGAAATAACTATCTAATAAATTTTATGTGATTTTACCAATAACTTTTTATGTTTATTAGTCTCCATTCCATTTTATGGAATCATACAATCAATGGAAAAACATAAAAAATTAAAAAACAATGCATACAATACAAGAAAAATTAAAATACACAAAATAAAACACCCTTAAAATAATAAAAAAATAGTGAAAATAATCAGTTAATATTATAACACATTGTTAATTTGAAAATATTCTTCATGAAATTTAAATAAAAAACAATATAATTTCAATTAACTTTTATTAATACCCACTAAAAACATTTAAATTTACTGTATTTAAAATTATTATGGAATACACATTTATATTTCTATAATAATTTTAAAACCATTATAATAACAAGACATTGAAAAGATTATTTGAAAAAATAATTTCATTTTCATTCCATGAAAGTACCTCTAATATTAATATTTTTTAAAATATAATGAAAGAGACTGTTAGTCCATGTGACACCAAAAAACCATTATGTTCCAACATCATTATTTCTCCACAATGTACCAATAGTATAATGATTATTAAAAAGACTAATCTTTACGGATCCATTGAGTTATTTTCTTAAACACCTTATAAGAAACATTTGTTAATGACATTATCAATTCTTATTTGTTATCTTATTATATAGAATAATTTAAAACCATGAAAATGTCAATAATTCAAAGACTAAATAATCTAGATTAGTCTGAATAACTTCTCAATTATTGGATTATGTAATGTAATCATTTATCACTTCTTTGTCTTCATAATTAATATTCCTTAATTATTCGTTTCACCCCTTATGTTTTTTTTACTTACCCATTAGCAATGAATTTATATTTTAAATGTATATTCATATTTAAATGCCCTAAATAAAAAATATGAGAATATGTACAAAAGAAAAATATTTCTCAAAAAGATTGATGCATGACATGATGTTAAAGATAATGATTCTTCTAAGGATGTTTGTCATTCCCCCTCCAAGTTCACACTATGGACAATAACATGGATATTTAACCATGTGACCTTAGGTGCACCTCCCTATACTCCATAGGCTTCCAACTAGAAGAGAGGGTATATGATGGTACCATAGAAAGACTAAACCAATTTATTATTGTACTCAATAATAAACACATAACCAAAAATCATCCAAAATAATAAATAATTAGAGTATGTGGAAGAAATAGACAATAATAAATATAAACTTTTATTCATAATAAAAACCATCATACAAGGATGATCACTCTCTATGGTGGTCATATATACAAATAAAATACTAAAAATATAAATACAATAGAGCCCCCACTACAATCCATATGCATCGCCTCATGTCTGTCTCCTATCCCATCTGATTTATCATGATCAATCATGCAATTACAAGCCTCTTCCCAACCTAAACCTACACCATGTGATAAGGGATTCTCCAGTACCCAAGATCCATGACCAAATAGGTATGGTGTTATTACATAACAAATAAATTCATCATATGTTTATGTTACATGCTCTGCTGTAATAAATAAATAAAATATAGAGAAAAAAAATAACACACTGCCAACAATACCAAATTAGGATTGATACTGGAAATTCTATGATAATGCCATAATACAATAGAAAAGTAGTATACCAATCACCCAAAGTTCTCAAAAAAAAATTACATTCCTCATAATGAATGTTGAGCCTCAAGTATATGACCCTGACCAACCATACATTCTAGAGCTGATGCTGGAGTATCTCTGATCCTAAGAATCACCTTAGGAGAACCATTGTCTATCCATTGGGTTCCCACACTCACAACTCTATCATCATGTGTAACAGACCCTAGGTAATCACCATTTATTCTTTATTCTTAGGATATAATAGTGAACCCCATAGTAGTACCTTGGAATTATTGATGTCATAAAAACATCTTATTCCTAATAGGGGAGGCCCTAAGAAATCCCTTTCATAGAGGAAAGATAGATTTATGAGAGACCCAAGAAATAAAAGTGAATACCATCCTTGGATCTAGTAGAAAATACCATGGGTATCCACTGTTATTTTAAATCTCAGCCAAACCATTACAGGTGTGTCCATTAGATTCTAGGGGAGATCTTATGAATCAATCAAGGGGATCCAACAGTGACCCTTGAGATGAACAGTATTTGTGGATGGGGATATCTTCCCAATATACACCTTCAATCATGATTAAATTATTGAGCACCATGAGAACAAAAAATGATCTTCCCTTATCTCCATTTGAATCTTGACACCCCAGAATTCACAGTGGTGTCACAAAATCAATGGAACACCTTCCATCCCTAGCATTCCTATACAAAAGGAAACATGCATTCTAATACTCTATCCTCTATACAACTTCTAGGAATATACTCCTACATCAACCAACACACTAGATACTATCCAAGCTAGGAACCATCCCCCAATATACATGATACTAGATCCCATATATACCAGGAATTATAGAGTCTTATCCATGTCAATAGGTGGTTCTATGGAATCTTGAGAAATCATGTCAGATCACGTCTTAATGGACAATTCCCATACTACCTAGGAAATAAAATACCACAATAATTGGAAAATAAAACATGTAAGGGTTGGATAAATTCCCTTTACCATCCTTGTAATCCACATACCTTCAGGCTTACAACATCATTACTGGTTCTATGGTGACATCGTCTACCATATCTACCTTTTCCCATGCCCACTTTCTTTCTAGGGTCACAAATTGTAGGGGAACCTACTTGGTTCCCCTAGGTCTCATAGAGATTAGATTTTCCTCCTAGGAAAGTAATATGAGGGAGATGAACTTAATCCCATTCCCTTTCCCAGAAATCCAAGGTCGGCCCAAACACCTGACCCATCCACCAGCCTCTTTAATGTATAACCTTCCAAGAAATTACATCATAGTGGGGGAAGATCAATCTCCCCATGGTTTTCTCAAATATTCCAATAGATCTAAGTTATATCCCATGGAATACACCTTGTACAAGCATCCCATATCATTATCCCTCTAAGGGTTCCCATATTCCGAGGCACACATTCAACTTATATCCTTTGTCAACATCAATCGAGACATCCATCCAGTACATGAGGGTACATCAGGACCCTCAACACCATTGGAATTTCTAATATATGATTCAATTTTTATTAAAAAACATCAAAAATATAATTAGTACGACAATATAAAGTGTTGCGGCCACACATATCACATATATATATATATATATATAATAAATTCATAATAACCAGCTGTAAATTATTGAGGTCCACCAACCTATTTCAGAAGAAAACCTTCCATTCAAAAGTACCTTAGAATCTCTCTTCAAGGCTCACCAATCATATATGGCCATCATCCAAAACACGAGAGGCCCTAACACATGTCATGAAATATAAAAAAAAATTATGAAATTTTATTTTTAATCAATCATTTTAATTTAAATAGTATAAATCCTAAAGCTCATATGTCAACCTCATTCCACCAAAACCATGAGTGATGGGGGACTTCCACTACCAAATCACCCTCAACCCTAGGAATCACAAAATACCCTATTAATATCGTCGATTCAACAAACCAATAATTTAATTTAAGGTAAAAACATTATAATATTTCTAACAGTGATTTGCCTCAATGGAATAATGAATGATAGAAAGAAAAAATCATCTTAGTTTCCTCCAATCAAATATGTATGAAAACGACTATAAAATTGATCGATTTCACCATTAAATGGTGAAATATACATTTTATACCTACACTAAAATGAATGAAATCTTTGTCGATAGAAGGAAACTAATATTGAATAGGTTAGGAGGAATAATGTACCTACCAATGTCAAATGATCATACCTTAGAGCAACAATAATAGATAATACAAGAGGAATGAGAGGTGTCGGCTGGAGCGCTCCCTTTCTCCACTGGCTATTCGAAGAAATAAGGGGTATATATCGTGTTTCCTAGTGTGATTATAGGGGACACATAAATTATTTATTGTAGGTGGACTAGATCTTATATTTTCACATGTCTAATCCCCCTAGTACACCACATCAATTCCATTCACATTGTGTGTCTCTCTTGATTATGTGAATGGTCTATTGTAGCTATTTTTAGTAGCCTAGGACACATATTCCTACTATGGTACTCACGCAAAACCTTAGGACATACATTGAAGCTTAAACCACATCAAATACCCCCATTTTAGGATACAAAAATTATATAAAACTCATTCCAATTCATGGTTCTCAAGATGAAATTCCCCCCAAAACAAAAATTCAAATTCTCATGGAATTTCATAACATGTAAATACATGGGATTATACAATCTGCCCATCATATAATGTATCATCTCCAAGAATTATCTTTAACTATTCAACCAATAATAATGAATTCAATGAGTTATTAATCCATGCTCGGTTCACTAAATTATATTCGAAAACACTAAACAAGATTCTTTTTCACAACTCAAAACATAAGGCACAAATTTTATAAACAAATAGACCACCTATCACAACCATAACAAAAAAACCCAAGACAGTACTCAATGATGTTTTCCTATCTTGAGACACCACTATGTCATTAAATGATTCATCAATAGGTTTTTTATTCTTCCCACCAGTGGAATAGCTTACCATATTGATATTCCAATGGAATATTGACTCACTTGGTGTAGTTTCCATCATACTACCCCTAAAACATAAAAAACACCAGTAAAATCCTAGTCTTCCCTCCTATATCTATTTCATTATTGACATATACAATAATCTACAATCCATGTATAGGGCCCACAAACACCAACCTCTCCTCAAAAGGACTTTCATTAACCTCATAAGATGTTCATCGTACCAAACAATAAATGACTAAGTTATATTACAAGATACCGTTTATGTCGAAATCATTTCCTCACCAAACAAAACCATAATTTCATTTCATCAAATGATTCACTCCATTAACCATGTGATGAAACTCAGTTTCACCCCTTAAAACATTTCATGAAAATAATTCACCCCATGAACCATGTCATGAAATGGGGATTCACCCCATGAGTTACAATTGGCTCATACCAAGATCACCATGAGAGAGATTAAAATGCATAAACTCCATCTAATATCTCATCCAAAAACCCAAATAAATTATTTTCATGTGATAAGAGAAATAGAATTCACTTACTGAACAACATCTAAACACCACCACAATTGTCCAATGATCAGTCCAGCCATGAAAATGAGCCTTCCAACATGAGGTTTGTTCCTCCATATCTCACGATATATCCATTACTATATATAATAAGTATAAGTAAACATCCCACAATTACCTATGCACAATCAAAAATATTAGTTCTTATATTTTCCCAAATCACTATAACATCAACATTGATGCCTGTTGAATTTCCCAACCACAGAAAGTGTTAATCCCTCAAAGAGAAAATAGTGTTATCCCCACCATATGGAATACCTTATATATATCTTCAAGACAATACTTACATGTTCTAACGTCTGATATGTCTCACTACTATTGAGTTGTGATCATCTCATCTCATCAACACCTAACTAGGATTTTACATGGATCATCGATTCCACCTCAGCCAATCTAATTTCGATTTATCCTCCTCCTTAGAGGAATGATTCTAATTTCCTAAAAACATTAGGCCTAAATTCCCACAATTCTTTCATAAACACCATCAGTCCCAGCTCAAACAAGTATTCGCACCAATTCCATCTTAAACAAGTATCATGTAAAACTCACACGTACCATTATTATCTCATCTAACATAGCAGGTGTGCAATCCCATACCACCCAAATAGTAACATTCCTTAATCACTAACCATGCATAATGGAATAGTCATTTATTAAATAAACCATATGCCTAGACTACACCAAACATCATATGAAGTCATGATTATCTACCCACTCTCTAACTACGCTACTAAATCACATCCCTAAACACACAAGGTTAGGTGTCACATTGGTCCTTCCCTAGAAACTAAACCTAGATACACAAGTCATGAACACTCAAGATTATTGTCATAATAAAACCACTAAGGAATCAGCATGCCTTCATAACACACAAATTTTTACCCCACATTAACTAATCTCATCTTCGAATAACCTACTCTTTCTTTCATCTCTAATGAAACCACAAATAAAGGATAACCCCTCCCATGTGTTTCCCTCAAATGAACCTACCAAAGATTCACTAAGATGTTGAGTTGTATCTCAAGGGTCACTATGGTCTCCATCCTAGCCCCAAAAAAATGTATCATGAAGGTATATATGCACATAATATCATATCTCTACACGAACTTTGTTTTGTAACTATAATCCTATGGTTTGGTTAGGTAGAACTCTATTCCATTATATATGGGAAAACAATATATATGTTTTTAGAAACACTTTAAATTACTAAACCTTCTTGTTACATTCAATTGAAATCACTATATGGTTAGTCATATTTAGAAAACCACTTTCATATTATTCAGTTGTGTTGGGTTTAATTATTAGTTATATAGGAAAACAAAAAATCGGTTGTTACTAGACACATTAAAAAACCGAACCCAAATCACCAAAACCAAAAATGGGTCCAATTATAAATAATCATGTGCCAACTAACTACATAGTATGGCATCAATGCTTACAATGTATCCTTATATTAGAAAACCACCTTGAGAATCCATAAAATCAGATCTATCTCCACTAGCTACCCATATAATGGAGTTACCCCCTCAAGGATCACATTATCATTTATTAGCACATAAATAATGAAATTCCGCTCTAATGATCTGAATCATGTAACCATAGTCACATGGTTCAGTTATTTAGAATACAATTTTATTTTCTATGGTAAAATCCAATATAAGATTATACCATCATTTCAAATAACCAAGCCCATTTCCCTTTTTAGAACCCACATCATAATTAAATTCAACCACTAGTGCTTTATCACTAAGGAATCTAATTATCATTCCAACCTAATAGGGACAATATATATCCTTTATATAGTGATACTACATATTCATCAATGATAGTGAATCCTATTATATATCCATATGATCTGACATCATAAGTAAATATGAATAAAAGTTGGCCCATCTCAATAGAATGTCACCAACCACTTTAATGGGAAAATTTCATATGTTAAGCATTTGTCACTATAAAAAACTAAGACTCATTCCTTGGTGAAATCAGACACTATAAATCCTATATGTTTTTTGAATCCTATATACCTAATATGATTCATGATAAAAATCCTACATCTAAAAGATAATATTAAAAATCAATTCATTGACTACTTACCAATGAAACAATATCTAAAATCCAATAACCTACCAAGATATAAAAAACTCCATTTGATCACGTAAGGAGAAAATCATATAAAACCATTAAATCATAAAACCAAAACATCAATCTCATATCCTTAGTAAAATTAAAATATTTTCAGAATATGTGTTCTCATGGAACCAGACCAATATCTATCATGAATTCTGACACATTCTAATGTCACCTATCTACCAATTCTAAAAAGTAGTAATACAATGATAAAAACAATGCTATCACACAACATTGTAACAAACCAACCTAATTTATTATATGAACTTGAACTGGACCAGTTTATATGTGACCTCAAGTGTACATCCCTATATACTAGAGGATACCACAGAGAAGTAGGTGTCTTGGGTCATACCATGAGGAGACTATACCCATGTATTAGATTGTTTAAGAATAAAAAAAATGAGAAATCATAATCCAAAATAGTAAATAATTATATTATGTGTATGTAATAAACAATATACAGTATAAAATATAATATAGAATCTAGAAAATCATATATGGATTATCACCCTCTTCGTCGATCACATATATAAATAAAATAATGAAAATAGAAATAAATTGGAGGCCCCACTAATATCCATATGCCTCACCGAATCTTAGTCATTAATCACATCTAACTAATCATGATCAATAATGAAATGTTGGGAATCTATCGAACCTGAGCCTATATAGAGGGAGGGTTCTTCTTGGGTAACGGAGGGAAATAGCCTCCTAAGCAGGGTGTGAGTACAAAACTCAGTAGAGTACCACCAATTTGGTCTTATACATAACAAATAAATTAATTGTATGTGCATGTGATATACTCATCCTAAATTAATAAATAAAATATAAGAACAAAAACATAACACACTGTCAATCATGCCTTCTTTTGATCAATAACCAATAGTCTCTAAGAACATCACATTGATCATACCAACCAGTATCTCAACCACCCTAAGGGCGTTTTCATATAAACTAATTCATTATAAACAAACATCATTAATTCTCAGGTCTATGACTCTGGTCAACCATACCAACCTCATATAATTCTAGAGTGTCTATGATTATGAGTATCACCCTAGGAGAACCTATGTCCATTCCTTGGGGGTCCCACACTCATGAATCTATCATGATGGGTAGAACACCCTATAGAATCACAAGAAGTCCATTGACCTCGGGCCCTTAGTATGAACCCCATGGTAGTACCTATATGTTCTTGATGTTAGGTAAAAAAATATTTTCTATGTGGGGGTAGTAAATCCTATATGTCTATGTATGAATAATTCCTAGGAAACACATGAAATCAAAGACAACACCCTCCATAGATCGCATGACCAATCTTATGGGAATCTATTATCCTATAAATTCTTTGTCGAACCATTACTAGTAATCCTACATTATCCTAGGGGTTTCTTAGGGAACAATTTAGGGGAAGCAACAATCACCCTTAGGATGTCCATCATCTATGCATTAGAATATATTTACATCCCGTACCTCATACTACTATTCTAATCCCAATCATTGTGGAAATCTGAAATGATCTAGTCAAATATCCATTAGATTCTTAACACCTAGTATTTTGTAATGGTGTAATAAAAATAAAATTATCCCCTATATACTAGGCATTCCTATACATGTGGCCCCACAAAAACTGATGATGGATCATTTTTACCACCTCTGGGCATAGACTCTTTCATAAAAAAATAAACTAAATGAAATCTAATAATTGGAAATACCCCCCATTATTACATTAGATTGGATTCTATAGATAATGAACATCCTAGCTTCACATCCATGTAAACAAATAATTACTTGGAAATAATACAAGAACTTAGACTAGTTGATGATTACCAGGAATCCCAAGAAATATCATACTATAACTAGAATAAACTAAAACATATAAATACTTTATGAATTCCCAAGACCAGCCTTATAGTCTATATACCCAAGGGATTACATAATTAGAACAGGTTATGAGGTAAAACTTACTACCATCTCTACCCATTCCTCAGTCCACCATCTCTTTAGGGTTACAAATTATAAGGGTACATAATAGGGTTTCTTAGGTATCATCAAATCCTCTTTAGCCTCATAGGAAAGTAAAAGTAGTGATATAACCTTAAGGACATTCCCTTTCCCAAACATCATAGGTTTTAACAAACACATGACCCATCATAAAGTATCCACATGGATTAATAGACTACAAAATTATACACTAGTGGGGGAGGATCACACACCCCACAGTCTTATCAATGAGACCAATGGATCTGGGACATCTCTCATGGTGGATCCATTGTACATTAATCATATTTCATCACCAATCAAGGGGTTTTAGGTTTACAAGGCACAGAATCAATATATATCTTCGTCCATTTTCATCCAAGACATCTGGCTAGTACACGAGGGTCCATAAAATCCCTCATCACCTTGTGTATTTTAAATATAAGATCGGGTTATTATTAAAAATATTAAATAATTTAAATATCGATACCACAAAAATTGGTGGTTCTACACAGACCACAAGGATATAATAAATTCACAATACCAAAGGGTAAATTATGTTGGACTACCTACTTTATTTTCAAGTAGACCCTGCTTTTCAATACATCATGGTAGCTCTCATTGAGGCTCACCAAGCCCATACATCCATCATCCAAAAAACCCAGGCCTCTAACACACACCAAGTAATCCAAAAATAATAATTCTAATAGTTTATGAAAAATTAAAATATTTAATTTAAATTATAATAATTGGCTCAAACTCACCAGTTGGCCTTATCTCACTAAAACCATGAGTGATAGATAATAATCCACTTCTAATCCCCCCCCACCCCCACAGACCGAGGATGCAAAAAATCCCCAATTAGTAACATCAATTTGTTATAAAAATATTTTAACATATAAATAAAACCCATATAAATTTCAAAAATGGTTACATACCTCAAAATAAAGACTTGTGAGAATATGAGGTTGTCATCTTGAATTTCCCTCTAATTGGGCTACATGAAAACTCCAAATAAATTGCTTGATTTCACAATCATTTAGTGACATAACTATTTTATCCTTAAACTAAAATTGATGAAATTAGGGAAGATCAAAGGAAACTAAAATTTAATATGGGGAAGGAAGAACCTACCCACTAACACTATTCAATTACACCTAATAATCTGAAGAACATATTGTGAGGTGGAAGAGAGATATCGGCTAAATCGCACCCATGCATCACAAGTTTTTAAATGACGAAGAGGGGTATCAATCCACATTTTGAATAAAAAATCTAGATGGAATGTTTTATGACATGACCATAGTGTTCACATTGTGAATTTTTTGGCACTATCACCATGAAAACGTTTTCATGTATCGAATCCTTCTTAAGCTCCCCATGAATGTCCTATTTAAGTTGATTGTAGTAGTACCAATCACTATCCCACGACCAGTGCTCACCCAGACCCATAGTCCTTCCACTAAATCTTAAACCATTACCAATAAAATGGTTTTAGGGTGCTAATACTCAAATTACCACATTGTAAGTCATGAACCTCAAAATTAACTACCCACCAAACCAATAATTGAAATTCCCATTGAATTTCATATGTTTTTCAGACATGGGGTTTCATGATGTTCTTAGTGAGGGTGGTTATTATGAGGACTATCATACACTGGGATATGATGGTCCTAGGGTTTTTGGGGGTTTATATCTTTCCTAGATGTTTTGGTGAGGAAGATACTGAAGGAAATGTTACCGGTGGGAGTGTTCATATTGAAAGTGATGATAATGATAGAAATGATAGTATTAGCGTTCTTGAGGGAGATATTTATTCCCTCCATTTATAACATAATATTTATTAAATAACCATAATTATGGTGTTTGATAATGAAAAATGATTATATATGTGTTCTAATTTTATTTCTAAATTAAAAACTCATTTAATGTGATTTGTGGAATATATTTATAGTTTTTAATGTGTATTGTTGTTATATGAATAAATAACTATGTTTTTTGTATAAATGGTAATAGTTTAATGTTTATTAAGGATATGGTGTAAGCTAGTTTTTAGGTTAGTGCAGTGAGATCCTATAGAAAAAGTCTTATAATCATTTCTATGGCCTATACCGACATCATAGTAAACCATTGGTGAATGGTTAGTCAGTTTCACCTATACTAACAGTTTCAATAAAATCATTGTTATAGGTGTATCTCAATGGAAAAATTCCCAATGGTTACGGTAGCTATTGGTATAGGCTATACAAGTAGTTCACAAACCGATACCAATGGTTTAAAATCATTGGTATAGGTTAATAATAAAGTAGTGTTTCATGCATTGACTATAAGTTATTTTATATTGTATTTAAATTTCAAATTAAATCTTATTAATAAAAACCTAAAAGCAAAAAAAATATTTCACAATTAAAATAAATAAAGAAACATTCATAAAATAACTTTTCACTTTAGATTTATTGAATTATCTTTATTTCAAAAAAATCAAAAGAAATAATGTTATATAAGTAAAAAAATTAACATTTATTTTAAAAGGTTTACCACAAATAAGATATTATTTTTCAATATTATTATTAGGTAATTTGGGATCGTATTGATATATATTAATATTAGATTATATAAATAAATTTCATAATAAAAATGGTTTTATTGATTTTTAAATATATCATAGTGTATGATTCTTACAAGGAAAAAATGGAAATTCTTCTCCGTTAAAATATATAAGAGATAAAGACACTAGTGTGATAGGACAACTATATTTTGCATGAAATTATTGGATAATGGGTTAGTTGGAGATTTATCTTTAGGAAGAATAATAAGAATTTATATCACCAATATTTTCTTACATGAAGGTGTTATAAAATAATTTTACAGTATTCATGTTTTATTCAAACTAAATTAGAAAATAAATTCCCCTATACTATAATTATACATTATTCTCAACTAGTACATTCCTCAGATGATCATATAAATATATATTATCAGTAATTCATATTGAAACTATATAATTAACTATACAATAAAAATTTAATTTTATACTACAAAACCCATTTTTTGTTTCATTAAGGCAAACCAATTTTATTTAGAGTGAGAACCACATACCTCTAGAACCAAACCATTAACGGATAAACCACGATGCAAAATAAGAATAAAAATCAAAAAAATCATACAAAACATAAATTACAAATCCCACTATATAGTAGAAAATGGGTAGCCTAGGGGATCAACATTTAAATTTATATGGCTATTAAATAATCCTAAGATTCCATAAAAATTAAAGAAATCAATAAGACCAAAACAATGCAAACTAAAATCAAAATAAATAAATAAAATATACACATTATGAATACAATAGATGATGATGGTTCATGGATGAGTATTATGATAAGGGTGACTCTCATGGCATTGTCGGTGAGTGAGGGTGGATACATAGACAATGAAATATAATAATGGTAACAAAGACAGAGACATAAATAAAAAAAGATATTGATCTCCACTGAAGGTTTAGGAGTGGGTAAATAAGCTTTGTCAATGGAAAATCTTATTTTCTAGTGAAAACAATAGTTCAAATTAATGGTATTATATATAATTTATCAGATAAACATGTTAAAAAAACAATCTTACATGGTTTTTTACATTGGTTGTTTTATGACATATGCGAAAAACTATTTATAGATGGAGTTATAAAAAACCTATATTATAAATGTGAGGCATAAAATACATTTTTTTCAAAAATGTAATGAATTTTACTTTTTAACATTTTTTATATATTCTCTACAATGGGTTTATAAGATTTTTATATCTATTACACGTAATTCCAAACATTTAACATTAATTTTTTTTTACTAATTTCATAATGAAAACATTTAATAAATATGGAATATTTTTTGGGATTACCTATTAAATAATAGTCCCATAATTGATTAATAATGATTTATTTTCAAAATAATTTTTAGTAGAGGTCTATGAGTGTTTTCCATAATAGTGTACCTTGATTTTGGATAGTTTTATTATTGTATAATGATTTGGTTATTTTAAAAAAACATGAATATATAATTGGATAATACTTAGGTATGATATACACTAAATTTAAGGTCTTTTAAATTATTGAAGATAATAAGTGATATTTTATTTTATTTAAGCATTTTTCTCACACACTTGAATGTATTTTAAAAATAATTAATAATAATTCTCTTTCACTTACTAGATAAATTTTAATATCATACATTAACATCAATGAATTATTTAGGGAGTTTTGATTCAATAATATATATTGGAATACACTAAAAAATGGAAAATTTTGTTGTTATTTAAAGTACTAATGAAGATAATTTTTTGTTACAATAATAATATCAAGAATTTATAATATAAAATTTTGTTATTTATATAGAAAATAATTGTGGATTGGAAGTAGTAAGTTTTATTATCATTGAGTAACTCATAAAATTTTATATGGACATAATGTTATAGAAGTAAATATTCCCATGATGAATATAATTTACCTTTATTCATAAATGATAAATTTATCATTATTTTTTGATTGTAAATTTGAAACATAATATATTTTATTACATAATTGATCGTAAAAACCACTTCTTTATATTTTGGGAGAGCATATATGGGGAGATATATATTTTATTATTTTACATGGGTATATTTGATAGAGGTCCAAAGATCAATTACATTATATAGTTATCATTTTTGGTAAGACACAAGGACTACTATAGTGAGATGAGAAAAATATCACTAAATATTGTTCCATGTGAGACACAAAAAAATAATTTTTTTATATATTTCATCATTTAAAAAACTAACTAAAACTCTACTAGATATTTCATCCTTATTTTTTTGAAAAACATATCACAACTATTCTTTATTAATTGTAGTTACAAGATTATTTATAATTTTATTTTTATACAACATACATTGGATGTTCCATGAAGAAGTTATGTAAAGGTTTTAATTATATTTTCCTTCCTTGATTTTTTAAAAAAATAAAAAAACCTCATGTGTAGTCAGATATCATTGAAAACATAGAAAGGGATAGTATCACACATTTACTATTAAACCTTATAAAAATTATAGCTTTTCCCAGTGTTTTTCATTAGCTTCGTATTAGATTGCACATATTATTTGAGAGATTAATCAGAATAATATTCAACTTATCGATGAAGAAAATTTCATTATTTTTATTTTTAAAATAAATGATAAAAGTATATAAAATGATATTAGAACATTAATGCACTAACTCCCTCTATTATTAGACTTGATCAATATTTCTGGTATTCACATACTAAACCAATGGGTTGACTCTATCATATGATGAGGTCAAAAATTTATTCTCCCCAAAATAAAATCTATATAAGAGATTATCACATTTGTAAATATAGTTATGAATATTGAGCAATGGGTGATGGTAGAAACATACAAGGGATTTCCACATGATTTTATTTTTCTAATATATGGGGATTTGTGGCTGATGTTAGATATTTTGGAGGAATCATCATGTGTAATGCTCCATATGCATGATGAGAAGTCATATGTGGGTTTTTCCCTCAACTATAAGGTGTTTTTGAATGTGTGTGTTCATTATGATACAAGAATTTATCCATATTCCATGTTTGATTATGTTGAGAATCTATGTTATATAAACTCAAATAAATATATCCATAAATTAATAAAAACAATATAATACATACCAATGATTTTACCTCAAGGAATAAAAAAATAGTCCTTCTCGCAATTAATTATTATGATTTCAATATTATTTACTATTTTGAAAATAGTAAAATGGATTATAATTTTTGATGATACCCTAAAGAAAATAAACCAAATAAATGAAGTGAAAGGCGTTAGTAAGATTAGATTATAATCATTTAGAAAATTATTGGATTCATCCAATTATTATTTACATAAAATATTTCTATATTTATCCTCTTTTAAATAGCACAGTGAATATCATATATACAATGACATATCATTGGCTATCATTTGTTATTTTGTATACAATGATCTTTTATTGTATAAGACATTATATCAAACAAAGTAAACATGAATGAATATTCAATTCTATCACATAAATATTTACATATGGATACCGCAGGTCTGAGCTACTTGAAATATCCCCAATCAATAAATTTACCCATTAATAAACTATTTCCCTACTGTTTCACCTAAAAACATGTGAAAAAAATCATGTTTAAGAAATCAGGGAAAGATGTTCCAAACCTATCATTTGAAATATGATCAGGAAAAGGGGAGTATATATAGAATATATTATAAGATAAATGAATGAAATGTATAGAAATAATGAAATATTGGTGATCATCGAACATTGACACAATCCATAGACAAAAAAACTAAGTGTGTCAAAATAAAATAATAAACATTTTGGAATTAAAATTATAACTTAAAAATACACTAGATATTCACCTGAAACTAATCACATATGGTTATCTACCTTTGTAAATAGTTATATATAAAACATGGAAGATTAAATTATAATAAAAAATTAGAAAATTAAAATGTTTTAAAAAAAATGAGTTGAATAATAAATTTTCTCTCTATCCAATTCTCTACTTTAATAGAATGAAATCATCCTCAAATAATTTTATCCTTCACTAAGATCTATAAATTTGTGACTAATATATTATTGGTTTTTCCATGTGTAAGGTAAATCATTGAGGCTTCTTCTTCCTATTGAACTTCTTATCCAATGATATATTTGTTTTTCAGATCCTATGATTTTTTCATCCCCTCACACTTTTTCACAAGGGGAATATGGAATAATTTTTTTCCCATTCACTCAAAATTTGGTTAAAATAATATAAATTATATTATTTTTCCATCGTTAATTTTATATCTCACATTCGGAACAAATTTCATTCTCAATTGTATCATTTCACCAGAGGCACTCCTTTATTCTACATTTCTTTGATCTTATGGAATTAAGAGGGGTGAATTGGAGACTATGATTACTCTTTTTATGATAAGTTCAATGTTTTTAAATATTAAATGTTGTGTTTTATAGGAATGGATACCATATTTTGTGATATAGATCTAGTGTAGTTTAAAATATAATATTCAACTCCAATATATAATCCAATCATAGTCAATGGATTATGTTTCCTTAGTGTATTAATAGATGATATAAACATATAGTAACCAATGATTGGATCATAAATACCGGTCTACATTGTCACAAGTGGTGATATCCAAATTTAATTTTTGTTCATTCATTCATCATATTATAGTCATATATCATTCACAACATAGAAATGGATAATATCACACATCAATTGTTAAAAATTATAAAAATTATTGTTTTTATTAGTGTTTTTCATTGGATTCTTATTAGAGTGAACATATTATTCGAGAGATTAATCAGAATCATATTTGACATATCGATGAAGACAATTTCATTATTTTCATTTTTGAAATAAATGATAAAATATATAAAATGATATTAGAACATTAATTCACTCACTCTCTCTTTTATTAGACTTGATTAATATTTCAGGTATTCAAGGACTTCCCCAATGTGTTGACTCTATCATATGAGGAGGTCTAAAATTTATTCTACCCTAAATAAAATCTTTAAATGAAATTATCACATTAGTAAATATAGTTTTAAATATGATGGAATGGGTGATAGTCAAACCTTATGAGGGATTTACACATGATATTATTTACATAATATATGGAGAGTGGTAGGTGATGTTAGATATGTTGGAGGCATCAACATGTCTAATGATCCATATGTATGATGGGAAATCATAGGTGATTTATTATCTCAACTATTAGGTGTTTTTGAATTAGGATTTTCATTATGATAAAACAATTTATCCATATTCCATGTTCGATTTTGTTGATAATTTAAGTTATATATCCTCAAATCAATATGACATTAAACTAATAAAAAACAATATAATATAGACTATTTATTATCTCTCAAGGAATAAATCAAAGAGTCTTTCTCACTGTTAAATAATGTGATTTCAATATTTTTGATTATTTTGAAAATAATAAAATTTATTATTATTTTTGATGAAACCCTAAAAAAATTAAACCAAATAAATAATCTGAAATGTATTGGTAATATTATATTATAATCCTTCAGTAAATTATTAGTTTCATTCCATTATTGTATACTTAATTTCACTCTAGATATATATTATCTTAAATACCACACTAAATATCATTTATATCATGACATATCATTGTCTATCCTTTAAAAATTAATATATAATTATCCATTATTGTATAAGACATTATATCCAATAATGTAAACATGAAGGAATATTCTATTCCATCACATAAAGACTGGCATATGGATATCTCTGGTCTGAGCTACTTGAAGCATCCTCAATCAATAAATTTATCCATTAAGAAACTATTTCACAAGTGTTTCACCCAATAACATGTGACCAAAATCATGTGGAAGATATAATGGAAAGATGATCCAAACCCGTAATATGATATTTGATCAGGAAAAGGGGGGTATATAATGATTAATTTGTAAGATAAATGAATGAAATGTTTATAAATAATGAAATATTTGTGATCATCGAACCTTAACAAAATCCATACACAAAAAAAGAAAGTGGGTCAAAATAAAACAATATACATGGAGGAATTAAAATTATAACTTAAAAATAAACTATATATTCATCTAAGACTAATCACATATGGTTATCTCTCTATAGAAATAGTGGTATAGAAAATAGGGAAGATTGAATTATAATAATAAATTAGTAAATTAAAACGTATAAAAACTATGTGTTGTATAATAAATTTTCTCTCTATTCCATTATCTACATTAATAGAATGAAATCATCCTCAACTTATTTTATCCTTCATTTATATCTATAAATTTGTGACTAAAATATTATTGGTTTTTTCATGCGTCATGTAAATCATTGAGGATTTGTCCTCCTATTGAACTTCTTATCCACTGATATCTTTGTTTTCAGATCCTGTGTTCTTTTCATACCCTCACACTTTTTCACAAGTAGAACATGATTTAATGTTGTTTATATTTATTCATAATTTTTTTAAAAAATCATATAAATTTTATTATGTTCTCTCTATATAATTTTATATCACTCATGCGTACCAAATTTCATTTTCCATGATATCATTTCCCACGAGGCACTCCTTTATCCTTCATTTCTATGATCTAATGAATTTGTAGGGATGCATTGAAGACTATGATTACTCATGTTATGATATGATCAATGTTTCTAACGATTTAACTTTGTTTTTTATTGTAAAGGTAATCAAATATTTCAATATAGATCTATTATAGTTTAAAATCTAAGTGCCCTCACCAATATATAATCCAATAATAATAAATGGATTATGTTTCCTTAGTGTATTCATAGAAAAGAAAGATGAATTTACATCATGCAAGAAAATTTTGAAGGAGGCACCTTGGAAAGTGTTTCAATGGAACAAAGAAATGCTTTATGTGTTGCTGAGGAAAAATGAAGAGTAATATGAAAGAAAATAAAAATGATCCTATGAATCCATTTACATTATTTTTTTGTAAATTTAGGGGACCTGGGAATTACCCGAGTCAATTCCCAATTCTATAGGATCACCACTAGGTCAAGGAAGAACCTCTGTGGAAATAAATGGATGGAGAAATTACTAAATATATTAATTCTATTTGTTTATGGGATTACTTTGGATGAATTTTATCTAGTATGTGTAACCCTACAGTTTGTTATGTGAAAATTCTATTTGAAGAAGAATTAAATTTTATTTTGTGGATATAGTTATAAATAACCATTTGAGTTAATATGATCATTGAATTTGAGGAAACTACATTTTTTTAATTTTTGGGATGAAAATGTGAGTTATGAGATAACATATGAGGTTAAATTATGTTATGGTTATTTTGAGGAATTTATCTAATTTTGGGAATGTTATAAAATATCATTTTTGAAAAAGGAAAACATGCATCCCGTGTGACACCATGTCGCGTCAGGCAAAACTATGGAAATCAAACCCACAACCAAAGTGCGATTGAGATTTATAACCTACCACTGGACTATGTGAAGTCCCTGGTTAGTGGGACTAATTATTTTTAGTTAAATTATTTTATTAATCAACAAAAAGTTGATTTGGGATCTTATGTTTTATCAAATAGATATCCTTAGTATAAGAAAATGATTTTGTGATTAAGTGATAAATGTTATTTGGGAAGATGTTCGCTCTGTTTCAAACACTATATACCTAAGAAAAATATAATACTAAGGGATTTAATTTGATGAGTAATGTGGTTTTTTATTTTTGAAGAATATATGTTTTTAGGGAGATTCAGGTTATTAATGGAAATGATTAACCTATCATAGATAATATGTGATTTGGTTAATTACACTTCAATATCAGAATTTAAATATAATGGATGTTATTTAGATATAAATGTTAAGATTTACTATGAAAGACCATGTGATTAAATTGTTCTGAGTTTTGGGTTTAAATCTTAGTTTGGATTATATTGAAGGATTTTAAGGACAATTTTTTATTGAATGTTCTTTATTGAACTTTGGGTATAGTTTGTTTAATTTTGAAAATTAAGATTAGTATTTCTTTCTATAAAGGATTATACATTTTGGGAATCATTTGATCTTGTACTAACAATTTGGGTTTTTGTTAATCACTAAATGCAAGGTAAATATATATATTATCCTATGTAGATTATGTGATTCTCTAGAAGTTGATTCTTGCAATTCAGGTGTGACTAAGCCATTAGGAATACTCATCGTTTGGAGAAAATATGAGTTAGTGGTAAAAAATCATTAAATAATGAAACTCTACTTGTAAATCAAGTATATCTATTTATGTTCTTAGTCAATCACATAAATAAATTCCTCAACTTTATGAAATGGAACATAAACCAAAAAACATTTTCCACTAAGTTTTCCTACTGGGAAACTAATGACCGTTTAACCCATCAAAAGTTTATGGTTTTCTTGTTGTTAACTTTCTCCTACTCATATTTTCTATCACTCTCCATCAAAACATGACACTTATTTTATCTTCGATAACCATGTTTTCCTACACTGAATCCTAGTATGGGTTATCTCCAGTGACCTTTGTACTTCTATTTCTTTCGTTTAAGGTAATAGTTTTATTCACTCTTTTTCTGATATGAGGAATTCAATGATGTTCCCTAGCCCAGTTTTAAAATTATGAGGACTAAATTTCTAAAATAATTGAAGAATGTAACAACCCATGATTTCATAGAATGTTATTTTCTTTAAAATAATTAAATAGCTTGCGCTATACACAACACCAAGTTCGAGCGCACCATGACTGACAAACTAGCCATTCAAAAAATGTTTATGAATAGTGTTAACTAAATTTTAAATTTTATATACTCTATATAATTTTAACATTCATATTATGTGTTTCTTCAATTTTTCAGATTAAAGATATATTTTTCGAAAAAAATCATTTTTTTTGCCTTTTAATGAAGAAACCATTTTAAATCCAATATTTGACACCTTCAAATATTCAATTTGACAAATAAAAACTTCTTCTTTAGAATCAGGACCTAAAAATTTATTTTGATTAATTTTTCAGGGCTTTTCCATTAACTTTCATATTTTGAAGAATATTTAGAAATAATAAAATTTAATTGAAAACAACTATTTTAATCAAAATAATTTATAGTGTTAAATTATACATATGAATGGTTTTGAAGTATAATTATAATATATGTTTATTATTTAATTAAATGTTTGTCATTATAAGTAATTTTACAACTAATCTGGACATAAACACATATCAATATTTTGATAGTTTTTACTTTTCAAAAACCTGCTTTCTGGTTTTGACAACAAGAATATTTTTTTTAATTAATTAATACAACTTTTATATGTTTAATTAGGTAAAAAATCATTTTTTAATTTGGAATATCAAAATTATCTGTGGTTGAATTTTTTTTATTTTTCTAAAAACTTTTAATTTTTGATGAATAATAAAAAACCTGTGTTTTGGTTTAAAGTTGACTTTTTATTTTAAAAATTATTTTTAATTTAAATTTATTTTTAGGTCAAAATATATACATAATACCAATATTAGTCCAATTTAATTCATTGAAGTCATTTTATAATAAGATTAGATATATTCAATTTGATTGAACTTTTTACCATCTCTAAGAACATTTGAAAATTTGCATAAAAAATAATGTTATAATTTCTATGAATTGAATTTCAAAAATCAAAGAGATGTGGTTTAAATCATTAAGTTAAATTTGGTTCAATATGATTAAAATAATTTTTGGTGAATAGTAACTTTTGAAGTTTATTTACCATAGTTAAAAGTTAATAGGGTAATTAAAGGTAAAAATAATATTATAATTACCGGAAAACATGTCCTAATTATATGGGATAAGCTTATTCCAACTAAATAAACCTTAGGAAAAAATATATGATCCTTTCCTCTCCACTTGGATTAGATGAGGACTTTTATTATATTTTATTTAATGAAGAGTTAAAAGTTTTAAATACAAATTTTAATATCTAAAACATTTTTAATATAGGGTTATACATTAGTTAAATTCAAATAAAAATATTCATTAGAAAGATAAAATGATTTCCTACATCATGGTATTTTATTCATAATTTTTAGACATTAAATTATTAAATTTATTTATGATATAAGGATGATGCAGTAACTACCTAATTAATGAAACACTAAAAGAATTGACGTTATAAATATTAAAATAAAGGTAAATTGAAACTTTTTATTCCATAAAAGAATATTATAGGTTAATATAACATATTAGTGTTGACTCAATGTATTTTGTTTTGAATAAATCATATTTTTATAACTTTTAGAAAAACCAAATATTAAATAGTGTCAAAATTCATATACATGGGTTTTTTAAACAAATACAATTTTATTAAATTACATAATAGTTCTAAAAATCTAAATATTTTCCAAAAGGCTTATATAATGATATATATTTCATTAATGAACCAATTTAAGTTCTCTTGTAATTTTTTATTAGGTTTATTAACCATATATTATAATAATACAAGAACACATGGTAAAAGTTAAAATGATTAACTAAGAGTTAAATCTAAAAGATAATGTTAATATGGTGTCATAAACTTGTCTAAAACATATTGTTTGAAATTTTTTCGACCCATACCCACCTTATCCTTGAAATAAATCCATTTAGATCTATTATAAACTAAAAATGATTTTATAATAAAATTATATTTTATGTTTTCCCTAAAGTGACCATCACCCCTCTTATAAAAGGGTACTTCCCTTATCTTAATTTCACACCTCCAAATACTTTTGGATAATATAAAACCTACTGAATTATCCTCCCGAATACCCTAAATTCAACCGAGAGGCCATACTTTGATTATAAATCCAACGTAATTATCTCTTTTGTTCAAATCAAAATGAAGAACCTGAAGAAGCAGAAATTACTTCATAACCTCTTTCAATGTTCTTTTCTTCTTCCACTTCCTATTTCTTTTTTTAACAATAAAATAATAACTCAAGTAATTTCTAAATAAATATATTTTATTATAAATATGATCTGACCATATGAATTATTCTATCCATCTTATGAATGGAAAAGTAGCCATATGTGCGTACATACAGTTTACTGTCTCCATGTCATGGTGTAGTGTGTTATTCAACACTTAATTATTTGGATGGGTATAATAATGAGTATAACTGATGTAAATTATAAATATAACATGTTATTAATTATGGATATATAATATACCATCCAATTATATATGATTTCATCACCTATAGAATTATTTTTTCCCCGGTGCGTACGTACGGCTTACCGTCTCCCCAACACGATGAGATTCGGTTTCCCATTATATCCATTCAAGAATAATTTTTATTTGATGATTTAAAATAATATTTTAGAACTTAATATAATTCTGGATATGAACCAAATACATCCTATTCTTAACAAACATGACTTACGTAACAAAACATATAAAGGAAAACGAATCAGTTAAAAGCCATAACAATGATACTACTAAAATATCATTAACAAAGAAAAATTAGAAGATTATATATGATATCATATTTATGTATGTGGTTCTTTTATAATTTAAGTAAAATTATTTCCCTAATATATTATAGGTTAATGTACCCTTGACTAAGGAAAAGTTCAAGTTAAGGGGTTTTCATCACACATTTATTCAAGTGAGATTCAAGCAATATTTTCCATTATTTCCTTTTGTTTGGTGTGTGTACTTCCCATGATTGTATTATTTGGGTAATATACATTAATTTATTGGTATTTACAACTTCATTGTATGATCCTTCTTTCATGGGTTTTATGTTTCATAAGTTACTAAATTGGTTAGGGAATTTCTAATTTCTACTTCCATTCATTGGGTTTTACGCAAACTTAATTGATTATTTTACACCAAGATTATGTGTGAAATCACTATTTATTTATTTATGTAGAAATTTCCACTCAATTTTTTGTGGATATACATTTGATACACACATTCACTCCATTGATAAATTCTCAAGTCATTGATATAAACTTGATAACAGTAATCTTAACTCAATTTTCTTTCATTGAGATAAACATCCAATTTATTGGTGTTGTTTTTATGAGAATATGTGTGAATTTCCTATGATTGATTTACACAAAATATCCATTCACATTGAATGTATTTATATTTTTCACTCATAATTATTTCATTGATTTATCTTTAATATAAAGATATGATCTTTATAAGGTATTTCATCTCAATTAACATTCTATCGAGAGTTCTTTGTCGTTATTCACCAATTTACTTTTATATGGTGTATATACTATCCTTTGACATAATATATCATGTATCCATTTATTCTCATGATATTTTAATGTTTTGATTAATTTTATTCATCAATTATTTTTATTCAAGCGTCTCTCATTTGGTTAGGAACTCATTAACTAAAATATAATTTTAAATTTTTTAAATACTTATTCTTATAAATCTTTCTCATTAATGTCCATGTTTTAAAAATGGATTTAATAATTTATTTATATGGAAATGAATGTTTTTAAATTGAAATTTTTTTCAAAAGTTTCAAAGTGGTATGAGACACTTTGATACCAAAATATCTTTAAAATGGCTTCTTGATAAATAATGATACTTTGAAAAGTTTCCATGAAAAAAGGGATATTTCACTCAAATTGTTTTACTGATTATTTAATCTATGTCAATATCATTCATTATTATTTATTAATTTTTATTTATTATAATAAAATCTTCCATATTGTACATATTGAGTTATGTTGGACTATGGATGTGATATTTTTATACCATTCATAGTTTCTGAACATTTCATATGATAGTTTTAATATGAATATTTAGATTATGTTTCACCCTTTTCATATTAGGAATGCATTGGACTTTGTAGGTGACAGGAGGGGCCCTCACTATCCCCTCGATGAATCGGTAGGTCTAATGAGACTAAATAGTGTTGTTTCATAAGGCCTTTTCAAAATCATTATTTTTTGTCTTGGCATGAGGCATTGACTATGTGATATGATGTCCAGCATTATGCACTCCATTATTTTGAAAATATATATTGATATTTCATTTGATTATTCAACTGGGAGAAAATCAGTGTGAATAATTAAATAAAATTATTTAATTTATATTTTCCATATTAGACTGAAGTTTAAGTTTAAAAGTCTTTTTTTTTTGGTTTTATAAATTGTCTTATATGTTTGTGCATATTTATGAAAGTTTATGCTATATTTTTATCCTTAATGAGCTTCTGAGATCACCCCTTTATTATGATTTATTTTTCTCAGGATGTGAAGAATTTTATTTTGATTGACCCTAAGGAATAGGCTAAGTAATATGAGTGTGTTCAAAGGAGACTCAATGTTGTTTTTTTATTTAATAATGTAAAGTGGAACTAATGTATGTATCTTGTACATCCCTGAAAACTAAACATAGTAGTATTTTGGTATTGGATCCCTTGTGATCATGACAATGTTATGTAATAATTCACTAACTCTAGGTAACTAGGGTCGGGTGTTACTGTTGGTATTAGAGGAATTTTAGTACAATAATTGGAAACTAGATTTATAAAAACACATATTAGATAACATTACCCTAAGATAGAATGTGAGTATTGGTATAGAATAAATTCCTAGATTTTTTTAATGTTGAGATCATGTTAGTTTTCCAAGAATCACATCACTGTCTATATACAAGCAGGTGGAAGAAACTCTGGCACAAATGTGTCTAGGGGTAAAACCTGGAAACACCGCTTTGAGTTAAACTTGAATGGTAACTAGTGCATGACAATGGACCTTGTTGCACTTTTGGAAACAACCATCCTAGGTGATACGCTTAGGATATTTCACATTTTCATTACAAACCAATTTGAAAGAATTTAATATAAGATGAGAATAAATAAACATGGTTAATCCTGAGGTGTTTTAGATTTAAAATAATGTTCCCTGATATTCTATAAATTATTTTATGACTTTTGTTACTCACACTATACTTTCTGGTTTAAGTCAATGGCTAGATTCCAAGTAAGTCATAGTAGCATTGAACATGACATACAAGGTGGGCACGATTGTGTAAATGATAAAATAAATTTAATGTTGATAGGCATAAAATATATCGTGTTGATGCTGAATAAGGTTTCCTAAAAGATGATCAACAACATATACATTAACTAAGTCCAAAATTAAACAAATAAGAGTAAGGTGGAGAATGATAAGAGCTCCATCAGTGGAGACCATGGAGAAAAGAAAGATCAATTTCCATCGTGCAAGAAATTTGGAATGATACACACAAGAAGGTGTCTCAATAGAACCAATAAATGCATTATGTATGGTAAAGAAGGACCTAAAGTAATGAATTTCTGAGGAAAAATGAAGAGTACTGTGGAAGAAAATAAAAATGATCCATAGAACCCATTTATAGACATTTTCCGTAAATGTAGGGTACCTAGAAATTACACGATTCAATGCCTTATTCTATAGGATGACCACTAGGTCAAGTAATAACCTATTTGGAAATAAATGGAAGATTTTTTTTAAAGTATTAACGGTATTTCTTGATGGAAATACTTTGGAAGTCTTTTCTCTTATATTTGTAACCCTATATTTTATTATTTAAAAATTACATTTTAGGAATAATTGTATTTTCTTTTATAGATATAGTTATAAAGAATCATTTGGGTTTATATGATCCTGGAATTTGAGGTAATTATAGGTTGTTAATTTTTGGGATGAAAATGCGAGGTATGAGTTAACATTTTTGGTTAAATAATGTTATGGTTATTTTGGGGAATTTATCTCATTTTCTGGAATGTTATAAAATATAGTTTTTGAAAATGGACAACACGTAGACCGTGTGACAACCCATCACATTGGACAAGGCAACGGGTATCAAACCCACAACCAAAGTGCGACGAGGATTAATTTCCCACCACTATACTACAAGAATTCCATGGTCAGTGTAACTAATTTTTTTAGTTAGATTATTCTATTGATCAATAATAAGTTGATTTGGGATCTTAGGTTTTATAAAATAGATATTATTTGTATTGGAAAATGATTTGGTGACTATGTGATAAATTTTATTTTGGAAGATGTTCGATCTGTTAAGAAAACTGTATGCCTAAGGAAAATAGAATACTATGGGATTTCATTTGAGGGGTAATGGTGGATTTTTATTTTTGAAGAATATATGTTGTTTATAGAGATTCAGTTTTTTAATGGAAATGATTAACATATCATAGATAATATGTGATTTGGTTAATTACACTTTAGTGTTATACATTAAGAGTAGTTGATATTATTTGGAGATAAATGTTAAGATTTACTATGAAAGTCTTTGTGATTAAATTCTTCTGAGTTTTGGGTTTCAATCTTAGTTTGGATTATATAGAAGTATTTAATGGACAATTGTTTATTGAATGGTCATTATTGAACATTGGGTATAGTTTGTTTAATTTTTTAAATTAAGATTAGTATTTCATTCAATAAAGGATTATCCATTTTGGGGATCATTTGATCTTCTACTAACCATTTTTTTGTTAATCTTTAAAGACAATGGAAATATATTGTTCATCCTTTGTGGATGATGGGATTCTCTAGAAGTTCATTCTAGAACTTTCGGTGTGACCAAGTCATATTGAATACTCATAGTTTGGAGAAAGATGATTTATTGGTAGAAACACATTAACAAATGAAAATCTACTTAAAAAGTAATTATGTCTTTTTATGTTCTTAGTCAATCTCATTAATAAATATCTGAACTTTATGAAATGGAACATAAAAAAAATTCTGTTTAATTTTCTTATTGGGAAACTAATGACCATTTAACCCATTACAAGTTTTTGGTTTTCTTGTTATTAACTTGATCTTTATCATGTTTTCTATCACTCTCCATCAGAACGTTACACTTAGTTTATCTTCTATATCCATGTTTTCCTATATGGAATCATAGTATGGGTTATCTCAGGTGACCTTTGTACTTCTCATTCTTTTGTTTAAGGTGATAGTTTTATTGACTCTTTTTCCAATGTAGGACACTAAATGATGTTCCCAAGCCCAATATTAAAATTGAGAGGACAAAATTTTTAAAATGGGGGAATAATTTAACACCCCAAGATTTCACAGTAAGTTATTTTTTAATGTAATTTAGTAGCTTGGGCTACACGCAACACTGAGTTCGAGTGGACCACGTCTTACCAAAATAGACATTCAAAATGTGGTTAGTAAGAGTATTAAATTCATATTTACTTCTATATAATCCATATAATTATAATATTTATATTATTTTTTTCTTAGACATAATATAAGAACAAAATCTATTTTTCATATTAAAGAAGTATTTTATTAAAAAAATGCTATTTAACACCTTTTAATGGAGAACCCATTTTAAATACAATATTTGAAACTATAATATATTTAATTTGACAAAATAATCTTCTTTTTTATAATTGGAACATAAAAATTTAGTTTAGATAATGTTTTGGTGCTTTTCTGATAATATTCATATTTTGATGAATAGTGAAAGAAAAACTATAAATGAATTGAATTTTTTTTTAATCTAAATAATTTATAGTGTTAAATTATATATTTGAATGGTTTTTATGTATAATTATATTATATTTTTATCATTTAATCTAATTTTTTTCATCGGAAGTAACATTACATTTAAATTGGACATAAATACATATCAATCTTTTGATAGTTTTTACTTCTCAAAAACCTGCTTTCTGGATTTGACAATGGAAATATTTTTTAAAATTAATTAATAAAACTTCTATTTTTTTAATTTTATAAAAATTACATCATTTTTTAATTTGGAATATCAAAATTATCTTTGGGTTAAATTTTTTCTAGAAACATTCAGTTTTTGATGAATAGTGGAAAACAATGCGTTATTGTTTAAAGATGAATTTTTATTTAAATAAATATTATTAATTTAAATTTATTTTAATGTAAGTATAGATATATAATACCTATATTAGTTCTATGTATTTCATTGAAATCATTTTATAATAAGATTTGATATATAAAATTTTATTTAACTTTTTACCGTCTTTTACTCACCTTTTAGGAACATTTGTAAATTTTCATAAAACATAATTTTACCACTTATGTGAATTGAATTTCAAATATCTGAGAGTCATGGTTCACATCAGTAATTAGAATGCGGTTCAATAGGATGAAAACAATATTTAGTGAATAGTAACTTATGAATTTTATTTACCACTGTTAAAATTAAATAGGGTAATTGAAGGTAAAAATGATATTTTAATTACCCTAACACATGTTCTAATTCTATTTGATAAGTGTATTTCGACCAAAATCAAACTCAGGAAAAAAATATGATCCTTTTGTATCCACTTGGATTAGATTAGGAGATTTAATATTTTTTTTCAAAGAATATTTAAAAGTGTTAAATTCAAATTTTAATAACAAAGACATTTTTAATATATCATTATACATAAGATAAATTAAACTATAAATATTCATTAGAAATTAAAAAAAAATACTTCCTACATCATTGTATTTTATTTGTAATTTTTAGACATTAAATAATTAAATTTATTTATGACACAATGATGATGTAGTAACTACCTTATTAATGAACGAATAAAATAATTTATGTTATAAATATCAAAATAAATTTAAAATGAAACTCTTGATGTCATCCACGAATTTTATATGTTAATATGACTTGTTAGAGTTGATTCAATGTATTTTTTAAAATAAATCATATTTTTATAACTTTCACAAAAACCAAATACGAAATTGGGTCAAAATTGACATAAATGAGTTTTTAAAAAAAATACTATTTTATTAAATTATATAATTGTCCTAAAAAATTAATGTTTGGACAAATGGAATATATTATGATATATATGTCATTAATGAAGAACTTGAGGTTCTCCTGGCATTTTATAGCATGTCTATTAACCATTTATTATAATAATAAACGAGTACATGATAAAAGTTAAACTATTTAACTAAGAGTTAAATCTAAATGATAAGGTGAACACGGTGTCCAGGATATCTCTAAACCATAAAGTTTGAGTGTTTTTTGACCCATACCCACCTTACCCTTGAAATAAATCCATTTTAAGATATTATAAACTAAAAATGATTTAATAATAAAATAATATTTCAAGATTTCCCTAAAGTGATTTTCACCTCTCTCATAAAAGGGTATATTCCCTTATCTTAATTTGACACCTTCAAAGCCTTTTGACTCATCCAACCCCTTCTCAAATGTAACTCCCTGAGATTTTATGAAAAATATTATTTTTAATTTCATTAATGTCCTGTGTTGTACACTACATCAAAAGGAGCTTGTACAACATGCATCCTTGACTTGCCTTGCATTACACGCAATCGTGACCTTCCTCGATAGCGTGTGTAGTATGCAATACCGAGTTTCACTAAATGAGATATTATTATAATATTATTATGAACTAGACTTTATGAATTGTAATTCCCACTTTTTGAAATTTTATAAATTTTATCTTTCAAAATGGACTTCATTTTTGGATTTGGAATATCGAAATGAGCTTTGGGTGAAATTTTGGTACTTTTCGGATAACTTTCATTTTCTGATGAATATTGAAAAGTACTAAATTTTAATTAAAAACAACCTTTTTAATCGAAATAATTAATATTGAAAAATTATTAAGTTGGGTGGTTTAAAAGTATATTTAGAATATATTTTTACAATTTAATACAATGTTGGTCATTGGATGTAATTTCACATTTAAAGCAGACATAAACAAGTGTCAATATTTTGATAGTTATTATCTATTAAGAACACACTATTTGTTTTGACAATGGGAATTAATTTTTAAATTAATTAATGCAACTGATATGTTTTGAATTTGGTAAAATAGACATCATTTTTGAGTTCATATTATCAAATATAGCTTAGGCCTAATTTTTTGTATTTTTCTGGAAACATTCATTTTTGATGAATAGTGAAACCACTAAGTGGTAGTTAAAAAATGAATTTTTCATAGAACTTAATTTTACCGCTTCTGTGAGTGGAATTTCGAAAATCCTAGAAACACGGTTAATATCAAGGACTAAAATGTGGTTCAATGAGATAAAAATAATTTTTGGTGAATAGTAACTTTTTACTTTTTTTCCACGGTTAAAAGTAAATAGGGTAATTAAGGGTAAAAATGATATTATTATTACCCTAACACATGTCCTAATTCTATTGGATAAGTGTAATTCGGCCAAAAACAACCTCAGGAATAAAATATGTCCATTTAGGACCACTTGGATTAGATTAGGACAATTATTATTAATTTATTTAAAGAAGGGTTAAAATAGTAAAAATCAAAGTTTAATAACTAAATAATTTTTAATATAGGGTTATACATAAGATAAATTCGACTATAAAAATTAATTAGAAATATAAAAATATTTCCTACATGATGGTATTTTATTTTTAATTTTTAGACTTAAAATAATTTAATTTATTTATGACACAATGATGATGCAGTAATTATTTTATTAATGAAATATTGACATAATTGATGTTATAAATACCCAAATAAATGTAATTTTAGACTTTTTATGAATTCAAATTATTTTTTGTGCTAATATGACATGTTAGTATTGATTTAATTAACTGTTTTTGAACTAATCATTCTGTTATGAGTTTCACAAAAATCAATTACCAAATAGTGTCAAAATTGACATAAAATAGTTTTTAAAACAAATATTATATTATTAATTGTTATTATATTCTTAAAAATCTATGTTTCAGCCAATATACTTATATTATGATAGTTTTATCATTAATGTACCACTTGGGGTCGATTGGATTTATATGGTATGTTTATTAACTATATAATATAAAAATACAAAGTGACATGGTAAATGTCAATCTAATTAACTAAGAGTTAAAACTAAATGTTAAGGTTACTATAACGACCTAAACTTGTATAAATTCTATTGGATGAGTTTAATTTGACCCATCCCCACCTTAGCTTCGAAATAAATCAATTTGGAGCTATTAAAAACCGAATATGACTTTATAATAAAATAATATTTTTAGTTATTCCCATGGTGGCCCTCTCCTCCCTTATAAAAGGGAACCTCCTCCCTCTCTTCCTCACACCACTTTGAGCCTTCATACTCGGCCAAACCCTACCAAATTCTCTTCTCCACTTCCCTGGAAACATCCTAGAGGTCCTGGGATTCTTCAAAGACCAATTTTAGTGCCCTAAAAGGAGGCCTCAAAGAGGCGCTTCAAAGAAGAGGTAATGTCCTTTACCGATTCTTTCAACTTTATTTCTTCTTACACTTGTTATTATTTAGTTGTTTCATTATGAAGTAATAAAATCAGTATCACTCATATACTGATATGTTACTATAAGTATGATACAACCCTATTTCACCATCTATCCATCCTACGGAAAACGAAATCACCATGCGTGCGTAGGTACGGAATACCGTCTCCACGCCGTGCTGCAATCTATTCTCCACCACCACCTTACAAGGATGGGTATAATGGTGAAAATAAATAACTATATGTTATTATTGTAAAGTATTATTTATTCTTTAATAGTATACATACACTCCAATAAAATTCCACGATCATGGGAACGATATCATCGCTCGTGCGTACGTACGGAATACCATCTCCACGACGCGATGAGATTCATTATCAATGATTAACCATTCATAAATTATTATAAAGTATATGTAATAAGTAATCATTAAATATATGATATAATAATGATACAGGATTTATGTATATATATATGTATGTCATCTAATTAATTCCATTCAATTCAATGAGGAAATGAAAACAACGTTCACGCGTACGTACGACCTACCGTCTCCATGAACGGTGTATTTCGTTCCATTTATCAATATATTATATATATGTATATTATGAATATATATTATATATAAATCATGTTTTATATTCTGGAATTAAGTAATCGTGATCTAGGTAATCATATGAATAATTACAAGTCAAAACACGGACGACAAATGAAACGATTTTTCCCAAAACGCTCTTTAACATGGAATTTACAAAAGAACGGGTAAAATAAAGTCCCAAGTGAACCATATATGATATCATAATAATGAATATGATTCTGTAATAAGTCAATGAAATTATTTAAATAATTATACAGGAGGTTCAGATATGTACGAAGCATATCGGACCTAAGGTAAGGGATAAATATTCCAATCTCATTCTTATCTGAGATTGTTTATTCGTAAATATTTACTGGGTTTATTGTTATTATCCATGTACATGTTTTCATGTATGTTTAAAGTCCTTTTTACCCATTTTTGAATTTTACTTCAAGGAATGTAAGAAATCTTTCTTTTGTTTTACGTTACGAGGTACTTTTTTGACTTTTCCAGCAAAAGTATGAGAAGAATGTTTTTTTAACTTATACGGCAAAAACGGATTTTTATAGTTTTATAAAGCCTTAATTTCATGAAGCTTCCTCCAAAAGATTTCATGACTATTTTCAAAAAAACCCTTTTCTTTTAAAATTGAATACCATTATGTCAATAGAGAATGATTTTGAAGAAGAAAGGATATTTTCCTCAAGAATTCATTTCAAGTGTTTTATCAAAACCACTTTTCATCTAAGATGACATTATTTTATATGTGTATGTTTCAAGTATCATGTCTCTATGATTTACATGGTTTCACTTTTCTTATTATGAAGTGATATCCATTTCTTTTATATGGATTATTTGGTGATGGGATGATGTTTATGAAACCCATTTTATTTATTGGATTATTATGAATGATGTATGTTTATTTTGTGGCACAAGTAAGAATGATTTCATTATGAGATGGGTGGTACCTATATCTCCATCCAATTCATTGGGTAAATATTTAAATATAATGAGATAGACATGGATGGAATGGTAAGTTAATCCAGTTCAGTAATACAGGACTGGAATGAGGAGTGAACTCAATTCAGAAAGGTACTTTTTCCACTAAGATGGTCTTGGGAGCAATGCCTTGGCAACTATGGAAATCATTACATGTGTTTAATGGATTCCACAATTAAATGTTTTATTCCCATGTTATGTTATCATGATTTATGTTCCATTATGATCTATGCCTTATGTACTTCCATGTTTTAAGTCGTTGCTCAAGATTTTGATGTTTAAACATTATGTTCATGTTCTAAGTTCAAATGTATATGGTATGTTTTATTTTATCCATGTTTACCCTTACTGATCATTTGAGCTCACCCTTTTTATGCTTTATTTTCCCCCAGGATTAAAATAAAGGTTTTAGTTAAGGAAACAAAAAGTGGAAGATCTTTATGGGAGATGTTGAAGATCTTTCACCGCAATTAGAAGATTACGTTCCAAGTTTCCAAAGACACTAAACTATTGTGGTCCTTGTGTGTATGTTTTTGTTATGTATTATGTATTCCGTAAAAGTAATGCAATATCTATGTAGGTAAATCTTTGGGTCTCTACAGTTGGTATCAGAGGAAAGGTTTAGCCAACCTTTGGAAACTAGGATGCGATAACTTTAGTGAGATCCCTAGAGATATTTCTAAGGTATTTCTAGGGATGTATTTAAGGTTAAGTATAAGTATAGGTTATAGTCCTAGAATTATAGTAACGATCTTAGAATTAAACCTAAGATGTTAGATATTGAAGGTACTCCCCCTTTATTATGTTGTTTTCCCTAGCATGATTTTTCCTCTCACACTATTCTTTTTGGGTTTTAGATGATGGATGGAACCCGAAGAAACCATGTTGATCAATGTAATGGACAATGCAATGATTTTCCTCATGAACAGACAAATGTTATGGGAGATGGAGTGAAAAATCTTATTGCTATACTTACACAAGCTATGAATCATTCTGGACATCCAAATGGGGAGAGAAGGGAACAATAATCTATTGAGTCCTTCATGAGGCAACGTCCACCTTCTTTCAGTGGGTCTTCTGATCCACTTGTTGCTGAAAAATGGATCAGTACCCCTGAAAAGATATTTTCAGTTCTTCAATGTTCTGGACATGATAAAGTCATCTTAGCAGTATATTGTTTGGAAGGTGAAGCTGATCAATGGTGGAATCTTATCAAGAAGACGAGGCCAAGAGAGGAAATTGAGTCCATGGAATGGGACGAGTTCAAGAAATTATTTTTCAATAAGTAATTCCCTTGTATTCTTAGAACAAAGGTGGAGAATGTGTTTCTTGAACTAAAGAAAAAGGATGATGAATCTGTTGGTGTATACGAAGAGAATTTTACAAGGCTTTCAAGGTATACATCTGGCTTTATCATCCGACCTGAAAGTAAATTTTATCAATTCTTTAGTGGCTTAAAACCAAATCTTCAAAGGTAATTAGCTATAAGAGACTTCAGTAGCTATGAATAAATTTTGTGTTGTGATATCAAGGTAGAAATGGATGTTGGTGTTACTTATCCATCTCATAGTTTTGACAAGAAACGAAAGATGGAGTTCAAGGAGAAATATCAGAATAATGGTGAAAAGAAGATGAATGTCTCCTTATGCTCAAAGTGTGGAAAGAATCACGGTGGAGATTGTCTTAAAGGGACTAGAAAATGTTTTTAAGTGTGGAAAATAAGGTCATCGAGCAGCTAAGTGTCGAAGTAATGGAAAATGGGTTTCAAATGATGTGAATAAATAAAATACTGCAGAGAATGCACCACCAACACTTCAATGCTTCAAGTGAAAGGAAATGGGGAATTAGGCTAATAAATGCCCTAATCCAAGGGTTAGTGATGATCGACATGAGAAACCACTTAAGGCAAAGGACAAAGGGATGTTACATGCGATCACTATTGGCAATGTTGAATATGACAACGATGTGGTGGAATGATTAAGTGTTTATGTAATGGGATTCAAAAATAATGTTGTATATAGTATCGTGGAATGTTGGAATATTTATGTATTGGTCTATTGTGGTTCTCAATAATTTTATGGTATCGGTAACCATGGAAAGTGATTGATATATTTTTGGAAAAAAGATGATATGCACATAATGAAGGGAAAACGAGAAACTGAAATGTTTGACAGTATTCATGAGCTCATGACTGATATAAGGAAATAGTTATATCTTGGTTTGAGGTTTTGGTATGTGAAAAGAGTTAACTTTTGACAGCACTCATGTTTTTACTAAGATTCAATGGGTATTCATTTTTTAATAGAATACAAGATTAAGGACTTCGAATATTTGGAATGTGACCAACAAGACATATCTCATGATATATGGGGATCAACGATGGTATTAACATGCTAGTTGTATGAACTCTTTGGTAATCGTTTTCACTATAATATGAGATTGGAATGTAGTATTTTGGATAAGACTAAATATTTGAATGGATTATGTTGGACATAAGTTAGTATTGTTTAAGGATAAGAGTTTTTTTCGATATTATTTATGGGATGCAGTTTTAGAAAAAGGACAACCTACAGGATGGGCGACAGCCCATTGCGTCGGACAAGGCTGTGGGAATCGAACCCACAACCGAAGTGCGACTGGCCTTTATCGCCTACCACTAGCCTACAATAAGTCCCTGTTTTGTAGAAACTAGTTTTATTATATTAAGCAGTATGATATATGAAGTATAAGTCCATTTTAGGAACCATATATGATTAATGTCACTATAGATGGACTTATGTATTTTTTGCTAACTTTTCTAACCTTTTGTTCGAGATAGATGGAATGACCCATCATTATGTTACATGATCTGCTAACACATCACGAATGAAAAATTCAACTTCATTTCTTTAAGATATGAAGTAGAAATTTTCCAAAGAACGACCAACGGTGAGACTGTACCAAAATCACGAATGTATTTCTTCTAATTCCAATTTAATCAACTTTAGGGAAATGAACTTGAAAACCATGAATGTTTACCTAGTGCTCTTATATCCGATGAATCAGATGGTACCATAGATCATCACAAATTTATGGCTTTGTGATTGCTGGATTTTTCATAGCCATGTTCTCTACCACTCTCCATCATTACATGATGGTTAGATTTTTCTTCCATATCCATATTTTCACCTATGTTCTCCTGCATGGAAACCTAGTGATGAGTTAATTTGGGTAACCATTACGTTTCATACTTTAGTTTTTAAAGCCAAGTTTTGGTATTCCTTTTTACGATGTGGGTTTCTATTAAATAAAATTTCGAGTAGTAAACCATTTATAATCCCGACGAATTTCGAGGGAGAAATTCATTTTAAGGGGGGTAGAATGTAACACCCCGAGATTTTATGAAAAATATTCTTTTTAATTTCATTAATGTCTTGTGTTGTACGCTATACCAAAAGGATCTTGTACAACACGCATCTTTGACTTGCCTTGCATTGCACGCAATCGTGACCTTCCTCGATAGCGTGTGTAGTACGCAATACCGAGTTTCACTAAACGAGATATTATTATAATATTATTATGAACTAGCCATCATGAATAGTAATACCCAATTTTTAAATTTTTTAAAATTTTATCTTTTAAAATGGACTTCATTTTTGGATTCGAAATATCGAAATTAGCTTAGGGTGAAATTTTGGTACTTTTCAGATAACTTTCATTTTCGGATGAATAGTGAAAATTACTAAATTTTAATTAAAAACAACCTTTTTAATCGAAATAATTAATAGAGATAAATTATTAATTTGAGTGGTTTTAAAGTATATTTAGAATATATTTTTACAATTCAATACAATTTTGGTCATTGGATGTAATTTCATATTTAAACCAGACATAAACAAGTGTCAATCTTTTGATAGTTATTATCTCTTAAGAACACACTATTTGTTTTGACGACAGGAATTAATTTTAAAATTAATTAATGCAACTGATATTTTTTTAATTTGGTAAAATAGACATTATTTTTGAGTTCATAATATCAAATATAGCTTAGGCCTAATTTTTGGTATTTTTCTGGAAACATTCATTTTTGATGAATAGTGAAACCACTAAGTGATAGTTAAAAAAATGAATTTTTCATAAAACATAATTTTACCGCATCTGTGAGTGGAATTTAGAAAATCCTAGAGACATGGTTAATATCAAGGACTAAAATTTGGTTCAATGAGATGCAAATAATTTTTTGATGAATTGTAACTTTTTACTTTTTTTACCACGGTTAAAAGTAAATAGGGTAATTAAGGGTAAAAATGATATTATTATTACCCTAAAAAATGTTTTAATTCTATTGGATAAGTGTAATTCAGCTAAAAACAACCTTAGGAATAAAATATGACCCTTTAGGCCCAGTTGGATTAGATTAGGACAATTATTATTAATTTATTTAAAGAAGGGTTAAAATAGTTATAATCGACATTTAATAACTCAATCATTTTTAATATAGGGTTATACATAAGATATATTCGACTATAAATATGAATTATAAAGATAAAAAGCTTTCCTACATGATGGTAGTTTATTTGTAATTTTTATACTTGAAATAATTTAATTTATGTATGACACAATGATGATGCAATAATTATCTTATTAATGAAATATTGACATAATTGATGTTATAAATACCCATATAAATGGAATTTGAGACTTTTTATGAATTAAAATAATTTTCTATGCTAATATGACATGTTAGTATTTATATAATTAACTTTTTTTGAAATAATAATTCTGTTAAGATTTTCAAAAAAATCAATTACCAAATAGTGTGAAAATTGACATAAAATAGTTTTTAAAACAAATATTATATTATTAATTGATATTATATTCCTAAAAATCTAAGGTTCGGCCATGATACTTATATCATGATAGTTTTATCATTAATGTACCACTTTTGGGTCTCTTGTATCTATATGGTAATTATATTAACTATATAATATAAAAATATAAAGTGACATGGTAAATGTCAATCTAATTAACTAAGAGTTAAAACTAAACGTTAAGGTTAATATAATGACCTAAACTTGTCTAAATTATATTGGATGATTATATTTCGACCCATACCCACCTTATCTTCGAAATAAATCAATTTTGAGCTATTAAAAACCGAATATGACTTTATAATAAAATAATATGTTTAGTTATTCCAAAGGTGCCCCTCTGCTCCCTTATAAAAGGGAACCTCCTCCCTCTCTTCCTCACACCAATTTGAGCCTTCATGCTAGTCTAACCCCTGCCAAATTTTCTTATCCACTTCCCTAGAAACATCCTAGCAGTCATGGACTTCTTCAAAGACCAATTTTAGTGCCCTAAAAGTAGGTCTCAAAGAGGCGCTTCAAAGAAGAGGTAATGTCCTTTACTGATTCTTTCAACTTTATTTTTTCTTCCACTTCTTCTTATTTAGTTGTTTCATTATGAAGTAATAACATAAGTATCACTAATATACTTATATGTTATTATAAGTATGAAACAACCCTATTTCACCATCTATGCATCCTACGGAAAATGAAATCACCGCGCGTGCGTATGTACGGAATACCGTCTCCACGCCGTGGTGTAATCTATTTTCCACCACCACCTTACTTGGATGGGTATAATGGTGAAAATAAATTACTATATATAATTATTGGAAATTATTATTGATTCTTTAATAGTATACATACACTCCAATAAAATTCCACGATCATGTGAACGATATCATCGCTCGTGCGTACGTACGGAGTACCGTCTCCACGACGCGATGAGATTCATTCTCAATGATTAACCATTCATAAATGATTATAAAGTATATGTAATAAGTAATCATGAAATATATGACATAATAATGATAATTTATTTATGTATATATATATGTATTTCATCCAATTAATTCCATTCAATTCAATGAGGAAACGAAAACAACGTTCATGCGTACGTACGGCCTACCGTCTCCATGAACAGTGTATTTCTTTCCATTTATCGATCTATTATATATATGTATATTCTGAATATATATTATATATAAATCATGTTTTATATTCTAGAATTAAGTAATAGTGATATAAGTAATCATATGAATAATTACAAGTCAAAACACGGACGACAAATGAAACGATTTTACCCAAAATGCTCTTTAACATGGAATTTACAAAAGAACGGGTAATATAATGTCACAAGTGAACCATATATGATATCATAACAATGAATATGATTCTGTAATAAGTCAATGACATTATTTAAATCATTATACAAGAGTTTCGGATACGTTTGAAGCATATCAGACCTAAGGTAAGGGATAAATATTCCAATCTCATTCTTATCCGAGATTGTTTATTCGTAAATATTTACTGGGGTTATTGTTATTATACATGTACATGTTTTATAAAAAAATTTTCATGTATGTTTAAAGTCCTTTTTACCCATTTTTTAATTTTACTACATGTTATGTAAGTAATCTTTCTTTTGTTTTACGTTACGAGGTACTTTTTTGACTTTTTCGGCCAAAGTAGGAGAAGAATGTTTTTTTAACTTATACTACACGAATGGATTTTTACGGTTTTATAAAGCCTTAATCTCATGAAGCTTCCTACAAAATATTTCATGACTATTTTCAACAATATCGTTTTCTTTTAAAATTTCTTGACAATTTGTGAAAAGAGAATGATTTTGAAGAAGAAAAGATATTTTCCTCCAGAATTCATTTCAAGTGTTTTATCAAAACCATTTTTCATCTAAGATGAAATTATTTCATATGTGTATGTTTCAAGTATAATTTCTCTATGATTTACATGGTTTCACTTTTCTTATTATGAAATTATATCCATTTCTTTTATATGTATTATTTGATGATGTGATGATGTCTATGAAACCCATTTTATTTATTGGATTATTATGAATGATATATGTTTATTTTGTGGAACAAGTAAGAATGATTTCATTATGAGATGGGTGGGACCTATATCTCTATCCAATGCATTGGGTAAAGATTTATATCTCATGAGATAGACATGGCTGGAACGGTAAGTTAATCCGGTTCAGTAATACAGGGCTAGAATGAGGAGTGAACTCGATTCATAAAGGGACTTTTTCCACTAAGATGGTCTTGGCAGCAATGCCTTGGCTACTATGGAAATCATTACATGTGCTGAATGGATGCCACAATTACATGATTTATTCCCATGCTATGTTATCATGAATTATGTTCCATTATGATCTATGCCTTATGTACTTCCATTTTTTAAGTGTTGCTCAAGATTTTGATGTTTACACATTATGTTCATGTTTTTAAGTTCAAATGTATATGGTATGTTTTATTTTATCCATGCTTACCCTTACTGAGAATTTGAGCTCACCCTTTTTATGTTTTATTTTCCCCCAGGATTAAAATAAAGGTTTTAGGTAAGGAAACAAAAAGTGGAAGATCTTTATGGGAGATGTTGAAGATCTTTCACCACGATTAGAAGATCACGTTCCAAGTTTCCAATGACACTAAACTATTACGGTCCTTATGTGTCTGTGTTTTTTATGTATTATGTATTATGCAAAATTAATGTAATATATATGTACATAATGCTTCGGGTCTCTACACCAAATATCCTCCCAACTACCCTCACTTCACCCTAGTGTCCTTACTTTGATTATAAATCCAACCTAAGGATCCCTTTTGGTCAAATCAAAAGGAAGAACACGAAGAAGAGATAATTACTTCATCACCTCTTTCAATGTTCTTTTCTTCTTATACTTCCTCTTTCATTTTTGTTTTCATTCTAAAATAATAACTCTAGTACTTTATACATACTGGGATATTATTATAAATATGGTACAACCATATTCATTGTTCTTTTCATCCTATGAATGACAAAGTCACCATACATGCATATGTACAACTTACCATCTCCACGTCGTGGTGTAGTTTGTTATTCAACACTTTATTATTTGGATTGGTATAATAATGAGTATAAGTGTTGTAAATAATAAAGATAACATGTTAATTATTCTATATCTATAATATACCACTCAATTACATGGAAATTCACCACAAATAGATGATATTGTCACTCGTGTATACGTACGGCTTTCCATGTCCACGACACAATGATATTTCATTTACCATTATAACCATTCAAGAATAATTTTAATTTTATGATTAAAAATAATATTTAAGAACATAATAGAATTATTTATATGAATCAAATACATCCTATACAAATCAAACATGACTTACATAACAAAACATACAAAGGAAATCAAGTCTGGTAACACCCAAATCAATGATACTACTGAAATATCATTAACATTATAATATTATAATATTATATATGATTTAATATTTATGTATTTGGTTCTTGTATAATTTAATAACAATTATTTCACCATTATATATGAGGTAAACATTCCATCAACTATGAAAAAGTACAAGGTAAGAGGTTTTCGGCTCACTTTTATTCTCGTGAGATTCATGCAATATTTGCAACTATTTCCATGCATGTGGTGTATGTACATTAAATGATTGTATTATTTGTGTAATATAATTTAATTTATGGTATTTACATCTTCATTTTATGATCCTTTATTCTTGGGGTATATGTTTTGTATGTTTCCAAATTGGTACGGGAATTTCTAATTTCAATTTCCACTCATTGGGGTTTACAAAAACTTCATTGATTATTTTACTCCAATATTATGTGTGGAAACACTATTTATTTATTTATATAGAAATTTCCAATCCCTTATTTGTGGATATAATTTTGATCAAAATAATTACTCCATTGATAAAATCTCAATTCATTGATATGAACCTGATAATAGTAGTCTTAACTCAATTACCATTCATTGAGTTAAACATCCAAGTCATTGGAGTTGTTTTTATAAGAATATGTGTGAATGTCATGTGATTGATTTACACAGAATATCCAATCATATTGAGTGTATTTATATTTTTTATACATAATTATGTCATTGATTTATCCTTAATCTAAGGATACAGGTACTTCATCTCAATTTACATTCCACTGAGAGTTCTTTATTGTTATGAACCTATTTACTTTTATATGGTGTATATACTATCCTTTGACACAGTATAAAATTAATCCATTTATTATCATGATATAATAATGTTTTGATAAATTTTATTCCTCAATAATTTGTATTCATGTGTCTCTCGTTTGGTTAGGAACACATTAACTAAAATATCATTTTAAATGTTTTAAAGATTTATTCTTCTAAATCCTTCTCAATAATTTAAATTTTTTAAAAATGGTTTTAGGGATTTATTTATATAGACACGAATATTTTGAAATTAAAATTCCTTTCAATAGTTTCAAAGTGGTATGGGAAAATTTGATTCAAAAATCTTTTTTTAACAGCTTCTTGATAAATAGTGAGATTTTTAAATGTTTCAAAGAAAAATGTGATATTTCTCACAAATAGTTTTACTGGTTATTTTTTTCTCTGGAAATATCCCTCATTATTTTTTATTGAGGTTAATTTATTATAATAAAATCATCTATATTGTATTGTATGAGTTATTTTTGACTGTGGATGTGCTATTTTTATACCATTCATGGTTTGTGGACATTTCAATTGCTAGTTTTAATATAAGTGTTTTGATTATGTTTCACCATTTTCAGATGTGGAATGCATTGGACTTAGTAAGTGATGGGTGGAACCCACTATATCCCCTTGATTCATCGGTAGGTCTCATTAGACAAACTAGTGTCATAGCACAAGGCCTTGAAAAATTCGATATTTATAGTCTTGGCAAGTGGCATTGACTATCTGGTTATGATGTCCAACATTATGCATTCCATCATTATGAAATTAGCTATTGATATTACTTGTGATTATTATACTAGTAGAATATCCATGTGAATAATAAAATGGAATTATTTGATTTATATTTTCCATATTATTCTGATGTTTAAGTTTAAAAGGAATGTGTTTTATTCATTGCATTACCTAAAATGTTTATACTTATTTATGAATTTTTCCGCTATATTGTGACCCTTACTGAGCATCTGAGCTCACCCATTTCTTATGTATTATTTTTCCAGGATTGAAAAAGTATATTATGATTGACCTACAAGAATAGGCTAAGGGATATGAGTGTCTTCAAAGGAGACACAATGTTGTTGTTTTTCATTTCATAATGAAATTTAGAACTTATGTATGTATCTAGTAATTCCATTTATACTAAACTAATCAGTATTTAAAGATTTAATCCCTTGTGATCATACCAATGTTATGTAATAACACATCAAATTTGGATAACTAGGGTCAGGCGTTACACTATATCATAATGGTTGATACAATAAATATCAGTAATAAACTTAATTATATGAGGTGATGTCTATTTTTTCATTGCATTGTCTATATTATGGTCTATTGATATCGATGATTCATAAGTGATGTGTAAATTGTATGTGGTGGTATACATACATCACAGTCACTTGTTCAGTCACGCGTAACAACATTCTTTTATTGTTTATCATGATAACCTGTTCTTTATGGCTTGTGATTTTTCATACCTTTAATTCATTTACCTATCCTTATAATATTTTAAATTTATATCATAGAAACTAGTCACAATGTTATATTTGATTTTCATTTTCAACAACATGATATAAACATAAATAACCCATTGTATTTTCAACATATATAATATTTAGTTAAAATATTAATTATTTACATATCAAAGTGAAATAATTTAAGGAATGACTATATTTATAAAATCCCAAAATTAATTTAATTAAATTCTAATATATGCTAAACTAAGAAATTATTTCAAAAATAAGCTGAAATATTAATCATATTTTAAATTGTCAATAAATTTGAATCATTGCAGATTATATTGTAATAAAATAAATAATAAAACATTTATAAATTGTGTACTATAAATTACCCCAAATATAGAAATTACACTCATTGAAAAATATAGTCAATGAATTTATAGAAAATGATTACTCTATAAACATAAAAAACAAGTCATAATGTTAGAATTGTGTTTAATTGATCATAAATAAAATATCTCATGCTTTTTATTCATTCCATGGTTTTATCTATATTCATCGTTACTCAAAACAGTTACCATTTTATTATTATTCAAGATACATATTGACTTACCTCACTAATAATTCATTTATCTCATTACTCATGGATCATATAGTTGATTTTATTATCAATCCTTAAGTAAATGTATTATATTCAGAGGATTTACAAGTATAAAACTTCTCTACCATTATTAAAATTATATTCAATAATCATGAGGAATATTTACATGGGCACTTTTTGGTGTACGTATTGTTGGATAATGATATAATAAAAAAGAAAGTAATAAATTATCTGGTTTTATCTCCCAAACTTAAATTTCAAGATATTCAATTCAATTCACTAAAAATAACTCACTATTTTTCTTATAAATTTTATCATAGAAATCTCTAACCTTTTTACTTAATGGTTTAAAAATCAGGTAAACGAAAAGGTAGTTAATGATTAATCCTACATTCACCATTTTTTCAGTATTTTATACTATTTAATATAAAACTATATTGTAAACTTATTTAATTTAGATAATAATTGGGATATATAATTACATTGATAAATTGATTTATGATCACTAATACCCATAATAAATGAAAAATAAATACATTTTCCCCTAATATAATTATACTTTCTACCTATGAAATTAATGAGACAGCCCCCCCCCCCCCCACACACATTTAAATAAAATTAAATCATGTGATATAATAATAGATTAGTAGACAATGAGGGATATAATTGAATTATGTATCAGTTATAAGGTTGAAAATGTATTCTAAAGGATTGTGGATATGTTAAACTTTCTAGGTTCTCTCAATGGATTGATAAAGATTTGTATTTATAAAATATTCTCATTAATATTAATATACCTAAACTATTATAATTTCTTTTAAAAAAATAAATATATAACAATTTACATGTCTCATGTCTCTCAACAAATATTGTATTAAAAATAAATTATAAATCAAATTCCGAATAACTCTCAAAAATAAGAGTAGTCACACATGGTATAACCAGAATTATCAACCAATATATAAAAAATCTAGATATATCAAATAAAAAATGGTAGTATATTATTCAACCGTTAAACAAAATATTTCATAATTATATATTTTTCTATCAAAGTCATTTTATACAAAATAAGTAGGGTAACCATTAAACTCAATATTTAAAAAAAAATCATTAAAAACACATGAAAAATAAAAAAAAACTAATCAATAGATCATTTTTCCATACTCAAACATATTTTTTCTATAATCCTTAATTCAACTCAAATAATATCACATCAAATTTATAGAGAAAAAAATATAAGAAAATATAAAAAGTTATGAGGTTTAAATAAAAAATATGATGGGTATGCAATGGATAGATTATACAAAGAAAATATTTTCAATCAAGATTTCTATAATATAAAATTTTATATTTTTCATTTACTAAAACAAAAATTAAAGCAAACTAAAATAAAATAAAATATATATAGATAGAAAGAAACCAAGTATTCCCCATAAGAAGCACTGTGTTTATATTTTATATAGTAAGATAGTATGAAAAATTATCCCCAGTTATAAGGGGGTGTAGTTTTTTATATTTACCCAATGCATCTTCTCAGATCCAAATCTCAAAATCTATATTCCTTGAAGTTCCCCATATCAAAGACATTATATGGAAACTCATTATACAATGATAAAAATATAATATAGATTAGGTTGTATAATGTATGAGAACTCCATTTATTTTTCATCTTGACTGAATATATAGCCAATTGAGAATTGATTGAATTCCCTGGGAATCATCTTAACTTATTATGTATGAGTTGTTGGTACTTCATTTCAATACATCTCTATAAGTACATTGTCATATTCATCAATAGGTATTAACAAAACATTCATAAATTTTTTCCTTAATATCATTGAAAAAATTTCTTCATCATTGTCATTGAATGTATAATACAAGTGTTCCGGGTCTTCAATATCAAAGAAGGGTGGATTGATTTTCCCTTCAACTTATATAGAATATTCCTAGTACGAATCTGATTTTAATTCAACTCTCTCAATTTCATCTACAATTTAAATCGCATCCTTATACAATACTTATAGAAGGTAGGATATTATATTTGATAGTCGAATACATTCTATACGATTCTCCATTACATATCATAAATATTGATCAAATATTTTATGGGATAATTCTAATTTATAAATGAGATCTTTTGATTATTCTGACATTTATCACATCAGATCAGATTTGATTGAAGTGATTTCTTTTTTTTAGTTTTTTCATCTCTTAGAGGTCATTATTCAAAAGTTAACCATATAATATCATAAATGTTTTTTCAACAGATTATTAATGATTCGTGTAGACTTTTGGAGTAATGAGGAAGACTAATATTCATAGTATAATCCTGATATATCATACCATACAATATTGTGTACCTGATATATTTATTATTTCATGTAGTAATATTCAATATTTATCACTTGTTCCTCAAACTGTGGGGAATATTTAGATCACTATATTTATCTTCAATTCATTTAATAAAATCTTATGTATCAACACAATTCAATTGTTTTGATGGTGTGTCAAAATTTAATTTCGTTTAAAGGGATTAAATTTTCTAGAAAAAATATAAATTAAAATAAAAAAGGAATAAAATAAAAACAAAATTAAAAGACTCTAAAAAATAAAGAATACTAATTGAAATTCTATTAGCTTCCTTGAAAACTATTCTAAAATGATAAGATTCATATTTTTGGGTTTTCTAGAAATATTATTTAAAATCTTAATAGAATTATATATAGGGATAAACAAAGTTTGAATCTTAATAAATATTAAAAATTTCACAATCTCAATAATAATCACTTATTATGTTTTGGTAATTTGGTGTATTTTCAATATAGGTAAAGGAAATATTTCTTTGATAAAATTTTTTTAGAAAATTAAATAAAAAAATTAAAAGTTCTAGTGACAATACTAGTTAATCATAGGTTAAATCCCCAATTTCATTTTATCATTGATTACAATTTTTATTGTGTTGTCATCACTCAATGAATACAATCAATATCATTTCTAAAACCACCTCTCATTACCACTCATAAAATATTTTGTACACAACACTCCTTCTCAACATCGAAACATATATCCTCCTAAGTGATTGGGAAAGAACACTAAAATCTATCATATAAAGAGTGATCTAGTTGTTCCTTGGATCATATATTATAGAAATATCATCATTTGAGTGATGTGTCCTTCTAGAAATTATGTACCATGTTTTTTGGTTTAATAAACATGGCCACAATATCACACTACTCATTATGTGATCACCAAACTCTGTCATATGAAAGATGATAAATAAAGGGGGTAAATTCAATGTATAAAAAAGAATGAATGATTAATGACTTATAATACCTCAATCAAGCCATACTAATTAATAATCCAGATTACATAAATAATATAAGAAATAATAATGAATTAAGATAATAAATTATAACTACACTACATATTGGCTCTTCGAATAACTATATATGGTTAGATCACAATCGATATGGAGATACATAAAAGGGGGGAAATTCATTACTATGAAAATGTAACAAATTAATATATAAAATAGTCAAGGGTTTCTAGAATAAATTTTCTATTGGAACCTCTCTCATATTTTATAACATTAAAGAATAATTTTAGTCTTCCTTTTTCATTGGGATCCATAAACATACACCTATAAAGACTAGTGACGTTTCCATGTTTTATATGAATATTCTAAACAATCTCCTCTAGTTAATATTCTTATCAATTAGAAGCTTGGTTCTCAACTCCCACAATCCTTAATTTCATAATATGTTCTTCTATATGGGAATAATTTTAGGTTGATATATTCTATTTAAATTTATTTGTGGAACAATTCATGGAACATCATTTTCTACCTCTATCCATGAATGTATCCCACATATAAATCATTTAATCATCAATGGTGTGGGTTCAACCAAGGTACAATTTATTATTTATACCTTTCCTATATATTTTTGGAATAATTAGGGATAAAATAGTGACTTTGATTATTTGATATATAAAATGTGCCACATGTTTAAAATTTTACTTCTATATTAGATGATATGGGAGATCATAATCTGCAGAAAGTGTGTATGACACTATACATAAAAAACAATGAACCATAATTTTTTTCTGATATCTTCAAATAATAAGGGGTGATACATTCATCATTATCAATAATATTTTTATATTTGGTAACATCTATTTTTCCTTTGATGTTTCAAAATAGTGGTCTTCTATAATCTAGGATTTATAAGAGGATACTTATCGATAAGTGGAAATACAGATATTTCATTTCCAAAAATTTAACCATGAAGAATAAATTTCCTTTATCAATAATTATGACAATAAATTCTTTAAGGCTCGTGGTTTTTTATGACCTATAAATTCCACTACATATATTTATGAAATTCTTCAGTTTTACACAACAAACCTATCACTAGATGATATGTTACACCCTAGTTTTTATTTTCAATATTTATTTATTTATTTTTTCATAATTTCTCCTCAAGTTTCACGTGAAGTTTCTAGGAAAATATAAATTCTTATGGATGAAGAATAGGGAACATTGTTATCCCACATGGTTAGTAGAAATCATTTAAAAACCAAGAAATAGGATCTGCAACCATGATAGATCCATTTGGTATAGTTGGTTTATGGTTTCTCTAACCAAGTGGGCTAACTATGTGCTCTTCAGTTACTCTTTAGTAGAGGGGTCATAATTTGATAATCTTTTTGTAGATCATGTGATGTTCCCAGATTTGCAAAAAAATAAAAAAAATGGGTTTTACCCATTGAAACCTCTAATATACCTCACCCACTCACCCATCTCTTGGATGAGACCTGTAATACCCCTATGAGGGACCCCTTGTGTTTGGAAACCCTCGCACCTCCCCTTTTAGACTCCAGTTTCATTATCATTTGTGTGTGTGACCATCCTACGCTAGGTTTTCCACCTATTATCCTTCATATTTCTCACTTTTATTTTTAATTTAACCTCCCTCTCACTGGGATCAACCTAATATATAAACTATGTGGGTTTGGGTCTTTATTTCCCATGACATTGATCTATGGGAAATATGAAATCCTTTTCGGACCTTCTTTTTTTCGCATTTTTAGGGTTCACATATTCGACACATGTTATATTTATCGGTTGTTCATTCAATTTGATTTTTATTATAATTTTTTTATTATTACGCTTCCTAAATGTAATTCCCTATTAATTTATATATTTTTTATACTTAATTATATTTTTATAATGTTTTTTAAAATCAATTCAATAATTAAAATGGGATTTCTTCGATTCCTAGTTGATTTCTCATGTGTTTTAATGTGATTTTGGTTGAAAATTTACTTTAAATAAATTTGTGGGTATGTTTGGAATGTGTTATTTGTTATAAAATATTGTTTCATGGTTTCAATGACATTTTAATAGTTGAAATATATTTTTTTATACTTTTTTATCTCACTTTAAGTCCATATTGATTTTAATAAATGGGTTCCTAGTAAATTACAATTGTTTTTTCAAATATTTCATGGTTTCAATTGTTTTGTGAAGGGTTTATTTGTGTGTTTGTTTGAATTTAAATCCTCATACATTTATGTGTATATATACATACATATATATATGTATATCTATATATGTACCAATTTTTACCTAATTATATATATACATAAATTTACTTATTTATTAATATATATATATATCCATATTTATATGTTTACTAGTTTAGAAATTAATGGATCATATTTCACTTTAAAGGTGTCTTCAAATGGAAGTGAGTTATAAATTGGTTTTAAAGATATTTTGAAAAGATTTTTCCAATTATGGATTGATCAAAGAGGAAGGTGTTTCGTGTGAAATACTTGAGAAGGATGGTGGAAATATCTTGAGTATGTTTTTAGAATTTATCTTTTTTATTTTTTATTTAATAAAATATATTATTCTAATGATTGTTTGGATATTTTCAAACCTCATGGGATCCCCAACTGCTTAGGTAGGTGAACGTAGATTAATAATTCTCCCTTTCCACTAGCTATTCTAGTGAACTATTTTATTTTTTCCAAGCCAATCACAAGTTCGAATTTATTTTTTCTAGATCATAATGAAGTATATTCTAGGTTTATCATAGAAATATTAACTCTAGGTTGTTTTTTCCAAGATGATTACTTTAAAACATTGATTTTTTGGTTTCATTTAGGTTTTTAGATTATTTTATATTTCCAATGGTGGTATATACTGTATTTATTCCATTATTATTCCTTATTTTATGTTATTCTGGAGTAGTTCATCTTTTATATTGTGTTTCTTCCTTTTGGATAAGTTTTATGCATTAAACATTTTTTATAAAAATCCTTCTAAATATATTCAAAAAGGGTTATTTGTAAAGTGAATTTTCAAAGTGTATTTAAACTATGGGTTTGTATTAAAAGGGTTTGATGCCTGAAAAAAATATTTTTGAGTGATTATTTTCATTTAAGGGAAATAAATTAGATTTTATAAATAGTTAATTTTGTATTATATTTTGAAACTTGTATATATGGTATTTTATAAAATAGGAAATAACATAGAATATGTGGTGCTTACCCACTAAGTCCTCATTATCAAAACATACTCCAACCACTCAATGTTTGTAGATTTAGTGGCCATTCTTATATTCAGATTTTGTTATTAATTTCTTAAGTAGAAAACTAATATTTGGATTGGGTGTACCCAAGATCACATGGGATAGCATTTTAAGGGATTTTAGTTTCATTTAATTTTTATTTATCAAACCGGTGCTGATAGTCCATTAAAGGGTATTATATAAGATATACAAGGAGAGGGGCATGAATTAGGGTATGTAATTATTAACCAATTTAAAAATATTTTCTTTAACCATTAACTTCCTTATAAGATCTTTGAATATCAATAATAGGGTTCACTTATCTGTATATTTTTATGGATACTGATCTTATTATAATTCCATTGATAATCCTTCACTAAATATTATTTAATGTTCCATTTACCATCATTTATAATGAATAATAACATGTAACATGACATGGATACTTTTACATGGTTGACCACTATAAGAAATTCTAAGGGGAATATTATCGATAATGTATTGATGTACTAAATAACTGAAAGTGAATTTCTCTTTTAATGGGGTTTATTCTAGGTCACTCCTCACCTATATACACTTTCTTACAATATTTAGGTTATATCAATATCACCCAAGGATCAATTATATCTCACTTCCCTTCTTCTCCTTCACTCACTTCTTGAGGACAGTCCTTACAATGTTTATGGACATGAAGGTCCATTTAACATTATCAACGATTTTTATTATATCCTCAAATTAATATAGAAACTATGTTGATGTCCACATGGATCCTTATTTTTAATCGGTGAGATCCTCTTAATCATAATTAATTTTTATTTCTATATCAAGTCAAGAATTCCTTTGTTGTTTTCCTTGTGAAATCATTCTTCTTCATGTTATTATTCCATTATAATGTCTTTATTATTATAAATCGGAACATTCATTAAGATCCAAAAACATTTTAATTTTTAGAACCTTTTTTATAATTCCTTGAAAATGGATATTTAGATATTCAATATCTTAAAGTCTATTCCCCTTTTCTCCTATAGGCGTTGATCTTCCATCTACAAAATCGAGAGATAATGGTCCAATAAATGTTCCCCTTTTCACTCCAATATAATTTATAAAAAACATCTCATAACTCCTAAAAAATTATCAATGATTTCCACTATTATGTATTCAATTAAATAATATCATTGTGGGAGATCTCTATCCTATTTACAGTGTGAATTAATTCTCAATTAACTCACCTTAAAATCACAACATGATCCCTCTTAAATAGTATTGAATCATGGACTAAAAATTATTCCAATGATTATTGAAACATTAATGAACTATTCATGAATATATATATATATATATATATATTATCTCCATGTTAGGTGTGTCTCTGTATATAACACCATCTAATAAGACTTGTGTTTGGACACCACGGTGTGGCCTGTTCATTATCCAGATGAATTTCCCATTCAAAATTACTAGGAATATATTTGTAGGTTTTTAATTATATCATAGAACTCCAAAACTCTCTTATGATTAATATATCAAAAAAATCACCACATTCAGTGCAAACCCCATTTTGTGTTCACAATTTCAAATGGGATAAATTACAATGCACTAGGTCTTTCTTCATGGTGTGTTGGTCTCTAAAAATCCATTTTTCATCACTAATTATTACACATTATTTATTCCTCAACCATGAACACTAAAATTACTAGATTAGGGTTCAATGTTTTACATAAGTGCATTGAAAATTAACCAAGGGGATGACCATTGTGAGGTGTTTTCCAATTATCCCATTTTAAGATACTTTATAAGGAAATTCCTTAACCAGAATCACCATTGAGTAATACACGACATTGAGAGGGTTTAATTTATTAAATTTATTGTATCAATATCAATATGTTAATATAATTAATTAGAAATATAAATCTCCAATATCAGAACTCAAAAATAAGGAAAACACTATAAAATATTTCCATCCTGAAAACTAGAAAATCTTTGGGTGAACACATTTAACATTCCAATGAAATATCAATCTTATAAATTCAAGTACGTAATATATAAGAAGATTTATGTATCTATTTATACTAATCTAAATGTTCTTTCATGTGCATCAATTCATCCAATACATACACGTATATCGAATTTCTCCATTATCAACAAGTCTAGTGATAAATACTATAAAGATTTATTTGACAATAATCCACTTCTTATCATCCAATCAATATTTAAACCACCACTTCATCTTGTAAACAAGCCATATTATCTATAAAAATATTCCTTTAAACAAATTAAACACAACCATTAGGGTTATGGTAATCTATCCTTGGGAATTTTGTTGAAAATATGAGAAAACCATTACCTTTCAAATCATCTCATGCTTCGTTTCAATGAAATCAAAAGGTAAATTATAGCCCTTATTAAAAAAATCTGGGAGGGTGTAATCCTAAGTATAAATTAATATTATATTGCACCCCCCCCCCCTATGGGTGACTAGAGCATCCCCCCATCAAAATATTCATCTTCTATTTTAACAAATACTCTACTTTTGAATGGGATCATCTCTGTCCATCTTCTCCAATTATTCTCCCCTTTTTGTGAGGTAAGAAAATACATGAAAATAAACTCCCCCATGGATGTGGAATGTGACACGGATTTCCTAAAGGTATTCAATGATCCCTTTGAGGATATAGAGGCTTCTTATTTTATTTCAAGATTCCCATTATTGGTAAACCACTTCAACCATAAGCATCAAATACTTGTTTATTCGAACAAAAATCTCAATAAACTAATTAAAAACAATTTTTGGTTGGAATACAAAACTCCAAAATCTCCTTACCACACAGATACACCATCTTTTGGGATTTATTGAGTGAGTTTACCAAAGAGACCATGATATGTAAACAAATCCCTTAATCCTAATGATCTGGGGACCAGTTTAGAAAACTAGAGCTTTTATGGAAAACATTATAATTGATTATTTCACTAATTAATACCAACAATCCCATAGAAACATTGAACATACCAATTCTCAACAAAACCTATAATCCTTATTGATTAACAAAAACTATTATAAGATAGACAATAAATAATTTTTTACGGGAATTATAACAAATGATGAACAGAAAACAATTATGAGATAAACTTTTACACCAAATGAAACTAATCAACTTCCAATTCTTCATAGGCTTAATCAAAATATAGATAAGGATGAATAGAATTTGAATTTTTATCATCATCCCCATATTAGTTATTAGATTCTAACAACAATATTATTGATTAATTTATGGGTTCCACTTTATGAGAAGATCTCTTCATCTTAGAATATTTTGTAACCTTTCATTCTTGATAACAATTGATATTTTAATCACCACTCACACTATATGTTTCATGTAATATTTATCTTAAAATATATATTCATTAATTTCAAAAAACAATCATTTCTCTATAATAATAGCCTCATGGACAATATATCCCCATTAATATTTCCTCTCTTAAAACATGTTATAAATAATAAATAATAAAGGGTAGTAATTCATCATACATCCTCATACCACAGAATGGGGATAGCTAGATTTGACCAACCCTTCACCATCTGACTTCCCTTTTCTCTTTTTTATATTTTTTGAAAGAAATTATATCATCTCTTTTGCCTTTTCATCTCTATAATCACTTATAGTCAGTTTCTTAATCCAATTTCTAAAGGATATAGTGTTTTTAAAACCACTTACAAAAATATTTTCAAATAGGTGATCTGCAATGACCTTCCCTAGCTTGGTTTTCTCCCCTATTGTTGAACAGATCACACTTGAGAACATATGTTGTTGTATTATATCATTTATAGATCTTACATAGGGATTACTTATCCATTGAATGATTCTTCCTATAAACTAAAACTCTCAAATTTTAGTGGATTTTGTGGGACCACCTAGTCATGCTTATTTGACATCCATTAGTTTCATTTGAGACTCCATATTCAATCTCTATGAATTCTACTTTTTTTTAATCATCCACCGCTCTCACATCTCATATAACTCCTTCATTTTATTCTGAATTTTCTTTTTTTTATTTCGAGATATTTATTTTGAGTAAAATACCCTTGGTTATTGAGGAACTTTTCATTGATTATAATTCTTTATCTCTAAAATATTTAACCTATTTTCCTACTTAATAAGATATCTATTTCATCACATGTTATAGGAGTAGAGTGTATCCTTATGGAATCATTTATCTTCCATGAATTCTTACAGATAAAATAACATTATATGTGACCATGGTCATAAAATATAAAACATTGACCATGATAACCCCACCTAATTTAGAATCCACTGAATAATTTAATGGAACTACTAAAGTTATTACTTAATTTTTGGACTTTTTGGGCTTCTAAACACATGCTATTAATTTTCCAAAGAATTCCATAATAGTATCATTTTGTATCCACCTTCATTTTTGGATTATTTATTCAATATTTTCATCGAATTAATTTTTATTTTATATATAAGATATGGATTTTTTCTTTCAATTGAGGATTCCTTTAGAGGAATTTTCATCTTCTCAATTGAGGTGTTTTTTAAACTATCATGTTATCTGATCTTCTCATATGTTTTATTTAATTTTGTATCCATTTCTATTAAACAGGCAGTAGTATCCATCCAATATTTTCTTATATCCTCAATATTATTTTTTAGGGTATTGATTAAAACCATTAATTCCATCTTTGTGGCCCATTTCTTTATGATCTATTAGGAAATCTCTCTAATAATGTTGCTTTGTACTTTATCTTTGTTACCATTTTATATATGTTGAAATTCAATTCCATGACTTCTCTCATTTTTCACTTTTTCTACAATTACAAGTATTTAATTATTCCATGATACACTTGCTGTAGGACTTCCCATTATTCCACATTCTCTTATTGAATTGGGATCTCTTCAAGGTAATTACATTAACACATTAGAGCATAAAAATGAGATGTTGTTTTCCTTTTCAAATCTAAAATCAATTCTTATTTTCAGATCCATTTTCAAGTATAAAACATCACACTATTTATCCAAACCATTATTAGAATGAGATGAAACAATTGGATCAGAATTTACCCCATCAAGAGAACTCATATTCTGAGAATATTTCTTCTTGTTCTTCTTCTTCTTTCCATTTCACATATGTAAATTTTCATCTGACCATTTTTTATGGTCAAAATAATCTTCCTATAGAATCTATATATCCTTTAGAATTTATAGTGATCCAAATTCTTGGACATATATTTTTTGAGATCATCCTTTAATACCTTTTTTGTTGAGGCATACTTCTCCTTATTTTTTTGATATATCTCAAAGATAACTCCATGTATTATTAAAAGAAAAATTCTATATATCATATCCTCTCAAGAAAATACATGTGAATCTTATATGAAATTAAGAAAATCCTTTTACTGGGTTCGAAAATTATTTTCATCAAATAATGTATCTCTCAATACAGATTCCATTTCTATTAAAAAGCATTAGATCAAGTTAGATAAATAATAAATCCAAAAAGAAATAAATATTAACTTTGAAGTCAATAAATTGACCCAAAAATGGGATTAGGTATGTTATGCCCTGATTGGGGGGGGATGAATCATTTTATAATATTCTTAACCAATATAATTTTTTTTTATTTTCCTCTCACCACCCTATAGAATATTTTCCTTCAAAAATTTAGGGTCACTTGTATATATAATTTTATGGAAATTGACATTATTATAATTTCTATTGAACAAAATTTACTATATATTCTTTAATGTTAATTTTATAAATTTTTTTGTGCATGAATAAAATAAATACGCCATTTTATATGTTTACCTAGTTCATTACTATGGGCTAGTCTATGTAGAATGTGATCGTCGTTGTGTGGAATCACCAAATCACTAAAAGCACACTTCTATTAAAATTGGGTATAGGTTAGGTCACTCCCCACCTAGGCTCACTACCTTATAATGTTTATGGTAAACTTACTATCACCCAATGATCGCGAGTACTCACAACCCCTATTATCCTTCTCTCACTACTCATGGAATGTATCCATACTATTTTTGGACATCAATATTCCTTTATCAAAATAATTTATATGTATTTTATCCTCAAATGAATATAGATACACATTTTATGTCTTATTGGATACTTCTTCACAATATATGAACTCTTTCTTTTCATAGATCCATTATCTTTCTAGGTCAACTTGATAATGCCTTCATTTGTATCATATTCATTATTCATCATATTAATATTAAACATAAATATACATCCTCTTCATTGGAAGAATGTACATGAATTAATAAAATATAATATTCTCTCCATCCCCTCATCTATAATTCCTTACACATTAAGATTCGGATTTGTAATATCTTCAAGTATATTCTCATTTTCTGTTTTAGGTTTTAAGATTCCTTTTATAAAAAAAATAAATAATTTTCCAAAAAAATACCTTTTTCATACCATTATTGTCTATAAAAAGTCCCCAAACTCATATGAAATTTATACTATCATGTAGTCAAATAAATAACGTATTAATAGACGTTATCTCTACTCTTTATAGAATGAAGTAATTATCAATTAACTATGCTTTGAATCAGTGGAAGTTACCATATAAAAAATACTTAGTCATGATTTAAAGATGAGAACCCAGATTATTGAAATACTGAGGAACTATCCATTCATCACTAGGGATTGAATCTAAAAATTTAGTGAGACTCCAACTGAAAAACCAACCAATAAGGATATCCTTTGAACACTATAGCATATTCTGTTCAATCTCTAGAAGAAACACCCTTTGAAACACCTACATCCAAGGATTTATGTTCATTTTTCATTATCCTTTATAAACCCAAAAGTCACTTTTGATACCTAAAACAAAAACATCACCATAGTCAACACCATACTCATTTTGGATTTACCATTTCTAATAGAAAAATTCCAATTCACCTCACCTATAACAACGGTGTGTTGGACTATTGTTAGTTGTATGGCATCATCATATATTCTTTGTAATTCATTTATTTAACATGATCACTAAGAATACCTAATGAGTCTTAACTGTTTCACAAAGGTTATCTAAAAATCAAACACAAGGAGAACTATGTATAAGCCCTTTCATGATTTACTATTTTGAGAAACATCAAAAGGAAATGGCCTTACTAACATCATTGTGGTGTAGTCTAAGCCATGATGAGGATTTCATTCACTAAAATGCTTCTATAAATATCTATATTAAAATATTAAGAGCTTCAAATTTAATGTTTCAATTTTACACAATAAAATTATAACAGACACTAAAAAATTATTCCATCATGAAAACTAGAACTCGATTCGGTGAATAAATATCATATTCCACTCTAATATCAATCTTCCAATGTCAATTCATTCATACATGATAACATCAATGTATCTATTAATACTCCCATATATGTACTTTCCGGTCAATGTATTCTTTATAATACATACATGAACATGAACACTATCTTTTGTCAACAAGTCCAAGGACAAAAACAAGAAATCTCCATTTTTTAACAATCAACTTATTATAAAAAAACATAACATTCACTCCACAACTGCATGTTAGGGAAAACCCTTCCTGTCAATATACCACTTATTTTCAACAAATCCAATATATCCCATTTGGGATTCAATAGGTGAAGTTGGTCTTTACCACGTTCAGTTTTGATTATTGGTGGATCACATTATATATTTGGAATTTTCATCATAATAGAACCGGATGTTCCTGTGGTGGGTGTTGGGGGGTGAGTTGAGGGAATTTATTTTATTTTATTGTTTGACATATTACTCTTATTCCCTATTTAAATATTATTTAAACTTTTCTTTGTTATTGATGGCATGGATGTCCTACTTATGCAATGGTCAAGCCAAATTTTCCATAGAAGTTTTTCTACCAAATTATTTTCATTTCATTAAAAAAAATCAATCAAAATGTGGTTTTCAATATGCATTGCTGCTTGTTCCATCCCAGGGTGATTGTACTGACCTTCAGTATTATCATGGGACATCCCTAGTGCTCAGTTCATGAGTTTCTTAGATTTGGTTCGTGACAAGAGATAACATGTGGTTATTATCAATCATATCCATAAAACTCAGGCAAACAACTTGATTATCAACATATCTAGGAATTCCATAACTTCTTCATTACTTAAAAATCCAATTAAAATAATTTAATGTTTCAAAATATGAATAAAATTTAATAATGATAGTAATTTAATTAGTTTCTAATATTAGTTAAATAAGGAAATTTTTTCCAAGATGAATAAATTTTTTAAAAATTTAGTCAATTCACAATAAAAATGAAATATGGGGGGTTATATTACAACAAATTGTGAAATAAAATATGTAAAATAATAAACACAATTAGTCAAGTTTTCCTATTCAAAAAGAAAATTTCAAAAGGATGCATGATATTTTAATAGATATAATTATATATATATGTATATATATATAAGGTTCTTTGGGGTAAAATTACATTAAACACACACACATGCCTGAAAGGCTAACCATAGCCCCCGCAAAGGGATTTCCTACCCATCATGAACTATTTATTCAATACATGGATCGTAGGCCCAGTTCACATGAAGCCAATTGCATGGCCCGTTGGCCAAGTGAGTATGAAATCCCATTAAATATCCCTGAACCCCCAAATTTTTGACCTAAAGGCCCACCTATGAATAGTGTTGCAATAATACCTAGATTACTATAGTGTTGTTACCGCTACACTACTAGCTACCACCACAGTGCTTCCATTCAAAAGTTTGTCCAGTACTATATTTCACTACAATACTACTCAAGTAACTTTTTCCCATTGGGTTTTGAACACCCATATTTTTGTATTATAGGGTGATTACCATTAATCCAAGACCCAACTATGTAGATATAATTATAGTGTATATAAATTCCTATAAATACAAATTATGTTATAAATAAAGAACATTTCAATGATTATTCATGTCAAAGATATCTCATTATAGTTATCTCTCTCAAAAAATCCATCCTTATAATGAAAATAAATTTCATTCATATAAAAAAAATTAATATAGATTCATAAAAAACATAGCACATCATAGAAAGTGAGAAGAAACCCCATTTTTTATATTTTAGATAAAAATTAAAATTGTGATTAAATAGAACACTGATCAAGTAAACATTATCATCTTGAAAAGATAATATAAATAAATAATGTATTGATTATTACTATTCAATACATTATTTAAATTCAATAATGTAAATTTGAACATATTTACATTAGTCCTATAAATTGGATTATCGCATTCAAACTTAAATAATAAAAATTTCAACATTTAAATAAAAATAACATAAGTGGTATTTGTTAGTTAGTAACAGTAATAACTATAATGGCCAATAAATTTATTATATCCTATTGATATCACTGCTGGAATATTTACTTATACTAATTGTTCAAAATCATGGTTATAGCCTAAAAAACAATGGGTATAGGCTATACCCATGGTTCGATAAACTGTGGGCGCATAAGCCAATGGTATAAACCAATACCCATTTGTTTGAAAATTAGTGTAGAAAATTTCAATGTAAATAATTATACCCAAAATTTGACCAATTATTTTGTATAATTTAATACCCATGGTTTTGTCAAACCGTGGGTATAGGTCCTTTATTAAAAAAATCCACCATTGGGAATTGATCTTATCATCTTCTGACTATACTCTAACAACATTACCACTATCCTATAACACATTTTTTGTTCTTTTATATATATACATATATTAAATTAATTATTATTATGGTTATTTTTAGGAAAAAATAGTTTCCCAACCTATACCCATGGTTTGTCCAAACTGTGCGTATAGTTTCTTTATTAAAAAAATTTGCTGATTGGAATTGATCCTAGCACCTTCCGCTTATAATGCATTAACATTACCACTATCATACAACAAATTTTTTCTTCACATATATATATATTAAATTATTTATTATTATTACTATTATTATGAAAAAATAATTGGCCAACCTCTACCCATGGTTTGGTCAAATAGTGGGTATAGGTGTCCTGTACTAACAGTTAAACCAAACTGTTGGTATAGGTTCCCAAAAATAATACCTATATCCATGTTTTTCTCAAACCATGGGTATATGATTTACTGTGGCCTTCTAGTAAAATTTTTTTCACCATTGTGAAACCTATTACCATGGTTTACAAAGACCATTGAAATAGGTCCTTTTGGTGAATTTTTTCCCCATTACTATGGAAGTAAACTATATCCATGGTTTAATAAAAACCCATGATTATAACCTTATTTTACAATAGTTTATTCAATTCATTTTACATTATAATGTTTACATACAAATTTAATTCTATGTTTGTTTTAAATATAAAGTGTCATTTATATGAATATGGTTACATTGTTCAAAATGTATGAAATTTTAATGTTAATTGATCTACTTATTTTTTTCAATAAAATGTATATCTAAATATTTATATTTTTTAAATTTTTTTATTATGATTGTAAAATACATTAGTTGTACTTATGGGAGAGAAATTTGGATAGTATATGATATATTATATGAATATGTAAGATATTATAAGATGTAATGATTTTTCAATGGAAATGAAATTCCTTGTTTACGTATAATCTTTTATTGTTCATACATAGGATATTACTAGAGGAGTGGCTGGAAATTGGAAAATGAAAAAAAATGATACATAACATGTTCAAAGCATTAGTAATATCCCAAGAGTTGATATGTATAATCCCACACTTATCCATTACAAATTATAAAATACATGGATAATATTTTTATCTAATATGTATAAATGTTTATTGATATGTAACATAATTCTCTTCAAATGCACTGATATGTTAAATAATTAAATTTGTTTTGTAAAATAAGTAATATATTTTTAAAGATAGTTTCTGAAAATTAATTTATTTTCATGGGTGATTTAGAAAATAGATAAGATATTTTGAAGCTATATAAGGGATATATGACACATTTTTGTGATACATGATATATTTTGAAACCATTAGGAGAATAAAAATGATTTTTTCCTTTGTGGAAATTGGAAAATTTTAACTTCATGTAATGAATATTGTTATTGAATCATGAATAGGTTGGGTGAAGATATATTTAACCTTCCTTTCTAGTGTTTCCCACACCATAGTGTTTTTAGTCGTGTTGTAATGGAAGAATAAGACGACGTTATATCATGATTTTCATTATTGCATCATGATGAGACTTGGGTCAAAATCAATTCCAATATCGATTAATAGATAACAACACTATAATAACTATTTTTGTGTCATGGTATGAATATTAATACATTTAGACATTAAAGTATTTCAATTTTTTCTACCATGTGATTTAAAAGGATAATCATGGAGGAAAAAATATTATAAAATAAAAAATTATTCAGCCTCATGTTTTGTAGTTCAACAAGATTGGGAGAAAAGAATTAAATTTTTTGGTTTGAAGTAAGTCAACCTATAATTATAATGAATATATTAAAATTTAAATGGAAATAATCTTGGGAGATTGACCGAGATGGGAGGAAGGACTGATGAATCCAAAAAAACGAGGATAAGTATAATAGATAAGGGAGTTTGGATTTTAAGGCAACAACTTTATCTGAGTATTGTTTTATATTTTTAAACTTTATATATAAATCTCTTCTCTCCATTAAATTTATGAATTTTATCCCTTAAAAGGAAGGGTAAAATAATTTAGTGATAGGAGAATAGAAGATATATTTATATAATTATTGATTTAACACATTAATGAATAATATATTTTCTAAATTGGTTGATTTTATTATTCAAGGGTAGAATATTACATTATAATCTATAGTGATTACATTATTGAACATGTTCATTATTCTTTGCCTCGGTTTATGAGCCAACATAGTCACTCAAATAAATTTATTTTATATATGATGTAATAGTCTATGATGAGTGGTGAGTTTCTAGAAATTAATGGAAATTGTGTGGAAGATAGTGAGTTATTATTAAAATACATAGGACCAAAAAAACCTGTTTGGGATTTTTTTGAGAGATTTTGGAGCAGTTTTTTATTTCAATATCATTGATACTTTTTCACACACATAGGAATGAGTGTTAATAAAGCATGGACTAATACTATATTGTAATACACTGTATCTCTCAATCGAGTACAATTGAATAAATGGTCATGGATTCACATATTTTTAAACTAAAAATAATATGAGTGGAATATTTTAAAAAATATGATAGCATAGAAAGTTGAAATCCAATAGATAACAATTCACCATTAATATTATCAATTATAAATTATTTATTTTTATTAATTGAAATTTATTTCAAAACGAGATTCAATCAAAATAAACCTCCTTAAAATTATTAGTGAAAATTTATTATTTGTTACCATCTTAAGAGACATTTAAAAACCCAATATTTTGGATCTTTTAAAATATAAACCATGTTAAATAGTTTGTGTCATACACAACACCCAATATAAAAAACCGAAAAAAATATAATTAATTTATCTATAATAAATATTAGGATGGTATAAAAGTAAATATTCATATGATAATTAATTAATATGTGTCAATATTAAAATAAGTTACTTTCAATATAATATATTTTATTTATATTATTTATTTTCTTTTAAAAAATTAATTTAAAAATTTTAGAATTTATATTTTATAAAATAAAAATAATATTTCAATTACTCGAATCATAATTTAATTAGTATAAATTTTTAGGTTTTTTTTAATGTTGATTTTCATTAAAAAAAGTATTTGTGAAAATTATACTTTTCATGATTTTAACATTATAGAAACTTATCTGAGAAATTTAGAAAAATATTTTAAGTAATAAGATACGTATTTACAGAATAAAATTATGCAATTTAGAATATCCTTTAAACTTATAATTAAATGTCTAATATTTTTTTAAACTACATTATAATGTTATTTAAAAAAAATTATATCTCTTCCTTTAATTGACTATTTGGATAGTGATGTTTATATTTTGGAATGTCTTGAGAACCTTCTTCTTTATATTTTTGTTCATAATAAATCAAATTTTCATTAAAATATTTATCCAAGATAATTATTTGATTTATTTAAATTTAATGATTAAAATTTTTATTTTTCTAGAAACCAATTTAATTTGATTAAGTGGGTTTATTTTTACATTAAATTTTCAGAACAATAGAAATTTTTTGTGTTAAAATGATTTCCAAATTTGAAATTATAAGGTTCAAAATAAGTAACTGGGTCCAATCATTATTTATATCCCAAATGTTAATTACTAAGGTAGAAAAATTAAATACCATGGTAAATATTAATTTGGGTAAAATTTTAAAATTAAAATGATGATTATTTCTACTTTTCAGTCATTTACACTTGCATAGTGTCATGAAATTTTTACAAAATGATAATTATTTCATAAAGTGTTCATTTTAACCTCTAAAAGAATGGAACCACTTCCAACCTTAAAATATAAAATTCAACTTCGATTTAAAACTTAATATAATACACTTTTTCTGCCCATAGATTCCTCTCCCATAAAAATATTCCCCTAGCCACTAATAGTTAGCATAAGCACTTCAATTTCATGTAAGCATCCATGGAAAGATTAAGTCTCCAATGTAAGTATTATTTTTTGTTAAGTTTTTATCATTAATCTTTATCATCCAAATATAAAATAACCATAATAATATGATGATTTATGTGTCATTATTATAATTTTTGTTAATAATAATTGTGAATACCCTAGTTATTCATTTCCATCCAATTATAAAAAAACATTGTTAGTGTGTTTCATAGACTACCACCTCTATAACGAAACATCATTTTTTTAATCACATCCCATCATGATCATACTTAATGGTGTTTATAATTATTAAATATTAAATATATCATGTAATTATTATTATGAAATGATAAAATAATAACCAAATTCACCCTAATCAATCATTGAAAACTGTAGTGTTAAACATGCATACGTGACGACTCCCAACTCCACAATGTAACTCTATTCGTTTTTCACATAATTTTTCTTACATTATCTAAAAATATTCAAGTATATTTAACCATAATAAATAAAATAAATACTAGCATTAAAATTATTTTATAAGGGTAGTATACCAAAACAAACAGCTCTTTAACCATATTCAGCAATCGATTTAAAGCGTGTTTAATTTTTTATTGACCTAACTACCTACATGAAATGATTTAAAATATGATTATATATGAAAATTGGAACATGAAAACTATTTTTTTATAATATATTAATAAAATCATGTTTATTTTATGGATTTCAAAGTATTATATCTTGTATTTAACTAATTAATAATGTAATATTTTCATTCGTTAATATTTATAAAATAGGAAGACTTCGATTAAATTTTCATGAACATAAGAGGATGAACTATAAAATAAATAAATATAATATGATATTAAATGGTCCAAATTATAAAATTATATTTATATAGTTCCTATGATTATATAGAAAATTTTAATTTTGTAATTCCAGAAGCAAACGCATGCACAGATTGAATTTGGTATATGAGAGGGGATTTCCCCTCAAATTTCCCTTAATTGATACATAGTTTGTATTTATGAACCGATTTTGTGACACCTATTGGGTAACTGGAACATGTAATTTTTAGTTTTTTTACATCCTTGGGGTTCCTTGGTGTTGTGGGTTGGAAATTAGATTTTTTGGGTGGAGAAAACCCATGGCATATAGTTTATCAAAATGGCCAGCTACCCATGTGATGGGTGACGAAAATGTGACATTAGAATTTTTCTTGCATTAAAGAACTATTTTCCAAACCTTATGATGTTAGGGATAGTTATGAATCCATTTTATTGTGGGGAAGTTGCACCTATATAGTTGGTGCATGGTTTTCCTAACCATGCAACCTGTCTAGCTCACTTAACTTTTTTTATTTGACCAAAATGACCCTATTTATTTTTACACCCCTAGACATAATTTGTCATTACATTTGTTTTTAAACTGTATAATTGTAATGATATATTCTTCTCTCTAATCCTTGGTGGATTATCCTCGGATCAAAGGCTATTTTTCTTGAGGTAAGATCTTTTCTTCATGGTTTCTTCCTCATTTCCCCAATCTCATGATTTTTATTCCATTTCCTTAGAATTTGGGAACCCTATTTGGTTAGGACATTTTAACCTTGGTTTTTAATGCATGTTTTGGTTTGTTCCTTGTATATTATGTCTGTGAGGTATTCACATATTTATTCTAGGTGGTTTTCATCAAAGGCGATGAGGTAGGTATTGATTTTGAGTTAGGTGTATCTATTTAAGGGGGTTTCCCATGGATTTACTTTGAATTATGAATAATATTTGGTTCATATTTGTTGTATTAGCATATTATTGGATTATTTTTGATGTTTATACCATTATTGAAATGATTTTATTTTTTGGTTCTAAAATTTGGGTTTTTAATGACGGCTTTCAAAATGTTTGTTTCTCATACGCCCTCCAAGTGTTTTTTAAAATGGATAAAAGAGGTTTTATAGTTTAAAATGGATATATAAAATGGTTCTATAAAATTTAATACCTTTTGGTAAGGTGATTTATTAAAACCAAATTTTGGTTTTTGAAGTTTTCTTGTATAATGGTTTTTTATGTATGGAACTTTCTTGTCATCATGTAAGCATGGAGTAGCACATGAGTTAATTGAGGTGTGATGTGGGAGTTTTCCAAGGTACGATATGATCCTTTGGGTATAAATACCATGATATCATCCGTTTTTTTTCTAAGATTCAATGATAAAATTTATGTGGGAATATCAAGAGGGATTCCATTGTTTACTTAGTGATAATGAGAGCTCATGGATTTTGGCCTGAGGAAGACTGTGAGAGCATCCATTTTTTACTTTTCCTACAAGTATATTTTTCTTAAATCACCTAGTTTACTCCCATTTGGTTATATCCCTAGGTTTACTTACTCATGGAGGATTGATTTATTTTACTTTTTCATTTTATTAGTTCCATTTTAATATGATTTTATGTGTATTCATATCATTTTTATTTATAGGGTTATATGATAAAGATGATTTTTGTGATCACCCTTCTTATATATTAATGGATGTGATGAGTATATTATTGCATTTGGATTTATTTCATTATTGGAGACATATTTATAATTTTTTTGGAAAAAATATTTTATTTGAAATGGAAAACCGACGATGTTTCAAAGGATTATTGAAAGCGAAAGTTTCTCAAAATATTTTAGTTTTTATGTTTTTTTCACCAATTTTTTTTGTATTCAAGCGTAAAATCCTTAAATATATTCATAGTGATATCCTAGTGGGATTTGTTTCCTCTCACACACACACACACACCGATATATATATATATATATATAACTTTTTGCATATTCATATTTCATTTTGTAGGACATAGGTAAGGAATGGGAACAATGCACTTGGGTAGATCAATGATTACTGAGGTCTGTTGTTTTTTGGGGGAGATGTGGTCTCATAGGAGTTGGATCATGTGGAGTCAATTTGAAATTGTTTACCTATGAGGGTGTTTTTACTTGAATTTTTGGGCTTTTCCCCCTTTTTTGACTTTTGATCTTTAGACCTATTATACCATGTATATTCCTTTTCATGTCATGCTTTGTATATTATATACATTATTGCGTATGGTATCTATTTAGTCATTGTTGTGTTTCTCTGGATGTTGTAATTTTTTTCCTCACTATAATGATATTAGTGTATTCTCTATGTTTCATAGATGGTTCAGGATTAGTTTACCATGGGTTAAACAACTCTAAATAGATTATTGGTTATACCAAGTGCTTTTTTCTAGCTAGTGGTGATTGGGAACATGATTTGGGTAGTACAGTGAGATGGATCAGGTGACAGGTTGAGTCAACCCAAGTCGGTTAAGAGGAGATTTTTTTTATTTTTGGATTAATTGGTATACTAGAGATAGGAATTTCGAGACATGGTAGTTGGAAATTGGAGGGTTCTTGGAACACCCATATTTGTGTCAAACCTTTAGTCTACATGTGTGATATGTGATTGTAGTTATGTTTGAAGAATTATTATGTGTTTTTATGGGATTTTAAGGTATTTACCGATTTTTGTTGAGTCTTGGAGCATGCTAATGGTAATTTTGAGATTTAGGGTTGAATGGGGAGGTTTGGAGGAGGTATATAGTTAACTAAAATAGTAATTAGTTACTATTAATATCCTATAAATCCATGTCTTCAAAAAATCACTTACACTGGAATATCTAGTGCATAGTTTTCCTAATCTTTCATCCATTTCATTCACTATGAAAAATACTCAAAAAAATATGTTCTTATTCATTTTCATTTTGAGTTGTGTTTAATGATAATGAAAATTTTTCAGAACTGTGATGGAGGTTCCTTTTTGGTTCTTTTGAGGTAGTTTTAGATTGAATTGTTCTTGAAGGATATTTTTTTCACATTATATACAATGCCTCATAAAAAGAATTTATCCATGAATTGAGATGGTTTTGTGGAAAATACCCCATAATAAAACCCTTCTTTGGATCTGGATTTTTTGGAGTTGGTGATTTGTGTGATCTATTCCTGGGGTTGAGTGGGGAGTCAAGAGAAAACACAAATGTTAGACCATTCGTAGGATTTTTTCGGGAAGATTCCATTTGAGTTATATTGTGATAAGGGACCCAATGATCCTGGGGAGGGGTTGGATCATATCAAGTAAATATTTGAGTTCCTTAATACTCATGATGAATCAAATGTGGGATTTGGAAGATATGTTCTTGAAGGACTATGTAACAAATAGTGGGATTCAATGGTTCTATCATGGTGGCATGAGTGTTGGAGATAGTTTCCTATGAAAAACTATTTTTACATTGATTACATGTATATTTTATGTATTTAATATAAATGAAACTTCTTATTTCATATTGTTTACTATTATTCATGACTCTAATCTAATAATTTCTTAGAGTATATGTCGCATTGATATAGTCATCGTAGTTACTACTATGAAGAGAACCCTAAAGTTATATGATGATATTACTAAGTAATGTTTTATGAATGGATAACATACTATGATGGGACACATAGTACATAGACTATTTGGTGCCAGTAATCATAATAGGATTAGTCTTATTATGATGAAGTTCACACTTCGTAATTTACATGATTAGAGATATGAGAACAAACCAACCAATTGTAATTCCACATGATTAGTAGATATTGGATATTCCTATATGTGAATATGTGTAATGTTCCTTAGACATTAATAAAAATATTAATGAAATTCATGACTCATGAAATAATATATTATGTTTAAAACTATGATGATGGAGGAATTTTATTACCTAATTAGAATTCATATGTGGTTTTCATCATTTTAAAAATAATTTCTTTAACTTGGGTTCCTTGATATGTTACTAGATACTAATATTGGTCTTTAGTCAAGCCAATTATTTCCAATGAGAAAAGTAATCCTATTAGGTCACACACAAAGTGTTTTTGATGATCTCGATTAAATTCTTATTTAATTTAATTAATTTAAAAAAATATTATTCTCAAGAAAAATGGATAATTGTATTCCCATTTTATCGATCACAAATATTTTTTGATGAATGAGGTATTTAAATAAAAAATTTATTCAGCTGATTAGTAAATTTTAGAGGATCTCGTACAATCTAATACCATGTTTGGTAACTAATATTAATTAACAAGCCAGTTAAATAATATTTTTTATTATGAATGTTGGTTCAAACTATAAAATAACAACAATAATAATAATAATAATATTATTATTATGTGGAATAGTGTTTATTAATATTTATAATATTATTTAAGGATTGTTTTGTAAATAAATATTTATTTTAAACTAAACCCCAGATCTATAATTATATTATTATTTCTATTTAAGAGAGAATGTAATAGAGCATAGGGAATTTTTACACACAATTAATTATATCATGACTCCTCCTTCTCTCTCCCTCTAAATAATGAGAAACACAAGTGAGATTTATTTAATAATGAAGGAAGAATGATCAACACAATAAATGAATGATATTCAATTATTCATGTTATCACTTAGATATTGATTGGCATTGATTACATATCAAAGGAGCACATGTGAATCATCACTACAGGTATTGTATCCTCAGATCCTCATTGCATAATGAAGGTGTGAGGACCCATGTCATTATATAATAGAATTTTGATAAGAAGTTTGAATTTCTACTTCTAGATGATTATAATGGGTAAAATGGAAATTTTACCCTAGTATATGACTTCAAGAAAATTATCTAACCACTCAGTTGGTTCCAAAATTGGTTTTTTTACCATAGTATATAAGTTTCATAAAATTATGAACCATTCCAATTTTCATGGAATAATTAATATCAAAAATATAATTTAAAAAACGTCAATTTATTCTCCTGCATTCTTTTGGATGAATATTCTGAATGGATAATCAGGTTGAGATTCTATCTCTTCCATTCAGTTTATACTAGAGTGTTTTTCCTCGGCGAGGTATAAACTTAGGTTGGGTGTGGGGGATGGACTCGGGCCCCTTTTTATTCATTCCTCCTTTCATTTTTCTTTCCTTCTCTCCTGAATTCTTATGCATTCCCCTAGGGGATCCTCTATCACCATTACTGATAGAGAATAGTGATAGGGAGATATATGGGAAGAGATGTATCACCACAAAGCTTAGGATTCCCAAGATCATTGTGCAGTATCAAAGGGATGCAAAAATAGTTGAGCCTTCATCAAATTATTCCCCATGTTTGGAATTTTTTATTTTTTGACATAAATACCCATATATTTATAGTTTTCATGTTTCAAACCCTTATTATTCTAGATTAAGACCCTTTGAGGGTAGATCTGTTTCTTGGGGTAGAAGTTTTGAGCGATTTGGGGGGTTTCTTATTCTGGAATCCTGATATCATGATTTGTATATTCAAGAACAGACACAATGTGTTCTTCCTAGTGGTAGAGAATAATATTTTATAATTTCACACCATGTATGGGGTATACGTTCCATGAAATCGGTATCAGTTGTGTATGGGTTATACATGTCGTGTATTAGGACTCAACCCTATAACTGAGTACCCAAACAGAAAACATTTGTTGGGGAACATTTCACGAACCAGATATGGTCGTCATCCAATCAATTCCTGATCCATTCCACATCAAGACCCGAAGGGTATTCCAGATCTCCTTGGACTGGCACAAGTTCCAGGGTATAAAAAATAAGTCTAGGGAAAAATTTACTCAAATTAATAGTAAAAAAACCAATAAAAACCAAAACTCATGGTCTAAAAACATAAAAAAAATGACTCCTTAACAAATTCACGATTTTATGTTTACAATTGAAACAAAATCCAAAAAGGGATATGACACAAGAGAGAACAAAAAAAACATCTGAGACCTAATGTAACAAGAGCAGAAACCCAAAACAATCTCAAGACTCACCATTAGATGAGAAGGCATCTCCCTAAATTCGTCACCACCAACACCGCCTGAGGAGAATCTATAACAACCTGAACCACCATCTCTAAGATTTACCCATACCTGTATCAGACAATACCAAATATACTTACACCCAAAGGTTTAAGTAGGGTGTGAGCTAATACCCAATAGAATTCCACTGAGAAAAGATTCCAGGAATAATTATTAAATGAAAAATGCATTTTAAATTTTAATTAAATAAAGGAATTTAAATGCTTGAACAATTTTCAAGAAAATACTTTAAGGATTAATACTTTAAATAAAACAACTAAAATTAAAACACGCACACACACACTTTCTAAAATGGTAACCCCAGTGTCACACCATGTGTTGATGGTGAGCGAAAAGAAAAAAAGAAGCACAATACATGGGAGAGGACCTAAAGATACTTGTGAGAAGTGGGACCCTAGAACCTCATACCTCAATGAAATGTAATTTTAACTAATATCCATTCTCATGCACACAAGAAACTAGTAGGACAATCATCCATAACCTAGTGGTCCCCAACAACATCATCACTATCAGAGTTTAGTTAATGTTTCCAGCGTAAAACTTGATATGTGAAACAAGGAAGATACCACTCTGGATCACTAGCGCACTAGTTTTAGACCACACACCTATTACCAAGGCTTCCCATTGGTGATAAAGTGGTTAAAAGTTCATGTCACATGTAAAACATAAATAAAAAAACAAATGAGGTTCTATCTATACCCAACACCACTCTCACAAACACAAAAACCAAATTAAAATAATAAACACACTAAAAATATTTCAAAACTAAATATGCATCACTCACCAAACCAATTTATAACAATTGCACATTCGAAGAAAGCACTTTCATAGTCAAACAAAAAATTTGATGAATTTATTGAACAATTTCAACATACGTCACATGACTTTAAACACCAAAAACCATTAAACAATTCAATCAAAATAATTTTTCATCCTTAATAATTATTTAACAAAACATTTAAAATTTTTATAAATAAATTTTAAATAGAATTACAACACTTTACAAACAAAACAAACACAACCCTTTTTCCTGACCACATGCACACAACGCCACCTCAAGAACACAACCTACATCATGCACGAAATTAATGAAACCAACGGTATAGTTAAAAGTCCATTCATATGGTTAAACCAACTTCCAAAAAAAATTCCAAATAATTTCAAAGTATTCAGCATGACTTTAAACACCAAAACTCACTCAAATATTCATTTATGAAAAAACACATATAGGCACAACACCAAAACTCAAACCACACCCCTTTCACATTTAAAAAAATCAACTATATTGGTTATAAAATTCTAATAAATAGCTCATCAATGGTTTTTAGTGGACTTTACACACACATTGCATAAACATGCTACTAATAAAAAAATACTCAATAAATATCAACAAAAACCAAATTTGTATCATGAAAAAATTTAATAAATATATTGAATTAAATAAACATATAACATAATTAGTCAAAGATTAATTATACGTGAAATCACGAACTTCGCTACATGACCATTTCACCTCAATGAACATAAAGTGAACCCTACTTTAATCAATCGAACCCAAAAACATTGAAACAAAAGCAAACACTGCATTAAACCATAACCCAATAAACCCTCAAACAAAGAAATGAACCAAAAAAAGAAAAAATCACCTACAGAGAGGGTACAGGAAGATATCCGAGCACAATAAAGAGGTTCTGGAGATGCACCACATGTTAGGGAGGTCACCAGAGGGTCCAGAAATGAAGGAGAGGTGTGGCCAAGGGAGGGAGTGTCACAGATATCCGGTGGGGAGGAAAGAGGCACAACATGGATTTCCAGAGAGGGATGAGGTGGAACAACTATCTAGTGAGGTGGAGGGCGGCGCAGGTCACTGGTTAGTGTAGCCAGAAAGGGGGTGTGGCTAAGGGCAGTGTGAGCTGGGAGCCACGCTGGTCCAGTTTCTAGAGGAGGAGTAGGGCTGTCTGGTAAGGAGGAGGGTCGAAGGGGTGATGCGGCACTTTGGGATGGTGGGGGAGAGAAGGCCAACCCGAACCAGGGGAAGGGGTGACAAGGAAAGAGGAGAGAGAAATAGAGATTGAGGGAATGAGGGAAATAAAATAAAATAAAATAAAAACCTAAATAAAAATCTAAACCAACTGATAATAGTATTATTAATAATGATGATAATTATGATGATGATGATAATAATAATCCCAATAATAATAATAATAATAATCTTATTATTATTACAACAACAATTAAAAAATCTTATTTTATTTGTTTGTCATTTTATTTTATGATAATTATAATTTTTACCTTGTTGATTAATTAATTAACCGTGCATTGAGTGGAACACATGGCAATTTAGAGAAGCGGCGTGACTTTGACTGAGCCCAACCCATTTGTAGGACGCTGCTAAGGTAAATGTAAATTTATTAAAAAAATGTAAAAACTCATGTCAGGTCTGACCCACACCTCAACAATGTAATTTTAAAGCCAAATAAAATTATTAAATAAAAAAAGATTATTTCAGATGTCTGGGTGTGACAATTCTCCACACCATGACACTCTCTACCCCCAAAAAGTCCCAAAAGACTGCCTCAACCCACGAATACAAGCAAGAATACAAAGACACATTGAAAAAACCTCAATCGCACAATGAATGAGAATTCAAAACACCCATGACCTAAAACACTATAGATCTCAAAACTAGAATCACCAAGAAAAATAACCAATGAAAAAGAACTCACCTTCAACACTACTTCAGCATTGAACACTCCGACCCCTAACTCAGGAAACACTAGGGATCGCTCGAGACCTCCATGAACACTCATAATGAGACCCATTACTTGAGCTAACCAATTACAATTTTTAGGATTGGGTGGAGCAGAAGCAAGGGATTATCCTGTGAATTGCATTTGGAATACATGGTTTTCCACATGTTCATCCTTTGGTGGTCCCCCACCATATTAGGATTCTTTTCAAACATTGGTTCTCCAATCCAAAATGACTCACAAACCCATAAAAACCTCTTACACTATCTTGACCCACCATGCTCCCCATATTAAATAAATCCAACAGAAGAAGAGATGCTGGTGAGACCTGTAGTGGGTCGCCCCTCCATTTTAAAATTTCCCTAACCCCACAACGTCGACACATCATTCCGCATTTATTATGAGCGATATAGATAGAACTCTTCTTCACAAACCCACCAACATAGACTGTCCTAAATGGAATCTTCCCTCACTAGACAATACTAATAGTAACTGTATCCTTTTACATAAAACATTACATGATTTTAGGCATAAATATACATCAGAGTACAAGAAAAGGATCACGAATTCTTTTGTCTTTCGAAACTAGGTACATAAATCCTAAAACATGGGGCTAAAAAACACTTCATTATTTAATATCCATAATTATATCCTAACTTCTATTGTGCTCATACATCATCAAAGGAAATCATGGGGAAACACATAGAGAAAGTGATGTGCTAAAAACCCTAGTAATGGAATGAACATAAGAATAAAGATTAAGCAGATGAGTTAGGAGGCTTGACATAATGATATCAAAATCATGGAACATATGAAATCATAACATATAAATATGGTATTATATAAACCTGGAATCATATAAATGTGGTAGAAACATAAAACATGACTTTAGTACGAGTCAAGACTAACCATTGAAATCATTTCGCATATTAGCACAAGACAAGGAAAACCGCCAAGACCGTTGCACATAACCTCTCATGAGACTTAACTTTACCCAATGCATTGGAGTTCTATATGGGAGCACAAATCTTAAAATTTTCTGGAATATTCTTTCCACATAAATAATTATACAGAATCAACCACACATAAACATAGTGGTACCTAGGGAAAGAAGAGTGTATCATAGTCATGTCATAAAACATAACAAATGGGCGTATCATAAAAGTTTACATGAATGAAATGAAATAAAATATATGGGGACATTCATAAGGGAAAGTAGGAATGTATCACAGTGACTGATGTTTAGTAAAAGTTACAACATGTGAGAAATGTATTTATGAAACCATGTCATTAAAACATTTTTGAGGAGTATTAAAGGAAAATACTATTGATACTTCAAAATACAAAAAGAAACAATAATTTTTACACACAAAAATGTGAACCATGGATATTTTAACAAAAAAAGTACTGATTTTATAAATAAAATGGTGGATTAAAACAAAATATAGAGTACACCAGAAATTGGGTAAGAATTCGATATGTCCTCATAAAATAGGTTTGCTTATCAGGAAGAATTAATGAGGGAATCACTTAAAAAAATGTATATCCCCAAAAGAGAGTGAGTTATGGATCTTTAAACATGTGTTTGGAGTATATAAACTTAATTTAGATGTTGTTCATAAAAATCAAAGACAACTTGTGTAACACCCGAGACTTTTATGTGAAATATTTTGTTTTTATGTTATATAAATCATCAAAGGAATCTTTCACTACACACAACACTAGATTGGCTTGCTTTACACGCAACTGTGGCCTTCCTCGATAGCTTGCTTCGTATGCAATACCGAGTTTCACTAAACAATGATATGCTATTAAAATATTATTAAAACTAGCTGTTATGAATAGTAATAACCACTTTTTGAAATTTTATAAATTTTATTTTTCAAAATGGACTTAATTTTTGGATTCGGTATATCGAAATTATCCTAGGGTGAAATTTTGGTATTTTTCTGAAAACTTTCAATATTTGATGAATAGAGAAACCACTAAGTGGTAGTTAAAAAACTGAATTTTTCATAAAACATAATTTTACCTCTTATGTGAGTGGAATTTTGAAAATCCGGGAGACACAGTTGATGTGAGTAGGTAAAATGTGGTTCAATGAGATGAAAATAATTTTTTTGTGAATAGTAACTTTTTACTTTTTTTACCACGATTAAAAGAAAATAGGGTAATTAAGGGTATAAATGATATTATTATTACCCTAACACATGTCCTAATTCTATTGGACAAGTTTAATTCTACCAAAAACAACCTTATGAATAAAATATGACCATTTAGGCCCACTTGGATTGGATTAGGACATTTATTATTAATCTATTTAAAGAAGGGTTAAAATAGTTAAAATCAAAGTTTAATAAGTAAATAATTTTTAATATGGGGTTATACAAAATATAAATTCGACTATAAATATTCATTATAAATATAAAAATATTTCCTACATAATGGTATTTTATTTTTAATTTTTAGACAATAAATAATTTAATTTATTTATGACACAATGATGATGCAGTAATTATCTTATTAATGAAATATTGACATAATTGATGTTATAAATACCCAAATAAATGTTACATCAGACGTTTTATGAATTACAATAATTTTATTGGTTAATATGACATGTTAGTATTGATTTAAGTAACATGGTTCGAACTAATCATTCTGTTATGATTTTCACAAAAATCAATTACTAAATAGTGTCAAAATTGACATACAATATTTTTTAAAACAAATATTATATTACTAATTGTTATTTTATTCCTAAAAATCTAAGGTTCGGCCCAATTACTTATATAAGGTTATATATATTAATAATAAACAACTTGGGGTTCGTTTGGCTTGATATGGTAAGTTTATTAACCTTATAGTGTAAGAAAACAAGAAGACACGGTAAAAGTTAAATTATCTAACTTAAAGTTAAATCTAAATGATAAGGTTAAAATTGATACCTAAACTTGTCTAAATTCTATTGGATGAGATTATTTCGACCCCTACCCACCTTATCTTCGAAATATATAAATTTGGAGCTATTAAAAACCGAATTTGACTTTATAATAAACTAATATTTTAAGTTATTCCAAAGGTGCCCCTCTCCTCCCTTATAAAAGGGCACCTCCTCCCCCTCTTCCTCAGACCACTTTGAGCCTTAACGCTCGTCCAAACCCAGATAATTTCTCCTCTCCACTTCCCTAGAGATATCCTAGAGGTTCTGGTCTTCTTCAATGACCTATTTTAGTGCCCTAAAAGGAGGTCTCAAAGAAGCACTTCAAAGAAGAGGTAATGTCCGTTACCGATTCTTTCATCTTTATTTCTTCTTCCACTTCTTCTTCTTTAGTTGTTTCATTTTGAAGTAATATCATCAGTATCACTCACATACTGATATGTTATTATAAGTATGAAACAACCCTATTTCACCATCTATCAATCCTACGGAAAAAGAAATCACCGCGCGTGCGTACGTACGGAATACCGTCTCCACGCTGTGGGGTAATCTATTTTCCACCACCACCTTAATTGGATGGGTATAATGGTGTAACAAATGACTACATATGACTATTATAAAGTGATATTGATTCTGAAATATTATATATACACTCCAATACAATTCCAAGATCATAGGAATGATATCATCACTCGTGCGTACGTAGGGAATACCGTCACCACGATGTGATGCGACTCGTTCTACATGATCTTCATTTCATAATGATTATATAAATGAATTTAATGAATTAATATGATATATATTACACTAATACCATTATGGAAATTAGGTATCTATAACCTAAAGAGAATAATAAGAATTTATTCGATAAAACACGCATAAGAACAAAAAGTAATAAACACCCGAATAACAAGTAGTAATGAAATATTACTAATAAGAATCTAAGAATATGACCATATATGATATCATAACAATACGTATGATTCTGGAATAAGTCAATAACATTATTTAAATCATTATATAGGTGGTTTAGACACTTAGGAATAAAATCGGACCTAAGGTAAGGGAAATATCACAATTTCATTTTTATCCGAGATTGCCTATACGTTGGTATTTACTGGGGTGTATTTTATTATCCACATCCTTGTTCCCTAAATATTTAATATTATTTCCATCCACCTAAAATTGTTTAAAACCTATTTTACCCTTCGGTGAGTTTATAGTAAAAGATATGAAAGGAATCTTTTGTCGTTTTTCGTACGAGGTACTTTTTGACTTTTCCTACAAAAGTATGAGAAGAATGTTTCTTTAACTTATACGGCATGAATGGATTTTTAAAACATTATTTCCAAGAAGATTCCTTTAGAAGTTTTCAAGATTATTTTTAATCAACCTATTTTAGTTTAAAATTGTATGACATGTTACGAAAGGAAAATGTTTTCGAATGTGAAAGGATATTTTCCTCAAGAATGGAGTTCAAGTGTTTTATAAAAATTATTTTCCATATAAGATAATATAGGGTTCTTTTTATATCCCTATTATTACATTGATTTGATATGTTGTGAAGGAATTATTTTTATGAATTTTTTTATCTTATATGAATTGTTTGATGATGTCACGATGTTTAAAATTCCCATTTTTATTACATGGGTTATGCAATGATGTATGGTTTATGATTTTGTGGCACACATAAGAACGGTATCATTATGAGATGGGTGGGACCTATATCTCCCTCAAATTAATTGGCTAAAGATTTTATATATCATGAGATAGACCTGGCTGGAATGGTAGGTTATACCGGCTCAGTGAAACAGGACTGAAACGAGGAGTGATCCCGGTTCAGAAATGGACTTTGTCCACTAAGATAGTCTTGGAAATGAGTCTTGACTACTAAGAAATGATTCTCTATGATTATGTGTGTATGAAACAAAGTTTCATGTTTTATGTTATGATTATTGGGATTCCATTTCACTACTATGATTTATCCCATGTTATGAAATTATGCTCTCTTTTGCAGGGTACGATTTCTAAAAGTTATGTTCTTATGAATATGATGTGATTGATATTTCTTTTGTTTGCCTTTACTGAGCATTTGAGCTCACCCTTTTGTATGTTTTCTTTCCCCAGGTCAGGAAGAAGGTTATTAAGTAAGATATGCCAAAAGGGACTGTAGATATGATGAAATAAATTGGAGACAGTGTAGATGCTTTATGAACCAGTTGTTTATGTTTCCCAGTTTCTAAAGACACTATACCTATATTGTACTTTCGTGGTTTTGTTATATGTTGTAATAAGTATGCATCAATTTTGAAGTATTAACAATGTATGTAAAGTATGGGTCGTTATAGTTGGTATCAGAGGAAAGTTATAGTCAACCTTTGGAAACTAGGATGTGAAATCCTTAGTAAGAACCCTAAGGATAATTCTAAGCATAGAACACAATCTTAGTGTTTTAGAAATGGCCATGAATAACCTAGGATAAGAACTTAAGTGTGAAATTTTATTCTTGATTATGTGGTTTTCCTATTATAATTATTGTTGCTCACACTATTCTTCTTGGTTTTAGTCAATGGCTAGAACCCTAAGGAACCGTGTTAATGCGGAATGTGACGGGCAATGCAATGATTGTCCCCCTGAGCAACCAAATGTTATGGGAGCTGGAATGCAAAATATTGTAGCCATTCTCACACAACTTTCTCAAGAAATGAATCATACAAGACTTCTAAATGAGCAAAGGAAGGAGCAACATTCTATTGAATCCTTCATGAGACAGCGTCCACCTTCATTCAGCGGGTCTACGGATCCATTAGTTGCTGAACAATGGATTAGTACTACTGAAAAGATATTTTCAGTTCTTCAATGTTCTGAGCATGATAAAGTCATCTTAGCCGTGTATCGTTTGGAAGGTGATGCTGATCAATGGTGGAATCTTATTAAGAATACGAGGCAAAGGGATGAAATTGAGTCCATGGAATGGGATGAGTTCAATAACTTATTTTTCAATAAGTACTTCCCTCGTATTCTCCGAACAAAGATGGAGAAAGATTTTCTTGAACTTAAGCAAATGGATGATGAATCTATTGGTACCTATGAAGCAAATTTTACAAGACTTGCAAGGTACACTTATGGTATTATTATCCAACCTGAGAGTAAGATCGATCGATTCTTTAGTGGCTTAAAACCAAGTCTTCGAAGGGCGTTAGCCATAAGGGACTTCAATAGCCACGAGGAAATCGTTCGATGTGCTCTCAAAGTCGAGATGGATATTAGAGTAACCCATCAGTCATATGGGTTTGATAAGAAGAGGAAAATGGAATTCAAAGGAAAATCTAAAGAGCACACTGAAAATAAGATGAGCTTTACCTTATGCTCAATGTGAGGAAAGAAAAATGGAGGGAGTTGTCTTAAAGGGACAATTAAATGTTTCAAATGTGTAAAGGAAGGTCATCAGGCATTTGAATGCCGCGATGATGGGAAGAAGATGTCTAATGATGCAAAAAAAGGAAGGGATACACAGAATGATCCTACTACACTTCAATGTTTCAAGTGCAAGGAGATGGGACATTATGCCAATAAATTCCCTAATCCAAGGGTTGATGATGATGGTCGACGTCAACAAAATCTTAAGGATAAAGACAAAGGAATGTCACATGAAATTTCTATCAGCGATGTGGAGTACGATAACGATGTGGTGAAAGGTACACTTACCATACACTCTAAAGTAGCAAATGTTTTATTTGATTATGGATCTACCCACTCTTTTATTTCTGAAAAATTTTCTAAGGGTATCACCGTATTACCTCAACAATTAGATATTGAGTTAGCTGTGACAACACCTAATGTCACAACAGTCGCATCAAAAGTTTATAATTCTTCTCCGATCGAAGTTTGTGGGAAAGTGCTTCCTACAAATATTGTGATCCTTCCTATAGTGGAATTTGATGTAATTCTTGGCATGTATTGGCTTTCTTTATATGGATCTCATATCAATTTCTAAATAAGGGAAGTCACATTTCATATTCCAGATCAATCTATGATCATCTATCAATGCAAGGATGAACATAACCTTCCAGTGGAAATTCCTTCCATCTTATGGGTCTTGATTCCACTAAATGAAGTTTATTTATCTCAAATGGTTGGTGAGAAACTCTCTATTAATAATATGCCCATTGTACAGGAGTTTGATGATGTCTTTCCGGAGGAATTACCGGGTCTTCCACCAAATCTTGAAGTTGAGTTTTCAATAGAACTCGTACCGGGTGATTTTCCTATCTCAAAGACACCTTATAGAATTTCCCCAATTGAGTTGCAGGAATTGAAGAAGAAACTCCAAGAGAATCTTGATAAAGGGTTCCTACACCCTAGTGAATCACCTTGAGGAGCACCTGTTTTGTTTGTTAAGAAGAAAGTTGGATCAATGAGACTTTGCATTGATTATTGAGAACTTAACAAGATCACTATCAAGAACAAATATCCTCTCCCACGCATTGATGACTTATTTGACCAACTACACGGAGCTCAATACTTTTCCAAGATTGATCTTCATTCAGGGTATCATCAATTAAGGGTCAAAAGGGAGGATATAACAAAGACGGCTTTCCGTACAAGGTATGGACACTATGAATTTATTGTGATGCCATTTGGTCTTACTAATGTCCCTGATATCTTCATGGATCTGATGAATAGAGTCTTTAGAGACTATCTTGATCAATTTGTGGTAGTCTTTATAGACGATATTCTTGTCTATTCAAAGAGAAAGTAAGAACATGATGATCACTTGATAATTATATTGAAGACCCCGCGAAAGGAGAATCTTTATGCCAAATTTACCATGTGTGAATTTTGGCTTCAAAAAGATTCATTTTTGGGTCACAAAATCTGAAAAGGGTGGATATCTGTGGATCCAGCAAAAACAGAGGTTATCGAACGATGGTCGAGACCAACAAAAGTAACTGAGATCCGAAGTTTTCTTGGTTTGGTTGGATATTATCGACGTTTTGTGAAAGATTTTTCATGATTATCTAATCCACCCACCAAGTTGACTCGTAAAGGAGTTAAGTTTGTCTAGACGGAGGAATGTGAAGAGATTTTCAAGGAGTTGAAAAGAAGGTTATCCAGTGCACCTGTGCTCACACTGCCTTGTAGTGGAGAAAGGTTTGTGATCTATAGTGACGCATCTAAGAAGGGATTGGGGTGTGTTCTTATGCAAAATGATATGGTGATAGCTTATGCCTCACGACAGTTGAAAATCCATGAGCAAAATTACCCAACACATGATTTGGAGTTAGCTGCGGTAATCTTTGCATTAAAGATTTGGAGGCATTATCGTAATGGTGAAAGGTGATATTTATACTGATCATAAAAGTTTAAAGTATATTTTCAGACAAAAGGAGCTGAATATGCACCAAATAAGATGGTTGGAGCTAATTAAGGATGATGACTTCTCAATCCATTACCACCCTGGGAAAGAAAACAAGGTGGAAGATGCATTAAGTCGACAAGACCATGCCAGTGTATCCATGATGCGGATCACAAAAGATCCAATATTTATGGATTTACAAAGGATGGATCTTGGAATTATAATGGAAGGGGAAAAATCTTATCTTCCTCAAATGAATGTTCAACCATATATACATGTGAAGATTAAAGAGGCACAGAAAGAAGATGTCGAGTTACAAAAGAAGGTGAGAAATGTCCCTGAATTCAACCTTGATTGTGATGGGATACTAAAGTTCAGGAATCGGGTTTGTGTTCCTCCCATCCCGGAATTAAAGAAGGAGCTGCTGGATGAGGCTCATAGTTCTTCATTCTCTATTCATCCTAGAAGCACGAAGATGTATAGGGACCTGAAAGAGTACTTCTGGTGGGATGGCATGAAAAGAGATGTTGCTGAATATGTCTCTCGATGCTTGGTTTGTCAGCAAGTTAAAGATGAGAGACAGAAGTCTAAGGGGATGTTACAACCATTACCCATACCTGAATGGAAATGGGAAAACATCACTATGGACTTTGTCATAGGACTTCCTAAAACATCCAAAGGCAATAATGCTATCTGGGTCATAGTTGATCGTCTTACCAAGTCTGCACACTTTATTGCTATTAGAGAGGATTTCTCTCTGGATCAGCTTGCCAGGATATATGTAAAGGAAGTGGTAAGATTGCATGGAGTCCCACTTTCTATTATATCTGATCGGGATCTGAGATTTACCTCGAAGTTCTGGTGACGTCTTTAGCATACTCTGGATACAGATTTGAGTTTCAGCACTGCTTATCATCCTCAGACGGACGGTCAGTCTGAGAGAACAATTCAAACTCTAGAAGATATGTTGAGAGCTTGCTCTATGGATTTGAAATGTGGTTGGGATCAACACCTACATTTGGTGGAATTTTCTTATAATAATATCATTCACTCCAGTATTCAGATGGATACTTATAAAGCTCTCTATGTAAAGAAATGCAGGACTCCAACTTTCTGGGATAAAGTTGGGGAAAGAAAGCTATTAGGACCTGATCTCATTGATGAAATGGAAGAAAAGGTCAGATCTATTCAACAACACATAAGAGCAGCTCAGAGTCGACAGAAAAGTTATGCCAAAAACCGATGAAAAGACCTAGAGTTTGAAGTGGGTGATAAAGTGTTCTTACGAATATCTCCCTAGAAGAGAGTCATGAGATTTTGGAAGAAGGGGAAGTTGATCCCTAGATATATCAGTCCTTTCGAAATACTGGATCATGTTGGGAATGTAGCTTACCGATTGGCGCTTCCACCGAATATCTCTCAAGTTAATGATGTGTTCCATGTATCTCTCCTGAGAAAGTACATACCTGATCCTTCACATGTATATAGCTCATAAGTTTTACCGCTGGAGCAAGATCTTTCTTATGAAGAATAGCCGATAGAGATTCTGGATCATAGAGAAAAGGTCCTACGAAGCAAGACCACTAGATTGGTGAATGTTTTATGGAGGAACCACCAATTAGAAGAATATACATGGGATCTTGAGGATATGATGAGGGAGCGGTATCCTCATCTGTTGGTTACAAAGTGATGAATTTCGAGGGAGAAATTCACTTTAAGGGGGGTAGAATGTAACACCTGAGACTTTTATGTGAAATATTTTGTTTTTATGTTATATAAATCATCAAAGGAATCTTTCACTACACACAACACTAGCTTGGATTTCTTTACATGCAACCGCAGCCTTCCTCGATAGCTTGCGTTGTACGCAATACCGAGTTTCACTAAACAATGATATGCTTTTAAAATATTATTAAAACTAGCCGTTATGAATAGTAATAACCACTTTTTGAAATTTTATAAATTTTATTTTTCAAAATGGACTTAATTTTTGTATTCGGAATATTGAAATTAGCCTAGGGTGAAATTTTGGTATTTTTCTGAAAACTTTCAATTTTTGATGAATAGTGAAACCACTAAGTGGTAGTTAAAAAACTGAATTTTTCATAAAACTTAATTTTACCGTTTCTATGAGTGCAATTTTGAAAATCCGAGAGACACGGTTGATGTCAGTAAGTAAAATGTGGTTCAATGAGATGAAAATAATTTTTTGGGGAATAGTAACTTTTTTCTTTTTTTTTACAACGGTTAAAAGAAAATAGGGTAATTAAGGGTAAAAATGATATTATTATTACCCTAACACATGTCCTAATTCTATTATACAAGTGTAATTCGACCAAAAACAACCTTAGAAATAACATATGACCATTTAGGCCCACTTGGATTGGATTAGGACATTTATTATTAATCTATTTAAGGAAGGGTTAAAATAGTTAATATCAAAGTTTAATAAGTAAATAATTTTTAATATGGGGTTATACATAAGATAAATTAGACTATAAATATTCATTATAAAGCTAAAAATGTTTCCTAGATAATGGTATTTGTTTTGTAATTTTTAGACATTAAATAATTTAATTTATTTATGACGCAATGATGATGCAGTAATTATCTTATTAATGAAATATTGACATAATTGATGTTATAAATACCCAAATAAATGAAATTTGAGACTTTTTATGAATTAAAATAATTTTATAGGTAAATATTACATGTTAGTATTGATTTAAGTAACTTGGTTCGAACTAATCATTCTGTTATGATTTTCACAAAAATCAATTACTAAATAGTGTCAAAATTGACATAAAATAGTTTTTAAAATAAATATTATATTACTAATTGTTATTTTATTCCTAAAAACCTACGGTTCGGCCAAATTACTTAGATAAGGTTATATATATTAATAATAAACAACTTGGGGTTCTTTTGGCTTGATATGGTAAGTTTATTAACCTTATAGTGTAAGAAAACAAGAAGACACGGTAAAAGTTAAATTTTCTAACTTAAAGTTAAATCTAAATGAAAAGGAAAAAATTGATACCTAAACTTGTCTAAATTCTATTGGATGAGATGATTTCGACACCTACCCAACTTATTTTCGAAATATATCAATTTTGAGCTATTAAAAACCGAATTTGACTTTATAATAAAGTAATATTTTTAGTTATTCCAAAGGTGCCCCTCTCCTCCCTTATAAAAGGGCACCTCCTCCCCCTCTTCCTCACTCCACTTTGAGCCTTCAAGCTCGTCCAACCCCTTCCAATTTCTCCTCTCCACTTCCCTAGAAACATCCTAGAGGTTCGGGTTTTCTTCAAAGACATATTTTAGTGCCCTAAAAGGAGGTCTCAAAGAAGCACTTCAAAGAAGAGGTAATGCCCGTTACCGATTCTTTCAACATTATTCTTCTTCCACTTCTTCTTCTTTAGTTGTTTCATTATTAAGTAATAACATCAATATCACTCACATACCGATATGTTATTATAAGTATGAAACAACCCTATTTCACCATCTATCCATCCTATGGAAAAAGAAATCACCGCGCGTGCGTACGTACGGAATACCGTCTCCACGCCGTGGTGTAATCTATTTTCCACCACCACCTTACTTGGATGGGTATAATGGTGTAAATAATGACTATATATGACTATTATAAAGTGATATTTATTCTGAAATAATATACATACACTCCAATACAATTCCACGATCATAGGAAAGATATCATCACTCCTGCGTACGTACGGAATATCGTCTCCACGATGTGAAACAACTCGTTCTACATGATCTTCATTTCATAATGATTATATAAATGAATTGAATGAATTAATATGATATATATTACACTAATACCATTCTGGAAATGAGGTATCTATAACCTAAAGAGAAGAATAAGAATTTATTCGACAAAACACGCATAAGAATAAAAAGTAATAAACACCGAAATAACAAGTAGTAATGAAATATTACTAATAAGAAGCTATAAATATGACCATATATGATATCATAACAATAATTATGATTCTGGAATAATTCAATAACATTATTTAAATCATTATACAGGAGGTTCGGACACTTACGAAGCAAATCGGACCTAAGGTAAGGGAAATATCACAATCTCATTTTAATCTGAGATTTCTTATACGTTGGTATTTACTGGGGTGTATTTTATCTTCCACATCCATGTTCCCTCAATATGTAATATTATTTCCATCCACCTACAATTTTTTAAATCCTATTTTACCCTTCGGTGAGTTTTTATTAAAAGATATGAATGGAATCTTTTGTCGTTTTTCGTACGAGGTACTTTTTGACTTTTCCGAAAAAAGTACGAGAAGAATGTTTTTTTAACTTATACGGCATGAATGGATTTTTAAAACATTATTTCCAAGAAGATTCCTTTACAAGTTTTCAAGTTTATTTTTAATCAACTTCTTTTAGTCTAAAATTGTATGACATGTTAAGAAAGGAAAATGTTTCTGAATTTAAAAGGATATTTTCCTCAAGAATGGAGTTCAAGTGTTTTATCAAAATTATTTTCCATCTAAGATAATATAGGGTTCTGTTTATATCACTATTATTACATTTATTTGATTATGTTGTGATGGAATTATTTCTATGAATTCCTTTATCTTATATGAATTGTTTTATGATGTCATGATGTTCATGATTCCCATTTTTATTACATGGGTTATGCAATGATGTATGATTTATGATTTTGTGGCACACATAAGAATAGTATCATTATGAGATGTGTGGGACCTATATCTCCCTCCAATGCATTGGGTAAAGATTTTATATCTCATGAGATAGACATGGCTAGAATGGTAGGTTATACCGGTTCAGTGAAACAGGACTGAAACGAGGAGTGAACTCGGTTCAAAAATGGACTTTGTCCACTAAGATAGTCTTGGCAATGAGTCTTGACTAATAATAAATGGTTCTCTATGATTATGTGTGTATGACACAAAGTTTCATGTTTTATGTTATGATTATTGGGATTCCATTTCACTACTATGATTTATCCCATGTTATGAAATTATGCTCTCTTTTGAAGGTTAAGATTTCCAAAAGTTATGTTCTTATGAATATGATGTGTTTGATATTTATTTTTTTTACCTTTACTGAGTATTTGAGCTCTCCCTTTTGTATGTTTTCTTTCCTCAGATTAGGAAGACAGTTATGAAGTAAGATATGCCAAAAGGGACTGTAGATATGATGAAATAAATGGGAGACAGTGTAGACGCTTTATGAACCAGTTGTTTATGTTTACCAGTTTCTAAAGACACTATACCTATACAGTGCTTTTGTGGTTTTGTTATATGTTGTAAAAAGTATGCTTCAATTTTGAAGTATTAACAATTTTTGTAAAGTATGGGTCGTTATAACTTGTTTTGTGTAAAATAAAATATAGAGAATCATGAAGGAATAATGGTTGTTCGGGTAGAATCCCTTACCATAAGTCTGATGGTGTTCTCCAAATGATATAAATGACCTGAATTATCAAATTAAGTTCATTAATTAATAATTTACAAATGTATTCAACATTAAAATAATTTATTAAAACCTTTTTTAGTTCATTCATAACCTTTTTATTGGATACGAGGTTCAATTTCATTATTCATGCCCATTTGTTTCCTTGGTTCAAATGATCAGTTCACTTATATTGATGTTCGAATAATCATGTAAAATGGGGATGGTTGTAATGAATTGGATTTATATGTTACTATTAAAAATAAAGGAGGTTAAATGATTTTAAATTAAATTTGGATACTTGTAATGAAGATGAATCCTTATATAAATTATTTATTGATAACTGTTTGGGTTAATTGGTGGTTTGTTGACCATTGGGAACATGTATTGTTTCAAAAAAAAATGTATACAAATGGATTATAGAACCATATATGAGACATAATACAAATATTATGGTCTGGTTCAACCATGAAAATGGTTTCATTACCAGAATTGAAGAGGGTAATGGAAATTGAAAACCCATCGTCCTTTAATGTGGCAAATTAGCACATCTCGGATTTTGTTTTCATTTTTAGTATAAAATAAAGCGAAATGAGAGATGATGAAGAATTATTAATTTATCATGAAAATATTCTAGTTAATTTAAGGTACTGTTGTCATCACAACATTTAGATGAAAGGAGTTGAGTAAAAGAATAAATGAAATGGACTTGAAAATAAAAGAAAACTTAACATATCCCTTATGAAAATTCAGCAGCATAACGACGTCACTTAAAATTTTATAAAATGAAATGATGAGAGAAAAAAGGGTATCTCTTCATATGTACACCAAAAGGACATTAATTTGGATACATAATATCAATCCCCAACATATTAAAATGGAAATTCAAAGAGATTACAAATAAGAAGTGTTAACTAAAAGGGGAGGGTGAAAGGTTCTCTTGCCATGTGAAGTAACTCCAAAAACATGAAGGTTGGGACCTTGGGGGCTTGGGGACACATTGGGAGGGATAATAGGGAGGTAAAACCAGAAGATATTCAAGTATTAGGAATTATTAATTAATGAAAACATAGGAAAGAGTGCGTATTTATAATAAAAGAGAGAGAGTTTTTTTATTAATTTCAAAGGACACTTCATTAGTGGATCTTGCAATACCATGGGCTTGTCCATGGTATTTTCCCATGGTATTAGCCAATTTGTAAACCACATATCTTATTTTATTTTACTCTAGTCTAACATAATTTTATATTATTTATTACATCACAATGATGTCATCAAACATACCAAATACTCAAAACTATATTTTTATTATTCATAAAAAATTCATGTTTTTCAGAAAAATCCCAAAAAAATCTCCCTATATATTTTTAAACGTGTGTAATTCAAAAATTAACTCCATTTTTTGAAAATATTTTTCTAAATATTTTTATTTTCTTTTTATATAAAATTATAATTTATTCAACAAAACCAACATTAAAACTATAAATCGTTTTATAACATGTTGAAAATTAATCAAGGTCCCATTAAATTATATTATAAACATTAGAAAATCAATTAAAAATTTATGATTAAGTTTTATGAAAAAGAATTCCCTTTTAAATTCTTAAATTAAACATAAAATTGTAAATAAAATATATTGTTTTTCATTATAAAATACCGATTCTAATACTATGACCTTTTTTCACTTTTAAGATGTCTAAATTGTATCTGTTCATTCATGGGTGAATTTTATATTTTTTTGGCGGATTTTATATTCATTACAATTAATTACTATTCATAAATGTAACATACTATTCATAACGGTATGTTACTATTAATAAAAAATTATGTTTTCCTAATCAAACCCCAAATCACTTACTGATTACAATTGTAGATGACTGTTTTTTAAAATTAAAAACACAAAAGTGAAAAATTTATGTTTAAAGGTCACATAGTACTTAGTAGTTCATTGTGTTGGGAATCTATGTTATTATATTACATAATTATAAGAAGGAATTCCATTGAAAAAATCGGTTGGTTATAGTACTGCACCACAATGGAGGGGTTTTAAAAAAGATAACTCGTCACCTATTGGCAAACAAGAAAGGCACATGTCAATTCAACAAAACATGAGATTCTCTAGAAGCTCCACCACTTTCCCTCACCTTCACTTCCTTAGGTACAACAACAAGATTAATCTATTTTGGGGGATTTATCAAGGCATCCCCATTCGCAATAAAAATAGAACGATCACAGTTTTCTGGTCTAGTCTCACTCTTCCTAAAAAAGTAAAAAAACATGGACCCACACAACATTTGGAGTTCATAAAAAACTAGAGACACACCCATCTTTCCCAAAGCACTCAAGTATATTCAATTGACCTCGACGTCCACATGTAGCCGACACAACTGATCAATAACGAACTCTACCACTCCATTGAGAGTCTATGATGAGCTAAGAACTCAGAGACCTACTAGAAACCCATGGGATCTTTATAGGGGTCCTATCGCAAAAACGAAACACAAAACTATCCTTCCAAAAAACCGAGAACCTCACAAAAAAAACATCCACATTTACGAAAAAAATATATTAATTCCAAGATAAAAAAAGGAATTTATTCTCAATGAAAGATACCCCCATGGAAAACCAAGAATTGTACATAAAATCCCACATCTCTTTTGAAACCATCATTTTTTGTCCGGACTCAAATCCATTTTCCAATTATAAAGAAACATACGCACAAAAATCCCATTTTAGAGAAAAATACACTTTTCTTCTTAGGTCCTCTAAGAAAAAATCATACTGACACTCCCAACATAACCAAAACACCTAGGAAAACATGGCACAATTTTCTAACCAGTTACCCAAATAAACATTTCAGGATGAAAAAAGGATCCTTAGAAATCAACCACCCACCATTTATATTCCATGATGCCTCGCAAATATGTATTTTCATTCCACTCAGAAACCCATCCACAAGATCCACAAACTGTCCATTACTCACAACGACATACACACACGAGCACCCTTGGATTACCAATGGATAAAACAAGGATCTACCATTTTCAAAATAATAAATTCCTATCTTTCTGAAAAAAAAACATTTTCCAAAACCCTTTTAATTGTTCAAGACAATTTTAAAAATGATTTTCATTTCCAAAATCACTCACTTCAATTTTAAAAGATCAAATATGTTCTTTTATAAATATGATTTCAAAAAATAAATCACCAAATTCTATGAACAATGTCTAAGGAAAAAACACCCCTAGGATCATGTCAAACTCACATCAAGTGAAAATAATAGAAACATTAAGGTACACTTTTCTTTCAAAAACCCCTTAGGACCAACCCAAAACTGAACCAAAACACCACTAATTCTAAATCACATGGACGAAGAACTAGTGTTCATGCCAAACCCGGTAACATGGTTTAGTAGACTCTACCCTATGTAAGCACCAACCACTAGGAGTTTCAAACAGTACTCATAGGGGTCACATGGGTTTCTAATCCATGTGAGATCGCACACAATAAGGGTTTACTCCAATTGTCACCCCCATCAACACAGACCACAACAAAAAATATAAATCTCGAACTACCCCTACTTACTAAAGGATTATGATGAGAAAGAGTTTGTGATGCTCTTCCTACACCTACCACTAGAGTATCGACAATCATATATCTTATCTACCTGACACCCCAAATATAACGAACAACACCTCCTCTAATACCATTTTTTGATGAACTAGATCTTCTCGCTATCCAATCGATTCCCGGCCCAGTTGAAGGCAAGTCCCAAAGGGTGTTTCTAATCTCCATAGGCTGGCACAAGTTCTCAAGTATCAAAAAAAATCTTGGGAATGATATAATCTAATTAATAAAGAAAATAACCAACAAAAACGAAAATTCCACATCTGAAAACATATATAAAACAATTCTTTAAAAACTTTAAGATTTTATGCTTACAATTGAAACAAAAATGAAAAAGGACTATGATACATTGGAAAATGTAAAACACCATCCTAGACCTCAAGTAACAAGAGGATGAACCCAAAACGATCTCAAGAGTAATGATATGAGGATAATGCATCACCCTCAAGTCATCATCACCATCATCACACAAGGAGAAACTCTAAAAACCCGATCTTCCATCTCTAAGATTTAACCTTACTTGTTTCAGACATAAGAAAATCTACATACACCGAAAGGTGTAAGTTGGGTGTGAGGTAAAGACCAATAAGATTCCATTGAGAAAAGATTACAAACATAATTATGAAATGAAAAATTCATTTACAATTTTAATTATAGAAAGTAATTTAAATTCTTGAAATGTTTTAAATAAAATAGTTTAACGATAAGTATATTAAAGAAAAAAACTTAAATCAAAACACAACCAAAATTTCTTACATGGTAACTCCAATGTCACACTGTGTTTTGATGGTGAGAGAAATGCAAAGGAGGATAACAATACATGGGAGAGTCCCTAATGATACTAGTGAGAATTGTGACCCTAGAACCTTGTACTATAGTTAAAAGCAACCGTAAAAAATATTTATTCTCATGCACACAAGGCACTAGTAAGAGAATCATCCATAACCTAGTGTTCCCCAATGTTATCATCATAAGAGTATAGTTAGTGTTTTAAGTGCCAAACATACTATGTGATACAAGGGTGATATCACTCTAGATCACTAGCTCACTAGTTCTAGTCCACACACCTAGTACCCAGCCTTCCCATTTGGGATCAACTGGTTCAGAGTTCATGTCACATATCAAACATAAAAAAAAAAATTGGTGCTATCTCTACCCAACACCACCCTCACATATAGAGACCCCATTTAAAAATAATAATCACACTTAAAATCATTAAAAATTTAATTTGAATCATTGCAACCAGCACTTTAAAATGATTACAGAGTAAAACAAAGAACTTTCATATTAAAAAACATTAAAATAATTTACTAAACAATTTCAACATACATCGCATGAAATCAGACACCAAAAACCATTAACAATTCAATCAAAACAATTTTTCATCCTTAATAATTATTTAATAAATTGTTTAAAAGTTTCATAAATAAATTTTAAAGATAATAACACTTCTTTACACACCAAACCAGCCAAGCACTATTTCCTGACCACATACACACAACACCACATCAAGAACACAACCAGAATCACACAAACAATTAAAGAAAAATACCACAAAGATCAAAAGTCTACTCCAATGGTTAAAAAAACCACCATAAAAGTTTCCAAACAATTTCAAAATTTATTGCACAACTTTAAACACCAAAAACTAACCCAAATATTAATTTATTAAAACACACATATAGACGCTACACCAAAACATAAACTTCACCCCATCCACCTTTAAACCAATCAATTTCACAGGTTGTAGTATTCTAATAAATAGATAAACATGGGTTTTCACAGGAGTTTGAATAGATATTGCATACACTTTCTACTACTAAATCAAATACGCATTAGATATCAACCAAAACCAAATTTGCAACAATCAAACAATTTAGTAAATTTATTGAAATAAAGAAACACACAATTTAATTCATCAAATAGTTATTATACATGAAATTACCTACCTCTGTATAGGATCAAATTTGGATACTTGGCGAAAAATCTCCACCACATGACCATTTCTCCTCAGAGGACCTTAAGAGAACCCTATTTAAAGAAATCAAACCCAAAATAATTGAAACTGAACCGAACTCCACATTAAACCCAAACCTGATAAACTCTCAATGGTAGAAATCAACCAAATGAAGAAAAATGGACCCGAAGTGAAGCTGTAGGAATCTAACCAAGCATGACAGAGAGGTGTTGAAGGTTTGTTGCATGCTAGGGGGTCTCTAGAGGGTATGGATGTGAAGGAGGTGTGTGGCCAAGGGAGGGAACAACGTAGATATCTGGTGAGGATGATGGCGGCATGGTGAAGATGTCTAGAGAAGGGGAAGGCAACATGGTTGTCTTTCGAGGAGGTGGGTGGCGTGGGTTGCTGGTCGTTATAGCTGGAAGGGGGCATGGCCAAGGGAGGTGCAAGTCATGAGTGGCACTGGTCTGGTTTGTTGGTGGAGAAGGAGGGCGGTCCAACAAGGAGTAGAGGATATCGGGTGATGCGATGCTGAGGGTTATGGGGGGAGGCCAGCATGAGCCAGGGGAAGGGGGGGCTAGAGTGGTAGGGAAATATGGGAGAGAAAGAGAGAGAGATGGAATAAGGGAAAAAAGAAAATAAAATAACATAAAAAACTAAATAAAAATCTGAACCAAATAAAAATAAAAAAAATAATAATAACGATGATGATGATGATGATGATGATAATTCCAATAATAATAATAATATGTCAACTATTAAATATTATTATGTTATGTGTTTTTAATTTTATTTTATGATCACATTATTTTTTATCCCATTGATTAATTAATTAACCACACATTGGGTGAGCCACATGGAGATTTAAAGAAGAGGCATAGCTTCGACTAAGCCCTACCCATGTGTTGAACGATGCTAAGCTAAACGTTCATTTATCAGAATAATTAAAAATATAAAATTGGGAATGGCTCACACCTCAACAAATAAAATTTAAATATGGATAACATTATTAAATAAAATCAAAGATTATTTCAGGTTTCCGGGTGTGAAATCATGCGGCTGTGTTGAGTACATGGGAAGACCCCATGTGGGTTGCATGTTGTGTAGAGATACATGGTTAGGAAATTTATATGGCTAGGCCATGTGAGGTACACAGAAAGGTTCCCCATGTAGGGTACATGCAATGTACATGACATACATGTCATATACATGGGCTTAAACACTATTTCCAACTTGAGTAAAGGACTTGGTGGAGATTTGGGGTACACACAATGCACTTCTCCCTTGCTACCACTTTTAGTCTTTTTTCATATCGTTATACTCTAGAGTTAGAATTGGTGACATGTGTAGTAAATTATATATTTTTTTATGTAGATCATGATGGTGAAACCTTTTAGATGATTAGAGGACTAATCAATGGTGATTCATGTGTTTTATTGAATGGATAAGTTCATTAAAAAATATAATCTAGTTGTCTCCTCAAAGTGGGTCCTTTGATTTGATATGGTCTTTGTACAATTTCTTGTGACTAATTAAATTACAGATATTCCTTTAGGATGTATTCCTTGTGAGATGTGCCCTTTTGTCCTAGGAGACCATTAGGTTCATTATTTCAGAGGATCCCATGTAGGATTCCTCAACTTTCATTTTGACCTAGAGGATCATATATATGATTACTCTATCTTTTTACTATTACCAAGGGACCCCTAAGGTATACCTTTACTTACACGCTGACCAAGGGAATCAGATTTAGGATCCTTATACCAATTACTCTTTTTAAGTATCCCATGTAGGATGAATCTTTTTTACTTACCATTGTGTATCCCATGAAGGATTACTCCTTTTACACTCACTACTAAGGATCCCGAGTAAGATGTATTCTCTTATGTGTAGACAATGAGGATCCCAACTATGATGAAACTCCTCTATTTTGACATGAGGGACATAGTGGGCGCATCAATGTCTGACCAACCCTGAGCTAGTACATCGGGTGTGGGTAGAGATGGTAGTAGGTGTCACCATAGAACCTGTGATGAACATGTAAACATGAGTGTATGTGATAGTAGTATAGGGTTTGGCGTTCATCCACCCCGACTCATTTATTTATGAATTAAATTCATTACTATTGAAGCAATGATGATTATTATAGGTGCTTCCTAGTTGTTAGTTTATGAGCCTAAAAATATGTGTTTCCCTCTATTGGGATTCCCAGATGTATTGTTTTGGGATCATTCTTATTCCTTTATTGGGCTGCCAAGATGTATATCTTGGGATCTGGATTTCAAGACATGGTATTCTCATGTTTATTCGTATACTCATAGGTATTACCTGGGATCTGGTTGTTGTGACAATATGTTCTATTATTATATTATTCTGATCTCTAGAGGCACTTCCTAAGATCTAGATTTTCATCCTATATTTTTGATATATGGGAATGGATTCCCTAGTAATGATACTCATGGATGATTACGCTCACCTAGGTGATAAGGATGATTCCTCTCTCACTGATTGTATATATGTTGAAGATGATCACACTCACCTATAATTTACATGCCATGAAGTTGATTACACTCTCTTCAATATGATTATACTCATAGATGATTATTTCATCCTCAACTATATGAATGACTACACTCTCCATAATAACTTACTTTTCTATGGTGTTGGACATTTAATTTCACATCATTGGATAGTCATGGATGGTTATGCTCTCCAATGTGATAGGGATTATTATGTTCTCCCTTATAAGAGACCATTTTGTGAGGCAGTGATGTCTCATTAGTGATTTCTCCTTACCATTCCCTAAGGGTTGGACCCTTAGGGTTCATCCAAGTCACAAAGTCATGACCACCGATGAATCATGAACTAGGGATCTTAAATGGGACTGGATTCATATAGTGAGCATGTAATGACATCTATCACTATTCCATAATAATATGATATCTATATTAATTACCTAGAAACTTTCATTATAGTTATTGGAGGTGAGTATGGGTGAACACATGGCTAGGACAAGTATCCATATATGTTGACGTATCTTGATCAGAGAGATTTCTGGTGTTGGAAGAATATGATATTTTCAATTATGATTACAAACCAAATATTGACATAATGATACAAGTTATGAGCGATACAAAATGTAGCTAAATTCAATTTTTACAGTATGTTCATGTTATTGGGATTACCAAACCAAGGATCGACTATTGTTATTTATGTTATTTATTTCTCCATATTCATGTATATTCATATTTATGTGTATATATATGATTAGGGGAATATATATATATATATATATGAATATGAATGTAAATATAAATGATGAAAATTTTCCCAGTGGACTTCGATTATAGACCCATGGATTTCCTGTGGTTTCATGTTATTTATTTTATTTATTATTTCAGTCCTTTCAAGGCTAGGCTGAGCATATTGCTTGAGTACGAACATATGAAAATAGATTTATAGGTCATCATTGTGGTGGACTACTGAGATTATATCCTAACCCATGTACATGCACCTTGGTATGAATATAGAACTTATGTCTTATTTTTAGGTTGAGCACAGATGCAAGGGGGTTAGGGATAGGGCCTAGTGTTTCATGATCCAGTGGAGCCCCATGTCTGTATTCTTATGATCGATATGGAGTAGTTGGATAGTATCTTGGAGACTAAGTATGTGTCTAGATCGGAGATAGTAGTAGATCCTTTTACATTTATTTTTCTTCTTTTATGTACTCTTGTAGGTATAGTAACCCCATTAGGAGATTATTGTTATATGTATGACATGGGTTTCTAGGATCTTTATAGTATTTCATTTATTATTATAGCATGTTCTATTAAATTTATTTACTGCTTCCGTACTATGTTTATTTACTACGTGTATTATATAAAGTTATATACATTTATTTTTTACTCTAATATGTGCGAATAGTCTCTCTATTTACATACCCTTTCCCCTACCTGCTAGCCGGAAGATTCTGGAATATGGAAAGGCATGTTCGAGGCCTCGTAACAAACTAGATCAAACCACCAATTAAGTGGCATCCAACACGGGATGTTACAAAGTGGTATTAGAGAAGTTTCTTTTCGTATTGTATTAATATTTTAAATATGGTTGATATGAGTATTAAGAATGTGTCTAGACCTATGATGAATATCATACTAGTGCATCGATAACACTTATTCTCATAAGAAGTCATTTTTTCTAAGGATATCTGGTTTTTACTCTATTCGCTTATGGTATAGTTTTTTATGATTTTCATATTTATAAAATCATGTGTTGTGGGGATGTGATGATTTATTTTATATTTAAAGTTATTTTCTCATTGGTTAGAAGCCAGTGATTGATTATGGTTCTTGGACAGCAAAGGAAAGGGACATCTCAAGCATCATACTTGGAATGTAGGATTCCCATGATATAGGCCTATCAGTGTGTGATTTAACTTAATGTAAAGGATAATCAGTGTCAATAAAAACCTAAATAGTGTTTTACCATAGTGTTTTTTGGTGTAATTATACAAAATTGAGCCAACTTTTATATATATTTCTTTCTAGTGGTAGGCTGTGTGGATCTAAAGTGAGTCAATTGATGGTGATATTAATGAATCAGTCATCATGTACCGGAGGATAGATGAACATAGTAGGTAGATAAGGAACATGATTTACATTTTTATACCCCTTTTGGGGTGTTATTTCTTAGGATTTGTTATTTAATGTTTTTGTGACAATCTAGAAATTGTTTTCTTTCATAGCACGGAATAAAATTTGAATCACTTGAACATCATTTTTGGTTATCTAGTCTGATAAAAAAGCACAATACTGATAGGTAACAAGACATTTTTATTTAAATAGACCATGAGGGTTTATTACTATATGCAGATTCATGGGGAGTGTTAGTTCAATATCTCTTATATAGTGGTATTGTGACCTATATGGAGCAGTTCCTTTAAGGATGATCAGTGAGGATCAAGCCCTTGTCGTCCATGTTGATAGTTTTGACTCTTTTAGGTCATTTTTTATACATTCCATAGATAAGTTTCATTATTGGGATAGGTGTATAGACCTAGATACACTATTGTGAGACTTGAACAGTAGGTATAGTTGGGAGACCTATATGCACATAATGTTTACACAGACCATTGTTGGCCGATATTTCGTTTTGGTAAGGGAAACCTATGAGTCAGTTTAACATAGGATTATAAATTTCATTTTAGTCAGTGAGCATAGTTATATAATCAATTTATACTGATGTGTAGTAGGTTCTCGGGGTTTTGTGATATAGTTAGGTAGATGGATTCCATTTTTGAGAGAGTACATTGGGTTCATTGGTATCATGACTTTCTTTTGATGAATCTCCTATGGTATTTATTTTTGGAGGCTAACTTATGCAGGAAAGAATGTTTAGGTTCCTAGAACTATTGATGAATTTTTTTTTGATAAAGTATTCATAGAACAAGGAGAATCATATCACTGGAATGATGCCAACTGATAGGTGGTCGTTGAATAAATCATGGCATAAGTGAGGTTCTCAATTTCGAGGAGGTGTTCCAAGGGAGATTCTGGCTTGTTTGGGATAACAAGTCAGGTAGCACCCTCATATTATCCTTGTGATGGACGACTCATGTGAGCATGACATGAGTGATAAATGTTCATGTTGTTTTGCATGGTATTAGTTAAATCCTAAATCAGTGAGTGTTCATTTTTGAGGTGAGGAAATATGGTTTCAATAACCTAACATGGACATGGTTAATAATAATATGTGATGAAATGAGATTTTACCTCCATGGTAGAGTATTTATCAAGAATATATTGGGTGTCATGAGATGGTTGACCTATGGCTAGACCTGGACACACATTGATGGGTGACATCGTGTAAGGTGTTGGTTAAAACAAAGTTATCTAGTTTAATGTGAGCATGGATCATGGGTGATGTACAAGACTTTTAATGGAATCCTAGTGTTCCCCTTGTTAGATACAATCATGTTCTATCTTGACATCATCTTGAGTGCACTGAGTGATAATCAGATCTATGCAAGTATTTTCATAAAAATATCATTAATTGGTTTTTTAATGAAAGTAGTTGAGGTTACACATGAGGATTAGTATAAGGTAATCCATATCGAGGGGAGTTCACCATTATCCATTTGGGGTTGTTAAACCTTATTTTCATTGGAATTCAGAATTTTCCATGGGCCATTGAGCTTATATTTTGGGTTTGAGATGACAATAAGGATATACCAATGGCGGGGAGTACCAGACCAGCTGTAGTTATGCATCTTTCAGATAGGAGATAGTTGTTGATGCTATGAGATAGGTCATTAGATAGTGAAGATATTCTTTATATGTAGATTCTTAAGTTGAGATGATGACTACTATTTTTTTCCACCAAGGATTCTTGGGTATGAGATGTTTTAGGTTGGGGAGATTGTGAAGAATCATGTTTTTTCAGACTGAAATTTTGAACATAAATTTGAATTTGTGTTTCCAGATGCTGTAAGGGATAAAATGGTAATTCTTCCTTAGAACATGGAATTTTATAATTTTTATTACAACATTATTAGTCTCATAGTAGTGTTTTTACCCTAGAAAATTATTTTGGTAGAAATTCAAACCGTTTGAATTTTCAAGGAAGAATTAATATTTAAAATGTTATTAATTAATTATTAATTTCTTTACATGCATTAGTTCAGATGTATCTTTTGAATGGATAATCATATTTAGATTCTATTTATACTACTATGTCTGATTGGGGATTCTTTCTGAGGTGGGTTATAAAAATAGTTCTGACGATGTGACCGAGCTCGGGCTTATGCCCCCTTTTCTTTTACTTTTCTTTTTCTTTTTTTATTTTACCTTTTTCCTTCCTTTTACACTATATTCTCATACACACCACTAGGGGATACCCTTTTAATAATATTAAGAGAGAAAAGATACTGGGAGAGAGTGGAAAAGAGATAGGGGAAGAGATGTACTATTGTGGAACTTGGGACATGCTGGATCGTTGTCCAATTATCATGGACTGCAGAAATGGGTGATGATTTGGATGATATTTCCCAAATATTTGATATTTTATGTTTTTTCTTAAATCCCCATATTTTCACCATTTTATAATTTTAAACACCAATTATTCTTTATTAATACCCCTTTAGGGTCAGTCTATTTCTTGGGGGGTGAATGTTTCAAGAGATTTGAGATGTTTCCAGTTACAAAATCCCGATCACTTGACTTGTAGATTCAGGAACACACATTGGGTGCTCTTCAAGATAGAGGGAGAATTATCTTTCCCATGTAATTAGTATAATCATTGTATATTAGGACTCATTATTTTATGGGATATATTTTTTTTATTGGGTCTTGATCATATAGACAATTACCCAGCCAGATAGCCCGTGTAGGGGCACATGGCCATGTCAAGTACAAGGGCAAACCCAATGTCGAGTGAACACTATGTAGAGGTAAATGGTAAGGTGAAGTTCATTTATAGACCATGTTTGGTAAATTGGTTGGTACCTCATGTAGGTTACATGATGTGTAATTTTCTTACACACAATGTATATGGGATTACACACCATGTACGGTTAGAGTAAACATCTTGGAGGGGGTTTGGGAGTATAGACCATGTACTACCGCATTGGAACCCTTTTTAGAGTTTTTTTTACATATATGCCTAGGATTCTAATTTGGACACATGATTAGTCCATCCTAGGTATTTTGTTCACATAGATCATGATGGTGCTACCCTTGAGGTCATTAGAGGACTCTTAGGTGGTATTTGGGTTATTTTCATGAATGGATAGGTTCATCCTCTGGTAATCAAATCCATTTGTCCCATGAGAGTGATACCTTTGATCTGATATGGGAGATGATCCATCTCCTATGAATAATTCTTTTGTAGCTTCTACATGAGTATGTTTCCCTTTTGAGATGTACCATTTTGGCCTAGGAGGCTGAAAGGTTAGTTATTTTCAAGGATCTCATATGGGATGCCTCTTCTTATGTTTTGGCCTAAAGGATCTTGTGTGGGATGCCTCTTTATTTTTACTATTACCAAGGGTCCCTTGAGGGATTTATTTTCTTACATACAAACATAAAGAATTATTTTTAGGATCCATAAACAAATCACACTTTTCAAGGTCCCATTTAGGATACTTTTACTCACATTACATCAAGAATCTCATGTATGATTATCACTTTTATCCTTAGTACTGAGGGTCCAGACTGGGATGCATTCACTAATGTGTACACCTCAAGGATTCCATGTAGGATTCCTCTCATGTGTTTCGACATGAGGGACACTGTAATTTCCTCAATGTTTTATTAACTCTGGTCTAGTACATAAGGATTGGGTAGAGATGGTAGTGGATGTCACCTTATAACTTGTTCCAAACTTGTAAGCCTGAATGGTTGTGAAAGAAGTGGTGGGTTAAGCATTCAAAAACCCTCACTATTTAATTTATGCATTCAGTAGTTTAATGTTGTTGTAATGATGATTATGATATATCCCTGCTAGTTGTTGGATGATGATATTAATGTGATGAATTTATCACTATTAGGATTCCCAGGTGTATCTTTTGGGATCTTTATTATACATTTATTGGGATGCCCAGACATATTTTCGGGGATCCTGTTTCATAACCTTATTATTATCATGTTTATTTGTATGCCAATATATACTGTTTGGGATCATTACATTGATTTCATATAATTGATTTTTATATAATGGGGATATCCAATGGTTCTTTAGAATATCTAGATTTTGAGCCTATGATTATGATATTCGAACATTGCACCCATAATAATGACACTCATGGATGATTACACTCTCTTAGCCGATGAGGTTGATTTCGCTCTCCTTGAATTTTTATATGTTGATTATGATAACTATCTCCTCTAATTTACATGGGATAAGATGATTATTCTCTACACAATAATATTATACTCATGGATGACTATGCTCTTCCTATCCGGAGAAATGATTATGCTCTCCCTAATCGATTAGATGGTCATGCTGTTAGACTAGTATACTCACAATTTATTATAATCTCTCGAGTGATAATTAAGATTATACACTCTTTGATTGGAGATCTCAAGGGGTGGTAATGATGTCTCACAGGTGATCTCTCTTTACTATTCACATAATGGGTATACCCTTAGGGTTTATCCGAATTGCAATGTAATGACTACCTATGGACCGAGACCTAGGGCTCAGACATTATACTGAATTCACACAATGAGGTTGTTATAACATATAGATATTCACTATATTTACAAGATGTACAAATTTATTTTCTATAATACTTTACTATAGTGATTGGATGCTAGTACGGGTGAACCCATGGCTAAGACTTGTATCCCCCTGTGGTGATGTAGCCTCCTCATAGACATTTATGACACTTTGAATGCTGGTATTTTAAATTGGGATTATGTTCCCATATATTGACTTAATGATACATAGATTTAATAGTACAACATCTGAATCCATTACCTTTTCACAGGATATCAAATCGATCTAGGTTACGGAACTAAGGATCTACTTGTATTGATTTATTGAATTTCTTTTACCATACTCATGTATTATCATATTTATGTATATATGTATATTTATGCTAATATCTATATATATATATATATTTATATTCATATAAATGTAAATATATATGAAGAAATTTTTCCCAGTTAACCGTGAATATGGGCCCAAGGTTAAACTAAGGTTTTATATTGTTTATTTTATTTATTATTTAAATTTGGTATTGTATAGGATGATCATATTTCATGAGCATGAGATTTGGACTATAGGTTTATTAGTTTATTATTAGGGTGGCCTAAAAAGATTTTATTTTCACCATTATACATGTGTGTTGGTGTGCATGGAGATCTTATGTCTATTTTTCTTGTTGATCACATTTGCGTGGTGGTTAGGTATTGGTCTTGCTGTTGCATGATTGAGAAAATCTAATCTCACAGATTCTTATGATAAAGCTAGTGAATCATTCCAGTATCTTGAAGACCGAGTACGCATCTGGATCAGAGTTAGTAATAGAGCCTTTTACATTTATTTCATCTCATTCTATGTACTCTTATAGGTATGATCAGCCCAGTGTGTGACCGATATCGTATGTATTACATGGTTGTCCATAATTTTATATCATTCTATTTATTATTATAAAATGTTCTATTTTAGTTTATTTACTTCTTCCACACAATCTTTATATACATATTAGATGATATATAGTTTTTGATTCTACTATTTACTCTGATATGAGGGCATAGACTCTCCATAGACACACGCTAGGCCATCACTACTAATCAAAATCCTCTTACCTATGTAGAGGTGTGATTGTGGCCTCATAATGATTCTTCTCAATGTACCAATTTACTGGCATCTGGGATGAGATATTATTGAAGGAAATATGAAAGGGTCATGTCGAGTGATAAACATTAAAATCGAAGAAAAATCATAACCCAAGTTATTAAATTATTATAATATTAAATAAATTAATTATAAATCTTACCTGAATGATCCTCACCTGGGGTTCCAAGATACGAAATATTAAAAGAATGTATAATTTACCACCCACCACTGAACACTTCTACTGCACCTGAAACCAAAAAGCGGTATCAAAGATATCACATTTAAATTTGTAATTATTTATTTGATTGTTGATCCATATGAAATCATGGTTGAATTTTAATTTTATAGTATGCATTATTTAAAGTGATTTGAAGTAAAATGTGGGCGAAATATTAATAATGTTCATTTAGTGTTTCATTTTCTTAATTATCGAAAAAAAAGATAAAGCATGATTAGAGATTCCATTAAGGATTGCTAATTTTTGGCTGGTGAGACAGGGTTACATAGAGTATAGTTAGGGTACACAATGTGTAACTTCATAAATTTTACGTAGACATGTCATGGGATAAATATCATGCCACATATATATTATATTTTGCGTATGATGCATGTTTTTCATCCAACCGGGAATATGATTGTTGTATTACATGGTGTTGATATGGTGTACTCATCATGTTTTCTACATGGGTTAGTGGTATAAAATTTCAAACTGTGTGGCCATTATACATGGTGATGTTGTGTAAGGCAACTTAAAGAATTTATGATATACATGATTTGTATATAGTTTAAATAAAATGTCATTTATCAATTAACCCATCTAAGATACACATCGACTTTTTAGTCTTCTTATCTGGACACATAGAATTAGAGATACATGGAGTGTAGTTGGAATGCACATGTCATGTAGTCTCTAACTGAAGGACACATGAAGTATTTCTGTGGGTTAAGAAGGCACAAGGAATCAGAAATACATGGAGTGAAATTGGCATGTACAAGCTATGTAATACACTAAGACGCATTTAGAAGACCAACAGAGTATTTTGGGAACACTGAATGTAGATACACTATGTGTTACTGGCATGTACATACTATTTAGTATAAATGATTCAAAAAACTAAATATGTAGACATTTAATCCAGATACATGCCAATAGAGGTACATAATATGTCGCTAGATAGTAAATATCATGTAGTCTCCCAATTTATACAATAATTAAATTCATTTAAATTGGAAATAAAAAAATTAAAACAATAATGATTGAGGGGAACATTACATATTTGAAAATTTAATAAAGGTTTTCGATGATTTTAAATGATCAATTAATTTATTATAATAAATCTGAACACTATTGCTTTTACCATTTACTTTACATTATTACGTTTATTACAGTTATGTGTAGATGAATTCGAATAGTCACTAAGATGAAAGTGAATTAATTAATTAATTAATTGAAGAACGTTAATCTTAATTATAATGAATGGATAATGAATTAATGTTATCTATATACTTTTGGGTAAATATTACATGTATGAAAATTCATGAGCTAGACAAAAACCCAATGTATCTATTGGTATTTATTTAATTAAATTTATTACATGGGTTTTCATCTATTTATTATTAAATTAAATTTTATGGCCAATGAGACATCCTAACCTCCATTGTTATATATTTTCTACATGTCCATGGATATTTATATAATACATATTTAATGAATAAATTTTTTCCCTCACTTACATATGATTTATAACTACTTTAAATTAATGGAGTTATGTAAGCCACCTGGAGGTAGTTCAAAATTTAACCATAATGATTCCAACCCAAGTGTTACACCAGTGGATAGGTGGAATATTGTAACTCATCCCAAGACTGGTAACATGACTTATTTCCCCTGCATCATGGGTTGATTTAACTTATTCTCATTAAATCAACCATTATATAATGTTCATCAATGGTTCATTTAATTAATTATTTATTTCAATGTAATTATTTATTTTATATATCGAGAAACAAGTTCACATAAATAAATGAATTAATGTTCGAAGATGGAAATTAAATAAATGGATTCGGCATAAATGTTTTATCCATCATGGATTATTAATTAAGAAACATCTACATAGTATTAATAAGACATGTAAATGATGAAACAAGAAAACAATTATATATAATAAATTAAAATTCATCCATTAAATATTATGTTAGACTTGGCCTTCCATTACATGATTAGGAATGAAATCTTTAGAAATATGTTTTTGAACAACCCTCATTGAAATGCATACTTTTAACATGGAGTTCTTGTAATGGTTATGTGAATACATTACCATATTACATTAAGAGAATCATCCATTACAAGAATAGATGTAACTTAGAGGTAAGTATTGAGGAAATCCAATATAGGGTTTCTAGATAAGGGAGTCCACTTAATAGATCAAAGATGTATAAATCCATAGTTGGAAAGAAACTATCCTCTTAAATACCTTTATGTAGCTTGAACAACCCTAATTAGGGTTATATGAAGTGTTATATAGATCTTTTCACTTATAATATCCCAAAAACTAGAAATTTTTATTTCAATGGTGTGGGTTATTAGGACTGGATGAAATATTACGAGATTTAATAAAAAATAAATTAATTTATTGTTTCTCACATAATCTATAATCAAGGAAAGGTAATAATAATATTCACAGAAATGTTATAATAAAATGGAAATATATTCATCCAAATTATCCATATGATAAATATTGGAGAAATACCACCTCTTCACTTGTTGTAACTTCCAAGAGTGGTTTAGAGGCCTTATGTTTGTGTTACACCATAAACTGAAATATTATATTCTAGAATACACAATTCACAATCCTCCTTCCAAGTAGATAAGTGATGAAGAGTTCCTTATCTAATAAAAAAATTTGAGTGATTTGGTTGAAATTTAATGTTTTATTCTTTCATGTATTTCTAGAGAAGTCATGTAGTCTCATGAAAATATGGATGTGTACGGAATGATTGAGCCCTTATAAGTTATTTAACAGGAGAAATATAGACATGAATGTTTTGATATTACCAAGGTTATATTTTAAATTAATATTGGAGAGGGTCCCCTAGTTTTACATCACATAGTCAAGAACATTGGATACATTGAGGACCTAGATGTTCTAGGGCTTAATCTCCCTAAAGAACTGGGCACCAATCTCATTCTTACATCACTCCCTCATAGCTTCTTTGAATTTATTATAAAATTTAGTATAAAAAAAGTGAGAATCATCTTCCAGATATTTTTAATCTCCTTCTCCAAGTAGATAAATTCAAAAAGCATGAAAACCATTCTATCCTTATGGTGAACAAATTGAAAGGGAATTTGAAGAGATTTAAGTCTGAAAAATATTCCCACCCTTTCAATAAGAGAATGATTAAGGGGAATAAAATTGAATATGATGTTGCCTATTTCACATGTGTAAAAAGGGCCACTGAAGAAAAAATAAACCCATCTAATTGAAGAAAGGGGTGGGTACTCATTCCTTATAACTTTTAATGATGATTTTACTAGATATGGATAGGTATAATTAATGAGTTATATGCCAAATTACACTAATAATTTCATGTAATACAAGAATGACGATGAGCAGCTCGGAAAAAAGATTAAGAAAATCTAGTCATAATGTGGTGGATAATATCTTCAAAAAGATATCATTTATTACTTATGGGAGTTGGGGTATTATCTTAACTCAATCCCTTTAATACACCTTAGTGGAATGGTGTTGGAGAAAGGAGGAACCACACCTTTTATGACATAGTGGGTTAATTATGAGTCATTCAAGACTTCCATTATCATTTTAGTGATATGTGTTAGAAAAAACAGAAAAATTACTAATCCAAGTGATAAATAAGGTGTTAGATGGTATACAATACCATTTCTGGAATGGAAAGAAACCCTTGTTTTCATAATTATATAGATGCGGTTGATAAGTTATTTTTAGGTCTCTTTAGGTAACAAACATTTTCCTTGAGGATCAAAGTGTGACTTTATAGGATACCCCCTGAAACATGGAGATATTAACTGTATGACCCCTCAAAAAAAGTTAATAGTGTAAACACACACTATATTACTTGAGAGGGAGAAAATATCTAAAAGATATTATAGGATTGAGATAGAATTCGTTGAAGTTGAGGATCAAGGTAAATAAGAGTTGGTACAAGAACAAACTCTCTAATGTCTAATTGAAGAACAAACTTTTAAAAAGACACATGTATTGCATAAGAGTACAAGAGAGGTAAGAAAACTAGAATGGTATGGAATTCTAGTCATTGAGGACGACAAATCTTTATTTTTAGAATAATAATCATCTAACATTTAAAGAAGGAACAAATAGAATAAGTGATTCCAAGTTCCAGGAAACTATGAATTATAAAATGGAATTCATGTAACAAAACCAGTACTACATTTTTTTATATCCTCCAATCGATATATATTCCATTGGATCCAAATGGGTGCTAAATAAGAAACATTATATGGAAGTAAAAGTCATTACCTATATCACGTGACTGTTTGAAAAATGGTTTAAATAGTGTCAATGTATTGACTATGATGAAACCTTTCCCCCAGTTTCATTGTTTAAATCCATTAAAATTATACTTTCCATTTCAAATTTCCATTACTATGATATTTGGAAAATGGTTTTCAAGAGATCATTCCTTAATGGGAACCATTAGGAAGATGTATATATGACCCAACCAGTAGAGTTTGTGACTCAAAAGGATACCCACAAGATATAAAAATTTAAAAAATCTATTTATAGATTAAATAAATCAATTTGGTTACGGAACATTAATTTTTATGAAGCCATAAAAAAATTTGGTTTCGTAAATAATGAGTGTGAGCCTTCTTTCTACAATCATTTTAGTGGGAGTTTAGTAATTTTCATATTTGTATATATTTATGGAATATTACTTATTAGAAATGAGTTGCTAGTCTTTCTGTCTGTTAAGGAGTGGTTGGATAAATTATTCTCTGTGAAAAAATTAGGTAAGGTAGTATATATTATTCGGATCAAGATCCATCATGATAGATCCAAGAGAATGATTGGACTAAGACAAGGTACATATAATGGGAAAATACCACAGAGATTCATTACAGAACAATCCCAGAGGTTGTTGTTTCCAACATAATATGGCATTAATCTATCTAGGAAAATGAGTCCTCAGGCGCAAGAGGAAATATATATAATGAAAAGGATTCTATAAACATTATTAATTAGGTTATTCATGAATTTTATGTTATATACTATGATAGATTTCACCTACACATTATGTGAGGTGAGAAGATATCATATCGACCTAGGTGGGCACCATTTGATAGTATTCCAGACTATCCTAATGTATATGAGGAATTATAAGGATGTATTCCTAGTCTATGGAGGAGATGAAACACTATTCATCAAAGGATATGAAGATTCTAGTTTATATATTGATCAATATGACATAATGTAATAAATTGGATACATATCCACTTTCAATGGTGGTGTTGAGAGCTAGAAGAGCCCAAAGTAGGTTCAAATCATATATTATAAATCAAATTCTGAACATATTGCGGCATTTGAGGTTTCAAAATAATCTGTGAGGATGAAAAACTTCATCAAAGGGATTTATAGAATCCCGAATTTTTATAACATAACTTTTCATTACATTTTACAAAACCGAGGATCTTTAAGGTTTAGTGTCTTAGAAACCAGGAACTTATTACATGAGAAAAAAAACATTCTTCTTAAACATGTGAAAGTCTTCTTCATTTGTTCATCCTATGTTCATTACAGCATCTCATAACCTGGGAGTATACATCAAAGGAAAGGTTGAGAAAAAGTCCCAGTAAGGGAAACCAGGGAAACATTTAACATGTGAACATGAGATACATCAATAAAGTAAAGAAAAATAACATTAAGGCATGGGAAAGAAATCATGAGGCATATAATAATAAAAATAATTTATTTCATAACTTGAAGATGTGGATAAAACATTTTAAAAATTCAATCATTTCTGTTTCACCAAGGTCCATCCCCAAGGTGTCAATAAAATTACCAAGGTTATTCACCAAAGTATCAGTCTAAATGGTCATCTCTAGAGATTAAGTCTTTACCCAATGCATTGGAGATCTATCTGGGTGCACCCTTAAATTTATCTTTATTATCATGTGAGCCACATATATCATCATAAATAATTTTATAAACAACCCATATAGAATAAATGAAATGGGTTTCATTTCATAATCATAACGTTTTAAAAACTGCTTTAAAGACATGATCTTTGTGTCACTTTAAAACCCACAGAAAAGGAAGGTGGGTCTCATGTATGTAAATACCAGAATTTGAAATTGAAAAAATTGGTATATATGTGGATACCCCTATAGAATATAGAGCTTTGAGTATTCACTTACTAAAATAAAATAAATTTAGAAATAGAGAGAGACATTTTGAGACGGAAATTCTGCAGCATAAAGGCTATGTTAGGAGGTTTTAGAAAACATTGAAAAGAGAGGGGACATGGATCACCCAGTAAAAAATGATCCATAAAACAGTAGGGGGATAGAATATAAAGGATTTAAGAACATGGTAATTAAATTTTAAATATATAACATATGAAATGAAGAACATGAAAGGAAGACAAAAATAATATTTTTCATATGAAAATTTGGAAGCCTAACGGCATCACTTAAACTTCAACAAAAATGATTTGATGAGATCATATAGGTTCTCTAATCATATGAACATAAAAGTTCAGTATGATAGATATATATATCATACCCCAACATAATAAAAAATAACTTGAAAGACTTGACATGAAAGTAGAACTTTGAAAAATGAGAAAGGTGAAAGAATCCCTTAAAAATTCGGCAGCCTAACGGCGCCACTTAAACTTCAAAAAAATGAATTGACAAGATCAAATAGGGTCTCTAATCATATGAACAGTAAAGATCAGTATGATAGATATAGATATCATACCCCAACATAATAAAAAGGAACTTGAAAAACTTGACATGAAAATAGATCTTGAAAACGAGAAGGGTGAAATAATCCCTTAAAAATTCGGCAGCCTAACGACGCCACTTAAACTTAAACTAAAATGAATTGAAGATATCAAATAGGGTATCTCAGCATATGAACATAAAAGATCAGTATGATATATATATTGATCATACCCCAACATAATAAAAAGGAACTTGAAAGACTTGACATGAAAGTAGAACATTGAAAAATGAGAAAGGTGAAAGAATCCCATAAAAATTCGGCAGCCTAACGACGTCACTTAAGCATTATTAAAACGAATTGATGAGAGAAAGAGGGGGTATATCATCATATGAACATGAAAAGGGAAGTAATAGTAATATATAAGATCATACTCCAACATAAGAGCATGGGGCATAAAATAATTGACATAAAAGAGATTACTTGAAAAGAAAGAGAGTGGTAGGATCCCTTACCTTAAAACGTACCTCTTAAAACTCAAAGGTTTGGACCTTGAGGGCTTGGGGAACCTTGGGAGGACTCCTTGGGAGGAAATGAGACCATAGATTTTTTGGGGAAGAGTTGGGAGTGAAAAATAAAGTAGTAAAGGGTGGGTATTTATAGGGAAGGTGAGGTGATACTTTAATAATTTCAAGGGACACCTCACAAGTGGTTTTCTCAAAACCATGGGCTCTCCCATGGTATTTCCCATGGAGTTAGGCCACATAGGGCCCCCAATAAAATACTTCATCACCTTTGGTCGGCCAACCCTTAAAATATCTCATGACATCATCATGAAACAGTTATGATGTCATTAAACATACCGAAACCCTAAAACTGCATTTTTACTATTCACTGAAAATTCAACTTTTCAGAAAAATCCCCAAAAATTGCCATAACATAATATTTATTCTCTGAGTTCAAAAATAAAGTCCATTTTATAAAAATAATTTCCTAAATATTTTTAATTTAATTTTTAATTAAAAAACACTATTCACCTGAAATAACTAATACTTGACTAAATATTTATGAAACCGTTATTTACCCATTTTATTGAATGACATTACTTAATCAAGGAGTCTAAATTATATTAAAACTTTCTTTAGGTGATATTACTAATCCATTTGGTCACATTACTAATCCAAAGCGTAAAATCACTATTCATAATTTACTATTCATCAAAATTTATGTCGATCTTATTAGACTCCAAATTTCGTACTGAACATAATTGTTGAAGAAAAGTTTTCGAAAATAATTACACATTTTTAATTATTTAAGATTTACATAAACATTTTTAAAATTTCCTTTTTCTATAATTCATCAAAAATATGCATACTATATTTATCCAGTATTTGAAAATTCCTAAACTTCATCATAAGAAGAAATCCCAATTTTTTTTAAAACAAAGGATTACACAAGGTAGTTATGATATCCTTACATAACCCCTTATAACCCCAGCATAGGACCTAAGTGTAAGGTATGCTAAGGTGAGAGAATCCGAGGGAGGCTCGACCAACATTTCACGAGTATTAATTTCTATCAGTTTGAACTTCTCGCAAAGGCGATTTCATTCTAGTTTCACACAATGAAGTTCAGCTTGGGTTTGGTCCAGAGCAAATCCAAGTGGTTCTACCTCATTCCCAAGTTCTGTTAGATGGGATTCGATCCGTCCAAGACTACTGGGTGAGGCCATCGAATCTTATTTCTATATTAATTAACCTAGATCACATGTATTTAGAGACAATAATCAAAACATTTAGTTTCCAGCAGTCATATTGACCAACGATCTTATAATAGTAAAAACCCAACAGTCTAATTTTAATTATAATCTTATTATCAAATGAAACAGTTTTTCTGAGTATAAAATAAATTAACACACAAAATTAGGAAACAGGATTTATTCAAAATTTCGGGTCGTTATAGGATTGATGTAGTACTCAGAAGTAAAAATCTTGTCACACTCTATTTTGAAAATACTATAGGGGAGGATCTTGAAAAAGAGTCAATATCACATCATCAGACAAAGAATATACTTTTCTAGTATCATATCTTGAGGGATATCTCTCAGAGAGTTGAGGTTGCAGTTAGAAATATTTCAATAGAAGACTATATATTGGACCACTTGACAAAATACTTGACTCATTAGAAAAATGATTATCATGTGAAGTCTAGGGGACTAAAATTAATAGGCATTTGGATTTAGTCAAATTGGGAGTTTGTTGGAGATGGTGTCCTAGGACCAACTATTTTTAAATTTATTATATTTATATTTTATGTATTGAATATTGATAAAACTTGTTAATTCATATTGTTCATTATTCTGCATGAATCTAATACAATATTGATCTATTTTGTATTCCATATTGATAAGGTCTTATATATACCCCTCTATAATGAGAACCTTGAAGTTCTATAATTATATTCTTAAATAAAATTCAGTGGTAGGATAACATACTATAATGGGACACTTAATACATAGACTATCATATATGAGTACTCATAAGAGGATGAGGCTTACTCTTATGATGTTCTTACATGGTAATCTCCAAGATGTGATATTATGAGAACAAAATCACCAGTAGGAATTCTAAATGTTTTTTTAATTATATATTCTTATCTTGGAGCATGTTTAATGGTTCTTAGACATTAATATTATCATTAATTAATGTCATGACTCACACACACGTAGATTTCTTGATGAAAACTGTAACAACAAATGGATAATATTACAGTGTTCATATGTGGTTGTCATAATTTTTAAATTAAGTTATTTATCTTGGGTTCATAAACCCATTACAAGATAGTAACCTCAGACTTTAAGAAATACTACCTGATTCCAATGAGAAATAATCCTTTGAGGGTCAAACACAACGTGTTTTAGATGATATATATTAAATTATATTTAAATTTAATTAATTGAATAAATATTTTTCTCAAGAATATAGGATAATTTTATTCACATTTTATCGATAATAAATATTTATTTATGAATGAAATATTTAAATTAAATTTTTATTCGGGTGATTAATAAATTATAGAGGATTTCAAAAAGACCATAGTTGTATTTGGTGAAAAATATTAATTAACAAGATTGTTAAATAATATTTTTATTGAAAAAGTTTGCAAGCAAATGAAATAATAATAATAATATTATTATTATGATTCATGGTGTGTACTGAAGGATAAAATTTTATATAAGTGTTGGAATGAAATTTAATAATAATTTTACCTAAAACATATCTCTATAAATAGATGGTTGTGTTTATTATGTAGAGCATTCAATCGAGAATGTAGAATTTTTTCACAAAAAATATTCTCTCTCAACTGCTCATTCTCTCTCCCTCTTATGAATGAGAAATGAATGAGAAACTCATTCAAAACTGAAAGATAATAAATCATAAAAAATAATTAAAGATAGTTTATTCATCACACTAGCACATAAAAATCATGTGGAATTTTAGGGAGATCACAGGAGCAGATTTGGATCACCGCTAGAGGGATTCTATCCCTAGATCCTCATAGCACAATGACGGTAATCAAAACGGGTCTTATTGGATGATCAACATTCACATTGAAAAAATATCATAAGCTCATGTATTGATTTTATTTTATATTAAACAAATTAATTATAAATTTTATGTGCAAATTCCTCACTCGGGGATCTGGGTAACTAAATATTAAAATAAATTTTAATATATCACCCACCATCAGATGCTTCTATTGCACTCAAATCCAACAATGAAGATCTCACCAAGACCACTTTTAAGGATTATTTCAATTGTATGTTCTACATAGAAACCGTGAGGGAAATTAATTCCAATGAGTTATTGAAGCTAGAGAATGGGGTTTATTCGGTGATGGAGTATGCTTCTCATTTAACTGAGTTGGTACATGTCTCTTTAGACATCTTCAAGAGATATTTCTTCAAGGATTAGTGTTTTTCAAAGAGATTAAGGTACGAGGTCATGTTCATGATTATTATTCTCTTTCTACTAACATATTTATAGTTGGTTGAAATGGTGAATATGGTAGAGGTAGATTTTAATGGAAAGATATGTCTTAGTAGGTGGGGGTTGGAGTTCTTCATCAAGATAGAAATAAAAGTGGGATGATCCTCACTAGGGTAGTGGAAATATTGTTGTTGTTGTTATTAAGAATGGATTAAATGTATTATATAAGGAACAAGATTGTTTATTTTTACTAGTTTGTTAAAAGAGAAAATGCCAGGCCTAATTTATAGAGATTCTGAGGATGTGCCACCAGTATGGACATTTGGGGAATCTTCAGTGCTTCAATCAGTTTCTTTCTCAGGGGAGTGGTATAGGGTCCATGATCTCAAAGGGTTCTACGGTACAATGTGATGCTAATACGTGTGGAGGATCTCATCCCCAAGGAAAGGGATATTCTTAGTAGATGATGAAGTATTAGGGAAGATCTGATCCAAGGTGTCTCTACCCATCATAGGTTGTTCTATATGATACAGATTTTGGTCCGGGGACCATGAGAGTTATGGTGTTTATTTAAAATTCTATGGAATATATTTTATTTAATATGATTTCATCATATTCTTTAATTTTTATTAATATTATTAATGTCTAGGGTATACGGGCATATTTAATCTCATTAGTGATGGATTTTCTAACCCCATTGGGTAGAAAAAAGAAGCATTCTTTTATGTGCCCGAAGTGTCAGGTATTAATTGTTGATGTGGAAATTATTTAATATATCCTCATATGAGATCTATATGAACTAAAAATTATGAATTATAAATGTTTTTTTCATTACTGACATTTTAAAACATCTCAAATTCATTTACCAATATTTTGGAAAAACATCGCTAAATGAGGTGTTGCTAAATTAGTAATGTTTATAGATGTCAGAAATTTAGTGATGTTTATAAACCTTTATAAATTAGTGAAATTTGTAAATTCAAATATTTAGTGACAAATCATGTAGCAATGTTATTAAAAGTGTCAGTAAATAAACAATGTAAGATTAGATAAATTTATAAACATCACTATTTAGCGACACTGCATTTACCGATATTTTTTAAAAACATTGGTAAAATTTTTTATTAATATTTTTTTTATTGAAATTACTACCGACATGGATCCTCTAAGCTCCCAACTCCCCAAATCCCTTCTCCACCCACCCCATGAACCCCTAGTACCCCACCACCCATCCCCAGGCACTCATGGAACCACCCAACCTTATTTTCTCTCGACACCCCTCTACTCCTAGTGCCCCCAACCTCTACCAGTGTCACATGCTTATGGAGCCCCCACCACCCCTTCCCGACACCCCCACCCCATTTCCACCCTATCCTGGAACCCCCACTCGCATCGCCACCCAATCCTGACACCTCATCCTCCCGAAACCTCCACCTTCTCCCTGCACAACCCACTCCCAGCGCCACATGCTCCAACCCACTCCCACCACCCCATCCACCCTCTCATAGAACCCCCACCCTATAACCACCCTCTCCTGATCCCCCATCTCTTATCCCGACACCCACACCCCATTACTACCTCCCCCTTTAGCTCTCCCCATTCCATAAAACCCCATCCCACTTCAGCAAAACTGACACCCACTCCATTAATAAGAAATCCTACACTTGAAATTATACCTTACACCTCCACCATCACAACAAAGAAGGTAACTAAATAATCTATTAGATTTTTAATTATATAAATGTATTGAGTTATATATATATATATTTCACTATCAAAAAATGTAATATTATATATATTTGTATATACATATTTTAAAATATGTATGTATGTATGTAAATCTATATATATGTGTTTAAATTATGTATATATGTGTATATATTTTACAGATAGGAATATATTTTATATTATATATATATGCTAATAATTTAGTATTACATATATTTTATATTTTATGTTTATTTATATGTTTATATTATATATATATATATATATGTTTTAAAACATTGGTAAAAATGTCACTAAAATAGTCTCATTTTCTTAAAAACATGACGAAATTATAAATATTTAATTTTATTATGTTATATTTAAATATATACAAATACATTTCATTATTTAAAATTCAATATTATATATATATTTCTATATATTAATATACATATATATATTAGATATTTTATTTTATGTTTTTTGTTTATATATATTTATATATGTTTATATTTTAAAAAATGTGAGTGTGTGTATTTTACATATATGTTTACATTATATATATTTATATTTATATTTATATTTATATTTATATTGTATATATATATGATTAAATTTTTATATATGTGCGAGTGTGTTTATATTTTTTTACTATATATCTATATATATATATTTATAATTTATGTTTATATATATAGGTTTAAATTTTATATTTATATATGTGTGTGTGTTTATATAGATATGTTTATATATATTTGAGCGTGTGTGTTTATATTTTCATGTGTGTGAAAATATATATGTGGATGTATATATATATAATTATAATTATGTGTATATATATATATATATCTATAATTATAAGCATTTAAAAACATTGGTAAAAATGCTACTAAAATAGCCACACATTCTTAAAAATGTGCCTAATTTTAAATATATATATATATATATATGTTTGTGTGTTAATATATATATATATATAGATATACATAATTTTATATATATGTTTACATATGTGTTTTTGTTTATTTATATATTAATATATATATATATATATATCAAAATATATATTTACATCAATGCGGGGAAATGTGCTACAGAAATATATATATATTTGTCCCTGTGTCCTGAAAAACATTAAAAATTTAGCAATGTTTCCTGAAAAATATCACCAAATTAGTGATGTATTCTGAAAAATGTGGCTAAATTAGTGATGATTTTCTAGAAATTTTTCTTAATTGAGCATTTTTTTTTCATGAAACATTGCTAAATTAGTGGAGTTTTCCAGAAAACATCACTAAATAAGTGATGTTATAAAAAAAACTAAATTTCAGTTTTTGTAGTGATGCTTTTGACCTCATCATTACTATAGATTAGTTGATCATCTTTAAAGAACTTCTTAACTACTATAACCACAATGTCCAATTTATTACTCATGAAGGGATCACTCATGTTGTTCAACATCATTGGGCTCTATGATCAGGGAGGGTGAGGCTAGTTTTTTTTGGAAATGGGGATGTTTTTGTGCTAGTGGCCTAGGTTGTTTCATTATCATTTAAGTAGAGTCTAGTGGGTGAACATCCTGTGGTCATATACAGGTACACCAATGTTTTTCTAGAGGTTTTTTTGGGATTGCCGCCTAAGTGGGAGGTCAGGTTTAATATCTATCTAATTCCCATGAAGATCTCGATTACCTTTTTGTCTTATTGAATGGATCTAACCTAGATGAAAGAGATAAAGGTCAAGATATAGGAACTTAAAAGGAAGGGATTTATCTATCCCGTCATGTCACCATGGGATTCATCAATACTATTTTCCAAGAAGATAGGCAGAAGATTCTGAATTTTCAAATACTATCATAATATCAACCAGGTGATCTTGAATAATAAATACTCATTGCCTAGAATTGATGATCTATTTGATCAACTTAGAAGATCCAAATTTTTTTCAAAGATCAAAGTGATATTTTTCTAACACAAGTTGTGGGTACATGAAGAGTATATTCAAAATACTCCCTTTATATATGGTGTTTAAATTTTGAGTATTTGGTTATTCTATTTGGGATCACACATTATTATTTAGTATTTATGGAATTAATGAACTAGATCATCCACAAATTTTTGGACTGCTTTATGGTCATGTTTTTAGATGACATATTTATTTATTTAAACATATGAGGGGATTATGTAGGCCACCTATATGTTTTTTTGAGTTTTTTGAGGGAGAAATGATTATATTCAAATATTTCTAAGTGTTAGTTTTTTATCAAAGAAGTGAGGTTTCGGAAAAATATGATTTCAGAGGAATGAGATTCAATGGATTCAGTGAAAGTAAAAGTATTAATGTCTTGGGATATTCCTAGGAATATTTTTTAGATCAGTTGGTTTTTTATATTGGTTTTTTGTTATAAATATTTCATTTGGGGCTTCTCGAGGATAGCTTCTTCCTTGAAATATTTGACTAGAAAATGGTTGAATTTTAAGATGGATGAAAAGTGTCAAAGTGATTTTGAGAAGTTGCATACCCATTTGATATCAATGCTTGTTTATATTCTTCTAGAACATTGGAGAGAGTATTCTATTTTTTTTATGCTTTCAGTGTGGGGTTAGGGTGTGTACTGATGCAAAATGACCTTTTCATAGCCTATGTACCATGGTAGTAACACCCACCTAAGGGGAATTACACCAACCATTTACTATATTTAGATACGATAATACATGAATTAAATATGTGGTGACATTACCTATTCATGGAGAATTTTATAGTTTACTAAGTTTATAAAACCGTGAATTACATTTTCACCTAGAAAGACCAAAACTTCCGGAAGAGATGATGGGTAGAATATCATTAGACTTTTGAATTTGATACTACATACACTCCCAAGAATGGGAATGAGGTATCCAATATGTTGAGCATGTAGCTTCAAATACATGTTATTCAAGAGTTAGTGGATGAGATAAATATGACTCTTTTTTTTCTCTTGGTTTAGTGGTGTGGGAGGATGGAGAGATGGTGCTTTTGACTAGTATATAAGTCATTCCCTCTCTTATCGATCAGGTTAGGAGTTGTAAGGTATTAAGCCCTGAGTGCTAATAGATTAACAATGTTTCAAATGTGGGGATACCTTGAGGTAATGATCTAGATCTCTACATGGTTATATCTTTTTTCATTAATGGATGGTGGTTACTTTTATCATAAGGCGGGTGGTGATGAATGAGTTGTCTCGTTATAGTTTTTTCATGCACCATAGATAAAAAAATATTTTCTTTAGCCTAAGAAGTCAATATTGGTGGCTTGGGATGATATGAGTGGTTATGGATTTCATTTTTCAATGCTGGAATTTCTATATGATCAATTCTGAGCACCATAGATAAACCTGGTTATTGTATATACTTCATATTCTAGTGTAAAAGTGGGATTATATCTCTATGTGTTTCCTGATCATATTAACTCTTACATCATGTTTAAAAGATTTTATATGTTTGATTATAAATTTTTTGATGAAATTAACCCAATTTCTTCCCATCAGGGAGTTTATGAAGGTATAGGACCTTAGACACATGTATGTTTGAGAGGTTGTTCAACTTCATGGTGTTCCCTCAATGATATTTTTTTACCAAGATACTCATATCAGTTAACAATTTTCGAATGGATTCCAAGAGTATTAGTGAACCCAGATAAATTTGAGAATTGTATATTACCTAAAGATAGAATGTTAGTCTGATTAGACCATAAATACTCCCAAGCATATGTTGCGAGCGTGTGTGCATGAGTTTTTTTGTTCATGGGAAAGGAAGTTGTATTTGGTCAAGATTTATTATAATATAAGGTGTTCATAACTTGATCAAGATGGATCCATTTGAATCCTTGTAAGGCAATTCATTCAAGTCCACATCGTGTTGTGATGAAGTGGGTGATCATTCCTTGATAGGACCAATTGTCATTCAGTGGATGATAGAGACTATAAAATTGTTTCATGGATGGTTAGTGACAACTCAAAGTCACTAGATTTAATAAATCTACCAAAAACTTTACCTGTAATAGTTTTAGCTTCTTAATCAAACGTTCCTTCAGGTATATTTTTTTTCTGGGTCCTCATCAGTTGGTAAAGCAAGAAAAGATGGCATTGCATTATATCAGGTCGTTTTGTGTTATCGAGCATCTTGGAAGGGTAGCCTATCGGTTCGAGTTTCCACCAAAGATTACATCAAGACTTGATTTCGTTCATGTTTCTAAGTATAATAGATGCCCTCTACACCCATCTCATGTGTGGAGTGGCATGATTTAGAGGATGAACCTGATGCCACCATTAAGGAGCATCATGTTCATATCTTGGATTATCATAATGAGGTTCTTTTTGGTAAGTCGATCCTATTGGTTTGTGTGATCGGATAGAGAGGTGAAAAAAACCATGATATGTGGGAGAAGGAAGCTTTGGTGTGGGAGTATTGGTCTCACCTTTTTTCTATTGAGGATTCCTAGGGACTTTCTATGGAAATAAAGTTACATGGTATGGAATTTTTGACACCCGTAGAGTCACTAGTATGTCTAATTTTGAGTTTCATTTATCATTTGGATCTTCCTTGGAGTTCCCAAGTATTAGTGGTTGGGAATGGAATTTTTTGGGGGAGATAGAACAAGGTGATTGGTTAGATCATAGTTTGTCTAAATTTGTTGCTAACCAAGTGTAGGGTGTTGAAAATGTGATTATGGTATTTAGATTGTTTAAGAATAGTTTTCAAAAAAAATTATATCAATGGGTAACTATTTGGATGATTTTTTGTAGGGAAGTAACACATAAAACATTAGAACACATTTTTTTGAACTGTTTGGTCAAACCATGAAGCCTGCCCATCTCACTTGAAGTTTGATACTTTACCAAAATGAACTAATTTATTTTTATACCGCTTAGCCTCATTTCCCCTTTAATTAATTTTAATCCCCTCTCCTTGTCTTTTAATCATATTCCCTTTCATCCTTGGTGGATTATTTTGGAATCTATTGTGGTTTTTCTTGATTAATATTATTTCTACTTGGTTTCGTCTTCCTTTCCCCCTTCTTAGGTTTTATCCTCAATTTCCATGAAGCTTTTAAGCCCTACTTTGTTTAAATAGTCAAACATAGTGTTTTAATTGGGGGTTTGATTTTTTTATTATCATTTATGTGTTTTAGGACTTATAATGCATATTTTTTATGGTTTCAATTGAAGGTTATGAGGTTGTAACTAATTCGAATATAGGTGTCTCTATTAAAGGGTGTTTTCCTTGGATTAACTTTGAATTATGAATCATATTTGGTTTATATTTATAAAATTTCCATTTTATTGATTTATGATTTATGTGTATCCTATGATTGATTTTTTTATTTCTTGGTTTGGTAATTTGGGTGTTTAAAGAGACTTTTTCCAAAAGGGTGTCACTTTTATAAAAACCATGTGTTTTTTAAAATGGATCAAAGAGGTTTTATTATTTTAAATGGATTTATAAAATGGTTATATAAATGGTTTTACATTTTGGGAATGTTTTTTATAAAATGGTAATTTTTTCTCATGAAATTGTATTGCGAAATGGCTTTTCATGTATGTCCCTCTCTTATGATTATGTTGGTATAGAGTAGCACATGGGATAACTGAAGTGTGAGAGAGGGGTTTTCCAAGGGACTGTAATAGTCATTATCAATGAATACCACGATACATTCTACTTTTCCATGGGACAACAAGAGCCTTTGGTTAGGAATACCATGAGAAGTTTCATTGATTACTGAGAGATCATGAGAGCTCATGGAGTTGGTCCCGGGGAAGTCCATGAGAGATTCCATTTTTTTCTTATTTTTCAAGCATATTTTGTTTAGAATCACTCATGTTAGATCCTAGAATCTACTTACTAATTCTAAATTGATTTATATGCGTTTTTCATTTTATTAGTGGCATGTTGATATGATTTTATGTATGTTTTTTCCATTTTGATTTATAGGGTCATATAATGACAGTGATGTTTGTGTCAGACCTTACTATGACTTATTGGATATATTAATCATGTTTTTCATTTGATAACTATTTATTTAATTGATCCATGTTTAGAATTGTTTCGTCAAACATGTTTTTTTTTGAAATGTAAAACCAAAATGATTTCATAGGCTTCTGGAAAGTGGAATTTTTTTTCAAAATGGTTTAATTTTGAAAATTATTTTCAAAATAGTATATTGGTTTTCATGGGTAAAAGTATTAAATAGATTAATGGTGGTATCCTACTATGATTTGTTCCTCACACCTTAAATATGTCTTTGGGTATATAAAAATATCATTTTTAAGGACACGCGATGTGGAAAGGGAACCATGTACTTGGGTGATTCTCTTTTATCACCATCATCTAAATTTTTGTGGAAGATACATGGTCTCACGGTATTGGGATCATATGAAGTTATTTTTTGATTTTGTACTCATGGTAATATATTTATTGGAATTTTTTTATTAACCCCATTCATTTTAGTTTTAATTTTGTGAATTATAATACCATGTATATGTATTGACATGGAATTATTTTTATATAATGTATGTTGGCTTTTGAATTATGATACCATGTATATGTATTGACGTGGAATGCTTTGTATATGATGTACATTGTAGCTTATGGTATCTTTTTAGTGATTGTTACATTACTCTTTGTGTGTTAATTTATCATTTGGATCTGATAATATTGGTGTGGCTAACCCATTTCATGGATAGTTCATTCAAAGGTTACTATGGTTAAAAGCATTCCAAAGATATTTTTGGTCATTCCCAATGATTATAACCTACCTATATAAATCGAAAATATGTTTCGGGTTGTGTAGTTGGCCGACATAGGTTGACTAGGGCCAGTTCATTACAAATTGTTAGTTAAGTGGTATGTATACTATATACTAGATATAAAATATTATGAATTATCTTTTATTCAGGATATTAGAAGTTCAATTCCATGCTCCCCATTTTACGGGGGGTTTCTATTGAATTTCTACCAATGTAATAAGGGTTTTATCTCAAAATACTCTTTATTGGGACATATGTTATTTTATTCAATTAATTAATTTTGTGCACCAATTTATTATTCCTATGGTGTATATACTTCCCAAGAAAGTATTTTGACACAATCAATTATTTAATTCATGGTATTTAAATAATGATAATATTTTCATGCTTTTAATGGTGTAAATAATTCCCTATTTTCATTCGGTATAGTTTATTTCATAATATTCAATGTAATTTTTAATTTTATAACAGTAAAGGGGTTTTGATTCATATATTATATTGGTTTTTAAGGGTTTTCATGACTTAACCCTTTTCCTTGGGTTATAATCACTCATATTTGACTATAATCATTCATGATTTATCTATTATAATCTATAATTATGTTATTTTTTATTTTCACCCTCTTTAAAAGGGAAATCATGATCCATTCCAAATTCTAATTCCTTGATTATTCTACAGTTTCATTAAAATTTATTTTCATAATGTCATAATAGAATTACCTAGGTAAAATAAATGGGTTTCCTAAAGGATTCATCAAAGTATAATTAACTCATGGCAAAGAAATGGGTTTTATAGAATAATCCTTAAATAATAATCATTATAATTTGTCCAAAGAATTAGATTTGACAATATCATTGGATCATATACCAAGTAAATCAAAAGTAACATTTAAGGATTTCATAATGAATAAAATTCCTTTAAAAGATCTTTGTGAATATTTATTGAGGAAAATACGATTTTCATTTTAAAATTACTTATTTAAAATGTAAAAAATTTAAAAAAATTTATGGAAAAATTTTTATTTTAAAATATACATGGAAACTTGTAAGTAAATATTTAAATCATTGAGTAGTCATGTAGGTGTGAAATTAAATTCTTGATGTGTGAATTAAAACAAATATTCCATTCTCATTTTCGATTACAATTCAAAAGTACCTCATCTGAAAAAAAACAAAATGATTAATTTTAATCCATTTTATAAAAATATTATATCTTGTATAATGATTTTTTTTAAAACTGTAGGATAATTGTAAAAATAATCTTGAAATTTTCATTCGAAAACGTGGACATGGAAGAAATGGTATTTTTATTCGAAGAGAGAAATAATGTTGGTTTTATTTAAGAACATTATTTCGATCTTTAGAGTTCTTAAAGAGATGAAAATTAAAAGGAAAAAATGTTATATAAGAAAAAATTATAGGTGATGAAAATTCATGGTGTACTTGAGATATTGGTCACACAATTTCTTCATCAAAATATTAATCATAAAAAATCCAGATAAATAATGACATTGTTAAATAAATCCCTTTCCACTTTGGTAAATTTTGATTCATAATCCCAATGTAATAATAACATAAAGTGAAACTATAAATATAATTAAAATAATTATATTCATGATATAACATGTTAATGTGGTAGTAAATACACCTCACAAACAAAAAAAGTGTATATAGAATAAGTCTCACGCAAATTAAAGGTATATGAGAAGCCCCTTACCTCAACTCTATTCTTTCTTTGTGAATGTTCGAAGTTCATATATAATAAATATAGATTTTATATAAATTAATTCCAAATTCATATTCATATATTTCATAAAATGTGAAATTTTATTATATCATATTATCACCCATTTATTAACAATTATTTATTAAAATCATTATTCCTGGTGATAATTGCATCATTTTTCAATCATGTTTGAGTTCAAAAGTCTGATCCCTTGTAGTTTGATCATGGTTATATAAAATAATTTTTTTTAATAATGATATAAATATCATATACATTCCTTATATATATATATTCATCTATAAATGTTATATTTAAAAAAATTATTTAAATTGTTCATGGAGAGGTAGGGAATACGTACACATGAACATTGTTTTCACTTTTACAAGGATGGAAAAAAGAATGGTAAATAATAATTCACCTTAACAGGATCATTTTTTATCACAGATATATATATATAATATACTCATTAAACTTATCTTTATTACCATTCATTTAAAAATAAAATGAAAAATGAGCCACATCGCTTTGTGGAGGTGGGAGTCCACATGTACGTATGAGTGATATTATCGTTTTTGAAAGGATGGGAATGATGTCGATAATGGTTTTTATAACATAATTATAATAATTATGTAAATTTAATATAATAAATTAATTATTTTAAAATGGATAACATAAATTTAGTGGAAGTATAATATGAAATAAAAATGAAAATTCGTGGTTAAGAGTTATAACTCGTCATTGAGAAACCTCCTTTGGATTACACATTAAGCCTTGAAAGGATGGAATTTTGGAAATTCTATATATTTAATGAAATGGGAAAATATGATAGAAATTTATTATGGTAGGTAGTGACTGAGTTATAAGGCTCATGAGATTGGATAACATAGGAGATGTGATATCCATTTATAGGGGAGGGAAATGAAACATTTGGGATGAATTCGAATATTAAATAATATATATCATAATCGGTTAATGTGGAACCAAAGAACACAAAATTTGAAGATAATAAATAATATGGTTGAAATAATCTCAATAAATCATATTTATACTAATTTTGTAAACATTTTAATCATTATATGTAACATCTCAAGTAAGTAATGAATAATAAATATTTTTATCTATGTCTACTAATGAATTAGATAGTGTTTTAGAGGCTTAAAATGAGAATAAATCTAATCTTAAGCATGGAATACACTAATATTTTAAAAAGATTGTTTTACCGCCTTTTGATGGAAAACCTTTTTTAATTCAAAATTTTGACACTTTTATAAGCTCTATTTGTCAAAATAAACTTATTATTTATGATTGGGACATTGAAATTTACTTTGGGTAAATTTTTGGTATTTTTCCTGACAATGTTCATTTTTTAATGAATAGTGAAAAATACTGCATTTTACATCAAAAATGCTTTTTCATCTAATTTAATTATATGGTTAGATTATCTTTTGAATTGGTTTTAAAGTTCAATTAGAATATATTTTTACAATTTAATCCAATAGTGGTCATTGGAACTAATTTCACTTTGAAATTGGACTTAAACTATTGTCAATCTTTTGATACTTATTGTTTCATAAAAACACGCTATTTGCTCAGACAGTGGGAATTAATTATTAAATTTGTCACGACCCGTCCTCGGGACCCGTGCCGTGACTACCCCAAGCCCGCCATCCATAGGCCAGGGGCTGGCGACTAGCACCAAAGGCGTAAAATCCCGATAACTGGGAAGGCATTGCCTTTATAAAGAAAACAAGCACCACAGAGTACAAGCGGAAGTAAAACACTAAGTACAAAAAGAAGAGCTGAAAAGTAAAAAGGGGCCGGAAATACAAGCCCAACTGTAAAGTACAACTCTAAAGGGAAAACAGCGACTGAAAAGTAAAGCTGCTACGCTGAGATGTCCACTGGAAATCCCACCTGAAGGGTGGGTACAGATAGCTCCTCTGCTCCTCGGGTCCCGCCATCCGCTCCGAGTATGTCCCGCCCAGTGGTCCACCTCCGGGTACCGCCTCGTCGTATAGTCCACCTCCAAGTACCGTCCAGTCCTCGAACACTCGGCCTCTGTCAGTACGGCCGTCGTCTGCAACCAACACAACGAGGTGCGGGCATAGCCCATGCAGGGGTGAGTATAACGATACTCAGTAGGGACCCCGAGACCCTCAAGGTCTCACTAAAACCAATAAGGATAAACACAAGAAGATCTCAACAGATAAACTCTACTTAGGTATATGCCCATACATATACCTAAGTTATCAAGTAACCCATCTCAGTCATGAGGAAACACAAGGATCATGAGATCAACGGATAACCACTACCCAGGTATATGCCCATACATATACCAAAGTTAGCAAGTGACCCATCTCAATCATGAAGTAAACACAAGGTCAAAAGTCTCAGCTCAAACCAGGATTTTCATTATCGAAACCGTAACTGCTGAAGAGCTCTGTCTCTGGAGTGTGCAGTGGTCCTGTCACGACTCCGAGGTACTGCTCACTAACCTAAGACTGCTGAAGTACTCCTCCTGTCGAGTACCGCGGGTCAGCCACCCAGACACAGTAGTGCTTCCCACCGAGGTATGTCACCCAAACTCAGTAGTGCACACCCCCTAGTAGCCTGCTGAGGTACTCTCCGGACGAGCACCGCGGGTCTGCACTGTCACACAGGTAGTGCCCCGTCCGCCATGGGTCTGCACCTCAGAAAGTAGTGCTCCGTCCACTGGGCTAGTCGACTCACTCCAAGTCGAGTCGGTCAAGCAGTCATCAGGTCTCAGCCAGCTACACGGTCTCCGTACATCGCACGCTCGTCACTGGGAGGGTCCGCTCCACGAGCTACAGGTCGATACTCCAAGTATCTCAATGTCCCGCAAAGAAGTATCTCAAAAGTCTGTTTCGTCACAGGGGTCTCAACGCAACAGACGGCGCGTCGATCGGACGCCCGGTCTGTGAGTTATTAGCCTTTTCGTCCCAGGGGCCCGGTTGGTTTCGAGTGCGAACCAATCCCGGCCGTATCTCAACTGTATCCCGAACTCCCATAGGGTATACTCATAGGGACCGTTACTAAACGTAAACACCAACGCCGCTGACGGTTCGTCAACGGACGTCCTGTCTGAAAGATATCAGCTTTCCCGTTCCAGGGGCCCGGTTGGATTTCGGGTACAATCCAACCCGGCCATACCCCGACTGTATCCAAAACTCGGGCGGATTATGTCAAAAGTTCCGTCTCATCAAGAGGAAGTCAACGAAACAGACGGCGCGTCAATCGGACGCCCGGTCTGTGAGTTATTGGCTTTTTCGTCTCCGGGGCCCGGTTGGTTTTCAAGGCAAAACCAACCCGACCGTACTCCACCTGCGTCCAAACCTCGGGCGGAGTATGCCAAAAGATCCGTCTCATTAAGAGGAACGCAACGCGACTGACGGCGCGTCAATCGGACGTTCGTGGCTCAAGATATGAGCGTTTCCGCTCCGAAGGCCCGGTTGGTTCCGTGAACGAACCAACCCGGCCGAACTCAAAGTAATCCGAAACCTTGAGTGCGATATACCGAAACGACCGTCTCGATCCAAGGATCGCGTTGCCGCAGACGGTTCGTCATTCGGAGGTCCGAGGCTCAAGTTATGAGCCAAAAAAAACTAGTTCGAAACGGGGGGTCCGGGTCCGGGCCGACCCGGCCCGACCCCCCCCTGGGTGGCGCGGTGGCCGGCGGCGGCGGCCGGCGGCGGCGGGCGGCGGCGGTGCGGCGGCCGGCGGCGGCGGGCGGCGGCGCGCGGAGGCGGCCCGGCGGAGGCGGCGGCGCGCCGAGGCGGCGCGGCGGCGGCGGCGGCGGGCCGCGGCGGCGGGGCTGCGCACGCGGGGGCTAAGCCCCGCGGTTCTTGGGTGTCGGCGCGGCATATAGCCGCGCCCCTTTGATTGAAACCGCCCCCCACGTGGGGGCCGGTTTATTTAAGAGAACCAGGGGGGCCGGCTGCCCCCCTCCTTCAAGAACCGCCCCCCCTCTTTAAGAGGGGGGTTTTTATGGGAAGGCCGGGGGTTTAATTCCCCCGGTTTTTTAAGACATCCGGCCGGCCAGCTGGCCGGCCGGTTTTCTCAAACGGGACCGGAATTTCCGGTCCCCTTCTTCGGCTTCTGATGCCGGCGGCCCGGCCGCCGGTCTTCACATCCCGCCACGGCCCGGATCCGGCCGCGGTCTCCTCGTCCCGCCGCGGCCCGGAACCGGCCGCGGTGTTCGTCGTCCGGCGCGGTGCGACGGCACCGCGCCCCTTTCGCCGCACTTTAAGTTTTTTCAACGCGGCGCGACGGCGTCGCGTTCTTGATGTTTCTTCCATGGTGTGCGCGCGACGGCGTTGCGTAAAATAAAAGCACGATCAACCGCGTGGTGCGACGGCACCACGCCACTTGCTTCCACCCGCAAGAACAAACAAGATCGTTGGAGGGGGTTCTGCCGTGTTCGTGCGGTCCGGCCCCCTCACATTAAAATTAATAACACAACTTTAAATAAAAAACATCCTCACGTTAGTCATACGAACCACGAGCAAGAATGAGATAATTAAATAATAAAACAACATCCCCTACCTCGGGTATAAGTTCGAGGATTTGACTATGTCCGCGGAAGACGACGTCGCGGAGGTCGGGCGACGCGGTCGTCGTTCGTCAAATTCAACGACGAAGAGGCGCGTCCGAAGAGGCACGTCGTTGGCGAATCCTTGTACGCCGACGAAGGTTGTCCGAGGAAGGTGCAATGTTCTCTCTCGTTGACACCGAAGACGAAGAAGAGCGGAGCGGCGTTCTTCGTCGGAACTTGAGCGTTCTACGTCAAGTCTTGAGGAAAGTCAAATAAAAAGGAAACAACGAACTCAAGAACCCCTACCTCGATAGTCGCACGTTGACGGAGTCGTGGAATATCGGTGTCGATTCCTTTGACGTCGGAGGAAGAGTCGTTGTCGATGGCGTTCGTCGCGGAAAACCGTCGCGGAAGAGATGACGCAGAAGAAGTACGTCGCGTCGCGGATACGGCGTCGCGGATGGATCGTGTTCTTCGGCGGAGAAGTTCTTCGTTGAAGAACGACGTTCTTCGCGTTCTTCGTTGAGTTTGAAGAAGAAGAGGAGGCTCTCCAAAATCTCTCAAGGAGACAAACAAAACAACCCAAAATAAAATAAGACCACTTCTTATTTTATTATTACAATACACATTAGAATTTCAAAAGTTTGAAATTCAAAAAGGTTAAACTCCCATAATTAATTAAGAACTCAAGTTGACAACATTAAATGAAATGAGTTAAAGGGGAGGTTTTGAGAGAAAAAGAGGAGTTGGGGTTCGTGTGGACCCCACCTCACTTAATCCTCCCAAGGGAGGTTAAGTGGATGTGGGTCCCACTCCCAACTCCCTTTGGTAGGACTTAACTAGTTAAAAGAAAAAAAAAATTTGTTCCTCACAAATTTTATTTAACTTAAACTAAAAACCCAAAAACTAACTTTCAACCCGCATCAAACGCAACTCCCGAAAAGGACTCTTTAAGCGAATATCGGCGCTGCGAGTTCATCGGTGCCCTCGGATTTTAATTCCGAGCACCGGATCAAAAGTTAGGAATTCCCGCTCGTTCGTTCACTGAACGTACCCGAGCCAAACTTCGGAAATTAATTCCAGGCACTCCGGGCCTTGGAATCAGGTGCCGTCTGAAACCGCGCTCTTGTAAAATTCTAAAGAAAATTAAGAAAAAATTTCCCTTGAATTTTACGGGTCTTTACATTACTCCCACCTCAGGGCTTTACGTCCCCGTAAAGATACAACAAAAACTAGGGAAACAAAAGAGGGTACTGAGCACGCATCTGAGCCTCCCGCTCCCATGTGATCTCCTGGAGATTCCCGTGCCGCCATCTGTTGCGCACAAGAGGAATCGATCGTCCATGTAGGACCCGCTCCTGTCGATCCTCTATCTCCACCGGGACCTCCGTAAAAGTCGCCCCATTGTCAACGTCAATCTCCCCACTAGCCTGAAGACTCTCACCACAGCCTCCAGCCAAACCTCAGCCGCCTGCGGGTCCGTCTCTCCCCGGAACCTGGGTGGCCTCTGGCGCTGGAACTCGTGCAGCGCGCTCAAGCGTCGTGCATCGCCTACTGCTGGGGCTGGTGGCATCGGTGGCCCAACGTATGGTAGTACCGCTGGTGCCTCCGCTGGTGCCTCAACTGCAAGAGGGCCCTGTACCGAAGCCTCGTCGCTCGACAGACTGTCAGCTCGCTCATCCCTCCGGGCTCTAGCTGGTCGTCTGAGAAAAGACATCCTGAAAGAAACAACGTAACACGATCAAACGATTATACCTGGTGAGCTGACCTGGTTTGAGCTGTTTTAAGGGGAAAAACCTTTGAAAACACACACGCAATCAGTGTTTTCGTGCACAAAGTCGGAAATCAGTTGTCAGGGTCCTGGTGTATGGATACGTCGGCCGCCCGCACCAACACTGGACTCCCTGAACTGAAAACCACACTCGGTACTCTCAACACTATTGCTTCACAGAAAGAAACATCAGAGTTATAAGTTCTGCGGTAGAACCGAACTCCTCTGATACCAATTTGTCACGACCCGTCCTCGGGACCCGTGCCGTGACTACCCCAAGCCCGCCTTCCATAGGCCAGGGGCTGGCGACTAGCACCAAAGGCGTAAAATCCCGATAACTGGGAAGGCATTGCCTTTATAAAGAAAACAAGCACCACAGAGTACAAGCGGAAGTAAAACACTAAGTACAAAAAGAAGAGCTGAAAAGTAAAAAGGGGCCGGAAATACAAGCCCAACTGTAAAGTACAACTCGAAAGGGAAAACAGCGACTGAAAAGTAAAGCTGCTACGCTGAGATGTCCACTGGAAATCCCACCTGAAGGGTGGGTACAGATAGATCCTCTGCTCCTCGGGTCCCGCCATCCGCTCCGAGTATGTCCCACCCAGTGGTCCACCTCCGGGTACCGCCTCGTCGTATAGTCCACCTCCAAGTATCGTCCAGTCCTCGAACACTCGGCCTCTGTCAGTACGGCCGTCGTCTGCAACCAACACAACGAGGTGCGGGCATAGCCCGTGCAGGGGTGAGTATAACGATACTCAGTAGGGACCCCGAGACCCTCAAGGTCTCACTAAAACCAACAAGGATAAACACAAGAAGATCTCAACAGATAAACTCTACTTAGGTATATGCCCATACATATACCTAAGTTATCAAGTAACCCATCTCAGTCATGAGGAAACACAAGGATCATGAGATCAACGGATAACCACTACCCAGGTATATGCCCATACATATACCAAAGTTAGCAAGTGACCCATCTCAATCATGAAGTAAACACAAGGTCAATAGTCTCAGCTCAAACCAGGATTTTCATTATCGAAACCGTAACTGCTGAAGAGCTCTGTCTCTTGAGTGTGCAGTGGTCCTGTCACGACTCCGAGGTACTGCTCACTAACCTAAGACTGCTGAAGTACTCCTCCTGTCAAGTACCGCGGGTCAGCCACCCAGACACAGTAGTGCTTCCCGCCGAGGTATGTCACCCAAACTCAGTAGTGCACACCCCCTAGTAGCCTGCTGAGGTACTCTCCGGACGAGCACCGCGGGTCTGCACTGTCACACAGGTAGTGCTCCGTCCGCCATGGGTCTGCACCTCAGAAAGTAGTGCTCCGTCCACTGGGCTAGTCGACTCACTCCAAGTCGAGTCGGTCAAGCAGTCGTCAGGTCTCAGCCAGCTACACGGTCTCCGTACATCGCACGCTCGTCACTGGGAGGGTCCGCTCCACGAGCTACAGGTCGATACTCCAAGTATCTCAAAGTCCCGCAAAGAAGTATCTCAAAAGTCCGTTTCGTCACAGGGGTCTCAACGCAACAGACGGCGCGTCGATCGGACGCCCGGTCTGTGAGTTATTAGCCTTTTCGTCCCAGGGGCCCGGTTGGTTTCGAGTGCGAACCAATCCCGGCCGTATCTCAACTGTACCCCGAACTCCCATAGGGTATACTCATAGGGACCGTTACTAAACGTAAACACCAACGCCGCTGACGGTTCGTCAACGGACGTCCTGTCTGAAAGATATCAGCTTTCCCGTTCCAGGGGCCCGGTTGGATTTCGGGTACAATCCAACCCGGCCATACTCCGACTGTATCCAAAACTAGGGCGGAGTATGTCAAAAGTTCCGTCTCATCAAGAGGAAGTCAACGAAACAGACGGCGCGTCAATCGGACGCCCGGTCTGTGAGTTATTGGATTTTTCGTCTCCGGGGCCCGGTTGGTTTTCAAGGTAAAACCAACCCGACCGTACTCCACCTGCGTCCAAAGCTCGGGTGGAGTATGCCAAAAGATCCGTCTCATTAAGAGGAACGCAACGCGACTGACGGCGCGTCAATCGGACGTTCGTGGCTCAAGATATGAGCGTTTCCGCTCCGAAGGCCCGGTTGGTTCCGTGAACGAACCAACCCGGCCGAACTCAAAGTAATCCGAAACCTTGAGTGCGATATATCGAAACGACCGTCTCGTCCAAGGATCGCGTTGCCGCAGACGGTTCGTCATTCGGAGGTCCGAGGCTCATGTTATGAGCCAAAAAACAAAACTGGTTCGAAACGGGGGGTCCGGGTCCGGGCCGACCCGGCCCGACCCCCCCCCTGGGTGGCGCGGTGGCCGGCGGCGGCGGCCGGCGGCGGCGGGCGGCGGCGGTGCGGCGGCCGGCGGCGGCGGCCGGCGGCGCGCGGAGGCGGCGCGGCGGAGGCGGCGGCGGCGGCGGGCCGCGGCGGCGGGGCTGCGCACGTGGGGGCTAAGCCCCGCGGTTCTTGGGTGTCGGCGCGGCATATAGCCGCGCCCCTTTGATTGAAACCGCCCCCCACGTGGGGGCCGGTTTATTTAAGAGAACCAGGGGGGCCGGCTGCCCCCCTCCTTCAAGAACCGCCCCCCCTCTTTAAGAGGGGGGTTTTTATGGGAAGGCCGGGGGTTTAATTCCCCCGGTTTTTTAAGACATCCGGCCGGCCAGCTGGCCGGCCGGTTTTCTCAAACGGGACCGGAATTTCCGGTCCCCTTCTTCGGCTTCCGATGCCGGCGGCCCGGCCGCCGGTCTTCACATCCCGCCGCGGCCCGGATCCGGCCGCGGTCTCCTCGTCCCGCCGCGGCCCGGAACCGGCCGCGGTGTTCGTCGTCCGGCGCGGTGCGACGACACCGCACCCCTTTCGCCGCACTTTAAGTTCTTTCAACATGGCGCGACGGCGTCGCGTTCTTGATGTTTCTTCCATGGTGTGCGCGCGACGGCGTTGCGTAAAATAAAAGCACGATCAACCGCGTGGTGCGACGGCACCACGCCACTTGCTTCCACCCGCAAGAACAAACAAGATCGTTGGAGGGGGTTCTGCCGTGTTCGTGCGGTCCGGCCCCCTCACGTTAAAATTAATAACACAACTTTAAATAAACAACATCCTCACGTTAGTCATACGAACCACGAGCAAGAATGATATAATTAAATAATAAAACAACATCCCCTACCTCGGGTATAAGTTCGAGGATTTGACTATGTCCGCGGAAGACGACGTCGCGGAGGTCGGGCGACGCGGTCGTCGTTCGTCAAATTCAACGACGAAGAGGCGCGTCCGAAGAGGCACATCGTTGGCGAATCCTTGTACGCCGACGAAGGTTGTCCGAGGAAGGTGCAGTGTTCTCTCTCGTTGACACCGAAGACGAAGAAGAGCGGAGCGGCGTTCTTCGTCGGAACTTGAGCGTTCTACGTCAAGTCTTGAGGAAAGTCAAATAAAAAGGAAACAACGAACTCAAGAACCCCTACCTCGATAGTCGCACGTTGACGGAGTCGTGGAATATCGGTGTCGATTCCTTTGACGTCAGAGGAAGAGTCGTTGTCGATGGCGTTCGTCGCGGAAAACCGTCACGGAAGAGATGACGCAGAAGAAGTACGTCTCGTCGCGGATACGGCGTCGCGGATGGATCGTGTTCTTCGGCGGAGAAGTTCTTCGTTGAAGAACGACGTTCTTCGCGTTCTTCGTTGAGTTTGAAGAAGAAGAGGAGGCTCTCCAAAAGCTCTCAAGGAGACAAACAAAACAACCCAAAATAAAATAAGACCACTTCTTATTTTATTATTACAATACACATTAGAATTTCAAAAGTTTGAAATTCAAAAAGGTTAAACTCCCATAATTAATTAAGAACTCAAGTTGACAACATTAAATGAAATGAGTTAAAGGGGAGGTTTTGAGAGAAAAAGAGGAGTTGGGGTTCGTGTGGACCCCACCTCACTTAATCCTCCCAAGGGAGGTTAAGTGGATGTGGGTCCCACTCCCAACTCCCTTTGGTAGGACTTAACTAGTTAAAAGAAAAAAAAAATTGTTCCTCACAAATTTTATTTAACTTAAACTAAAAACCCAAAAACTAACTTTCAACCCGCATCAAACGCAACTCCCGAAAAGGACTCTTTAAGCGAATATCGGCGCTGCGAGTTCATCGGTGCCCTCGAATTTCAATTCCGAGAACCGGATAAAAAGTTAGGAATTCCCGCTCGTTCGTTCACTGAACGTACCCGAGCCAAACTTCGGAAATTAATTCCGGGCACTCCGGGCCTCGGAATCAGGTGCCGTCTGAAACCGCGCTCTTGTAAAATTCTAAAGAAAATTAAGAAAAAATTTCCCTTGAATTTTACGGGTCTTTACAAAATTAATTAATGTAAATTATATGTTTTGAATTTTGTAAAATATGAAACATTTTTGAATTCGGAATATCAAATATAGCTTAGGGTAAAGTTTTGGTATTTTTCTGAAAAACTACAATTTTTGATTAATAGTGAAACCACTATGTGGTACTTAAAAAACTGATTTTTCGTTTAAATGAAATTTTACCACCTCTGTGTTTTGAATTTAAAAAATCCAACATACATGGTTGTCATTATGAATTAAAATTTGGTTCAATGGGATTAAAATAATTTGTTGGTGAATAGTAACTTTTAAGTTTTTAATCGCGATTAGAGGTAATTAGTGTAATTTAAGGTAAGAATAATGTTTTAATAATATAAAATGACCTAGACACATGTACTACCCTTGTTGGATGTGTCATGGCAGACCAAGAAAATCCATGAGTCAACTTGGGGACCCCATGGAGCCACTTTGGAAAGAAAATGACATTAATATCTTTTTATTTAATGTTTAAATGAAAATGACACAAACATGAGTTGTTTTACTAAAACAATTTCTAATGGGGTTATACAAGTCATATTTTTGACTATAAATATTAATTAGAATTATAAAAAGCTTTCCTACATCATGATATATTTTTTATAATATTTATACATTAAATAAAGTAAATTATTTATGAAATCATGATGATGCAGCGATGACCTCATTATTTAACGATTTAAATAATATAAAAAGATAATGTAAAATATAAGACCTAAGCAGGTCAAAAACCTATTTTATGGGTGTATTTAGAACTATTATCACCTTATACTAGAAATATATAATTTTGGGACCTTTTAAATCCGAAAAACATTTTATAATAAAGTATCCTTTTATACCTTTCCAAGAGTGCCCCTCCTCTCCTCTTATAAAAGGCCCCCACCTCTACCTCCTTACCCACACTTCCAAAGCCTTTGGCTCGGCCAAACCCTGCCCATTTTGTCACTCCATATCCTTTTAAAACTCATAGAAGCCTCACATTGGGCATAAGTCTTCCCAAGGAAGCCTTTGAGCTCAAATCAAAAAGAGTTACCCGATTTAAAGGTAGTGTCTTCAATTGTGTTCTTATGTTTTATTTTTCTTCTCTAACCCCCTAAACTATTTTTATTCATTTCATTTGTAACAAAACCAGTATATTAAATATACTAGGATGTTGTTATAAGATGTATTCGAGCTACACTAACACACACCTACATCTAATGGTTAAATAACATATTGTTTCTGTGGATGGTGAATTTATGCCTCACGGAACGATGATTGTTCAATATTCTTCTTACACCTTCAAAGGAGGCCATTAAGATGACACTATATTTATATATGATATATAATATGTTTATGGTTTACTTAGGCTTCTGTATTTTTCATTTATGGCATACCTTTATGGTTTCCATTATTGGTAAACGCGATATCTTCATTTTAGGAAATGCGGACTACCGCCCCCTCAAAGTGATTTGATTCGTTAATGCCATATGTAGGACGTATAAAGGATGTAATTAATGGTATTATATATTATATTATACTGGAATTATAATATACATTTATATCATTATGATTCCATTCCATAAAATACGAAATAGAAATGAAAGTAGCGTTCATGCGTACGTACGGCTTTCCATCTCCATGAACGGTGAATTTTATTTCTTAACACTAAACATTTTGTAATATTATAAATGAATGTATATACTGGATATATATGATATATATTATATCTATATCATGAGTATAACTATGAATATAATGGATACATTAACAACTTTTAATTATAAGAGTTTATTTTTGACTCAAGTACCAATGATCGTTAAAACGACCGTTATTAACTTAAATAATTACATAGTGTTCATGACATGGTAATAAGTGATATAAAAGGAATAATGAACATGAAAAAGGTTCTTAAGAAAGTAGAAATTAACTCAAGTTTATTATTCAGGAGGTTAAAGAATGATCGCGTCAAGTCGGACCCGAGGTATGGGACTTCGTCTCAATCTCCTTTCATTGAGGCATATTTTGTTTTATAAACAACCTTATTTTATACAGTGTATAAACCCCTTTTACCTTTAAGTTTATCCAAAAAGAATCTTTTTTATACGAAAATTTTTACTAAATGAAAAAAGGGAATGTTTTTGTCGTACGTATGTGGCGACAACGACTTCTCCGCCGCCGTGACCATTATTTGAGTTTCGGCTTCCTCTACAAGCCATACCTTTTTTTTAAAATAAAAAAAAATAACATGTTTTACTCTTCTTTTATTTTGGTATTTAAAATGGTTTTGATAACGTTTTTATTATATCAATGTGTTTTTGATATCTTGTGGTTGAAATGTGGAAATGTTATGTTTCCTTTATGCATGTTTTATGTGATAAGATTATGTTATGGTTCTTGGGCATTGTTATGAAGACAGGTGGTTCCGTGATAAAATAAGGGCGGGTGAGCTCGATATAGCTCTCCAATGCATTGGGCAACGCGAAGGAGTTAAACATTAAGGTTTCTACGAATATATTTAGGGAATATACTATGAAGGGTATTCCAAACGTAACCAAGAGGGTTACTACCTACCTAAGAATGTTATGAATGCCTCAAGTTACCTCTATGTCTTATGATTTCTATGATTTATTCATGATTTGATGAGGTATGTTGAAGTGCTTATGTTTTATGAGTAGGTTATGATTTCATTGATTCCAATGTATACATGTACTCATGTTTCCTTTCCATATTTGTAGATCCCTTACTGATCATTTTATGTTAATCCCAAGTTTTTGAAATGTTTTTCACAGGTCAAGGGATGGGTACATGATATGATGATAGTGTTAAGGAAGTGTCAATAAAGAATCCATGTTTTATTTTAAATATATTTCCGTTGATGGAAAAAAAATGAATTCTATCTTTTATTGTAACCACATTTTTTAAATGTGGGATGTAATGAAAGTTTTATGATCTAATTCTCTAAAACTCTAAACTTGAAAAGATTCTCAATGTGTAATATTGTAATAACTCGAGATTAAGTAAGGTTTAAGGCTGGGGCATTATAGTTGGTATCAGAGGTCGCTTTAGATAACATTAGGTGTTATAATTATATTAAATGATTATCCAAAAATATTTTTTTTATGTTCAAATTGAAATGATATGGCATTTGCAGTTTACCATGTTGCTTCATCAAAAACATGTTTTTTCTGAATGCTTTTCCGTAGAGGAAACATGGAAGCAGTGCTAGGAAGGCATACAAAAGGAAATAACATTCCGAATCAGCATCCTGAGATGGTCGGAATTTGAACTAAACAGTTTGTTGCAGTAATGGAGCAGTTGACTCAAGCGATAAATGGTGGTGGTATCCATGCACGAGATCAACCAGATCAACTACAGAGGAACATGTCACTGGTGGAACATTTCATGAGGCAACATCCCCCATCATTCAGAGGATCATCTGACCTTGTGCTAGCTGAAGGGTGGATTAAAGAACGAGGGAAGATTTTTGATGTCAGGGGGTGTTCAGACAATCAAAAGGTTAGTCATGCAATTTACCATTTTGAGGGTGAAGCAGATCAGTGGTGGTCGATGGTTAAAAATATCCGGGACGCTGATGATATTGATGCTCTCGACTGGGATGAATTCAAAGGTATGTTTCTTGAGAAGTATTTTCCTAAGTTTGTTCTACTTAGGATGGAAAAACAATTACTAGAATTGAGGCAAGAGGAGGACTCAGTGGCTGCCTATGAAGAAAGGTTCACTCGATTGGCAAGGAATGCTCCAAATTTTATCTGAGACCTTGATAGAAAAATCAATCGTTTTTACTCAGGATTAAAGCCAAAATATCGAAGGGCTTTAGCTTCTCGTGAGTTCAAAAGTTATGAAAAGATTTTTATATGTTTTGAGAAGGTGGAAATGGATTTTGTTGATGATCAAGTGTTCTATAACAACCAACAAAAGAAGAGACTGATGTGGCAAGAGAAAGGGAAGAATTCTTCAAAAAAGGTCTGATGGTAAGAAAACTAAGTTTCCAGTTTGTGATAAATGTGGGAAAAGGCATGCTGGGGAATGTCTTATGAATTTTGGAAAGTGATACCAATGTGGTAATATGGGAAATAAGGCTCATGATTGCACTGAAAAAGATCTGGTTGATGGTAAGACCAAATTTGATTTACAGTTAGTGAAATGTTTTAAGTGCAATGAGATGGTTCAGTATGCAAATGAGTGTCCGAAAAAGAGCTTGAGTGATGGGAATCAGTTAGACTACAAGAAGAAAGGGGTGGTGAAATCCTTTGCAACTACTTCAGAAGATGTCGGGACATCAAATGATGTTGTATCAGGTACATTGTTTTTTTATATTATTCCAGTGTGTTGTTTGATTCGGGTCTACATATTCTTTCATCTCTGAAAACCTTTGTAGTAAAATGGGAATACCATCTCAAGAAATGACTCCTGAACATGTGGTAAAAACACCTGGGGGAAATGTTGAGGAAAAAAGAATTTTTAAGAATCTTCCTATCCTTATTCGTGGAAAGAACCTACTTGAGAACATTATTGTTTTACCTCTAGTAGAGTTTGATGTTATCCTAGGTATGGATTGGCTCTCTATTTACCATGCTAAGATTTACTGTAGAGATAATTAAGTTTCATTTCAAAAATACATTCAGTTTGTGTACAAGAATGAACCCGTATTGTTGATAACTTATCAAGAGGCTGAGAAACTTGTAAAATATGGAAATGAATGTTACCTTGCACACATCGTTGAAAACAAAGAACTGTTCAAATTAATGATGTGCCAGTGGTAAATGAGTATCCTGATGTTTTTCCTGATGAGTTGCCTGGGATAATACCAGATTAAGAAGTTGAATTTACTGTTGACTTAGTTCCTGATGCTAAGACAATTTCAAAACCCCCTTATCGAATGGCTCAAATTGAACTTATAGAGTTGAAGGAGAAATTGAAAGATTTATTAGAGAAAGGTTTCATTCGACCTAGCACATCACTATGGGGTGCTCCTGTTTTATTTGTTAAAAATAAAGATGGTTCAATGAGACTTTTCATTGATTATTGAGCCTTGAATAACATCACTGTTAAGAAAAAATATCCTTTGCCTGATATCGATGATTTGTTTGATCAGCTCCAGGGAGCTCAGTATTTTTAAAAGATTGACCTGAGATCGGGGTACCATCAGCCGAAGGTAAAGGAAGAAGATGTTCCGAAGACTGTGTTTCATACAAGATATTACCATTATGAATTTGTAGTAATTCCTTTTGGGCTAACCAATGCACCTGCTGTATTCATGGACTTAATGAATAGAATTTTCCATGAGTTCTTGGATAAGTTTGTGGTGGTTTTCATTGTTGATATTTTGGTGTTTTCTAAAAGTAAATAGGACCATGAAAGACGTTTAAGGGTTATTTTTCAAACCTTAAAAGAAAAGAAATTGTATGGGAAATTCATCAAGTGTGAGTTTTGGTTGCAACAAATTTCTTTCCTTGGTCACATTGTTTCTAAAGATGGGATAACTGTTGATCTTGCAAAAACATAGGTTGTTGAAGAATGGCCAAGACCCACAAATATAACTGAGATTTTTAGTTTCCTTGGATTGGCATGATATTACCGAAGGTTTGTTAGAAATTTTTCACGATTATCTATTCCAATGACTAAGCTAACTCAGAAGGGAGTTAAGTTTATCTGGGAAAAAGAATGTGATGATTGTTTTCAAGAATTGAAAAGAAGATTGGTGAATGCTCCAGTTTTGACACTACCTTCCCGGAATGGTGAGTTTGTTATCTACAGTGATGCTTCATTGAATGTACATGGTTGTATCCTAATGCAGAATGATCATGTAATTGCTTATGCTTCACGACAGTTGAAAACTCATGTGGTAAATTACCCTACACATGATTTGGAATTAGCTGTTGTAGTTTTTGCTTTAAAAATTTGGAGGCATCTTTTGTATGGAGTAAAGTGTGAAATATATACCGATCACAAAAGTTTAAAGTATATATTCACTCAGAAAGAATTGAACATGAGACAGAGGAGATGGCTAGAATTAATCAAGGATTATGATTGTACAATTCATTACCATCCGGTAAAAGCAAATAAAGTGGCTGATTCTTTGAGTCGAAAAAGTAATGCTTCATTAACAATGTTGTGTTTGGAACGTGATCCTTTGGTTAAAGATTTGATGAACTTTGGCATAGAAGTTCTTGGTGCAAGATGTTCTTCTGTTTTCTTTCAGGTATCAGTGAAATCTTCTCTATCAGACAGAATCAAGCAAGCACAGAAGCAAGACAGTGAGTTGCAGAAAAATGTAGAGCTGGTTCAGAAGGGTAAGTTGCCTGAATTCAACATTGATAATGATGGTGTTTTGAGATTTGGGATGATATTGTGTGTGCCGTTTGATTCACAGTTGAAGAGAGATTTGTTATTTGATGCTCATAGCTCTCCATTTTCAGTTCATACTTGCAGTACTAAGATGTATAGAGATCTTCGGGAGTATTACTGGTGGGACGGAATGAAAAGAGACATTGCTGATTTTACTGTGAAGTGTTTGACATGTCAACAGGTTAAAGTAGAGAGGCAGATACTGAAAGGGATGCTTCATCCTTTACCAGTACCAAAATGGAAATGGGAGAATATATCAATGGACTTTGTTGTGGGATTTCCGAAGACACCTCGAGTTAATAATGCAATCTGGGTTATTGTTTATCGATTAACAAAATCTGCTCATTTCCTTGCTATATGAGATACATTTTCCCTAGATCAAATTTCTCATTTGTATCTTAAAGAGATAGTCAAGTTTCATGGAGTTACCCTATCCATTTTATCCGATCATGATCCCAGGATTACTTCTAACTTTTGTAAAGGCCTTCAAAAGTCGTTGGGTACTGAATTAAATTTTAGTACAGCTTTTCATCCTCAATCAGATGGGCAGTCAGAACAAACAATTCAGCCTTTGGAGGATATGATATGTGCTTGTTCGATGGATTATCAGGGAAGTTGGTACCAACATAATTCCTTGGTTTAATTTTCATATAATAACAGTTTTCATTCCAGTATACAGATGGCACCATTTGAGGCGTTATAAGGGAAGCGGTGTCGAACTCCAGCTTTTTGGGATGATGTGGGTGAAAGGAAGCTGATGGGACCAGAATTGGTAGAAGAGATGGCAGAAAAAGTTCAGTTGATTCAGAAACACATGAGAACATCTCAGAGTAGGTAGAAGAGTTATGCGGACAACAGGAGGAAGGATCTCTCTTTTGAGGTAGGTGATCATGTTTTTCTCAAAGTATCACCATGGAAAAGTGGGATGCGATTTGGTAAGAAAGGAAAGCTGAGTCCATGGTTCTTTAGACCATATGAAATTCTGGAGAGAGTTGGATCAGTTTCATACCGAGTGTCTTTACCTCTGAGTTTATCTCAGGTACACAATGTTTTTCATTTTTCAAGGTTGAGAAAGTATATGCCAGATCCATCTCATGTTTTGAGTCCAGAGGTAGTTCAGTTGGAAGAGAACCTATCTTATGGGGAACAACCGGTCCAGGTTCTTGACCATAGGGAGCATGTGTTACGAAATAAGGTCATTCATCAGGTAATGGTTTTGTGGAAAAACCACATGGTTGAAGAGGCAACATCAGAATCTGAAAATGCAATGAGGGCTAAATACGCCCACTTATTCGATAAGTTAATAAATTGCAGGGATGAAATTTTCTAAAAGGGGAAAGGATTTAAAATCCCAAGTAAGTAATGAATAATAGATATTTTTATCTTTGTCTACCAATGAATTAGATAGTGTTTTAGAGGCTTAAAATGAGAATAAATCCAATCTTAAGCATGGAATACACTAATATTTTTAAAAGATTGTTTTACCGCCTTTTGATGGAAAAACAATTTTAATTCAAACTTTTGACCATTTTATAAGCACTATTTGTCAAAATAAACTTATTATTTAAGATTGGGACATTGAAATTTACTTTGGGTAAATTTTTGGTATTTTTCTGACAATGTTCATTTTTTAATGAATAGTGAAAAATACTGCATTTTACATCAAAACTGCTTTTTCATCTAATTTAATTATATGGTTAGATTATCTTTTGAATTTTTTTTAAAGTTCAATTATAATATATTTTTACCATTTAATCCAATAGTGTTCTTTGGAATTAATTTCACTTTGAAATTGGACTTAAACTAGTGTCAATCTTTTGATATTTATTCTTTCATAAAAACACGTTATTTGCCCAGACAGCGGGAATTAATTATTAAATTAATTAATGTAACTTATATGTTTTGAATTTTGTAAAATATACATCATTTTTGAATTTGGAATATCAAATATATCTTAGGGTGAAGTTTTAGTATTTTTCTGAAAAACAACAATTTTTTATGAATAGTGAAACCACTAAGTGGTACTTAAAAAACTGATTTTTCGTTTAAATGAAATTTTACCACCTCTGTGTTTTGAGTTTCAAAAATCCGACATACATGGTTTTCATTAAGAAGTAAAATGTGATTCAATGAGATTAAAATAATTTTTTTGTTGAATAGTAACTTTTAAGTTTTTAATCGCGATTAGAGGTAATTAGTGTAATTTAAGGTAAGAATAATGTTTTAATAATATGAAATGACCAAGACACATGTCATACCCTTATTGTATGTGTCATGGCCGACCAAGAAAATCCATTGGTCAACTTGGGGACCCCATGTAGCCACTTCGGTTGGAAAATGAAATTAATATCTTTTTATTTAATGTTAAAATGAAAATGACACAAACATGAGTTTTTTTACTAAAACAATTTTTAAATGGGGTTATACAAGTCATCTTTTTGACTATAAATATTCATTAGAAATCTAAAAATATTTCCTACATCATGATATATTTTTTATAATTTTTAGACATTAGATAAATTAAATTATTTATGACATCATGATGATGCAGCGATGCCCTCATTATTTAATGATTCAAATAAAATGAAAAGATATTGTAAAATCTAAGACCTACACATATCAAAAACCTATTTTATGGGTGTATTTCGAACTATTATCACCTTATCCTAGAAATATATAATTTTGGTACCTTTTAAATCCGAAAATAGTTTTATAATAAAGTATCCTTTTATACCATTCCAAGAGTGCCCCTCCTCTCCTCTTATAAAAGGACCCCACCTCTACCTCCTTACCCACACTTCCAAAGCTTTTGGCTCGGCCAACCCCTGCCCATTTTGTCTCTAAACATCCTTCTATAACTCCTAGAAGCCTCAATTTGGGTAGAAGTCTTCTCAAGGAATCTTTTGATCTCAAATCAAAAAGAGTTACCCGATGTAAAGGTAGTGTCTTCTATTGTGTTCTTATGTTTTATTTTGCTTCTTCAACCCACTAAACTATTTTTATTCATTTATTTTGTAACTAAACCAGTAGATTACATATACTAGTATGTTTTTATAAGAATTATTCGAGCTACACTTACACACACCTAAATTTAATGGTTATAGAACATACTGTTTCTGTGGATGGCGAATTTCTGCCTCATGAAACGATGATTGTTCAATATTCCTCTAACACATTCAAAGGTGGCCATTAAGATGATACTATATTTATATATGATATATAATATATTTATATTTTACTTAATAATCTGTATTTTTCATTTATGGTATACCTTTATGGTTTCCATTATGGGCAAACGCGATATCCTCATTTTAAGAAGTGCGGACTACCGCCCCTCAAAGTGATTTGATTCGTTAATTCCATATGTGGGACGTATAAAGAATGTAATTAATAGTATTATATATGATATTATACTAGAATTATAATATAACTTTATATCATTATGATTCCATTCCATAAAATATGAAATAAAAATGAAAGTAGCGTTCATGCGTACGTACGGCTTACCGTCTCCATGAACGGTGCATTTCATTTCTAACCTCTAAATGTTATGTAATATTATAAATGCATGTATATACTGGATATATATGATATATATGATATCTACATCATGAGTATAACTCTGTATATAATGGATAAATGAACAACTTGTAATTATAAAGAGTTTATTTTTGACTCAAGTACCAATGATCGTTAAAACAACCGTTATTACCTTAAATAATTACATAGTATTCATGACATGGTATTAAGTGATATAAAAGGAATAATGAACTTGAAAAAGGTTCTTAAGCAAGTAGAAATTAACTCATTTTTATTATTCAGGAGTTTAAAGAATGATCGAGTCAATTCGGACCCGAGGTATGAGACTTCGTCTCAATCTCCTTTCATTGAGGCATATTTTGTTTTATACACAACCTTCTTTTATACGGTGTATAAACCCATTTGACATTTACGTTTATCTAAAAGGAATATTTTTTATACGAAGCATTTTACTAAATGACAAAAGGGAATGTTTTTGTCGTACATATGTGGTGACAACGACTTCTCCGCCGCCGTGACCATTATTTGAGTTTCGACTTCCTTTACAAGCCATACCTTTTTTTAAAAGAAAAATAAATACCATGTTTCACTTTTCTTTTATTTTGGTATTAAAAATGGTTTTGATAAAATTTTTATTATATCAATGTTTTATTGATATCTTGTGATTGAAATGTGGAAATGTTATGTTTCCTTTATGCATGTTTTATGTGATACGATTATGTTATGGTTCTTGGGCATTGTTATGAAGACGGGTGGTTCCTTGATAAACTAAGGGTAGGTGAGCCCGATATAGATCTCCAATGCATTGGGTAACGCGAAGGAGTTAAACATTAAGGTTTCTCCGAAGAGATTTAGGGAATATACTGTGATGGGTATTCCAAACGTAACCAAGAGGGTTACTCCCTACGTAAGAATGTTATGAATGCCTCAAGTTACCTTTATGTCTTATGATTTCTATGATTTATTCATGATTTGATGAGGTATGTTAAAGTGCTTATGTTTTATGAGTAGTGTATGATTTCATTGATTCTTATGTTTACATGTACTCATGTTTCCTTTCCATATTTTTAGATCCCTTACTGAGCTTTTTATGCTCATCCCAAGTTTTTGAAATGTTTTTCATAGGTCAAGGTAATGGTACATGATATGATGATAGTGTCAAGGAAGTGTCAAGAAAGAATCCATGTTTTATTTTAAATATGTTTCCGTTGATGGGAAAAAAATGAATACTATCTTTTATTGTAACCACTTTGTTTAAATGTGGGATGTAATGCAAGTTTTATGATCTAATTCTCTAAAACTCTAAACCTAAAAAGATTCTCAATGTGTAATATTATAATAACTCGAGATTATGTAAGGTTTAAGGCTGGGACCTTATATTATATTTTAGCTAAATAACATTATTCCCATTTAAAACTTAAGTGTGATAACATAACTATTTATCATGGTAACATAATTATATGAAAAAAAGTATGAGGGTACATCTAAAAAATATGAAAAATATTATTATAAATTTGGAATCTATTTTATCATATTAAATTTATATTTTTGGTAGATATTAATTTTAATAAAAGAACACAGAACTCATGAATAACGATTTTAAATAAAATACCCTATTTTAGATTACAAATTAATTATCCATGAAATAAAAAAATTAAATTGGCTTACAATTTTTTTAAATAAAAATAATTTTTGTTTTTACTATGTAGTCTAATCTAAAACAAAATGTAATCTTCCAACCATGCCTTTAAATGAAAAAACCGAATAATTTTTTTAAATTTGAATAAAATATATCTAACCTTCACATAAGTCTTGATAGGGTTCCAAAACACAAAATTATTATTTAAAATACATTATTTAACTTATTAAGGATTACTTTGGTCAATATACAGTCATCAAATAAAATAAATTCATGTTTTGGATTATTTTATAGTTTTACCCCATTATTTTGACCCAATTCTACCTCTTTTACCGAGGTGACACATATTTACTATAGTGACAATTCAGAATGACAAAAAACTAGGTTTTAATAATTAAATTATATTAATTTTTCTAATTATATATGTATAATCTATTTTCAAAAAATAATCTCATAGATTTAGGATAATTTAATTTAAAATCAATCTCACAAAATGCGGTGGAAAGCAAGTTTCTAGAGAAAAATGTTTTCTAGAGTATAAAATTTTTTATATCAAAATACAAAATAAAATTTGATTCAAAATATCTAAATTAATTTATTATCATTATAATGGATATAATTATACTTTTAAACTATTTTTTTAAATTACTTTTTTAATTTATTTAAATGAAATGGTTATTTTTAATAATAAACAGTATTTTTTCATAAACATTAAAAAATAAAATTTTGATAAAATTATAAAAAAAATAACTCTATGATAAATTGGAAAATACTATTTCAAAGAAGAATCATTTTCTAAAATACATTTTCTAAAATTGTAAAAATTTAATTATTTTATTGGTTCACAAAAAAATAATTTTTGAGGAAAATCTATTTTCAAAGAATATAAAGTTGTTACTAAAAATCAGGTGATTAATTATAAATATATTTTATTTATCTAAAACCATTATTCATAATTGTAAAAATTTATTTATTCATATTCATTCCATCAATTTAATGGTTAGGTAGAAAGGATATATAATATTATGATTCATTTAAACTTAGGGTTTTGTGTATCAAAAGATATAAAAGAAATTAACATTACTGGAAAAAAAATATCAAAAAATATTGGGGTGATACATTGTACCAACCATAATATGCGTTTATACCTCAAAATTCGATCACTATAATATAAAAATGATGATATCTCTCTTTTATCACATCCTCGGGTTCCCATATAGCTTCTTCGAATGTCAGATTCCTATAGATAAATTTAACCAGGTGAGTAGTCTTGTTTGGTTGAAATTTATCTCTATAATATTATATTTCAACCAATTTTTATACATAAAAAAGATCATATCTAATAGTATAACCTCTAAGTTCAATGACATGTGAAGGATTAGATATGTACTTTTTCTATAGAGATACATGGAACACATTGTGAACTTGAGAGATGTTCGGTGGAGGTTTCAAGCGATAAGCTACCCACCATACTTGATCAAAAATACAGAAGGGGGAAACATACCAAGGGTTCACCTTTCCTTTATTTAGAAATCTCATAACCTTCTTCTAGGGATAAATGTTAAGGGATACCTTCTCCCCAATATAGAATTCAAGAATTCACCGATGATTGCCGGTATAATGTTTTTATCGACCTAGAGATATCATGATGTACTACTAAGTAGATATGAATGTATTTTTTGTTTTATAAGCTAGGTCAGGTTACAAAAGATTTATATCACTAACTTCATCCTAGCATATTAGAGTTCTACCCTTCCTTCCAAAGAGGGTTTCATCAGGATCCATCTAAATTCTCTAGTTAACGTTATTATTGTAATAAAACATTACTATAGGAAGGTATTGATCCCAACCATCTTTGAAAGGCATATAATATGATCTCATCATATTTTATAGGGTTTGAATGGTTTTCCCACACAGTTTATCTATCTAAGGATGATAAGAAGTACTAAAAACCACTATAAATCAATATCTTATTGGATAATTTTCCATAAATTTGAGGTAACCCTCATATCATGATCAAATAAAATAGAATGTGGTACCCCATGAATCCATTTCACTTATTTATGGAATATTCTATTGAGGTGGTCATGATATAAATATTCTATAATATCAATGAAGTGAATTGGCTTCATAAGTTTATCAACTGAAACCCAAATTTTATTATTTAACTTTTATAAGTTTTATATCTCTCACTAAAAAATGTACGCTAATGTTTTACCATTTTCATTGTGGTATGGGAAATTATTGTAAAAACCCTTAGAAATTTTTCAGTCAGCCTTTAATTTGTGATATACCATGCACCTAGATACATACTCTACATTTTCCATGTTCATGTTTTTTGAAAAAAAATATAATCTTTTAGATCTCTAAACATCTTCATTATTCAATGATGAATAAAGAATGGGGAACTATGAGCATTATCCAACATATCTTTATTAAATTATGGTATTGGCATGAAATAAACATAGATCATAAACCTTATCATTCTTTCACAATTAGGATTGAACTTTGGAACATTTCTCACAATCTTTTAGAGATGCACATCTTTCTTCTATGCATCATTAATACTCACCTGTATAGATGGTTGAATACTAATTTGATCAGGATATAATTTTTTCCCATATTTCAAGATTTAAAGATACATCCTTTGTAAACCCATATATATTTTAACTATTATGATCCTCATTATATATAAGTTACCATGATCCTTTTGACTCAAATTAAAAGTTGAAATTTTCAATTTCAAGTAGTGGTAATGTATTGGGATGTCATATTTTTTAATCAACTCAAATAATATTATCTATAATATATTAAAATATTTTTGAGTGAATATAAAATTTAAACGTTTATGATAGGTATATATGTCACAAATTTCTTTGTAAAGAAACTTCTTCCATATATTCAGTGAAAAAATTAGAGTTTCTTGATCCAAATCATGATTTGGTTAATTTTGATCATGAACCGTCAATATTTTTAAGGAATAATCCAGCACCATATAATTTTTAATGACTAAAAATCTCAATATGTTCTTTGATTCATCACAATAGATAAAAAAATTGATGCTAGTGTAAGCATAGGTGTGCTGCCTAAACTTCTCATAAATTCATTGAACATTTACTCACATTAATCTATCTATGGTATCATGTATCCAATCTAAGACAACATTGATAGTGGATTATACAAGAATGAGAAAATTTCCACAAAGAATTAATAATATCCATACAAACTAAAACAAATATGGATCTTAGTCACCATGTAATGTTTAGGCCATTGTTCAATCACATTGTCTTTAATGGATCCATAGATACACCATATATTGAGATTATATAACCCAAAAATGAATCATTTTATATCCGAAATTCACACTTGGTAATTTTTCATTGATCATATCATTCTTTAGGTTCTTCAAAACAATAATCACGTGATCTTCATTCTCTTCCATTCTCTTTGAATGTGAAATAATATCATCTATAAAAACTACACCAACTTGATCAAGGTAATATGTAAATTCTAAATTCATTAAATCAATGAATATGAGTGGGGAATTAGTAAGACCGCATAGAATAACTATAAATTCATATTTTCATACCTTTTATAAAATGTTGTCTTGGGTATATCCTCATTCTTAACCCTTAATTGATAACATCTAGAATGAAGGTCAATCATTGGAAATTATTAATCCTCATGTAGTTGATAAAACAAATGATCAATATAGGGTGGAGGATAATTTTTCTTCATATTAATCTTTTTAAGTTATCAATAATCAATTAATAATCACATTGATCTATATTTATATTTAACCAAAAGAATCGGTGAACCCAAATGTGTTTCACTCTGTCGATTGAATCCCATGTAAATATTCTCTTAGAGTCGATTCTTGAATTTATGCAACTCAATAATTGTTATTCTGCATAAATTATTTGGAATAGGTTTATCACCATGTATTATTTATATTTAAATATCAACTTCACAATTTAGAGAAAGGCTAGGAAACTCTTCTAGAAAGACATCAATAAAATTCAGGCATAATAAGCATATATTCGTTGTTCAGTTTCACTCCAACTATCTAAGATAAACACCCAATTTTTATTAGGAATCATGACCCATGTAAATAATTTTATTTCTATCATATGTCTATATTTATCGCTACACTATTTGATGGTCAAATATTGGTTTGGAATATCAAACATGACTTCCCTACCTTGAAAATATTTGTGTTATTTATGAAAAAAAAATCAATCCATTCCTATAATAATAATAAATTTAACTAGAGGGATAATGAAAATATTTAAAAGAAGCATATTCCCGTAAACATCAATCAAAGTAGGATTGTATTCTTGAGTGGTGATCATTGTACCATTATGACTTTCCTATTCTAATTAAACATCTAGTTATTGAGGGTTGTTATTAATATTCTTGTATACTTTTAATGATATAAGGGTCTTTCTTTAACTTAGATCAAATAACATACTTCAATATTTAAGTGCACATGTAACCACACCAACTTTATCATTCTATCTTAAATACCTTAGTAAAACCAAAATAGTTAGCATGACCATCATGCATATTTGATCATTGTGATTGATCATGAAAAATCATTCGTAGGATTTGTAAATCATGACACATTATTTTTAATGTATAAACATTTAGATTTAGCCAAAGTCATTAATAGTAACCATCTATTTACATCATTTATAACGAATGATAAAGGAAAATGTGAATTAACCTATGAATGTCCAACGAGAGTGTAAAACCAAGTGCATTTTAAGGGAACATTAACCATACGTCAGAATAATTGTCAAGATATACTCTATCAATTCATTTGATGGATATTATCTCTATATGCATATGTTCCAAAAACACATCCACTTGTATTTTCTAGTCTATGATGTATTTCTAGGAAACCAACACACATTTATTTACCATAACATAGGACATTATAGTATACATAAGATTTTATTAATAGTTCTCACTGAATCATTCTCATTATAATTTCCAAGGGAAACTAAACCCTTATGTTATACAAACTATAGTGACCCATACATTTCATACATATATATTACATATTAATAAATAAATATTCAAAACATAGCATTATAATCCATACTATAATTGTATAGTTATACTATCTTGGGAAAGATTGATACATAAACAACTTCTTTATAATAAATATACGTTATATCCCATTAATTTCTTCATAACTATCACCTTTATTAGATATATCATACTTGAAACCTTTATTTATAACCCAGGGAAAGGAAACCTAAGAATGGGTGATATCAAATGATCGATAAGGGTAAACATGGTAGATATTAATGATCACGTAAGAATAACATGAGGATAAAGGTATGAGAACATGATATCTATATTTGAAAACCATAACCTATATATCAAATATCTTAATATTAAACCATTTCATAAGGATTATAAATTCATAAGATATGAATGAAAAGGGAATCATAAAACTTGATCCATTGGAGCATTATATTGGAAGAATAAATTATATTGTGGCATTCACATAAACATAGAAAATAATTTATTTAGTATTCAAGGATCATTCTCAAGACTATAGTAGTGGATTGAGTTCACTCCCCCTTCCAATATATTAGTCAAGGTTCACTCCCAAATACTATCATAGAGGAAATAATATCTTATGGATATAGGTTCACTCCCTATTCTAGTCCTATTTATCTCATGAGATATTCATTTTTACCCAATGCATTAGAGGGATATATAATTTTGGGCCCATCTATCATGGAATAAAAATCATAATAATTTTCTCAACAAGATCTTAAAACCTTCATCAATAAATAAACCATTTAATGGAAATATGTTTCATAAAAAAAATTAACTTCATCATAGCATAACCTATTTAAAAGAAACGAGTTTCATAAAATATTATCATAACATAATTAACCTATTGGAATGAAACAAGTTTTATATAATCATCTTTAAATAATCATCAACATATTCCATCCAGAAAATGAAAGTGTATGATATCATTGGATCACATCCACATTAAATCATAAATAACATTCAAGGATATCTTCATAGATTAAAAATTCCTTTAAAAATCACATGAAATATTTCTTGAGTAAAATATGTTTTATATTTTGAAATCTCTTCATTAAAAACTAAAAAACGTAAAATATTATGGAAAACTTTTTATTTTAAAAGTAACATTCAAAAATATAAGGAAAAATATAAATTATTGAGTGGTTATTATGGGAATAAATTCTATTCTTCTCAGGTCCATTGAATCCAAGATTCTTTTCTCATTTTCCATAAAACGTAAAAAGTACCTCATCGAGAAAAAGATAAGAATATTACTTTAAAAAAAATTGAACAGTACATAATGGATAATAATATATTTAATCATTCATAATAGAATGTTAAATCCATTTTTAAATCTTATTTAGAAAACATAGGCATTTAAGAAAAAGTTTTTTCAGTCGGATATAAACATAATGTCAGCATTATCGAAAAACATGTTTTGGTATCATAAGTTATTAAAGAGAATATATTGAATGGAATACATTTAATCTACAAAAATAAACATAAGAGAATAAAATGGATGGTATTATTGAGATAAATCTTCTAAAATTTCATCATCAGAAACTCAATAATAAACAATCTTGATAAACAATGAGATTTCTACATAAATCCCTTACCACATTGGGGAGTTTTGAATCGTAATCCCCATGTAATAATAACATAAAATGAAATATTAAGTATAATAAAAATAATGATAATAATGATATAAAATTTAATAGTGTTATTACATACACCTCACAATGAAAAAATAGGCGAATATGTCATATGAGTCCTAGAAATATAATTTAGATGAGAAACCCCTTACTTTAAGTGTAATCTTCCTTCATGCTTATTCGAACATGATATATAATAAGAATAAATTTATTACCCATATATTAAAAAAATCAAATAAATAATAACATGTAATTATTTATTTATATACTATTTTCTCTTGATGAAAAACAATTATTAACTAAAATAAAAGTTCTTAGTGATAAGTGATTCATTTTCCATTCACGTTTCAGTTCAGTGGTCCTGGTCCATTTAGTTTGATCATGGTTCTATATTATCTAGAATTTTAATCATGATATAAATATAATATATATTCCTTATAAATATATATATATATATATATAATTTATACATTTGAAAATGAATAACATTGTTCCTAGAGACAGTAGGTAGTACGTATGCATGAATGGCATTTACACTTTTTAAAAGATGGATATAAAGAAAGGAAAATAATAATTCAACTTTATAGGACCATTTTTATATCATATATATCTTATATATTCATTACTTCTATAATTATTACCATAAATATATATTGGAATCAAAAAATGAATCACATCACTTCTTGGAAGTTGAAGTCCATCCATTTTCTTGAGCAATATTATCATTTTCGAACAGATGTGAAAGAGGTGGATAATAATGTTTAAATAAAAATAATAAAAATAAATTATATATAATCTACTAAATTAATTATTTTATAATATATAACGTATATTTTATGGTGTTATAAGACTATAAAAATTGTAAAATATTGGTTAAGAGTTATACATCTTCATTGAGAATCCTCCTTTAGATTTAAACTTAATCTTTAAAAGGATGATTTTTTGGAAAGAAAATAAGCTCTAAGACATGGGTAAGGATTGAATTATGGTATGATGGATGGTTTAGGTTAAGATATAATTCTCATGATGTGTGGACGAGAGATGACTGGTGGTATCCTTTTATAGTGGTGGGAACAGAAACACTTGAAATTACATAAAATATAAAATAATATATATATATACTCATGTAATGTGGAACCCATTCAAAAATAATTATAAAATAAGAGGTTATAGGAATAATATAAACTATAAAAATAAATTTGGGTAAGTTTTAGATGCATTTTAATATTTATATTTTAGTTTCACCACTTTACACCCATTTTAACTTTTAACATGAAAACTTAAATTTTTATCATGATAACATAATTATATGAAAAATATATTCTGCTTATAAAAAATTTTAAAAATATGATTATAAATTTTTAATAAATCTTATAATATTTTAATTTTTTTGGATTGAATTTACTTTTAATATACAAACAAAAGACGCATGAAAAATGGTTTTTAAGAAAATGCATGATTTAAGGGTCGAAATTAATTAACCTTAAAATAAAATAATACATTAATTTACATGAATTTTTTGGTTAAAAAATATAATTATGTTTTTTATAATTTATTAATTCCAAACCAAATATAATATTCAATCCATTACATTTAATGAAAATATGGAAAAATAGTTTTAAATTTGAACAAAATATAACTTATCTTCAAAAAGTCAATCTTGGGTTACCAAATTCAAAATAATAATTTAAAATACATTATTTAATATATTATGGATAAATTTTCTCAAAATAAACTCATATAATAGAATAAATAAATGTTTTATGGTTATTTTGACGTCTTACCCCATGGTTTTAACCCAATTTGACCTCTTTTACAAAGGTTGCGAATATTTACTTTGGTGGTTATTCATAAGGAACAAAAAAAAATTCACCTATAATATTATATAAATTACTATGATTACAAAATTAAAATAAAATATTTATTATCATTTAATATAAAATTAATCCCATAAAATCTGATGAAAAGCAGTTTTCCATAGAAAATAGGTTTCTTAAGTATGCAACTTTTTATATAAAATTTCAATGTAATAAATGATTGAAATGAACTAAATTGGATTATTAAAAATATAATTTAACTATTTATACTTTTTAAATAATTTTAAAATAAAATTGAAATTGTTAAATTCTGTGATAAAAAATTGAATTTTTTTAATAAAAATTAGTATTTTTCAATATTCATAAAAAATCATTAATATGATAAAATTATTAAAAAATCCACTCTATGATAATTTCGACATGATATTTCCAAAACATAAGTTAATTTTTTTCAAATAAATTTTATAAAAAATGAATAAATGATTTATTCAATTTAAAAAAACGATAGAAAACAATAATGGGGAAAATGTATTTTTAATGAATATAAAGATTGAACTAAGTATTGAGTACTTAATTTTTAATATATCTAATTTATCTAAAATTAATATATATAATTTTCAAAATCTTGGTTATTCTTATTCATTATTCCAATTTATTCACTAGGTTAGAATGGTGTACTATATTGTGGTTCTTTTAAACTCATGTTTGTATGTATCACATGAAATCAAAGAAATTAAATTTATTTCTAATTAAATTAATAATGAAATATCAAGGCGTAAAAAATGTTCTATTTCTTATAATGGAAAGTCAAATTTCTTTTATCACCAATTTTCCTTTTTATTGATTTTAAAATAAAGGTTTCTCCATCATCTTTAATGATGGGGTTTTTCAATAAGGTTATTAAAATATGTTTAAAAGGTTTTTTCATCATATTAAAACTGAAAAAAAAGTTTTTTACCTAATTACAATTTTATTTTGATAAAATTTTTATACTTTTAAATTAGTCATTGGTAATTATTATATTCAAAAGAAAATGTTTTCAAATAATATTCACGTCCCCTTTTGAAAACATTATGGCCTTTTTAGGGTTCCATAATTACTGCTTCTTTTTTAAAAATTAAAATAATTCCAAGTTCATTCACTACCCATTTTAAAAACATTATGACTTTTTAAATTTTATATTATTAAATATTATATTAAAATTTAAATTTTTTAAATAATTTTCACATTCATTTTTTGAGGAGATTATTCATTTTTCATGTCTACTTTATTTAATATTCTTTTAAAATTAAATGTTTTCAAATTATTTTCACTTCTCATTTCATATAAATTTTATTAATTTTTAAGGAGTTTTTTTTCTAGATCATTTTATATTACGGTTTTCTAAATTATTCTCTTTCTATTCATATATGTTTAATATAATTTTCACTTCAGTATTTTAAAAGGTTTTAAAAAACTCATGTTTTTTTATATCTATTTAACCCCAAGGTTTATCTTTAATTATGTGATGTTTTGATAACCCTATATATGTCATTATAATGTTATTTAATTAATTAATGAGAGTATTGAGATCCTACAGTTTCTAAAGTACATGTTATGGGATTATTTTGGTTGATAATGTTTACAGATTAAATTGATTTATTTCCTAAATTGTTTTTATTAAATTTGGTATCTTTATAAAAACCATTTTATTTTCTTGGGTTCTTTATGAAAATTGAATGATTTACATTTGTATGATTAATAAAACTTTTAATTTCTCATGGTTTCATTAAGATAAGTTTATGAATAATTTTTTATGGTACACGTACCTGTAGATGATGTTGGTTGTGTCTTATATCGACCTCTTATTCATTGGTTAGTGTTTATGTCTCATGATCTCAAATGGTTACATGGGAGGACTTATCCTTAGATAAAAGGTATGTATATGGATTTATCACAAGCCAAAGAGGTATGAGAGAAAATTTATCCAAATATTAAGGGTACATGATAATATTTATCTCAAGAAAATTCATACACATGATGATTTATAATCAACACAATGGGGTCCATGGGATGTTTTATCTGAATCCCATGGGTACACGATAATATTATCCAAATCCCAAGAAGGTAAATATATTTTTTTGTTATAATTATTCAATTATTATGATACAGTTACATTTCTATGTTTTTCATCAAATTATATTAAATTTACATGATGCATTTCACTTCCGTGAAATTTTATGTTTTAATGATTATTCATTGTTTTTAAATTATTCCTCACTTTTTAAGTAATTATAATGTTTTAAATGATTATTAATATGTCATTGTGCCATTTTAGATCTTTTATTCTTCATTAATGGTGTTTTTATGATATTATGTTAATATAAATTATTTTATGGTATTATATATGGTATTTTGATATTTTATTATGAAATTTATGTCTTTCACATGTTCTTATCCATGATTATGATCTTTTATTCTTTGATAAGTTTTTTCCTTTCTGTGCATTTCGTCTCACCCCTTTCTTATGTTTCCATTATCTATGTTATAAATATGGTCATTTCATGTAAGATGTCTATAAAAGGGTCTATATGAGAACATGTATGGATAAATTTTCATGAGTTTAGTAAAATAACATATTTATGTAACTAATATCGAAGACAATAAACCTACCAAACCTCGATTTATGTGATTATTTATGATATATATTAATTAAATCCTATTATAAATGTATTTTTTACATATTTTTAGTTTCTGTCCCTAGAGTTGGAATCAATGAAATCTTTTATTTATTTTTTTATATTAGTTTATATAACATTAGATAAACCCTGAGAAAATGTCTAAGGGATGAGACTCAGTAATGATAACATCTTTAAGTATTTTTAATGTATGGAGTAGATTGTATTCACTATAAATAAATCCATTTATATATACTAAAGTGGATTCAGGCTATAGAACAGATATACCTAGGGGAAATAACCCCAAAGAGAGTATATTGGATATAAACTCAATCTCCACCAGGTGCATGAATAACTGTTCTAACTACACAACTTGCTTCACACTCGAAGATGATATGATTTTTTTAGTGACATTCTATTTGAAATATATTAATAATTATTTTTTTTACTCAATTAAATAGGATTTTAAGTATGGGAGAACCCAACCCAAATGAACCTAAAATGAACTAATAGTGATTTAGGTTGAACTAAAAGATGCATGGCATCTCAGAGATGCATGGCTTCTCAGAGAAGTTCATTATTTTGGTTCATGCCATTTTGAAAAGTGCTCGACTATCCATTCTTATTAATGGCTCCCCAAGTGGCTTCTTTCGATGCAAAAGAGGGGTCAGGCAAGGGGATCCTTTATCTGGGCTTTTGTTTTCCTTGGCATAGGACTACCTGAGTATTTGTCTTCATGATCTTTTCAACACTGGTATTTATCAAAGAATGAGGGCAAGTAGGAATTTATATGCCCCATCCCATTTATTCTATGCTGATTATATACATCTGTTTTGTAAGGCTGATAGCAAGAAAATTTTGGGCATCAAAAGTATCTTCTCACATTATGAAGAGGTTTCTGGTCAGGTGATTAGTTGGAATAAATCCTTTGTTGTCTTTGGGGAAGGCATTATAATTTCGATGCAAAATAGGGTTTCTTGTAGGCTCGGTGTCAGAAGAGTCACACTTCCCTTTAATTATCTTGGGGTTCCCTTATTTTGGGGAAGGGTGAAACGTTCCCATTTAGAGGACATTGCGTTAAAAATTACCAATCAATTAGAAAGTTGGGAAGGGAAGAAAATGTCTCAGGCTGGTAGAGTTTACCTTGTCAATTCTATTATTACATCTATGTTTGTATACTCTTTTTCTGTGTATAGATGGTCGGATCTGCTTTTAAAGGATTTGACTGGAAGGATTAGGAATTTCATTTGGACTGGATCTATTCATCAGAGGAATCTTGTTACCGTTTCATGGAAGGAGTGTATAAATCCACTCAAAATGGGAGGGATGGGGATCAAGGATGCTAGAAAACTCAATAACGTGCTTCTTTAGAATTTTACTTGGAGGCTTCTCTCTAAGCCTGTTTTATCTCTTGATTTTCTGGTTGGCAGGTTTGTGGACAAACTACAAAACAGTTGGTGCATATTTCTTAACTCTTCTGTCTGGCCTTCAATTAAGAGTGATTTTTCATCTATTATGTCTCAGTAAACATGGTTGGTCTCTTCTGACTCTCAACTGAACTCCTGGAACACACCATGGTTGTCCTCTCCTTTGAATGATCATGTTAATATTCCCCCCTCCTTGGGAAATCTCTCCATTTCTGATCTGCAGGAAAACTTGATTGCTCATGAGCTTATTCCAAATAATATGCGAATGGAAATTGTCAATTATGTCTATGTTGATAGTGACAATTTGATCTAGAAACCTGCCCTTTGCGGTGAATTTTCCAGCAGAGATTATTACAGTATGCATTGTGGAACTCTCTCTGCAATTCCTTCTTGGCTAGCAGGTTTTCATCAACCATACATATCTCCCAGCGATGCTATGTTGATATGGAGGATTTGGAAGAACATAATGCCAATTCAGTGTGTGCTGCAGTGTGATAGACTCAACCTGGCCTCGGTATGTTACCTTTGTTTCAGTGGTGATGAGTCCCTTCCGCACCTGTTCCTGCACTGCACTTTTTCTGCGCGTTTATGGAATTATGTGGCATCAATTTTTCACTGATATCTTGATTTATTTTCTCTTGAATCGGTGCTAAGCTCGCCCTTGATAATTGAGTTCAGTGATCAAATGAATTCCTTGTTTACTGCTGCAATTACTTCAGTTTTTTCCTACATATGGAAATCTCGGAATTCTATTGTTTTTAACAATGGAAAGCCATCAGTCTGGGATGGTGTTCTGCATATACACCGAAGTATTGCAGTTTCTTCAAGGATCCAAACTGGGTCTATGCATAATAAAATTTATGAATTTTTCATCTTGAGATCCCTTGGTGTTAGTGGCAGGGAACGAAAGCCTAGAATGGTCAAATATATTAGGTGGATTCCACCAATTCCAGAGTGGCTGAATGTAAATGTTGATGGGGCGGCTGATGGTGCGCCGAGTCCTGCTGGATGTGGTGGAGTGTTCAAAACTCATCGGGGCTTTTTGAAACGTTGTTTTTTTCCATTATATTGGTTACGCTCATGCTATTGAAGCTGAGGTATGGCTGATTATCAAAGCTATCAGGTATGCAGTTCGTTATGGTTGGCATAGACTATGGTTGGAGTCGGATTCGTCTCTTGCTGTGCAGATATTGAAGGATAGGTCTCGAAATGTTTCTTGGAGGATGATGCCAGACTAGATCTCCTGTCTTAGGCTTGCCGACAGCTTATGCCTTGATGTCTCTCATGCATATCGTGAAGCCAACCAGGTCGTTGATGCTCTTTCTAAAAGGGCCATTGTGGAGGTCACTTCTAGATGGTCGTTTGTGTTGCCTTTCTATTGTGAAGATTTGAGTAGCAATGATAGGAATGGGGTTCTGTACTCAAGGCTTTGAAAAGCCTCTTGCTCCTGACCTATTTTGTATTGTTTACTTCTTCTTTTATTAATTTTAATGGGAGCATGTTTCTTCCTGTTTCCTGAACCTTCTGGCTAAATATTTTTTCACTCATGATTAACTGATTTGGTTTTATAAATGTATAGTGAAATAACAAACCAAGTTAATAATAGTTGAGATATATAATAGATTAATGTGAAACCAAGTGGGATAGAAGATAGAATTGAAATCCTTCTATTTATTCTCAACCAAATATATGAAGTTATGAATAATAAATTGGGAAATTACAAAAAATTGAACTCACTGAATAATATAAGGTTTGGGTTTCATAGAATATAATGGTTTGATGATGATAAAGAAAAATTGATTCAAAATCCGGAATTTTAAATATGTGGGAATACACCCAAGGGAATGGCAGATTGGAATATGAAATTGTTTCATGTTTAGAAGTATTGATCATAGAGATCATGATTTTTGACCTAGGAGAAATAATTTGATCAATAAAACATGGTTGAATAATGTTCAAAGCCTCAAATTTATAGAGTTATGCCATTAAGTGAAATTATTCCATAACCCAAGAACTAACCAGGACAAGAAAAATATTTAGGATCCTAGAATAATGAAACAAGGGAAATTATATATTATCCTTACTATTGAATGTAGGCCATGAAAAATAATGGTAAAAGGTAAACTAATCCTCTACTCTATATTTGTGGATATCCAATTGAAATCTAGTTCTCTCCAACCTAGAAGGCCATGAGTGTTTACTAAATCCATAAAATTAACACCCTAAGGTTTTGATATTATCTTATATTATTATTTTATTTTGATACAAAATTTATTGGAATATTATTCATGTGAGTATTATTAATTCCTCTTTTAGGGGAATGTAATGTAATTTTGGGAATTTAATAATTCTCTTTACATGGATTTCAAATCAATTATGAGAATAAAGAACCCCCAATTCATATTTCAAAATCAAATAATTATCATTAATACTTACAATGATGATTATGAAGCCTCTTGGAAAACTTATTCCATTATAGGAGTTATGATACAGAATCATGACAGATATTTAGCTCAAACATATAAGAAGAAACTGAATATTTTGTTATTCATATTAGGAAAGAATATATGAGTTTCATAGTATCACTTGAATTGGTAAGGTTTATACCACATTGTAAATTAAATCTTGATTCATATAAATCTAACAAATACCCTTATCTATAATTTTATTGTTAGAGATAATTAACATTTTGAGGATGCAATTTATTTAATGGGAGATAATCTAATGACCTGATATTTGGGATACTTTAGCATACATACAATATACTATTACTTATGTCTCACACTATACCCAATGTAAAAAACCAAAACATAACATGAAAAAATTATTAACAAATCAATAATAAAGACTAAGATGGAAAACCATTAAATATTCACGAGGTAAATAATTAATGTGTGTTAAAATTTAAATGATTATTTTCAATA